>OY987327.1:25065241-26265241 GCA_963920685.1 Polydrusus tereticollis
GAATAGCATCTAGGAATCTTTAAACTGGAAATTATTGCATTCAAATTGTTAGGCTTTACAAGCAGGTGATCCTCCAAATCGTGCAGATCTTTGCGAAATGTTAATTCGAACACAGGAGGATCCAGTTTTTCTGAAAAAAATTATTTGGACTGATGAAGCAAAATTCTGACGCGAAGGAGTCTTTAACCGTCAAAATAATCACTATTGGGCTGCAGAAAATCTACACGTTATAAAAGAAAGAGGTTACCAACAAAGATTTAGTTTTAATGTATTTTGTTTGTTGATGGATAGGCAATTATCAATCTATATTTATGATGAAAATTTAACTTCTGCAAAATATCTCGAAATTCTAAGAACGACCGTATCTGACTTTTTGGATAATCTACCGCTTATCGATTTGAGAAATTGTTGGTATCAAATAGATGGAGCTCCTGCTCATTGTACCCATGAAGTTTCCGCGGAACTGTATGATATGTTTGAAGATAGGTGGATAAGACGTGGAGGACCATGGAGTTGGCCCCCGCGATCTCCAGATCTTAATCCTTTAGACTTTTTCCTGTGGGGTAGGATTAAAGAAGGGGTTTATAAAACACCAGTAAATTCAAAAGAAGATCTAGAAAATCGGGTAAGGCGCGCTTTTAAAGAACTCGATCCATTAGAAATTCAAAGAGCTACTACCGGTCATGTGATGACATGTACTACCGATTGCTTACATGAAAATGGTCAGCACTTTAAACATCTGACGTATTAGGTGAGAATTCCAAAAGTTTTAATTTACTGACAAAATCGGTTCTTTTCAGAACCACAATTTATTATGAAAGGAAATTTGTTTTGATCATGGCACACTTATCGATTTAGATCTTTAATGTCTAGTTCTCGAATACGAACAGTAATTATTCATAAAATGGCTTATAAATCGAAAGCGGTTCAAAATAGGTAAAGGAACACTCTATATGAAAAAAATTCAATTGGTCCACTCTATTCAACACTTCAATAATATACAGGGTGTTCCATTTAAAAAAAGTGACTTTTGATCACATTTATAAAATCCTAATTGCAATTAGTTTTTAGAACACCCTGTATAGAAGTCGGCGATCCTATGTTGCCCAAATTAAAGTACCACGTGTTAACTAAATGATGTTAAAATGTTACGTTGATTTGACATGTCGAGACGAAAATATTGAAGTTTCAATTCACATAGTTTCGGTAAAAAAAAAATTAATATTTAAGAAACGGCAAGAGAGATGGAAAAATATCCTATACAAAAAAAACCTAGATTGCTTCGTAGAATCTAAATATAAAATAAACCACAGGGTGTTCCATTTCCAAAGTTGATGTCAGTTATCAATAGATCTGAGACGGAGAATGAAGCCAGATGGCTCCATCTCGTGGTGCTGGTAAAGAACACCAATTCTTAAGCATACCTGTGCCCTCTGACATGGACTTACGAAGCCACAAATATCAGAGGATCTCCTGCAAAGACATTAGGTCACAATTGCAGGAGTCCTCGCTAGGCAGCGCTATACCGGACTATACCCAAGCTGGGCGTCGGTTTACTAACCGAAAAACTTAACAAAAATCAAGGGTTTGCTTTTTCCTTCTGCCAGAACCACCCTCAGACGCGTTTCGCTGTATTACAGCTCGTCAGTGAGACTATAGGTTCTGACAAAAGGAAAAATCATAGGTGTCTGTTTTAAAAACAGAAAAACGGGATGAGACGGAGAATGAAGCCAGATGGTTCCATCTCGTGGTGCTGGTAAAGAACACCAATTCTTAAGCATACCTGCGCCCTCTGACATGGACTTACGAAGCCATCTGGCTTCATTCTCCGTCTCATCCCGTTTTTCTGTTTTTAAAACAGACACCTATGCTTTTTCCTTTTGTCAGAACCTATAGTCTCACTGACGAGCTGTAATACAGCGAAACGCGTCTGAGGGTGGTTCTGGCAGAAGGAAAAAGCAAACCCTTGATTTTTATCAATAGATCTGGCACCACTGCAACCGCGAAATTATTTTTAAAAGCTAGGGCGCAGCCTCCTATGGCCGTAGTAAAAATTTCAAAATTGTTTTTCTTTTCGTTCTCCAGATACTTCTAACGTACCATCAGTATGGAATACCCTGTAGATGTTAAAAAAAACACAATTTAAAAAGGCCGACGGTATATTAACAAAATAGATATTCATTTATAGAGTACCTACTACGTGAAATAAAAAATAAGGTCTTATATTTACCCAAATTTTATTTTTCATAAATAATTGATTTATTAATATACAATACAAATAACGTTTTGTATATTCTTCAGCATATCGCTATCAGTATCAGCCCAAATGGGCAATCGCAGATGAGTGTACTTCAAATATAATACTCTTACCAAGGTTTTTATTTGGCTTGATCAGCGGAAAATAAAATTTATCTTGGAACTATTATAGGAGCGTTTGTAGTCGACAGAGCAAGAAAAAATACGAAAAGAACTATCTATCAAAACAAGAACATTGGATTGAAGTTAAATGTAACATAGGGACATATAAACACTGTTTTGCTCTAAGACGTACCGTTAGAAAGCTAGAAGCTGTCAAAGTTCAAAAATGTCATTCTTTAAAAGTCGATACCTATATCAAAAACTAGACTTAATACACTTATTAAGAAATAATTGTAATTTTATCTAAAGTTTTAAAAATTTTAGCTTTTTATTGTCCTACTTTTCTGGACCAATCTTTACACTTCAAAATAAATTTAGAATAATATATATTTGCTTATACCCTATAACTTTTGTAAAAACCTTTTTTATGTCTTAGTAGTAGAGAGCATATTCAGGGCGTCCGGTTAGTCTATGAAGTTTATAAGGGAGGTCAAAATAACTGTAACTTTTAAACCGACATGTATAATTTAATGAAATTTTAATATTTTATGTAGGTTATAAAGACTCATAAAACCATACTACAGCCTAGTACAGTACAGTTGATGCAAAACAAAACCGATGCACATCATCAATCAGCTGATAATTGAATTGTACCTAAATCCGTAAGAAAACACGAAAAAATTTAGTTTGGGCAAAAAGTATTAAAACTTTATGAGATATTGAATTTACTACAAACTTAAAGTATTCTTCTTTGATACGAACCCACTTGTAGCAAATATTTTGTTTATTTAGGCTTGTAAAAATGATTATAATTTGAATTTTATTGGCCGATAGTTAGCAACACCACTGTAAACGGTGCGGTGGCGCCAGCTCGTTCGTTGGTTTGGTTTGACGTTTCATGCAAAACTAACCCTAATTGTTTGTGGTTCTATGTTGCTGTGGGTCTATTTTTTTAACAAAAACTCCAGATACATATCTCTGTCGATTACGTTGTTTACTATTTGTGAAATATGCCGAAGTATTTAAATAGTCGGTGCAAAGAGCTAATACCTTCTCTAAGAAGCTATTGTCAGGAAGAACTTATGGCCTATTATTACCCTTGACAGCAGTACAGAAAAGTAAATTTAAAGAGTATGTTAAGGTCTATAGATATTTAATTTCTACTTTACTAATTTTTAGCGTGTAGCAGCCGCCCTAAATTTGTATATCTCCACTGTAAGCGCAATTTCAACAACAGTTTAGGAAAATAAATTATTAGAATCACCTTAGAACAAATTTAATGTTCTAATTCAAAGAGAGTTGCAAATATGTGAAGATTGGATATAAGTTCTATGCGTGACACTATTTATGGAATGTACGAAACAGGTTTGTTACAAGCTGGCAACACTGTGAATAACTGACGTCACTCGAAGAGTATGACGTGCATCGGTTTTTGTTTTGCAGGGAAGTCAGGAACGGACTTGCCACCACACTCGTTGGGCCAAAATTTTGACAGGGGTCATTTTACTGAGCTGAAAACTGATTTATTAAATACTCAATCCCTCTTTTAAAAGGGTACTTTACATTTGTTTCGATAAAATTAGCTGTTTTGAAGAAAATTAATTATTTGTTTAACACGGTATTGAAATACTAAATCAGAATATTGACAACACTTTTCTAAATTATCTGATTGATTGAGTACATAAGACTTAAATAATGGAGGATTATTCCTATAGCGAATATGCTGACATAGATCTAATTTGTGGACAAGCACTCGGCAATTGTGTGGAGGTGAGAAGAATTTATTCTGATGCATTTCCAAATCGACGTTTATCGCACCAAAGAACTTTTGAAAGGGTTGATCGTAGCTTAAGAGAAGCAAGTAAAAAGTCACGTGAATTAAAAAAAAATGCTGAAAGTAGCTAATTTTTTCTGCTGCATCGTGGTGGAGAAAGGCCTCCAAGAAGAGCAAGGAACCCTCAGTTAGAGGAGGAAATTCTGGATGAGATTGCTGAAAATCCCTTTATAAGTATTAGAAAACTGTCGTTCCAAGTTAATGCGACAAAGTGGGTTCTTCATTCCCTTCGAGAACAACTGCTACATCATTATCACGTCACAAAGGTACATGCCATGTCTCCCGCTGACTATCCTGCAAGAGTCAACTACGTAAATTGGTTTTTGCAACAATTTAGGCAAAATCATAATTTTCCTAGTGTTGTTTTGTTCACAGACGAAATCGGTTTCACCCGATACGGAGTACCTAATACATTGCCATAATTTGCATATCTGACCTAAAGAAAATCCCCATGCAACAGTACAGACAAAGCACCACCAAAAGTTCATGGTTAACATGTAGGAGCGGATTATCGGAAATCATCTCATTGGACCGAGGTTGCCATAGAATATCCATAGAATTTATTTTTATGGGGAAATTTAACGAGGCTCATTTCAACGAAATTCGAGACAATCCTGGGATGTTGTTTCAAAAGTACGAGAAAACATCCGTCGGCTAAGGAACTGTATAAAGGTAGGTATACAGGGCGCCCATTTCGAAAATCTGCTGAAGTAAACAAGAAGAAGCAAATCTTTCACATTTTTAACATTCTTGCGTTTAAGTGATTTTCGAAATGTCAACGTTTTCAATGGTTCCTTTATTCGATTTGGAAATTTATCAGAATGAATTATTCTTGCATCTACACAATTGCCGAGTGCTTGTTCATAAGTTAGATGCATGTGAGCATTACCTAACAGATATAATAATGACAAATTTTATTATTTTAATGTGAATTAGTCCGTTCTTGACTTCCCTGACGATGTAACGTCTACTATAGTATGGTTTTATGCGTCTTTATGGCCTACATAAAATATTAAAATTTCATTATATTATACATATCGGTTCAAAAGTTACAGCCGAGAAGATAAGTCGCTGGGTACCACTTTGGGGCTCTGTATCTCCATTAAGGGGCACTTCAGGATTGTTTTTCTATGACATATTATGGTTATATTGTTCTCCCCTATACGTTCCCGAGAGTATGCCATATACTTACTGGACAACCTGTATATTATTTTGTCACACAAACGAGCCATTCTCTATAACGTCCTAAATTGCTTGATTTCCGATATACAGGGTGCTACAGGTTCTTAATTTATTTTATTTTACAAGTTTTGCAAAAATCTCGGAAATAGTTGAGATTGAGTTTGTGTATTTCGTCCACTATATGTATTTTTTGAATGAAATAGTTTTTCAGCGTTTTTTGACAGTCTTTAAATTACTATCAAAATCGACAGTCTACGCTTTGATGCACGGTCTGTGTCATCTTCAGGTCCAGATAATACTTTCTAGTCTTAAAAAAAATAAAAATAATGTTGCATTTAGTTATCGTTAAACATTTTTTTTGCAAGCTATAATAAAATCTTTAAGACCCTGCACATCGAAACCAAGCATTTTAAGATGATAATAATAATATTAATAATCTTTATTTCAAATTTGTTACAATCGGGATAACATAGTGAGATAACGTCAAATATAAATATGTGTAGGTATAAGAACTTTTCGACTTAAAATTGGTATAGGAATCATCCATTAAATACCTAGAAAATTAACGGTCCTACCTTGTATATAATTCCAAGTTAAATTAAAAGAAAATTCAAAATCACGAAAGGTTTTTTACCTATATGGTTGCTGAATAAACAAAGGTAATAAGTGTTCATTGTTGTGCTGTGTCAAAGTCAAAACTGAAATTCATATAAAATAAAGGATTTTCCGTTGATTCCGGATAGAATTGCTGTGAATGCTGCCAAAGCTTTGGATAATCTTGTCCCAAAGAAGTCTAAAGACGCCTATGATAAGGAATATCAAAGGTTTGGGAATTGGATGAAAAATGAGACGGTGCTACTCGGGTATTTCCAGGAATTTGTATATTAAAACTGCTGTTGTAAATTATATTAAAATACTAATTATGTATATCGATTATAGTCTGGAACATTCACTCCTAATTCCCTATGGACGAAATATTCAATATTAAAGAAGACATTAATAGTTACTAAAAATATAGACATTGCAAAATATTGCAAGTTAGGCCAGTATCTAAAGCAAGCATCCAAAGGACTCGAGAAGATGTGCTGAAATTCATCCGTGAAGCTCCCAATGAAATTTTTTTGATGTACAAAGTGGCTCTGTTATTTGGTGTATTTGGTGGGTGGCACCGCCAAGAGCTAGTTAATATGTTGGTTGAACATATAGAGGATAGAGGATCCGTAGTAATAGTTAATATTCCCGATACAAAGACCGATAAGAAGCGTGTCTTCACAATTATTGATTTATTTACGCCCGACGAACTGCACCATCAATAGATTCTTTTTGTGTTACCGTAACGGTCGTTGTTTTTCACAGCCAGTTGGGAAGAACACCATAGGCAAGATTCCTTCCATTATTGCAAAATACCTGGGTCTAAGCGATGCGGACAAATATACTGGTCATTGTTTGCGCAGAACCTCTGCAACTTTGTTGGCGGACGCGGGGGCAATCATGACCACATTGAAAAGACATGGCGATTGGAAAAGTTCAGCTGTGGTTGAGGGATATTTGGAAGACAGTATGTCTTCTAAAAACAAAATTTCGAAATTGATAGCTGGAGTACCATCAACGAGACCATTAATATCAAAAAACCTTCAATCATCGTCAATTTCTGTTAGTGAAAATCACGAAATAATAGAAAACATTGACTTATCAAAAGCCGGTAAATTCGTTTTTACTGGGTCTTGTCATAACGTTCATTTAATATAAATGATAAATAAGTTTTTTCGTTAATAAAAAGTTGTTACTTTGATTCTTCCTATTTATTTCTCTTAATGCCCTAGGGTATTATACCATTTAAAGTATCTGGTAAGTATGGTATTATAAAACAATAATATTCGACTAGGACATAAGTATAATAGAGATTAAGTTCCAAGCTCTAAATAAACTGTGTTAATACAAAACAGACCTTATTCTTATCCTACACTCTCTTTTCAACCTTATTATCCTATTAGTAAATAAAAACTACTTTAACTTAAAGTAAGTGTCGGTTTCGTATGTTCTATTGTACTATAATAAGCAGCTTGAGCGACACTGTCACAATTACCATGTTCACAATTGTTTAATTTGTTGAGTTAATCTGCGTAAATATTGCGGACTTGTTGAGAAAAAAAAAATATTTAAATGAATAATTTTATAGCTACAGTATACAAAAAACATGTGGAGTGTGCTCGACAATTTTAGTCAAATGGTTTTTCTTACATTGTCCAATATTCGGTGGACTTAGCGACAAACCTTTTCTCGTCAAGAAATCAAAATATATCACATTCAATTTTTCATTTTACAAATTATCTTCATACAATGCGTCCCAACTCTATTTATATACAAAATATCTTCTGTGTGTTCACGATATAAAAAAAGTTTCAAAAGAAATAGTTCTTGGACTACTTTTACTGGGAGTACATGTAACACGTTCACTGCCGAGAACGCGCCAGGCGCGTTGAGCCGGTGTTGCTTCCTCTGCCGGTGCGCGTTTTCGTTCCTTACATCTTAAATGGACTCTTATTCAATCGGCATAGCTAATGCATCACTGAGCGTTTCTAGGCACATGGCAAAAACCTTAAATAAATTTAAACACGTGATGGTTTTAAGTTTGGCCGTTGGTGGCGTGCGTTACACCCTTGCTATAAAGTCCCTCCTTGCTATTTTAACGTTTATTGTGCCATTTGTGAGGTGAACTAAAGTTGTTAAAAAGTGATATAAGTTAAGTTTTATTTTTAATTTTATATCACTGTGGTAAATAATATAAAGTATGTTAGTACAAGCAGTGGTGGATACGCCTAATTTTTTTAGTTTTGGAAATACAACATCTATTTTGGGGTTAGAAGTTTGGCAATCTCATCATTGCAGAAAACAATATTGCCGATTGGTTTTTGGGTGTTTCTGAGATAGTAGATTACGAATTTGTAATTAAAATTGGTAAAAATTCAAAGTGGCGTATCTAATATGGCGGAATAAAAAAAATACTTACCAATTTTGTAAAATTTTGTTGTGAAGTGTGTTGGCAGATTTTTAATTGAATAAGGAATCCAAAATATTTTATACTTTTTAGAATTCCACAATGGACCGTCAAGAATAACCCTCGACGTCAGCAAAAAGGATGAAGTAGGAAAGCAAACGTCCCCTCAGTAACGAAGAATTGTTGTCAATTTTAGAAGGCTCTGATGAATCTGACCAAGATGTAGAAATATCAAATAGTGATGAGGAATGATAGCTAAACTAATTTATTTATTCAAATTTTGTTATTTTGTACTTGTATTTTTGGATACATGTATTACTTATTTATTTAGTTCTTCATTTTTTGCATATTATGTTATATTAGCTTACTTACTTTGTCATATGTGATTAAAGAATTCACCAATTAAATAAAAACGCGCGAGGGGCGTGCACGGCACATAGCGTCGTAACTTATTACGCTGTGTGCCATCAACGCGCCAGGCGCGTTCCTGTCAATTTTATGACGTTTTTGTGTGTAATTTATAATAACCGCCTACACAAACATCCCTAATAATTAAAAAAAATAAATAAAAAAGAAAAGTAAAAAAAACATGAATGGCATACAAGGCGCCATTACTCCGCAGTGCGGCAGTGAAAGTGTTAAGTATATAGGCTGTCTCAAAAGTACCATTTTTAATATCAACTTTACTTTTTTAAATAGGACACCCTATATTTTATATCAAATATTGCTTCTTCAATCAACTCTCTATCAAAAATCTATACTATGTTCTATCCTTATTTCTCTTGAAACTTTTTTTATATCATGAACGGGGAAGAAGATATTTCGTGTATAAATTGATTTGGGACACCCTGTATACAGGGTGTTTATTAAACATACGGCAAAAATTAAAAGGGTTATTCTCTGGACTATTCTAAGAAAATTCTGTCCTTTAATGATTTTGGAAAAGCCGCTTTGTTTCGAAGATACAGGGCGAGGAAAATTTTCGACAAAACCAATTTTGATATTTTTCAAACTATTAATGTAGTCGAAATAAAAGTATGGCGTACTACACTGGGCTTACTCAGTATAATTTTTTTTTAAATGCGTTGTTGTCTTTTAAGCAAATTAGTTTAAACGTGAATTTCATTTGATCATTTTGTATGTGTCGAATTTGTTGAAACTGATTGAAGTTTTGTTGTTTGACGTGTATTTTCTGTCTTTAGTAGCTAAACTTTTGTTAGTGAATTCCTCTATCATAAATCGCTATACGAACGCCGAGATGACTGACATGCATTTCATTTACCGACTTGCTGATGGCAATTCATTATAAGCTAGGCGGTTGCACATTGAACGATATCCTGACCGTAATATTCCTGTTAGAAAAACCTTCCACAGTATTTATCAACGTCTTCATGAAACAGGCACATTGAAACGAAGTGGGGGACCAGGAAGGCCAATGACAATAAGAACAGTAGAAGTGGAAGAAAATGTGGTGGGCATGACTTTTTTTTCCTTAGGCCTGTTCTTAACCGGAGCACTGCGGCCATAAATAGGCCTATTGTGCAAACCTTCGTTTTATTGTATCCACTCGGTTATCTTGGTACCATGTATTAGTTTATACACTGTTTATTCAACTGCTGATTTAGTGGTTATTTCATTCAGTTCCAGTTTTACTCTCCTGAATATGGCATAGCGTCTGCGATCCAGGGATTCGCATTGACAGACAACATGATAGACAGTTTCCTTATCCTTGCCACAGAGCCTACAGCTAAGATCTTCATTATAAGGGTGTCCCAAAATGAACGCACATTTTGATTTGTTAACAAAACACACTTATTTCTTAAAATATGTCAAAACTTTACTGGGATTAGAAAGAATACATATCGCGGTTAAGTGGGAAACACAATATCCGATAAATGTCCACCGCGGCTTTGCTGGCAGGCCCTTGCCCTTTTGACGAAATTATTGATAACATTTTCACATATTTGTGGACGAATTTTATCAATGACGCGTCGAATTTCGTTCTTCAAGTCAGGAATTGCGGCTGGTTTATTGGCATAAACACGAGATTTGACACGGCCAGGAAATTTCAGTCGTAACGAGTCCATTGTTTCACGCGCAGTGTGACACGTCGCTCCGTCCTGTTGAAGCCATAAGTTTTCCACATTAATTCGGTCTAATTCAGCCCACAGAAACTCTTCTAACATTGCACAATAACGTTTGTCATTCACTGTTAGTCCAGTCCAGCCTCATCTTCAAAGAAATATGACCCAACTATTCCGCCGAACCAAAAACCGCATCAAACGGTGTCTCGTAGAGGATGCATTGGTTTTTCGTGAATAACACGAGGATTCTCTTCCCCCCAAATTGGACAATTCTGCTTATTGACGTATCCATTTAATTGAAAATGTGCCTCATCACTAAACAGGATTTTCTTCGAAAAATCTCCGTCATTTGCCTCGTTTTCATAATTCAATTAACGAATTCACGGCCATGATCTGCTGGCTTCAATCCTTGGGTCAATTGGATTTTATTGGCATGCAAATGCAAATCTTTTGTCAGAATTCGCTGCATACTGCTTTTGGTAATGTTCACTTGCTGTGACCGATGGCGAATCGACGTGCCTGGATTCTCACCAACACTTTCCGACCCAGCTGCAATATTTTCAATAGATCAAGCAGTACGCGGCCACCCTGTTGATTTTATGTTTCCAACTGAACCACTTTGTTCAAATTTCTTGATCAATCTCTGCACTGTCGTATGTTTTGGTGCATTATTTCTTCCAAAAACGGCTCGCACTCTACGAACTGTTTCCGCATAACATTCTCCACATTTATAATACGTTTTCACGATAACAACGCGCTGTTCTACCGTCTAGCGTTCCATGGCTATTAATTGCAATAAATTACATGACAGCTATCAAATTTTCAGAAGCCTACTATGACAAAAACGAAAATGCCACAATATTTAAAATGTGCGTACATTTTGGGACACCCTTCATGTCTTGATTTTGTTCAGGTGATCCTTGACAGCCATATGTCCTTTTAGGATTCCCGTTGTTGTTCTTAGTTGGTTCCTGCTAAGGTTAAGCAACTGTTTTGAGAATTTAGGACCAATACTACCCATAACTCTCTTGCTATAATTGAGTCCCTGTCTGCTGTTCCAGTAGACTATGTTTTCATTCTTGGTCCATCGCTTAAAAGCTTCTCGTGCTGTGCATTTAGGCAATCGTAGGGCTGGTTCAGGACCAATGTATGGTGCAGCTGATGCTTGCCTCGCGAGCTCGTCTGCTCTTTCGTTGCCAAAAATGCCTCTGTGACCCGGTACCCAGAATAGTTTAACAGTATTTCTGTCCGCCAGGGTTCTCAGTTCATTCTGGTATTCCCAGACTAGCCTTGATGTTACCCTCTGGCTCGTGAGAGCCTTGAGGACCGCTCGACTGTCTCAGCATATGTAGATTCGTCTATTTTGGTAGGCTCTTCTATTGTTTTCCCATTCACATTGTAGTATGGTATAGGTTCCTGCCTGGAATACTGTTGAGAGTTTTCCTAAGGACTGGACATGATAGTGGACGATCCAGATACTACATGAGGTAGTTAAAGATCGTTTTCAACATCAGTTCTTGTTGAACGTTTGGGTTGGAATTGTGGGTGACTGACTCATTGGACCGGTATTTCTACCGGCGATGTGTATCGTAACTTTTTGGAACAAACGCCACCTCAGTTTCTGAAGGATTGGAGTTTGGATCTCTTATGGCCTGCTCGATCCCTGGATTTAAACCCCCTGGATTATTTCCTTTGGGAACATCTAAAGTCATTAGTTAACACTACTACAGTGGAAGATTTAACGACCCTGGTGTTTTTGAAAGAGTTCGGCAGTCAATGAGGAGAAGATTGGTTTCTTGCATCCTAGCTGAAGGTAGTCATTTTCAACAGTTCTTGTAGGTTAAGAAACTTTACATGTAATTTTTGGTAATAAAATGTTGTTATCGTCGAAAATTTTTCTCCTCATGTATCTTCGAAACAACGGCTTTCCTTTTTGCCGTTTGTTTAATAAACACCCGGTGTAGTCATTTTATTTAAAAAAAAAATCATTCGCTTCACCTAACTAAAACATTTTAAAAATCACAGTTCTTTTTCGTAAACCTGCTCCGGTATACACATGAACAGTTTCGCACAACTGTCGTTAAAATCGTTAAAAAACTTTTGCAACCACGTGGGCTTGTTTTTCCACCAAATAGTCACAAAATACACTGGGATACCCAACACTATAAACGCGAGTCCTATGCCCACTTCCATTGGAGTGACGTAACAAGGCAGTATAACTAGGAAGGCGCAAATGATAAAAAACGTAATGGGTAAAATGTTGTTTACTTTGATGGGCCTTTTGGCCTCGGGCATCGTGTAGCGCATGTAGAGCAGCCCCAAGACACTTATGGTGATGAACAAGGCTTCTACGAACTGTACGTAGTTGATGAGGACGTAGACGTCGGCTACGACGAGGAGAGCCAGTGTGATAATAGCCTAAAAAAGTGTCAAATTAAAAAAAGATGATATTTATACTATATTACTTTTGCATATAAGGTGATTTCGACTTCGACGTCATTTAGTTACTGCTGAAACCGGTTTCAATAGTTTCATAGTGTATAAAATAATAATTAACATAAAACATACCATAAAAATAAGTGAAGGCACAGGAGTCAGTCTTTTAATGTCAATAAGAGAAATCGCTCGAGGTAGGTGGCCATCGCGCGCTCCCACGAAGAAAAGTCGCGACGAGGCGAATATGGCTCCATTTAGCGAACCAAACGTTGCACATGCGACGAAAACTGGCATCAAAAACGATGCAAATCCTAACATTTTGTCTCCAAACGTCATCGCTACGGCATCAGATGCTAAAATATCGTAGCGACTGAGGACTGCAAAATAGGCTATATTTGTTACAACGTAGATTATGGTGACCATAGGCATGGATATGCATATGGCTCGTGGAAGATTCCTACAAAAATAAAAATGGTATAGTAAAGTTTACATTATATCGTTGACCTTTACTGCAATAAACAAACTATACCTAATTAAAACCCATTGTGTAGGTCTCAGCATCTTCAAGCCGCAATAAATGGGTGCAGGGTCGGCTTAAAAATATAGCTATCTACATATTGATTTATTTTAATTTGAATTAAAGAGACAATTTAAACCAAATGAGAGTAAAGATTAATTATTATAATAATAATCTTTTGAGACATAATAAGTACATACAGATTTATTCGTTTCAATATAAATTAAGTTTTTATGTCGTCAACAAAGTATACTAGGTACACACTAATACAATAATATTAAAATTAACTTAAAGATTTAAATACAGTTCAGTGTGTTCGCGTATATTTTACCCAGTAGATATCGCCATTATTATTGGTTTTAGAGAAATGGTTAAATTAGCAAAGTAGCATTTTCACCGAACCTTCAGAAAATGAAATGAACAAAAACAACTGAGTATTGGATGTAACAGTTCTTTTGACAAGTGACAGTTTTTAAATGGAATACTCCCTATTTTCTCATTGTATCAGTTAAAGAATTTTATCCTCTTTTTAAATGTATAGTGGTTGTTGGGGTTATTTTTTACCGTTTTCGAACGAAATTAAAACATATAAGACAACATACAGTGATGGGCTAAAATATGGAACAAATTCATTTAAAAATCAGGTATTAATTTTTTGAAAGAACGCTCGGACACGTCGATTATAATTTTTTCTTCCGAATTTTTTGCCTCGAAAAGAAATTATACAGGGTGTGTCAAAAAGTAGATGTAGCAAAAATTTTTTGTTTTTTAAATAGAACCATTAATTTGCCTAATTTCATATCTAATTTTAAATTTTAAGTCTTCCAAATTTTGTGGTTTATCCTTATACACTTTTGATTTCAAATAACCCCAAAGAAAGAAATCCATTGGTGTAAGATCGGGAGATCTTGCAGGCCATTCTATGGGTCCTCTTCTACCCATCCATCGTTCGGGAAATACAGTATTCAAATACTCATGTACTTGTCGAGCAAAATGAGGCGGAGCACCATCCTGCTGAAACCAAATAGACGCTTCTGGTAGATTAGGCTGATTCGGATTTGGAAAATCCGCTGCTAGTGTGGGAATTAATTCATTTTGAAGAAATTGTAAATACCGGTCCCCTGTAAGATTTCCATCGAAGAAAAAAGGTCCAATAATTCTATCATTTAATATCCCTGCCAAAACATTTACTTTTTGTGAGTTTTGCGTGTGCTGTTCTCTCATCCAACGGGGGTGATTATTTGTACTCAAATACCGAAAATTTTGTCTGTTTACCGAACCATTCAAACAAAACGTGGCTTCATCGCTAAAAAGTATGTTGCGATGGAAAAATAGATTTAAGTTGCAAATTTCCATCATAGTTTCACAAAACTGTAGTCGGCGGTCGGGATTATCTTCGTTTAGCTCATGCAGCAACCTAATTTTGTACGGATGGTACTTTTCTTGTTTCAATACCCGCAAAACAGATCGTCGGCTCACATCATTATTAAGGGCTACTTCAGTGGATGCACTATGGGAATTATCTTCAACTTCTAACAAAATGTTCAATTTTGTGTTTTCACTAATTTTTGGACGACCTGGCAGTAGACTATCCTTTACATTCCCTGTTTCCCGGATTTTTTTCTCAATTTTACTAACTGTAGATCTTGTAATCGGTCGTTCTGGATACTTAGCGCTAAACAAGTTACAAACTTATTCTTGATTTCTTGTTTGGTCTCCACATCCAAGTAAAATTAAAATTTCGATTCTTTGAGTTTCATTTAAATGCGACATGATCACCGTTTTTCAAAATTATACCTAAAATTATTTTTGATTGATACATGACTTGCTATCGTAGTAACAATTCATTTAAATTTACGTGTTTACCTTTAAGTAGGTACATGTAACTTTTTTTAAAGAAAAATTTCGTTTTATTTAAAGAAATTTATTTAAAGGAATTGGTTCTCCAACAGACAGTCGCAGCTGCCCTATAACAGGAGGACAATGAAAATTTTATGATGTAATTTTTCTCTAAAACCGTTAGAGATAAGGATAGGGTATGCTACATGAATTATGCGCAGAATTTGACGTAGAATTCAAAATTCGACTGAAAAAAATAGGGTTCTATTTAAAATACAAAAAAAATTTGCTACATCTACTTTTTGACACACCCTGTATAATTTCTTTTTAAGGCAAAAAATTCGGAAGTAAAAATTATAATCGACGTGTTCGAGCGTTTTTTCAAAAAATTAATAAGTACCTGATTTTTAAATGAATTTGTTCCATATTTTAACCCATCACTGTATATATTATTTTTATAATCGCTCAAAATGGCCACCGTTCATTATAATGCAGAATTGGTAACCCTCTTTTAGTTTTTCAATTGCATTAGCAATCATATCTGGCGTACCGAAGTTGAGAAAGTCAATTTCAATTTGGATTTGTTCCTGCAAATCGGCAACACTATTTGGTCTGGATGCAGATATCTTGTCTTTGAGGTAGCCCCAAAGAAATGTGTCTAATGGTATTAAGTCGGGACTATTGGGAGGCCATGCAATCTTCCCTCCACGACCAATCCAAATGTCATAATTTTCATTGAGGTATTCTCTAACTGGAAGAACACTATGACATGGAGTACCATCTTGCTGCCATATAAAATTCCTTGCGGCGTTTATAGGAAAAGTTTCAAGAATATCCTCTATTTCATGTGCAAGCATTTGACGATATCTAACTCCATTTAAAGATCCATCAATGAAAATGGGACCAATGATTCTATTTTGCACTATGCCGCGCCACACATTTACTGATACCCACCCAGAACGTATCACTTCAACTGTAAGATGCGGATTCTGCGATGCTCAGAAGTGTGTGTTTTTTTGGGATTTGGAGCTGAAGCCGTATTAAAAGAAGATTCATCGGTCCATATAATGTTCTCAAACAAATTGGCGTTATTGTTGAGGATGTTTGTCATGTGACGGCAAAACTCCAAACGTCTTTGCTTCTGCTCTTCTGTTAATTTTTAAACTTTTCTGAATTTAAAGTCGTGGAATTTATGCCGTTTCAGAATTCGAAAAACTACTGTGCAACATTTGCCAAGATATCTTGCACAGTCCCTTATCGAATTTTATGGATTTTCTGAAAACAAATTAAGCTTCTAAATGATATGAAGCGAATATAAAAACAAATAAAAATTACCTTGAGAATATGAAAGAACAGCAAGTTCTTCATCCTTAAGTATCCGAAAATTCCTTTTTTTCTTTGTAATGTTTTTCGCTCAGAAAGTTGATGAAACTCATTTCGGAAAGTTTTTTCGCTAGGAATTACTTAATGTGGATGTCGCTCTCTGAATTCGCGTTGAGCTTCTCGCTTGTTGTGTTCACATTTGATATATATTTTAAGAATTTCGAAATTTGCTCTTCAGAGTATCCAATTTAGACCCTGATTTTGACAACGTTTATTATAGTTAGAGCCGCGGTGACAAAAATGCCTTGGAACTCCCAAACGGATGAGAAGCACGTTTTTGTATAGTTCAAGTGTCGTTCTCGAAATCCGTGTTGTCGAGTAGGGGTTTGGCGCTCGGCGGTGAGCGGCTATAATATTTTTTCCAAATTTTGACCAGCGGTTTAAAAAAACATTTCCCAAACGGATGAAAATTACTGGAGGGCATCTAGACAATTACCGGAAAAATATTTTCATCCGATTTGATCCTTGCCGTAACCTCCAGTACAATTAATTGAACCCAAACCACAAAATTGTAATATAGTTTACAATCCTGTGCCCAAACTCCGAAATTAAAAAAAAAATCAGCCGCATGCATGCAACCGGACTAAAATGAATCGTTATTATTTATGTTATTTAAAAAAAGTTTTCATCCAAAATGAGCCTGGCTAAAATATGCCAAATAACAAAAACCCTCGCCAGCACGCGTGATTTTGATCCCGGAGTTCTCCGTAAATTTTCTGCGAGATTTAGATGGAAGTTTCGTAAACTTATTTTTCTCTGGTTTAAAAATATTAAAAAAAATGGAATGCTTCCGAGAGGCGGTAAAATGTTGAGTGACTATTCAATGGTAAGTAAAAGTTTTCATGCATGTTCTGGAAGATCTGGTCTTGGCCGCAATAAATTTCGATGTTCTGTAGGTGCCAAAGAACCTGTATGCAAATTTTCATTCATGTTGGAATTACTTTATCAAATTTTGCCCATTTAAATTTTGAAAAACTGTTATAAAGCGATGGCGACACATGGAGCAAAAAAAAATCTTTTTACATATTCTCAGACACGAACTCTAGCTCCCTGCCCAATGTCAAGTTTAAATGAGCAAATTTTTCCCCCCCTTTTTTCCATTTTTCTTTAGCTCCTGGAAGAGCTCTTTGCAAAGATCAAATCGGATGAAAATATTTTTCCGGTAATTGAGTGGTTGCCTAGATGCCCTCCAGTAATTTTCATCCGTTTGGGAAATGTTTTTTTAAACTGCTGGTCAAAATTTGGAAAAAATATTATAGCCGCTCACCGCCGAGCGCCAGACCCCTATTCGACAACACGGATTTCGAGAACGACACTCGAATTATACAAGAACGTGCTTTTCATCCGTTTGGGAGTTCCAAGGCATTTTTGTCGCCGCGGCTCTAACTATTAAGATTTGTCAAGAAGACAGAAGTTGCCAAGAGCAATTTAGTCAAGGTGACAGGTATTGCTATAAATAACATGAGCCATTTACAAAACTTTAATGAGGATAATGATAATTCTATTATATTTTAGTATAATTCCAAAACGGTAAAAAATAATCCCAACAATCACTATATATTTAAAAAGAGGATACAATTCTTTAACGGATGCAATCAAAAAAATAGGGGGTATTCCATTTGAAAAAACTGTCACTTGTCAAAAAACTGTCACTTCCGATGTTGTTTTTGTTTATTTCATTTCAAAAATGTTACTTACTATGTTTCTTATTAATTCTACTACAGATGTATTTAATATCGGGGAAGTATCATTCCTTTTAATATTTGATTTTACTTGGTGCCATATGAGTTCGATTGGATTCAATACACAATAGTAGGGGGGAAGACGCAATACTGTATGTCCATTTTCTGTTGCAAATTTATCACATACCTACATATTCTTTATTAATTTTAAAAACCTGTAATACTTGTAAAAGATTCCGTTTTTCGTAAGTTTCTTCAAAATATTACTGTTTATCATAAAATTTTGGATTTCTGCTTTTGTACTGTTAGAACTAGGAAACATTTTTACTTGACGACTATGATAATTAGTGTTGTCCGTTAAAATAACGCTATTTTTGGGTATGTTTTTAAGAAGTCGATGTTTAAACCATTATCAAAAAGTTGTGCGTCAGTGCCTTGGTGCTAATCTAGAGAAGAATCTTGATTGTTAGTATTTTGCCTTTATTTAAAGGAGCCTTGGTTTGATATTTTTTTGAAAAATCATTCCATCCTTTTCTTGCAGTGTCATGTCTATCGAACCATGTTTCGTCAAGGTAGATAATTGGTCGATTTTCTGCTCTACATTGTTTAATAGCCGTTAAATATTTATGACGCCATTCCCGTAAACGTTAAGGTTCCATTAAGGTTTATCTTTTATCAATTGTGTGATATTTAACACCCATTTTAAACAAAATTTTTCTTAAAGTTAAAATGCTACAAGAAATGTTTGTCTTGTCGTTGGTACGCCTATTTTAGGGAAACCAGGGTAGGTACAGATTATTCTTCATACATTTGATAAATTTTCCTTCTTAATAAATCCAAATTATTCTTGTCAATACTTCTAAATTTGCCACAGTCACTTCGCTTCTTTCTGGGAATGAGTTTATAGTCCTTCACCGAAGATAAAGAAGTACTTGCTAAAGCAGACGTCTCGGCTAAAGCATCACTTGAATTAAAATCTCTTTTCAGCAAAGATTGGTACACCTTTTAAATTATTTCTTTAGCATCGAGAGATAAATGCTTTCTTCTGAAAGTGACACTACAAGATGCCCCACTCTCATCAGAAGCCCACAGATGCCACATTCCAACACTAATACAACAAAAAATATCACGCGCCGATAAACCAAACATTAATACAGTAGACGCTCGTTTATGTGAACTAATGAAAACAAGGTGTATTCATAATAATATAATCAAATTGTTCATATTCGCCGCTCTAGAACAATATCGACGTAACTGCAATTTTTTCTAAAAATGAGTTAACTACACCAAGAAATAAAGAAAATTTTATTTTATTTGGTTAAAAATTGCCACAACTGTGGTACAAAATTTGACCACTAGATGGTAGTTGCATCGTTATGCCATTATTGCTCTTTTGTGCTAACTTTCTGGAACAACACCGACGCATCCATCAGTCGCGTGCAATCTCTGCTGATGAAATGGTGTTATCCGCTGCAATAACGCCGTAAGTGCAGTTTCCGACTGCCGGAGTGTATATCAGTGTATAACATTTATAAGAAATAACGACGTAAGTGTTCTTTGCGTCTTTCTTGACTTGAAATCAATGTAAATTGATGTACGTAAGTACATACGATATACGATACCTTTCAATTTGGTACAAAAATGACGTAACTATATTTTATGTCATTATTTTCTCAAAAATATTAAATCTGTGATTGCGTAATTGTATTTTGCGACGATCTATTCACAAAAATTAAGATTTACATGGGACTTTGGTTGGCACAGAAACTGAGTCAAATTTTAGTATGTTATTGTGGATATAAGCTTTCTGATTAAACTTTAAATAGATCCCAAAAAAATTGTATGATTAGTTTTCGAAATACAGGGTGTTAATTTTTTGTAAAAAAATCGTTTTTTAATAAATATCTTTAATATCCTTTGGCCGATTTTTTTGAAATTTGGCAGTGTTGCTTGTAATGATAAGCGGCTAATTCAAATTAAATACTTAAATTTAGCTAATATTAATAACTCCAGTGGCGGTCCATGTAAAGTCCCATGCAAAGTGTGCAGGGTCCTTTAAGCATATAATTCGTCTTTATTCATTAAACCCATTGTCCTCTTTACAGAACTTCTCAAAAATGAATTCGCGTTCGAGAAAAATGTTCAAAGCCCTAAAAATATGCAAATGAAGGAAAAGCTACAAAATCAAATGACAAGTCAAGTAGTTTATAAAGAAAACATTTTTTCCGATATTTCCAACCAGATTAATAAAAGCAGTAGTCTTACGAGTAATGAACCTTTGTTCACAGAAGTAACTAAAAATGAACCAACGATTTCCAAACATCAAGCAGAACAAAATTCCGTTGCAACTGCTCATAGGTGTAACAAAGAAAACGAATCAAATGAAAAATGTGACTCTCAACAAATGCAAAATGGAACTGAACCCAACGCTGTTAATTTGTCACCTACACCTAGTACCGTGCAAAACAGTCCTAGTTGTTCTAACTACTATGTGAATGAAAAGGGAGGATCTTAAGAACGATCCAGCTACTTACGAGACGTATGCAAACATTTTTAGCACTGAGTACAATATCGGTTTTTTTGCATCAAAAAAAAAACGGAGCGATCAATGCGAAGCATATAAAAATGCCACCGAAGACCAAAAAGTACAATTGGAGATAAAAAATAAAGAACACCTGGAAGAGAAATATCTTAGCAGAAAAGAAAAAGATACGGACAAGGAAGAGGGCGATGCGGTCCATAGCCTTATCGAAGGGGCAATAAGAAGATCAAAAAAATCTGGACCTGTCTATATTCCTGGACAATATGTTTCAATCACACGCAGCGCCAAAAAAAAAGGGTAATCCAATACAAGTTAAGGAAATGGGTTTCGATGATTTTATTGATCTTAAAAGTTTATACGATGAAATGTCTCTCAATATTTCAAAATATATTGAGGGGCATGACTTTAAAATAAGCCATGTGCGAGTTTTAAAATTTGAAAAAAACAGCAGCATGTTTCAATTTAAAACTAGTTATATAAGCAAGAAGAATGAAACTCTGTTAATTTTAGAACCAAAAAGAGACGTTCTGATCTAAAAGATATAAAAATCATTGCCGTTACAAGCTTATCCAAAACAGATTCCGTTGTCTGAAAACAAGAGAAAAGATCTCAAAAGTTTAGTTGTTACTCACAATATTCCTGATTTCTATAGACACTTTTTCGATTATGTAACAATCTAAATGTTTCAGATTTAGAATATAAGTATTTTTATATTCGTTATTGTCACTTAATATCACTTTTATCAAAATAATATCTTTTGTCTCGATTCGAAATGAATTTTGTGTTCGTTTTAATAATAAAAACTTTGACCAACTGAGAATTATCGTGTTTTATTTTGGAGATATAACGACGTAACTACAAAATTCACCATCAATTTTAATAACTATTTATTTCTAATTACTGGCCCTTAAAGTGGTCACAAAATATTGTTAAATCGTTTTTATTTTAATACATAATATTTTTTCCTTCTCCTTCAAAATTAGTTAAATAATAAATTAAAATTGTTTTTTGCCTATCCTGTAAAATTTGTGTTTTCGCAGTTACGTCGATATTGTTCTCGAGCGGCGAATATATTCGAACATGTATTTTTAATATTAAAAATCAACATTTATAGCTTAATGAAATACTGCGTTATTTGTTTTTGGACTTTTTTTTCAGCTAAGCTTTTAGATCCTTTACGTCAAAAATCTGATTTTTACTCCACATAATAGCCTTGTTAAATGCTTGTACAGCTTCTGAAGAACTAACTTCTACCTTCTCGCTATTTTCATCATTGTTTTCATTTATCTCATCATCATCGTCATCTTCGTTATTATCGTCTTCAACTTCCTCACCTAAGCCATCTTCATTCCATTTCAGTATATCTTTTTTCAAATGCTCGACGTATACATTTAAAGTAAATTAGGTATGTACTATAGTTTTCTAAAAATTGAACAACCTTATTTACCTGGTTGTTAACTTCTGTTAACAAAGTTTCAACTTCTTTTAGTGATTCCTCTTCTTTGTTTTTGTATTTTTCCTTCAAAACGCTAAGTGGAATATTTTCTTCTGGATCAGAGTCATCATCATTTTCATCAAAATTCAGAATGTTTTTCCAACATTTTCTTATAGTGTCAACTTCAATCTTATTCCAGGCTATTGATAGATTTAGTATGGCATCTTTTATTGTTAAACTTTTAAGAAACTTTGACATATCTTCAGATGTGGCAGACAAAATTGATGAAAATAAGCTTGATCTGTAGTATAGTTTCGTAATTCGAATTACATTTTGGTCCATGGGCTGTTATAGTGGTGTTACGTTAGACGGCATGTATACAGCAAACATCTTCAGATCATTGGATCGTAAGTTTTTTGCAGGTGGATGACTGGGAGCATTATCCAACAACAGTATGGCACTTTCGGGCAGCCCTTTTTCTTTTAAATGCCTTTTTACCTAAAAAAATAACGCAATTTCAATTAGTCGAAGATTTTTTTGCTGTTTTTTCTAACTTACCTGAGGAACTAAAGATTTATGAAACCAATTCTCAAAAATTGTAGAAGTCATCCATGCATTTTTCGAATAATCGTAATCGACAGGAAGAGCAAAGTTCTTGAAACGCCTGGGGTTTTTAGCTTTGCCTAATACGAGCGGTCTAACCTTATGGTCTCCAGTTGCATTTGTACATGCCAGATTTTGTTGGAAAGGAGCTACCAACTCAGGATTTGAAGACAACTTTTCACCAGATATTTTCAAAAATCGAATGCCAAATGTGCGTTTAAATTTTTGTAACCAACCATCGCTTGCAGAAAACCCCTGTGATTCCTTCAGAATCGCATTTAAAGATTTTGCTTTAACCTTTAACAGTTCAGAAGTCACTGGAAGATTCTTTGATCTTTGTTTGCAAAACCATTTATACAACTTTTTCTCCATCCTGGGATTCTCTCCCGATTTCAAAGTATTTCCTTTAATCTTACTCGCACACCTCATTGTTGCACTTAGAATATTCGCTTTATTCTTTTTTATTGCACACACAGTAGATTTAGCAATATCATATTTTCTTGCAAGATAAGTACCTAACACTCACCCTAGGGCGTATCCAGCTCAAAACAGAAGGGGGGGCAGCTTTCTGAATTCCATAACCTTCTTAAGGGCAGGGGAGGGGATGCTTCTTAAAATAAAACATAATAACAAGAGGGATATACAGTTTATTTAAAAAAAAATTAATTTTTGAATAATAATTTACGTGGATTGCTTGCAAACTTTCGAACTACATCTTCCACCAATTGCTGCTCGTGCGCAAACACCCACTGGCGATGAATGCTGAGCATAGCTAACCCGTTTAACCTATCTTCACTAATAGTGCTCCTCAACCATGTCTTGATTCTTCGAAGAGAACTGAATGAACGCTCGATAGTGCTGGTGGTGCATGGTTGTGAAAGTAGTTGATAATAGCCGTTCTAATTGACGGAAAAACATTTCACTTTTTTTTTAAATCTCAGTAATGTCTGGTGTTTCCTGTACCGACCTGATTCCACATTTTGAACCATAATTCAATTTCTCCTTTGATGCCTTCCAAATTGTAGAAAGTTACACAAGGAGAAATACTTTCTTTCCATTCCTCCAATGAAACATGTTTCATGTTACCCGGATGAAAATGGGTCAATGAAAATGCTGGCGATTTATCTGCAAAAAATCTTACTTGTAGAGATCCAATTATTGAATCTAAGTAAGGATTTACGAGAGATCTTCTCCAAAATTCGCAATTTTCGGCTGGAGGGTTGCTTCTGTGTTTTTGTCGGCCGGCAATACGAGCGACAGTTATATCAACATTCAAAGTCTTTGCTATGTCGCCTGCTTCATCTAAAATTTCAGCTGTTATGTTCTCCGCTCCTTCTCGTTGATCTCTCAACATTTCAAGAATATTTCGAATGTGATCGTTGGCTTTGACTATATCAAGAAGGGTCTTTATTTAAAGTATATTTGCTACAGGTTCCAAAATGGCAGAATATTTAGCAATTAATGCTACTGATACGATAAATGAAGGTTTGCATGCTGCTGCGTGCATGTGATACGCACTTTCTCTTGTTGCGGCATTTCCTTCCTCAGCTAATGTCTCTAGTGCGTCAACTATATCAACAAAGTGTTCTTAAAAACACGAATGCTTTTATACTTTTCTGACCATCTAGTCTCACACAATTTAGGAATGTTAGCAATAAGTTTGCGTCGTAGAACAGACTCGCGAAAATATGTAACTATCTCCTTAATAGTTCCAATTACGCTGTTCCGTATTTCTGAAATAACATTCAAGTCGTTCACGACAAGGTTAAGCTTGTGTGAAGAGCAATGGAAGTAGAAGGCTTTTTTATACTTTTGCCTCAAGATCGCTTGCACCTCCTGCACCTCTAGTAACTATGTGTGATATTTTTTAAAAATAATAATAATAATGGTCAGTACACTAAATTGACTAAACTTAGGTACATTATTTTTTTACAAATTGATAATCTATTTGCATTTCAAATCTGGTTAGAAAGGGGGGGCAGTTGCTCCCCCTTGCCCCCCTCTGGATACGCCCTTGCACTCACCCCATTTTCCAAACTTTTTATAATATCGCTTTTTTCTGACAATGTCAACACTTTTCGTTTTATTTATAGAAACAAAACATAAAAACAGGAATCACAATCACTAACACGCTCCTATTTCATCACAATGTAGCAATAACCTATTAATTTCAATAAAAGAACAGATGACGACGTGGGGAAATACCGCGAAATACCACGTGCATGTGTTGTTCATATAATCGAGGTTGCTACTGTTCACTCTATAGAATCTGCCATGTTAAGTTTTTGCTGCTCATTGTAATGGATAGTTCATATAAAAGATGTTCACATAAACGAGCGTCTACTGTAATTTTTTCGTCGCAAAATTTGCAATTTCTATATTATTAGGTAATTTATACCTACTTAAAATGGTATAGCAATTATTAGGGATACAGGTAATATGCAATTGCTCGAAAACATGTAAATCTGAGGCATTTTATGGAGGAATAATTAGGGGTTTATGGCAGTCAAAAGGTCAATGGTATAATGTAAACTTTACTATAGTCGTCAAGCTACACAAGATAATTACAAAAATATATTATTTTGATTTGCGCAGAACTTCACAATACTTTTATTTTAAATATTTATAATGAATTTGTTTGCATTTTGTTTACCTGTATGGGTCTTTTAGTTCCTCAGTAACATAATTCAAATAGTTCCATCCAGAATAAGAGAAGAGGCCATTATAAAACGCCAATGCAATAAATCCTGGATTCCATTTGGTGCCCTCCATAGGAGCATGGAAGTGTTCCCAATTGCCTGTGAATAGATGATATCCACCTGCGGCCACTATGATGAGCAAGGCAAAAATTTTAGTTGCAGTGAACGTGTCAGTTACTCGGGTCACCCATCTATAAAAACAAACTTTTTTGGTACCCTTAAATTGTTAAATAATAACAATAGACTGTTACTTACTTTACGTTGTAGCAATTTATCAAAGTCAATGTACAAATGGTGGCTGCAGCCAGTAATCGAACTGCTTCTACTGGAGCTTTGCAATCGCCCCAAAAGGGTTGTATGATGTATTGAGCGAATGTCATCGCCGTAATGGCGTTTCCGGTTGGAACCAAAATAAAAAGTGCTATCCATAAGTATAAAAAGGCTGGAAGAGAACCAAAGGCTTGCATTATGTAAGCATAGTCGCCCCCTGATTTGGGAATCATAGTTCCTGAAATAGAATATAGATAGGTATTTATTTTTCAAAATTTATTGAAACAGCTTGAACTTTGATTTGATAAAAATTTAAATTCAAATTCAAAACTTCTTTATTTCAAATGTTGTGTCTACAACACATTTCACAAATACATTTTCTAAAAACCAAAATTCCCAAATTAAATACTTCTGCAAATTGGATTTCTCCTCGCTTTTTAGGAACCACTGATGATTGCCTAAGGCCGAGAGCGCTCTGCATTAAAAAATATCAGATTATACACTTAATACAAAAAATCTACTGGTTCTCCCTCTTAATTTAAAAAGCGTACACAGCCCTACCTTATCAATCTACAATACATGTTCACCAAGGTACTATACAAAGACATGAAATGAAATGTTGTCACACGACTTAACAGTAGTTTACATACTAATCCTCCAAGCTATATGGTTCCAACCTTAGTAAGAGCTGTTTTGTTTTATTTTTAAAATCTTTACAATTTTGAATATGTTTTACATTATCTGGTAACTTATTAAATATTTTAATATACAGGGTTTCCCATAATATACTACCCATTTTATATTATTAATAAATTCCCTACGAGATAACTAAATAGGTTGTTCTCTGTGGGATTATCTTCTGTAGTCTTTGGGATTTAAGTAAATTATTAATCAAGTAGGCGCCTGTCACAAATAAATTTTAAATTAATAATTTCGTGGAATGACGTTTTTCTACGAGAAGTTTGTTAGTTTTCATCAATAATTATTTTATTTTTGAGACATTATTTCAACATCCGTTTGAACTTTCATGGATTACTCAGTCCAACAACGTGTGTTTTGTGTAGAAACTTACATAAGAAGCAATTCGATAGCAGAAGTTGCATTCCGGCGTCAGTTTAATTACAACAATAGGGGTCACGCGCCAAATCGTAAAACTGTTAAGTTATGGGTTCGTCATTGGCGTGAAAATGGTTCTGCACAAAATTTGAAGAAGCCTGGACGTCGAAGAACAGTTCGTACACCAGAAAATATTGAACAAGTTAGAATTGCGTTTACGAGAAGTCCTAAAAGGTCTGCTTATCGACAAACCCTTATCCTAGGAATATTGAAGGGAAGCTTAGATCGAATTCTTCAAAGGGATTTAAAATTTCATCCCTATAAATACCAAATGGTACAGCACCTTAGCAATCAAGATAAAGAAGCGAGGTTAGCATTTTGTCAAGAATTTTTGGATTTACATCAAGGAGCAATTCACAGTCTCCTAATGACCGACGAAGCAAATTTTATTTGAACGGCATGGTCAATAAACAGAATTTTAGATAGTGGTCAAATGAAAATCCTCGTGAAATCTTTACACAGAACCTCCATAATCCAAAAGTTGTTATGTGGTGTGGAGTAGGATCTTTTGGTATTGTTGGCCCTTATTTTTTTGAGGATGAAAATAACCGCGAACAGTAACATCCGAGCGCTACGTTAATATGCTAGAGACATTTCTCATTCCAGAATTAAATAGACGAGGATTACTAAACAATGCCTTACTATTCCAACAAGATGGGGCAACAGCTCATACCGCCAGAAACTCAATGAGGGTCCTGGGAGAAATGTTTAATGGCCGACTCATTTCTCGATTCGGAGATTTGCCTTGGCCTTCGAGGTCCCCCGACTTAACGGCACCCGATTTTTTCCTGTGGGGATATTTAAAAGCCAAAGTGTTTGCGAGTCGTCCAGGTACAATCGAGGAACTGAAAGTCAAAATTCGTGAAGAAGTTGAAGGAATAGACGAAGGTTTGCTACGCCGTGTAATGAACCACTTTTTATCTAATATTGAAAAATATGTTGAAGTTGGTGGAGGTCGTTTAGAAGACGTGATTTTTAAAAGTTAGAATTAAATTAGCCAAATATTTATAAGTTATCATAAATCCCAAAGAATTAGCCGTAATTTAGTAAAATAAAAAGTTTGTTTTGTTAACTAAAAAAAAATTAATTTAAATATTAAGATGGGTAGTCTATTATGGGGAACCCTGAACATATAAGATGGGTGTTTTTCCGTCAGAGTTAGTCTGTGAATAGGACAATAAATGTCCATGGTTCTAGTATTGTAAGTTATATTGCAATTATTTCTTAAAAATTAGTCCTTATTCTTAAATAAATACAGTAAGCATCCATGTAGATATAAGCCATACTTAAATAGAAGTCCCTTTGACTCAGAACCTCCTTTACAGTTTACAGTCTCCCTAAAGTTAATTCCAAAAATTGTGCGTAAGAACCTCTTTTGAATTTTAAAAATTACTTGAGATACAGACTTGACACCAAAGAACATGATCCCTTATCGCATTAAAGCCACAAAGTTTGCATAGTATTAAACCCTTAGAACCTGTTCATTTAAATAATTACTAATAAGTCTTATGGAATGACAAATTTGATTTAGTTTAGGTTAGTTCAGGTTAGTTTGGCAATATCTCAATACCTGGAGACCACGTAAAGAATTCATCGATAATAATGGCCAGGAATTTGGGATGTGCTACTGTTCTTACCTCTATATTGTTAATAGAAATGTTAGATGGCTTTTCTTTAGTTGTTTTATCTGTATTAAAAATTATAACATTCGTTTTGTCATCATTTATAACCAGCTTGTTTACTTCAAACCACTATTTTGGTTTTTAAAACAAATTGTTGCTATCCCTCGATCAATTCTTGAGTTTCCCTCTTCCCTGTTAGCAAGTTTGTGTCATCCGTAAAGCTTGTATTTGCTTGATCTTTATTGTCACTTATGGATTTCCGGTCGTTTAACATTACAATGATAGTAAAAAATTGGAATTCATCAGTTGCATAGATTTCGTGCTTTTGATAGTGCCTACTTAAGTTTTAAATTCATAAACTTATTAATGAATGATTTTAATATCTTTGCAATTTCTTTGTTTTGCAACGAGTGCATTTTTATACCGATGCAAAGTTCTATTTCCGTGAAATCAGTAGGTATATAATTAAGGGAGTAATAGGCTCGTCAAAATAGGGGAAAAAGAACTTATAAACATGCGGTCAAAAACGCTTCATTTTTGATATACAATTGTCAGTCAAAGCTTTAAATTTGTTTTTCGTTTTTCTCGCATATTTTCCGAGATAATTATTTCAAATTTGGTACACTTATTGGTTTTTGAAATCTCTACAATAAAATGTCTAAATTGTCAGTGGCAGTATAATACAGAGTGCTACAATTTTTGCGCTACCAACAATTTTACTCTCCTTGACTTTTTTTTTGGATACCCTTTATAGATACTGATATCAGATTTTGACTACACGTTCTTTTCTCATTCTTTTTGATCTCGTACATTTTTATCGGATTTATCATCGGTTTCTAGTTATTGGCGGAAATAGCCGTCGATGTAAACCAAGTATTATCCAAGTAACAAAATTAAAAAAAAAAGAGTAGTTGGATGGGACAGCTCATCGTCGTTGGCACTGAAATTCCTCCTTTTACTCCAATTACTTAATTTTCAGGAATCAAGAAAAACATATTATTCCAAATAAAAAACATTAATTTAAACAATATATAATATGTAATCAGGTGTGGATTAGAAGTACTGCATGAATTAGAATTTTGTTTCTAAAAATATATTTAATTTCAACATTTTCATAGTTTCTTGCACATCAGAAATTTGCTGGCACTTTTATTCACATGGCATATATTGCGCAACAAAATGAGATAGAGCAGAAAGCGACTCTTGTTTTAAAGAAGAGTCTACAATTTACAAAAGTAATAGTTTATTGTATTTATTAACCAAGATATAAAGGTTATATTTTCCGTTCTTTAAAAGTAAGCATAAATAAAACATTATTTTTTAGAGGAAAACAACAAGATAATAAATTACTTTCTAATTGTTGTGGGGAAGGCTGTCATAGAACGGATGGTAATTCTTTTACATAATCGATTTTAGTTCCTGTAAATTAGTGTAAATGGTTATATTTTTGCTTACTTATTTTTATTGGCCGATCTTAAAGCCTTTGTGGAACGGACAGTTCATCTTTTATGAAACGCTCACGTTTATTATCGTAAGGCTGCCATTCCTCATTATGTCGTAATTTATATTTTATTTCACCTGCTGGAAGATAAAATATCCCTCTAATATCAGTAACTTCTGCAACTCTTCCCGGCCTAATAATTCTGCGATTTCCCTGAAATTTTGAAACAGTGTCGTTCGAGGGACACTAAGCTGAACCACTTACTGGTGGGCTGCAGTGGCTAGTCGTGTATTTCTACCATGCACCGCTCGGGTGGTATCCAGCGATGGTCCAATTTGGGCTCTATAGAGCATTAAAAGTTGTGGGGGTGTATAGAGGTTCTTAGTTCGGAAAAGTACAAAGGAATCGAGTGTCCCGCCATAACTATGTCCGGTTCTTCAACATTACCTTTTTTAGAAAAACTGTCGCCTGGGTATTTTTAGCGTTAAATTCTACTTGAATACTGTCACCCCAAGACAGAATTTCTTCCAGGTCTTTATTGAGATGTGAGACCTCTTGCTGCCTATAGAGATGCGCATTGGCAGCCGATGTCCGAGCATCCAAAGTAAAAGATGAAACAAGTGTGCTGTCATTAGCGAAGCTATATATAGGATTTTTAGTTTTCTCCTAAAGATCATTAATGTATAGTAAGAAGAGGGTGGGCAACAATATAGAACCTTGAGGGACTCCGGCATTGATGTTAAATGTGTCTGAAAGAAATCCGTCCATCGCCACTAGCAGAGAACGGTCTTTATGAAAACTTGACAGCCATAAACAAACTTGAACCGGCATTCCGCATGCTCTCACTTTAGTTAGAAACCCTTTATGCCATACTCGGTCAGCGGCCTCGGAAATGTCCAGTGCTACCGCCCGGGACTCCCCATGATGTTCTATTGCGTTGTTCCAAACGTGAGTAGCATGAGCGAGAAGGTCTCATGTTGATCTAGACTTACGGAATTCATACTGGCGATCACTAATAATGTTGAAGCCTTCCAGGTATTTTAATACGGGGAGTTCGAAAATATCATCCAGTGGTATATCCAAAATATAAAACTTCTTCACGCTCAAGCTCGGACTCCTTGTTTCCACAGAGAAGATTTGCATCTTAATTAAATAGATTTTTCAAAGGTATAGTTACCAACTGCATTATTAGAGCAAATCTCAACAGCAGAGTTTATTTATCTCTGTTACCTTTAGTAGACTCTTCCGTTGAACACTCGGTTGCACACTTTTGGGCTAACTTTATCATTGATTTAGCTCTTGCCGACATTTTTATAATTAAAAACACTGATATTTATTTTAAGACCTAAAAAAACCATAAAATAATGAATAATTTACAAAGGTAAACTAATAACAGGACAATAACAAACTGCAAATGGGGTTAGAAAATAACTGTCATGTGCATAAAGTAGACTGCGACGAGTTAGACCGTCGCTGCAATAATAGCAGAAATAGCTACCATGTGAATAATATACACATAGCAGATATTTCATGCCAAGTAAATTACATAACAGAATTAACAGATATTTCGAACTGAATTAATTAGGTTTTAGGTAGAATAAAGCACAAAACAGTTATTCTAACTGATGCCTCATATAACACATTATACAAGTATCTAGCTCAATTTGGTATGAAATGCACATAGCAGGTATTGCAGTACCAACGACGTCATATTCTATTTTCCGTTTGTTACCTTTTTGACGTTAGTGTCAAATAATTGTGTTAGTTGATGTTTACAAAGTTAGTTAGAACTATTTAATGATGGTTGAGTTCACAAACCAAGAACATGCCGATATGCATTTTATTTGTGGTCTTGCCAATGGTAATTCCTGTGAAGCTAAACGACTCTATCTATCTATCTATCTATTTTTGAAACAATTAAATAACAGTTTTATAAAAGGTTTTTAGTAGTTTCAGGTAAACGTTATAAAATGAAAATGCAACACGAAATAACAAAAATAAAATAAAAAAGCTTTTTAAATTTATTTTAAATGCTGCAAGAAGCAATTTTGTATTAGACAAAGAAAAATTATAATTAACGTCGCCAACTATTAACAAGAAGTAAGAGGCCATTTTATTTATTTTAATTTCATTCTTCATATTATTTAGAGACGTTCGTTGATTGTGATGCAGACAAGTTTTTACTGTGAATTAAATTTTATTGAGAAATATATTTCTAACAAAATATAAACAGGCCCCGTATTTATTAATGTTTAAGGGAAATTTTTAAAACGTAAAAAAATTAGCTTTGTCAATTTGATAGATTTTCTTCAGAAAAACTTAAGCCAATTTGTTCTAGGCATCATTATCGTTACCAGCTGTAAATATTAACATAAATGAGATATTTCGTATTTTCAAGTCTGTCCATTTTTATGTTCCCGAACGCTCCCATTTAATAATGGCGTCGTTATTTATGATATAAGTGTCAAAAGTACATTTTTAAGGCACGCATGTGGAAGTTTGCAGAATAAGCGAGTGCCTTAAAAATACTTCATACAATATTTTTTCTACAAACGGCAATAAAAAGCCTACAATAATTAAAAATTAGATGTTTAGAATCTCTTACATCCAGGTAGTTTCTAATAGCATTGTATATCACAGATTGTATATTTATATTAAATTAGTTCACATTTGTCGATAAAACCTAGCAACCATCATTGTTGGCTGATTTGTTTACAGAAAATTTGAAAAGTACTGTCAGTTTCATTAAAACGCTAGCGCTGGCTGTTGTGATTTGCCAAAAATTCAAGAAATACAAAAAATCGATCCACTTAAAGACATAGAAGACAGACACAGAAAACAGAGCTACCTTGGATTTACTGCCACGAAAATCAAGAATTCAATTTGAGATTGCTCATAATAAATTTATAAAATGGTGTAAAAACAAAGGCATTTCTGGAAAGTATTCCGAAAACATATTCCTGACTTATTTTGAGGAAAAGGCAAAGGTATGGAAGTCATCTTCTCTTTGGTCCCATTATTCAGTTATCGAAGCTATGCTACGGGTAAATAACGACGTAGATATCAGCAAACATTTTAAATTGATTGCCTACTTGAAGCGTCAAGTAGAGGGTTACCAGGCCAAAAAATCAATAATTTTTACTAGAGACCAAATTGAACAGTTTCTGAAGTGCGCACCAGATGATGAGTACCTTCTGATAAAAGTAGCTACGATTGTAGGAGTACTTGGTGCCTGCCGCAGGGAGGAGCTTTGTCAGTTGACTCTTGACAACGTGGAAGATATGGAGACTTCATTAGTTATTAAAATATCAGATACCAACCAAAACCAAGGTACCACGAAATTTCACTATCGTTGAAAAATTTTATTTGGATTTTTATCGAAAATATACTGATCTTCGTCCAGCAGATGTCGTACATCGGCGGCTCTTCTTAAAATATGTAAAAGGTAAACGTACCAGAAATCCTGTCGGAATTAATACGTTCGGAAAATTTCCTGCTGCTATAGCAAGATTTCTGCAACTTCCAAATTCAACACTCTTCCGTTCCTCTGCGAGCTTACTTGCCGATCCTGGAGCAAATTTGACGACAATTAAGCGGCATGGGGGATGGAGATCCTCAACCGTTGCGGAAGGGTACATCGTAGATTCCTTGGAAAATAAAAATTATATTGCTCGAAAATTGCTTACAGTACAAACGACATCAGCCGATCATGCTTCAATAACAACTTGTTTCTGTTCAATCCTCCTTAATCGCGAAGCAGAACTGAGGAAATAATTCATTTTTCAAATTGTAACGAGTGATTTTTAATTATTTTGCTCAAGGGAGGCCATGCATTTTAAAAGCATCATGGCCGTACTGCGTAGATAAGATGACATGATTGTTTTATGACATTTACGTCTTATTTGAATTTGTGTATTTGTAAAGTTTAAAAATTGGAGAAATTTTGTAATTTTTGCAGTTATTTGAAGGTAGGTTACTATTGCTTTAACTAATATTTCTCCGGGGAGTCGTCTTTTGACTATTATAAAGTGCTATTTGCAGGATATGATTTAATTTTTATTTTTTTTTTTATTTTTCAGCGTATCAAGTTTTGGTGAAGCTTTGTTGCCGGATTGAAAGTTCTACAGTAAAAATGTTTAGTGAAGCACAAAAAATTTTTATTGTTGAAAGTTTTTTTAGAAATGGAAACAAAATAGGCGGTGTGTGGAATTACTCTATGCATGACTGCTTTGATGAATTTCGAACCGAGTTTCCTGATATTGTGGTGACCTTTCATAATTTTCGTACTGGGTCACAATACCTAATTGATAAATTTCGTCAGACTGGTTCTGTTCAACATAAAAAAGGGGCTGGAAGACCAACGAAACGATCGAATGAGGTTATTGAAGAAGCGCGACAAATTATGGAAAATAATCCTTCAACTTCTATTAGGCATTTATCTCAACAAATTCAGCAAACGGATTTATGCTACAGTACATGTCAAACACTTTTGAAAAAGGATCTGCATCTATACCCTTATCGTGTTACGGGTATTCATGAATTCCTTCCCAACGACGTTCCCCAAGGACTTAATTTTTGTGAATGGTTTTTAAACAATTTTCAAGAAGAAAATAGTGGTGCTTTTGAAAAAACATTTTTTACCGATGAGGCTTATTTTTATTTATCAGGCTATGTTAATTCACAAAATATGCGAATGTGGAATACGCAAAATCCGCATGTTTTTGTGGAAAGACCTCTTCATCCTCAAAAAGTTGGTGTGTGGGCAGCAATTAGTTCTAGAAAAATAGTAGGCCCAATTTACTTTGATGGCACAATTACAGCTGAGAGATATCGGATCGAAATTCTGACAATATTTATTAATGAGCTTCACGATGATGAATTGCGGGAAGGTTACTTCCAACAAGATGGCGCTACACCTCAGTAGCTGAATATGGACAGTTCTGACTCAGTGGTGCTGGTGGTGCGTTTTATGATCTAACCCAGGTGGTGCAGGTGGTGCGTTTTATGACCTAACCCGGGTGGTTCGGTGGTGCTGTTTACAAAATAACCCGAAATTAAACCCGACTTTTTACGATCTAACCCAAGTGCTTTCATGAGGCGGCTTCTTATCTAACCCTAACTTGAACCTGAATATTTATGAACTGACCCGAGATAAAACCCGACTTTTTACGACCTAACCCGGATGCTTTCGCGAGGCGGCTTCTCATCTAACCCTAATTTGAACCTGAATATTTATGATCTGACCCGAGATAAAACCCGACTTTTTATGATTTAACCTTAGTGAAACGCCGCTGCTAAAGCGGGATAATTAAATCCCAATTTTTATAAGCCATCCTTAAACCAGACTTTTTACGATGCGACCTGAGCCATCCTTAAACCAGACTTTTTATTATTTCCCCTTAGTTGAAACGCCGCTGTTAAAGCGGTATAGTAAAAAACATTATTTATATTTTCTAACTTAGTGAAACGCCGCTGGCGGGTAGTAAAGCGAAATAAAACCCTAATTTATATGGTCTAACAAGATAAGTATAATAATGCGGTACATTATTTGCGACCACAATAATTATTTATACCTAAATGATCCTCTTAAACCCTCTGCCGACTCGATTTAAAAAGAAAGGGACATAAACCTTTATTTATTATTCCGAAGGACCCTCATTAAAATTCAGTAGCATATCTAATAATTGTTTTCAATTTTTGCACCACTTATAGAAATACAATAAAATAATTACCATCTAGAACCATTAACTAGCGATTTCTTTGTACTGAAAATACCCACTAGATAGGTATCATAAGCTGTATTTGTCATCAGGTAGAACCCTCAATAAAATTATGAATATTAGGCGTAGGCAACAAAGTAGCAATCTTAACTTATTTTCAACACGAGCATAAAAATATGGGATTGTTAAATATTTTATAACCTTAATTCTCAATGGCAACAATAAGCAAATCACGTTGGTTTTTTAATTTATTATTAATCTGGCTAACTTAAGAAACTCACAATATAACGACCATCCAAAAAAATCATAATACATTACTGGGTGTGAAAGCAATTGCGCTGCAAAATATAGTGTATACCGACTCTGAGGTAGTTAATTAAAATCCCAATTAGCGCTAAAAAAAAATCAATTAGATATTTACTTTAGATATTTTAATAAAAAAATTCAATATTATTAGCGTCACCTACGCATAGGGTTAAAAAGTATGAGAAACTTTGTGAATATCATTTCCCGTGATTCTCTCGACCACTACATCGATGTCACATTTCAATATTCTCATCAACATTTAACTTTTGAAATTAGCATAATAACAAATCCTTTACAATGAATTAAACAAACGCATACATAATTTTAAAATCTCATAATAAGAATATAAGCTAAAATCTAACAAGTTTCGACAAGTTGAAACTTGTCAGTTTACATCTGTAGAGAATACCCAACTCTCGAATCATAAAAAATGGTCAAACTTTGTCGGCAAATACCCTTCTATGATGCAGGGGAAGGACAGGTAACTCGAGATGTTTATAAAGAAACGTTAAAGAACATTATTTGCTTATTTCTAGACTCTTAAAAATTAGATGCAATCGAACAATAAATGTTTTCATCATGTATATTTATGAGTAACACATTACTTTCGACATACGTAAATTAAAATTGATAATTACTTGTCTTAGTACTTTTTTAGAAGCTTGAATCATTGCATATAACCGTCTGAGGATACCCAAACTTCCCCTAACATATTTCTCCGTGACCGGGGAAAAAGAGGTATAAAAGCGGCTTTTGTTCTGGTATTGGATTTTACTATAAATAGCCGACAATTTTGTATGCTATTCAGTCATTCACGGGGGTTCAAGTAAGGAAGATCAAATTAGCTGTAGTCATTATAAACGTCATAACTCGAGTTGATGAGTTATTTTCATAGTAAATAAAAAGTGTTTTAAGATTTAAATGAAAGTGCCCTAAAGTATAATCTGGGACTTTCTTGGTTGTAATAAAGCATCGCAGATCGGATGAATAAAAGTTTTGGATATATTACGCAGTTGTTTAATTTGTGTTTTTAAGTTAGATTAAATACTTAGGCATAGAGACTGATATCGAATAGAAGAATATATAGGGTCAGAATAGGACTTCTATATTATACAGAGTCGGAATAAAATCTCAAATATTTTTATTCCGTTTAACTAAGCTGTTGTGAGTCAGACACATTGGTCTTAAATTTCGCAGCAGACTTAGACAGAATGCAAGACGTGCTGCTACCGTTTTCGCCGAGCGACTTCTTGGAGGCTTGGTTCATCGATGCCATGGACTCACCGACTTCCAAAGGGCACATAGACCTCCAGGGAGTTAGCTATGACTCTTCCGTCAACGATGCGGAGGTGGCGAGGGGCTCAGACCGAGATGCCAGGCCCCCTCTTGGCGTCCAGGACCTGTTAGGGTTCCTTAAGCCTCCGTCCGACTGCCGGCCGAGTGGCAGAGAAGTGGCAAGCGACCCAAACCCCGTGGGTGGCTCAAAAAGGCGAACAACATCGATGCCTGAAGAAGAGGATCTCTGGTCGTGGTGTGAAGATATAGAGCCGTGGAGAATGCTGGGTGAACACGAAGAGGAAGAAGTTCTAGTTGAACTAGCTGATCGTCAGCAAATACTAAATTGGAGTGCGCATGCGTCGGAGTTACCTGGGAGTGGTGACGCATGTGTTCGCTTCATGGCGCCCGAGCGAAAGACCGTTAAAGGCAAGGGAGACTTAAAGCCCTCCGATGCGCCTAGGTCAGTGACCCATTTAACATCAAATGAGGAAATTTTGGAGAAATGTGACGTGCCTGAAGTGGTGTCCCATCAAAAGGAAATAGATGGGGAAACCGTGTTGTGGCTGCATGGGAGATTGAAGGCTGAGGCCCCAGTAGATGGGCGATGGATAACCGCACTCCTAGGGATCGTTGGGGCGCAAGCAATGGACCCGGCTGCCAGGGACCTGCCGTTGAGCATCCAGAGAGATGTTAGGGTACCGCTGGTAGTCCGGCGCTATGGAGTTGTGGGGCGACAGGAGGAAGACGGAGCAGTAGCGGTGTGGTGTCCGAGGAACCACAGGAAGGAGATTCTCAATCTAGCACATGGAGTTCGCCACAGCACGAGGGAGGAAATGAAAGATATTATCAGAAAGTGGTTATGGTGGCCGATGATAGACAAGGATGTGGACACGCACTTCAGCGAGTGTGTGTTATGTCAACACTTCGAAGAAGATGGTCTGTGCCACGGAATGTTAAAACCGTGGGGCACAGTTTTGATAACAATAATTGAAGAATTACCAAGGACCAGACACAGTAGATTAACAACGATATACTGTGCTGTAGATGTATATAGCGGATTTGTGGAAGCGAGACCACATAGAAGAATTCACCCAGCTTCGTTAGTAGAATTTGTACAAGCCGAAGTGATTAGCAGATGGGAAACGCCCAGTCTGTTGATGCTAATGCCAGAGGTGGCGAAGTACAGGGAGAAGATAGCCCACGCAACCAGCATCACAACAGTTGGCACGGCAGAGAAGTTAGTAACTACAACAATGATACCGTTTGAAGAAATGAAGACCAGAATTTTGACAATGACCAGAGACGAGTGGCCTCTACAGTTGCAGTCCTTGCTGAACCAGGCTAGGAGCCGCAGAGATGACCACAACGGAGCTACGGCCAGAGAGATGGTGACGAACAACAGGACGATCCTCCAGAACAAGACGTTCTAAAGCGTGGCATAGAGTAGAGATGGAGCTACGGCCAGAGGGATGGCGATCAACACCAGGACAATCCTCCAGAAACAGAAGAAGAAAAGTGTAGATATAGATGAGTAAATTGTAACTGTAAATGTTTTTGTTGTTGTTGTTCATTCGACAACAGCTAATTGGATCTCTTCAGGGGGGTGGTGTTCTGGTATTGGATTTTACTATAAATAGCCGACAATTTTGTATGCTATTCAGTCATTCACGGGGGTTCAAGTAAGGAAGATCAAATTAGCTGTAGTCATTATAAACGTCATAACTCGAGTTGATGAGTTATTTTCATAGTAAATAAAAAGTGTTTTAAGATTTAAATGAAAGTGCCCTAAAGTATAATCTGGGACTTTCTTGGTTGTAATAAAGCATCGCAGATCGGATGAATAAAAGTTTTGGATATATTACGCAGTTGTTTAATTTGTGTTTTTAAGTTAGATTAAATACTTAGGCATAGAGACTGATATCGAATAGAAGAATATATAGGGTCAGAATAGGACTTCTATATTATACAGAGTCGGAATAAAATCTCAAATATTTTTATTCCGTTTAACTAAGCTGTTGTGAGTCAGACACATTGGTCTTAAATTTCGCAGCAGACTTAGACAGAATGCAAGACGTGCTGCTACCGTTTTCGCCGAGCGACTTCTTGGAGGCTTGGTTCATCGATGCCATGGACTCACCGACTTCCAAAGGGCACATAGACCTCCAGGGAGTTAGCTATGACTCTTCCGTCAACGATGCGGAGGTGGCGAGGGGCCCAGACCGAGATGCCAGGCCCCCTCTTGGCGTCCAGGACCTGTTAGGGTTCCTTAAGCCTCCGTCCGACTGCCGGCCGAGTGGCAGAGAAGTGGCAAGCGACCCAAACCCCGTGGGTGGCTCAAAAAGGCGAACAACATCGATGCCTGAAGAAGAGGATCTCTGGTCGTGGTGTGAAGATATAGAGCCGTGGAGAATGCTGGGTGAACACGAAGAGGAAGAAGTTCTAGTTGAACTAGCTGATCGTCAGCAAATACTAAATTGGAGTGCGCATGCGTCGGAGTTACCTGGGAGTGGTGACGCATGTGTTCGCTTCACTTTGATGGGATGGAGATTTCAGTTCCAAGTTAAACTTGATACCGAAGCAACTTGTTAAGACTAAACTAACCTTACAAGATTAATAATTTCAAAGTAAATTTTGCTAACTTTTATTTTATTTCATTTACATTAAAATGGAATGTATTACATGTCATAAAAGTTATTCAACTCTGTCAGCTTTAAAAAGACATCAAAAACAGCAGCATTCAAGTAGTCAGAAACAATTTAGTTGTCATTTATGTCCGCTAACTAGCAATAGAAAGGATACTTTTAAAAAACATCTTAAAACCCATGAAAGAAGTGAGGCAAAAAAAGCCGAAAAAGCTGCAACTTTAGCTAATAATGTAAATAATAAACAAAATAATAAGATAAATGATGGAGCCTCAACATCGTCATCTACCATTAGATGTCAAGAATGTCAGATAGATGTCAACAGAAAAAATATGAGCGCTCACTTAAAAACAATATTCCATAAAAAAAATTGTTGCATCGACATTGCTCCAAATGTTAAATTGATTAATTCGGCTTTTAAAAAAAACATTTGTACATATAGAATAAGCAGTACGGAAGAAACAATACAAAATGTAAATGAATTTATGTTTCAAATTAAACCAGATGTCCTAAATTTAATCAAAAAGAAAATAAATGAGCAGGAAAATGGAATGAAAATCAACTTTGAGCTTTTTGCCTCCTATATATTAGCAACAAAACAAAATGAAGATGGGAATGAAGTAGAAAATGAAATAAAATCATTTAATAGCAAATATCGTATTGCAACAATATTCTCGGATTTGGAGGATCTGTATTCAGAATTTTCTGAAATATTAAAAGTGAAAAGTGAAGAGTTTCAGGTAAGTCATACTAATAGCATTATTCGATTTCTTATATCTAAAAAAATTTATTTTATTTTAGCAAAAAGATTCCGGATGGTCAATGATTGGAATTTTATATTTGGAAGTAAACTTGCTTAGATTTGAACCATTCCGAGGATCATCTTATATACCCCTTCCAAAAGACATAGAAGATAAAAAAGCTGTTATTAATATTAGAAATAGCGATAATAAATGCTTCGCCTATAGTATTCTCTACCATCTATATCCTGCTGTCAGAAATACCGAAAGAGTTAGCAATTATGAAGAACATTTAGATGAACTAAATTTAAATAATTTATCATTTCCCATGGAATTAAATAATATCCAAAAATTTGAGAAGCAAAACAGCGATATAAGCGTCAACGTTTTTGGACTTAGTAAGAAAAAGGATAAACATGTTGTTGTAGGACCTTTATATCATACAAAGCAACGAAAAATTAATCATGTAAATCTCTTATACATCGAAGATATTTCAACGGGGGCATCACATTTTTGTTACATAAAAGATTTAAGTAAACTAATCTCAAAGCAAAGAACTAATCATGACGGAAGAGTTTATGTATGCGACGGCTGTCTAGTTACATTTCGGGCCGAAGATAAATTAAAAAAGCATTTAGATTTAAATGACTGTCTTAAAGTTAGAACAGAGCTTCCAAATGCATTTAATAATATTATTGAATTTAAAGATCATCATAAAGCATTTCCTATGCCATTCTGTGTATATGCAGATTTTGAAACTTTGCTAGAGCCCATCCATAGAGCGAATCCAGATCCATCCAAAAAATATACAGTGGATACACACGTGCACAAACCGTTCAGTTTTGCATATTTTGTGAAATGCGAACATGACAATTCCCTCTCATTTTTAAAACAATATAGAGGTGTGGATTGTGTTGAAGTTTTTACAAAGTGGCTAATTCAAGATATTAGACAGATTCATGAAAAATATTATTCAAACCCAAAGCCTATGAAAAAACTAACACCCCAGGAGCAAAATGATTTTTTAAATGCCAAAGTTTGTTTTTTATGTCAAGAGGCATTTCCACTTAGTAATGAAGATATCTCTCTTAATAGAGTGAGAGATCATTGCCATTTCTCAGGTAAGCGATAAAAATTATTAATCTATAGCTATTATAAAAGGTTATATTATATACAAATATCAAAAATAAATTATATTTACAATGAATATAATTAAATTATGATTTTTAGGCTTATACCGAGGTGCCGCTCATAGTAAATGCAATCTAAGATATAGAACGCCATACTTTTTACCTATATTTTTCCACAATGGTAGCCACTATGATTTCCATATTTGCATCGAGGAAATGTTTAAAAACTCTGAATCTATCGAAGTAGTTCCACAAAATAAAGAGCTCTATATTGGATTTACAGCAAAAATAAAGTTAACCGAAGATGTGAATGATACCGATTTAAACGAAGCACATCAGAAAAAAAGATTTTTTAATTTACGTTTTTTGGATTCGTTCCGGTTTATGCCCAACAGTTTAGAAAACCTTGCAAAGACTTTAAGCGAAGATCAGCTAATTGAAACTAGAAGGCTATTTTCAGATAATGATCAGTTCAATTTAATGCGACGAAAGGGAGTTTTCCCCTATGAGTTTGTTGATTCATATGCAAAACTAGAATCTACTCAACAACTCCCAGCAATATCGGATTTTTACAGCACATTATATGAAGAATGTATTAGCGAAGAAGATTATATTCATGCACAGAAAGTTTGGAAGGCATTTAATTGCAAGAATTTAGCCGAATATTCAGATTTGTACTTGAAAACTGATGTTATTTTGATGGCTGATATATTCGAATCATTTAGAAGGCTCTTTCGCTCTCTATACAATCTGGAGGCTTGCTTTTTTTACACTCTCCCATCGCTAGCCTGGTCTTGTATGCTGTCTTATACAAAGGTATGATGATTAAATTTCCATTTTTTCATCACAAGGTTTAATGCTTATTTTTTTTTTTAATTGCAGGTAAAACTAGAACTTCTTACCGATCCAGATATGTTACACCTAATTAGAAAGGGGATCCGAGGCGGCGTTGTACAATGTGCGCACCGTCATGCTGTGGCAAATAACAAGTACATACCAAACGACTTGGAAGATGATTTTAATTACATAAAGTATGATTCAAAACAAGAGGAAACTTATCTCACCTATTTGGATGCCAACAACTTATATGGATCAGCTTTATCACAATACTTACCTTATGGTGGTTTTAGATGGCTTAAAGATGATGAAATTCAAAATTTTAACGTGGTAAATCAATGTTCAAACAATGAGAGTGCAATAGGTTATATTTTAGAAGTAGATTTATTATATCCGGAAGAAATTCATGACTTACATAACGAGCTTCCTTTTTGCCCTGAAAATATAGTTGCACCTAATGGTACAAGTCGTATGCCCAAGTTAATTCCGAATTTATGCGATAAAAAACGTTATGTCATACATTATAGAAATTTATATCAAGCCCTTCAACATGGTATAATTTTAGAAAAAATTCATAGAATTATTGAATTTAGACAGTCTGATTGGTTAAAAATTTATATAGATAAAAATACTGCTATGAGACAGGCTGCAACCAATGACTTTGATAAAGATAAATATAAATTAGCAAATAATGCGGTTTTCGGTAAATGTATGGAGGCAGTAGAAAAGAGAAAAAGTGTAAAGTTGGTAAAACAATGGGAAAATATTCAACAAAAAAAGGGGGCTCAAACATTTATTTCTCAATCTAAAATAGATAGCGTTAAAGTTTTCAATGAAAATTTTGTAGGCATTCAACTTAAAAAAGAAAAAGTTGTTTTTAACAAACCAATTTATGCAGGGTTTTGTGTTCTTGATATTTCAAAGACTATCATGTACGAATTTCATTATGACTTTATAAAAGAAAAATATAAAGATAATTCAAAACTCTTATACACGGATAAAGATTCATTAATATATAAGATTACTACTAAAGATTTTTATGCTGACATGAAGGATAATCTTAATAAGTTTGATACGTCTAATTATGCATTGAACAATCCATATTCAATTCCTTTGGTAAACAAAGCAGTTTTAGGGGTATTTAAAGATGAAGCTAAAGGTTTGCCCATGCTTGAATTTGTCGGTCTTAGACCAAAATTATATGACTATGTTATAGCTAAACCTAATAGCAGCGGACATTATGGAGAAGTTATTAAGAAGGGGAAAGGGATCAAGAAGTCTGTAATAAAGAGGCTTAAACATAGTGCATACAAAACATGTCTCTTAAGTAAAAATATTGTTTTAAGTAGACAAACTGTTTTTAGATCAATAAAGCATGTTATACATACGGAATCGGTCAATAAGATAGCTTTATCTGCGAACGATGATAAGAGATATATTTTGCCTGACGGAATAAGCACTCTTGCGTGGGGTCATTATAAAATCGACTTTTTAAATGCTATACATGAAAGTTTTTAATAATATATTTTCATTAATATTTTACAAAAATATTAACCATATGCTATTTTCTCCAAGTCGGATATAATAGTAAAAAAAAACAACGTATCTCGACAAGAATAAACATGTTTCAACAAGTCTAAACCTGTTTCAACTCGCCTAAAGCTGAAAGCTGTTTCGAGACGTTGAAAGCTGATTCATATTGCCGAAGGCTGTTTCCATTGGTTGGCAGCTGTTTCGACTTGTCGAAACTTGTTTGTAAACGAGGGTGGGATGGGTAGGGGGACTGTAACTATAAAAGAACTTAAAGCAGATGGTTTAAGCTATAGTAAGCCAAATGACCAAGTCGCTGCAACTACAACATCAAATTAAAAGTTTTTCTGAAAAAATTAGAAAACTGAAAAAAGATATTAAACAATACGAACAAAAGAAGCAGGTTATATATCTATTAAAGAAACTAAGATTATAACATGGCTAGTCAATCTTCTATGACTTCATCAGATTTCTGCTATCCTGAATATATAGATATGTTGCTACCAAATTATAGCGAAAAAATAGAGGAAGAAAAATATTTGATTAACGAGAGCATTATACATCTCCTCACAGTTCCCATACAAATTTCTACAGGCTTAAGTACTATGCAGGGCTTTCTACCGACAGTCAAGCTAACATATGTTGCTCCCTGCTCTAAGGATAGCATTTCTATATCATTCATGGATATAGATTGGCATGAACTATTTGAACATATGCTGAATATGTCTCCATTAGTTAATGTTGACGGAACACTGACTGAGAATGTAATGATTTTTCAGCAGTTTAAACTTACAAGTATACCATGTGAAGGGCAAACATTATTAAAATTGGAAAAATATAATAATATTTTATATTTTTGTAAAGAATGGCTTCAGGAAATTAAATTATATTCTCATGTTATTGACTATAAACTAAAAATTTTAAAAGAAATTGATTTCTCAAGTCATTATACTAGTATTTTATTATATGTAACCGATTATGATAGTGATGTAACATATTCCGAAAAAATTAAAAATGTATGTAGTTTACAGTTATCTATTCAGAATTATTGCATGTTAGAATATTTAGCTTTTAATTATCACCAAATATTATGTGATATTACGAAAATTTTGTATATGAAATGAATAACCTAAAAATAAAAAACAAAGTATTTATTAAAAAGTTGTTTTATTTACCTTTAAGCTACAAATACAAATATATGTAATAAGTTAGGTTAAGAATTAATAATACTATAATATGACATCAGCTTCATTAACCCATGTAGGTTTGGGAAAGCCTAGCCAGCGAACTAAAACTTGCTTAACGCCATTTTTTGTTCGTTTTCTTATAATTTTCTCCACCAAATAAACATCAGGAAGTTTGGTTTTTTGTAGTTCTTGTTGATAAAAACAACCCTTTATCGGCTAACCATTCATATCTTCTAAAAGAAACGTTGGTGGATTGTTAATATTCACTTTAACTATTTTGAATAACTCTGGAGACCAGTTAATTTCAAATCCTTTACTGAATGCACCTTTATATTTGCTTATCCTGACAATATCGTCTATTTTTAGTATCTTTCTTCTAACAACTATTTTTGGCACATTATATACATTTAGCAATGTATTAGGTTTTACATCGCAAGGCTTCATTCCTGTGGTACTATGCTTGCTATTATTGTAATCGTCTGTAATTTCTTGTAAGATATCGAACCAAATGTGAGTTCCACGTAAAGAGAAATATTTGTATATTCGGTTTTTTAATGTGCGTATAACACGCTCGACAATTGCCGCTTTTTTATTACTATAGATAAAAAAATTATTTATTTTATATTTTTTCATTAAAGAATTAAAGTGTGAATTTTTAAATTCTGAGCCCATATCAGAACCTATATTTTTAGGTGAATATCCTGCCGATTCAAGTATATCTTTCATACTTTTAGTAACTTCGCTTCCAGTTTTCGATTTAAGCGGTCTAGTCCAAACAAATTTAGAAAAACAATTTATAACCACTAATACATAGCGAAAACCTCTATTAAGAAGCGAATATGGTTGAAACTCCATTAGGTCAATTTGAAAATAGTCATAATAATCTCGTATTACAGTTTTACGCCTAGAAAAATTTCGACGTGTGGGTTTATGGAGTTCTTCAACGACTTGTCTTTTTTCTTTAGAGATCATCTTGTAAATTGTTGACGTGACTAGAGTAGCTTGATAACTAGAAAGGTTTCCAATATACAGCGCGTTAAATTCATTTTTTATTTCAACATTATTTTTTAATCACCACTTTTGAATGTTTAGTATCTTTTATTTTTTCATTTATGATTCGCTCCATCTCTTTTGGGATATTACTTTTATCTAATAAATTGTTTATATGTTTATCTATGTATTCTGTAATTAGCTTATCCAGAGTATCATTTTGCTCTTCAATCACCGTTTTATGAAGATATGGTATAACATCATCGTTTATTGTATTGGTTAACTGTTTACTGCTATACTTTAACCTTTCTGTTAAATCTTCTTCCACTTTAAAATCGATATATGCACTTAGATTTCTGTTTAGCCATTCAGTAGTTTCAGCTAACATATTTCTTAACTTTTCTTCCAATACTTTCATTTTTTCAGTCAAATAATTCATTGTCACAGCATCATTTAAGTCTGTAGGTGGCGAAACATTGGTTAGCCGTTTTCCTTGTAAATCATAATTTCCGTCGGAAGTTAGTTTGTAGGCGCTTATAGGGGTTTCTCTAAGTTTAAACTGGAATGAGTCTTTCCATTTACGTTTACGACCAAATTTATCTATTGTGTTAACACTCATCATTTTATGTATAAACTGAGATGAAAATTGGAATGTTACGTATTATAAGGCGTTTAATATATTATATTAGCTTCTCGTAGTTCTTCTAAAATGGATATAATTTCATTATCATGTGCCGTGCTTCCAGCTAATTTAGACGCCCAAAGGAGGCGGAGACGTTCGATCAATTCCTGGGGAGTATTCCAGTAAACAAATTCTTTATTTTTAAAGTTTAGTTGTTTGGTATTTAGCGGTAATCTTGCTATTGATTTTCCTTCTTTAAAAATAAGAGGTCTTATTAAGTATAAATATTTTTTTGATTGACTGCGGTTAAGTCCTTGAGTTGGATTATATTGATTAAAAATCACATTTGTTTTATGTAGAATTTCTTGATATATACCCTTTGTTTGCTCGCTTATAGCATCAGGATTTTCTAACGCTTTTGGATGTTTTAAAAAAAGTATATTCAAAAGTTCTGCAGATGCTGGATATGTTCCAATATTTGTACTACCACGCCAAAAGGAAATCTCACTAGGAGGAAATCTAACCTCAGTGTTCCCCATGTGAAGTTTATTTTTTGAATCTACGCGAATTCCATATCTTACATCAAACCTGGATATATTACGTTTTATTTTTTCCACATAACTCATTGAAATTGAATGTGGACTAGCATGCGAGGAAAAGTCTATCTTTCTTGTTTTTAGCTGTTTATCATGTTTGATAATAGGAGGTGTATCACTTAAATCCGGTGTTGAGAAAATATCTTCTGCAGGTATTGTACTGATATGCGGTGAAACAGCGTCAGATGTCTCATCAAAGCTGTCATCATGAACATCGACATCATCAGACGAATAAGGCTGGCTAGTTGTTTTTACAATAGTGGTTTGGCTTTTGTTAGCTGAGGGAGGCTGCATATTAGATTTTTTTGATGCAACTTGAACAGCATCAGAAATAGATTTTAAACGAGTTGTAACAGGCTGATAAAATTCTTCAAGTCCACTCTTGTTTTCAAATTGCTTATTTTTAATGCTATAATATTTTTTACGCACAGCATCAGTTGCTTCAATCAGTTTGCGTTTAAGCTCAATTTCTGAAGTATCGTTCATTTTTTTTTTTTACTCCTCTCCCTTTACTGTCTCAATGTTAAATGATATAAAATTTTAAAAATAAATGTATTTATCAAATCCTATTCGATATCTGCCTCTCTTTAAATCGCTATCTTTATCAATAACTAGGAAACCATATTTTTCTTTCCAACACTCTGCACACATTTCTAGAAATTCAGAAAATGATATATCTGGAGAAACATGATCTAAATAAATGTGTTTAAGGTTTGTTTGATCTTGATTAAACAGAATAAGAAAATTTGCATTATCACGAATTAATTGTTTTGGAACTTTAGAATATGTCTGAGCTAAGTAGAAACAGTCAATGTTTTTATGTCTCCCCATACTAAAATATAAACGAATAGTATCTTGTCTTTCACAAATTACATCGTCAAATATAAAAACAGAATTAGGTTTAGCATCCGCGGGATTAACTATTGTCTCATTGGAAGCATAAGTATAGAAACCAATTTCCTTAATCGGCTTGAGTACTTTGCGAATATAATCATATTTTGGTTGATATAAGGACTTTGAATAAATATATATATTTTCAAAACAAAGGCCTTTAGGATGAGTTAGAAGGGTTATCATAGCATTTGTTTTCCCACAATTTGAAGGACCTATTAAAAGCGCTCTTATTGAATTTGGTAATAAAGGTCCATTCCTTTTAGTAGTCGGCAACCCTGCTCCAACGGTCTGATCCAGATTGTCAACTTCCAATTCATAACCTGATTTTTCAATAAACATATTGCTGTAAATATACGTTACTTGCACACTATATTTTATTTTAATGTCAGCCGCCAAACGATTAGGACGTATATCCTCTCGCTCCAGCAGCACCAAGGCGAGTGGTAAAGGCTTAGTTGATACTGTAATAAATAAGCTACCAATTGAATTACATTTACCTGGATATCAGTATTGCGGACCTGGAACAAAGTTAGAGAAAAGACTCACCCGCGGTGATCCTGGAATAAATTCATTAGATATTGCATGTAAAAAGCATGATATAGCCTATGCAAGACATAAAAAGTTAAGTGAACGACATAAAGCAGATTACGAACTTGAACAAAGTGCTTGGAAACGTGTAAAGTCGGCAAACTCTAGTTTTGGCGAAAAAACTGCAGCTTGGCTAGTAACGACTGGAATGAAAATAAAAAGAAAGCTTGGCATGGGATGTAAAAAACCAACTGGAATGAAAATAAAAAAGAAGCTTGGTAGAGGATGTAAAAAAGCATTACCTAAACGTAAAAAGAGTATTAAAATAAATAAAAAACAGAAAAAAATAGTTTTTGGTAGCGGGATTATAAATAAAATTCGTAAAAATTTAAAGAAACGTTTAAATTTAGACCCGAAAAATTCGGATATACAAAAAATGGTAAAAATGGGAATAATAGTGGCGCAAAAAACATTAAAAGTTCACGGAGGTAAAAGAAAAATACAAACTCCGCGCATCATACCATTACCAAAGCAGGGAGGAATTTTACCTCTGATTCCTATATTTGCAGGACTTTCTGCTTTGGGTTCGTTAGCTGGCGGGGCCGCTGGAATTATAAGAGCGATAAAAACAGCTAAAGATGTTTCATCGGGAAAGCGTTATGATAAAAATATAGATGAAGGAAAAAAGGGTAATGGATTATATCTTAAGCCATATCGCAGTGGTTTGGGGCTATATCTAAAACCATATAAAAGTTCAAAAAACTAATAAAATCCCTACCTCCAAAAGCGCTTACAAATTTCGACTTGTCTAAGTATGCATTACAGCTAAATATTCCATATTTTAGAGGTGTATATATGAGAGATGCTATGCCAAAAACAGGTCCTAACAAGTTTGAAAGTGGAATTGTTAATTTGGATGATGCCGAGGGGGTAGGGACGCATTGGGTTGCATATAAGAAGAAAAATGATAAAACATATTATTACGATAGCTTCGGAGATTTACCTCCACCAAGTGAGTTAGTTAGTTATTTGTATACTGGGCGATATAAAACAGAAAATATCTTCTATAACTACATTCGCGAGCAAGATTTTGATACAGTCTGGTGTGGACATTTATGCTTAAAGTTTCTTGCTAAAAAAAGTTAAGAAATGGAGAATGATGCTATAAAAAAGATCTCTCAATCTATGCAAGTGTTTTTCAAATCGAGAAGCTTATTAAATATGACAAAGGAGGATTTAGTTTATATGCCCAAAGAAGTTATTATAAATTGTGCATTTCGAGAAATCCCGTTTATTTGGTCTAAGCTTCCTAAACACTTACAGGAAGATCCAGATTTAAAAAACTATTTATTTTGTACTGAGCATGAGCAGGATGATAGTGAGGATGGAGATGTAAATGATGGTCCTCCGAAACGAAAATTATTCTGTTGTTATTGTAAAATGAAGGATATAAATATAGCAACAGAAAATAAAATTGAGGTTTTACCATCGGATAAACGTTGTATATTACAATAAATATTGAAATACATCTAAATTTTTTGTAGTCATGTCGTACACGTTTACCTTATCAGATCATAGCAGCGTGTTGAGTGCTAATTTTTTTCCCTCGCTTGAGCTTGAGAAGAATTCAATATATGGTTTAGGATTGTTGGGATTTTACACTTATAATTCAATTTTTAACATAGATGAAAATAATAATTTACTTGGATTTGGTGATCCTGATCAGAAAAAGTTTACTTACTTTAGAATTAAACCAGGTGCATATGAAATTGATGAAATCCATAAAGAAATTCAGAAAGAAATCAAGAAAAAGAAATATTTAGAAAATAATAATGAAATTGATGATATGAATAGAATATTTAGTTTGGAGGCTAATAACAACACTTTAAAGTGTCAGCTTAAATCTACATTGGATTTAGATTTTTCAATAAAATCCTCTTTAGGAAGAACGCTTGGATTTGCAGAGAAAGTGTTTAAAGCCAATAAGCTTCATGAATCCACTCTACCAGTGGATATAATGAAAGTTCGAATGATACGAGTTGACTGTAATATTATTTCTGGAGCATATCTGAATTCAACAAAATCTCATACTTTATTCGAATTTGATATTGACGTTGAACCTGGTTATAAAATTTCTAAGGAGCCCCATAATATAATATATATGCCCATACAACCTTTGGGTCGTCAGTTTATAGATAACATTACGTTGAGAATCTTGGACGATCAAGGAGACTTGGTTAATTTCCAAGGAGAGAAAATTATAATTAAATTAGAATTAAAGAAAATTACATAATGGGATTTCAATATAATTCTCAGATTTATAAATATCAAAAATCGTCTAAGATAATAAAAGATAATAAAAGCAGTAAACCTAAAACTATAGCACGCATTCTAAAAAGAAACGTTGATCTGAAAGGAAGTGATATAAGCATCGAAGATCGTGATTTTTTGAAATCCTTGGGTTTAAAACTAAAAATTTAAGAAAATATGGCCACCATTTCAACAAGTGAAAAATTGGAGGTTTTCGATGATCCTGTATTTGATTATTCACTTGTCAGTTTAAATGAGCATACATATAAACCTTATGGGTCACCAACATATAGCAATTCTGATGAAATCCGTATACCAATTCATTTTCAAGATCTAATACTCAATATTGCAGATAGTTACATATATATTGAGGGCACATTTAATTCAAGTGATGCTACAAAAAAATGTTATTTGTCAAATAATTGTTTGGCATTTTTATTTGATGAAATTAGATATGAAATGGGTGGTGAACAAGTATCTATAGTCAGAAAACCTGGAATCACCACAGCGTTAAAGACATTGGTATCATTTAATCCACTGCATAGTAAAAACTTACTTACCACAGGATGGGGTTTAAATGAGGGATGTCAAGTTATTTTGGACAAAACAAGCCATATATTTAGCGGAAAGCTACCCTTAAAATATCTATTGGGTTTTGCAGAAGACTATTTGAAAGGAGTCCTTAATGTAAAGCAGGAATTAATAATGGTTTTATCTAGATCATATGTTAACTGCTACGTCGGCGAAGTAGAAGCAACTATTAATGTAAGCAAAATTGAATGGAAAGTTCGTCATATTGTTCCCGAAGATCGAGAAAAGCTTAAACTGCTTTCTCGTATAAATAAAGGTGGCAATAATGCTCAAGTAAATATAGCTTATAGAATGTGGGATCTATATGAGCTTCCAACACTACGAGAAACGACTTCAGATATATGGGCTTTAAAAACGAGTACCAATCTTGAAAAACCAAGATATCTTATTCTCAGCTTTATAAGCGCCGATAGTTTGGACAACTACAAAAAGAATGCGATAGATTTTATAAACGCGGGTATTCGAGATATTCGCGTGTATTTAAATAGCAACGTATTTCCTTATGAAAGATGGAACTTGGATTTTAGCAAAAAGCTTTGTGGTCCTGCATACTACGCATACGAAAATTTCCAGCGTAGTTACTATAATCGACAAGATTGTAGCCCCCTACTTGATTTAGATGAATTTTTCGCAAATCCGGTCTTTGTCATTGATTCCAGTCAGCAAGCGGATAATAACATAAAAAATTCGACAGTAGACATAAAAATTGAATTTGAAACGCGTAACAAATTTGCAAAAAACATTAAAGTTTTTGCATTGGTGTTACACGATGCATTTTTAAGCTATAATGCTTTAGATGGTTCTGTTCGAACCGGGTGTAATTTTTTGGGTAGATAAATTTATACTAATTAGTTTAGCTTAATAACATAGTTAAGAATTATAGTAGTATAGAACATAACATATTATGTAGTTTGTATAATCCTGAATTTTGAATAAATTATGATTAAATTATATTATGGATTTTATTTTACCTTAACTAATCGAATTTTGAATTAAGGTTTGAGCATACCATAAAAGGAAGGGTCATTTAGGTATAAATAATTATTGTGGTCGCAAATAATGTACCGCATTATTATACTTATCTTGTTAGACCATATAAATTAGGGTTTTATTTCGCTTTGCCATTCACCAGCGGCGTTTCACTAAGTTAGAAAATATAAATAATGTTTTTTACTATACCGCTTTAACAGCGGCGTTTCAACTAAGGGGAAATAATAAAAAGTCTGGTTTAAGGATGGCTCAGGTCGCATCGTAAAAAGTCTGGTTTAAGGATGGCTTATAAAAATTGGGATTTAATTATCCCGCTTTAGCAGCGGCGTTTCACTAAGGTTAAATCATAAAAAGTCGGGTTTTATCTCGGGTCAGATCATAAATATTCAGGTTCAAATTAGGGTTAGATGAGAAGCCGCCTCGCGAAAGCATCCGGGTTAGGTCGTAAAAAGTCGGGTTTTATCTCGGGTCAGTTCATAAATATTCAGGTTCAAGTTAGGGTTAGATAAGAAGCCGCCTCATGAAAGCACTTGGGTTAGATCGTAAAAAGTCGGGTTTAATTTCGGGTTATTTTATAAACAGCACCACCGAACCACCCGGGTTAGGTCATAAAACGCACCACCGAACCACCCGGGTTAGATCATAAAACGCACCACCAGCACCACTTGGGTTAGATCGTAAAACGCACCACCTGGACCACCTGGGTTAGATCGTAAAACGCACCACCAGCACCACTGAGTCAGCTCTGTCCATTTCTAGCTACTCACCTCATGTAACCAGAGAAAATTTAAATTTTTTAAGTTAATTTTTTGAAAACAGAGTTATAAGCCGAAATACGCAACAAATATGGCCACCTCGTTCCTGCGATTTAACACCCTGCGATTTCTTCTTGTGGCCTTTTATAAAAAACTCCATTTATCGAACACCAATTGAGGATATAAATGATCTTAAACGAAGGATTTCAGAAAAAATTGCCGAAATTAATAATTCTCCAAACGTATTGGTTAATGTGTCTCTGAGGGTAAGAAGAAACATCAGAAGGTGTCTAGAAGTAGGAGGCGGCCATATAAAGTAGGCTTTCAAAGTAAGATAGCTCAGGATTTTATATTACATACCGTCAAAAAACATTATTTTAGGTTTTCAACGTGACAACGCTGCTTTCTTGCAAATTCGCCCTATGATTTAATCTATGCGCTACTGCTACACTATGTATACTGGGTCACAGCCGCCCTTGAGCAAAATAATTAATAATCACTCGTTACTATTAATATAAATATAATGGAAATGTTTTTTGACGTTTTTTTTTGAAAAAATTGATATTTTACTTTTAACACTAGTGCCTTAAAGTAACATTTTTAAGACTAGTAGACAGTGTTAAAAGTTCCATTTTTAACACGCTTATAGAAAAAATAATTTTGTATCAAAAGTAGGCATTTTAACATAATTAAGCTACTACGCAATCTCTATAAAACATTAAAAATATATTTATGCTTTAAAACTGAGTGAACTGAGGGTACTGCGACAGGACCGAATTGCTTTAAAACTAAATATAAACTAAGGGAGTGTGGTCTATCTTAATCATATAAAGATACAACGAAATATCATTTTATTGATTAATAAACACACAAATAAATACAAAAATAGTAGAGGTTTAGTGATTATGTCGGTGTCGAGATGATTAATAAAATTGTTTTATTTCTACCGTATTATTATTACCAACACCAATGTTCTTACTACACATCATATTTTCATAACACATGTTTAATTTTCTTCGAAAAGCACCCATCTCTTAATTCTTTTCCATTGTTTCATATTCGACATTTTTAATATTTATGTTTAGTTTAGGACCCAAAACTGACAAAAAATCTTTACTCTAGCCTAACCTAACATCAGGTGACTCAGGGATGGTATAAAATTAGTTGTCTTAAATAATCTTATTATGTAGTTGGCGACAGCAAATACGTATTCACGAGAACAACTTAATTTTATAAGAAATTTGTTTTTGTTTCTATATTGTAGTAGAATTGTAGAATTGCCATACTATAAAATAATCACTAAAATAACAAGTTACTTTTGAAGGCGAATTGTTTTTAAAAGTATACTCTATTATAACTGTTTTTCAAAGTCACAGGAAGCAACTATTAAACAGTTTTAAAATATATTTATAGGAAAATTAAAAATGTCGCCGAATTGTTCTATAAAGCCACTATAAAGTACTTATATTTTATAGGCTAAAATGTTTTTTAAGTTGTTCATAGAAACGTTTCTGCAATAATTTTAGGACTGTTTTTTAACATATTTTATAATTCTGTTATATAAACTTATGATGATAAATTTATAAAACACATTAGCTGCCTACAACTGAATAGTGTTTATTGCAGCTCCTATGTGATCGATTAGCATTTTGAAAGTATTAATAAAATATCAATAAAATAAATTAGTTGTATAACCATTAAATTATAAAATAACTTGGTTGGGCCATGACAGTACGATAAAAATGTAGGGGATCAAAAAGAATGAGAAAAGAACGGGAAGTCAAAAAAAGATATATCCGTATTTATACAGGGTACCTCAAAAAAAAGTTCAGGAGAGTGAAAGTGTAAATAGCGCAAAAAATCAAAAATTAAACCTTTTTGACCGTTGTTTATGAGTTTTTTTTTCTATTTTGACTAGCACCATCGCCTCAATATCTACGTGAAATTCATTAACACCCTGTATTTCTAAAGTTATTAGAACTGTGTCTCCATCAGAATAATTTTCATGGTAATTTGTTATTTCCTATTTTATATGATAATGATAGCTATAGTTGGATATTTTTCCAGAAATACGGTTAATTAATGTTTTGCCTGGATCCATTGAACTGATTTCTAAAATCGATTCCAGGAAAAGCAAAGGGTTTATATTCTGAAATAAAAATACGCGTAATATTTTGCTATTAACTAACTAAATATTTATTTAACCAAGCATAAAGTAAAAAAAAATAAATATAACGCCGGCATCAGACGTGGTGTTCGACTTGACTGAATTTGGCTGACGAAATTTTAAATTTTGTTAAAGGTGAACAGAACATACCTACACAATACACATAAAATGATGCAATTTTTGTAGTACGTACCCACAGCGGTTTTAATGGAGATCGCTGTGACGTACCTATACATCGTTATATATTTTATGTAAGTATAGGTAGACTCAAAAGCAATAAAAATAAACGTGTGGGTTTATATAATATAGAAAAAATATAAAGGCACAACATCTGGAGAATTATTCATAAAATGATATAAAATAGTCAGTAATCCATACGAACGCGGCTGGTTTTTCTCTCCGGACACGTGTTTCGGCTACCTTATAGCCATCATCAGCGGAGCTGTATTAAACCAGAAAGAAGTAATAGCCCTCATAGTAAAAACAGAAGAACTGTCTTGATACTATGGATTCCAAGTGTAATGGAATGCAGTACGCAAAGATTACTGGCCATTTTGGCTGCGAAATTACCGGTTCTGACGGTATCAGTTATTATGTCGTGCCGTCTGTGTTTGTAGACCACAGACTAATTCTCCAGATGTTGTGCCTTTATATTTTTTCTATTTGTTAGCGATTCGGTGACTGTGACCGACTAAATTTATCATTTGTTTTATATAATATGTTAAATTAGATTATTAGATATTCACCGCTACATCTTAATTAAAATATTATATTTTTCTAACCTAGTATAGATTGTAACCTCATTTTTATTTCATTCATAGTTTTATCAAGGCGGGTATAATATTTAACGGTAATTTATATGCACCCAAAACCTTGAGAGCGAAACGACCACATGTTGATATTCTGACGCAACAAGGCAACATGTTTACCATCAGACAAGAGAAAACTATTTTTGTGTGATATATAACAGGGAACCGGGCCCTGTTATATATCACATAACAATTCAACCACCACAATAATTGTTGATAATAAAGTCGATAGCATACAGTAATATCTACTATTGGTTGTTATAAGATCATATTTTATGTCAATGCGGTATCTAAATTACATAATATCGGTAATAATGCCAATTTCACTTATTGCATTGCTGCAATATTACGTTTATCGCCATAAAGAATCGATAACTCAAGTAAAACTTCTGGGATGGCAGAAAATTTATATTTTCAAATTTAAAATTCAAATAAGCTTTAGTGTCAGAAGTCAGAAGATCCAAAGACCTATTGACAAAGCCATACCAATAATATTATATTACAATTAAAATCACAGTATCTTATAAGTAAGTACCTAGGTAAATCAAAAATATGATTATTGAAAAATCACAAAATAAAAAGGAGGAAACATTATATAAAATAGAAACCAGGAAGATGCAGCATATAAAAAGTATATTATTAATTATTAAATTTAGTCATTTATATACCGGGTGATGCATGGCTTAGTTGAACATAGAAAATCCCATGTACATTTTGAGGTGGCTAAATATTGACTCCCCTGTACAGTTTAGAAAAAAATTGTTTTATAATTTTTTGAAGAGGTCGATATAATAAACCCATGTGTCAATTTTCAATAAATTTTACTAAACCAATCAATCCTAACTTAATCAATTAAATGTGATGGCAAAATTACGAAATTTTCATAGTTTAGATAATACAGCAAACACCAGCAAATAATTTTTATGACGCTATTGTCAAAAATCGACGTAAAGCTGGACATAACGAATAAAGATTATTTCACATTAAAAACACATTTACGTTTCAGCATTTTTAACATAACATACCTAAGACTACACATTTTCACAAAAACGTTAATTAATTAAATGTTCAAGCAACCCTCCATTAACAGCTAAACAATATCCTAACCGATCATAGAATTTACTTCTAACATTACTGAGTTGGTATTGAGAAATTCTGTCACATTCTGACCAAATACAGTTCTTTAGCTGGTCCAGATTTTCAAATTTTACATCTTTATAAATAAAACTTTTTAAGTGATCCCACAGAAAGAAGTCGTCTGGTCAAAGGTCAGGAGACCTGGCTGGCCAAAGGATTAGATGCCGTGGGCCAATAATCTTTCCATTAAAAATATTTTGTAAGAATTCCCTTACCACGAGAGAATTATGGGCAGAACAACCAACCTTTTGATTCCAGATCTCCTGATTATCGAGTACAACTTCTTCTAGTGCGGGTTCAATTCGATTTTGTAGTAAGTCCGAATAGGTTACTGCTCTAAGGTTGTCTTCCATAAAAAATGGTCCAGTAATGTGATGTCCTACAATTCCCGCCCAAACATTTATTTTTTGTGGATATCGCGTTCGAGTTTGAACAAGACGATGTTCAGTTTCTTGGCTCCAATACTGGCAATTTTGAATATTTGGTTCGTTGTTGAAGGCGAATGTACATTCATCGGTAAAACAAATATTTCTCAAAAAATCCCTATTATTATTTGCTCTTTCCATAACCTCAAAACAGAATACCATTCTACGTTCTTCATCACCATACCGTAGCTCTTGATGCTTTTCATACTTGTAAGAAACATATTTAGTTTTTTTGTGCGCAACACTGTTTGATGTTTTCTTACGGCTTGCCCAAGAGGCCTCGTGCTAATGATTTTATTTTCCTCCAGGTGCTGTAAAATATCAAGATTTCTATTATCCTATTCTTTAGCGCTATTGACATTCTGAGTTGAGCATTTACAGTTATTTATTACAGTGCCTTTGGACTCAAATTTACTAATGATAAGTTTAATTAATAAAATGGAAGGGATATACTTATCAGCAGGCCCGTTCCTGGGGTGTGGCGCCTACGTGCAGGTTTCTTTGGTGCGTCCCTAGTTAAAAAAAATGGTCCTATTTTTTTTTTAATATATTTCGCGAAAAACCGGCAATGATTTGAAATGTAAGAAAACTGATAAAAAATAATTAGAAAAAATATTTATTAAATTACCAAAACAAACAAAATCACAAAAAATATTTGGTAAGTATATCAAAAGAAAAATATACCCTAAAGAAACAAAAAAAAACTATATAAACAGTACTTATAATCAATATATCATTAAGATTATTTACTGGATTGTTTATGAAATATAATAAATAGTGGGAACTAAAAGCAGTAGGTACATTCACAAGAAAATTTAAGGAGAATAAAATTAATCTAAATAAAATAAACAATAACAAAAACACAAAACAATATTATACCTAGTACTTATATGGTAGGTTACAGAAATATTTTAATGATAAAAAAAAACGTTTCAAAAATGAAAAAATACTATTTTTGTAATGAACAAAACAAAAGAGGAATGATATACCTAAAACAAAACACGTCTGGCTTTCACGGATGCAAGCTCGTTGATTATCTGATTATGATCAAGAGCCTCAGAAATATTATTTTCAATCGAAATAATGGCGAAATCTGATAGGCGTTCTTGACTCATGGATGTCCTTAAATAATTCTTTATTAGTTTTAACTTAGAAAAACTTCTTTCACCTGAAGCTACTGAAATGGGTAATGTAAGGTACCTATATCCTTAAGACTATAAATAAATTTGGAAAAAGAGACTGTAGATTTTTTTTTAGTTATATAATTTAAAATGTCTATGGGAAAGGATGAATCAGTAGTATTTTTAGGATTAAGAATTTTATATGTTAAAATTTCATTATGAAGCCGTCAATGTCTTTAGATATTACTCCATTTATCTCAACTTGCAATGCGGTATCTAAATTTACACATGATTCTTTAATTAAGTCAGATTCTAAATTTTCAAAATTACATAAGAAACCAAATAAATTTTGAAATTTGTTTATACCCTCAAACCGCTTTTGTGAAGACTAAATGGTTGTACCTAAAATTAGAAAATAAAAATCGATTTTAAATTTTTGCTTTGGATCTGCTACAGATTCATCCTTACTTTAATATGAAAAGTGTTGCTTAATTTGTCGTACTATTGGGAATATCTGCTCTACATGGTTTTTTTCTGCTTCTTCTTTAGCTTTATTGATGAGCAAATCAAAATTTTTTCTGACCGTTTTTCGTTAAAATAATGATTTAGATTTTCAATTTCTTTATGGCAGTCATTTAAGTTTCTATTCAGATCTTGTAGTATTTTGCTTACTATATTAATTTTTCCTAAAATATCATGCCAGATTAAAATCGAACAAATAAATTTAAAAGTCGGGGCATGTAGTGTCCAACAAGGAAACTACGGAGAGAACACATTTGTGCGATTATTAAGGCAAACGCTTGGTAAAATTTTTAGAAATATTGAAATGATAAAATAAGAGAAATTTTTTTATTTTTTTTAATTTGTAATAAAGAATACTGAATGACCGTCAATTTTGCGCCTGCGTGCATGCACGTGCTGCACCAGGAACGGCCCTGCTTATCAGGGAATTGAACTGAAGACATTTCAGATACTGCTCTTAAACTTGTTTCCTGTATAATACCACTTAATCCGAGACTTAATCATAGTTACTGTTTCCTTAATGGAATAGCTCATATTTTATTTAGCTAGAATTAAAGCGTTTTCAATTAAAATGTTGTCACTGACGCTACTTTTCGTTTTGTCAATGCCAAATGATAATTTGCTGGTGTTTTTTTTACTGTATTACCTAAACTATGAAAATTTCGTAATTTTGCCATCACATTTAATTGATTAAGTTAGGATGGGCCTATTAAAACTTATTTAAAATTGGCACATGGGTTTATTATATCGGCCTTCTCAAAAAATTGTCATACAATTTTGCTCCAAAATGTACAGGAGAGCCAAATTTTAGCCACCCCAATATTTACATGGGATTTACTATGTTCAACTAAGCCGGTATAATATAATTCGAATTCAGATATACTTTATTGTTGAAAGAATGTTGTGGTTCTCATCAACAAAGTTAGCGTTAATCTAATTTACTTATACAGTATTGCCACGCACGTTAAGAATACAATATAAAATAATAGTCATAAATATAAAAACAATTTCCACAATGTAAACATACATATAATACTAATACACAAAACAAATCAACAAGGTGTCACAGATTGGAACTTAATTACATATCAGAACACGTTTTGGGAAGACTCAAGAGAAATTTTACCGAATACATTAGTAACCTATATTCTGCAGCAAAAACTTGTGATTCACGCAAATAAACCTTGAGCATACACTATATTCTAAAGAAGCTACTGTGTAGCGAAACATGTCAATTTACTTGATGTAATACAGGGAAGTTTACCAGTAGAACTAGTATCGGTTGTTTCGATCAATTTATAGACCTTGGGTTCTATATAAATTTATTTTTATGAGTACCCATGCCTTCAAGTGATGAAACACTCTGTATCATTTTTGGCTATAAAATATTAAAAGCAGATCAACTAAATTAAATGTTTTAAGTACCTAACTTTAGTTAGATCAGAATTTTTGCGGAATTTAAAAATTATATATGTATAATACAAGGCAGGGGGGATGCAATTTGAAATTTTAAAGTAAGGGTAGTTGGGGCTGAAGGGGTGAAGCCGAAAATTCAGTGTATTATACATTAAGTTTCCCCTGACGTGTTTTTTGTTTAAACCCAAAGTTGGGTTAAATCAGGTGTTATCGAGGGTAACTATAGTTTTAAAATGAAAAACACTATACCAAAGTATCGGTACCTAGGAAAATATATATACTTAGCTACCTACACTACCTACTTTCATCATTCTTTATACAACAGCTATATGTTGTTATAAATAAATACATAAAAGTACCACAAAAAATTGCCTAGAACCTACAACCACTTACCTAACTCAGCGTAACATAGGGCGCCCAGCATCGACAATATTCCCGATAAAACCCACACTATTATAGCCATGCCCACTGAGCCAGAGTGCATAAGAACTCCCTTAGGAGACACAAAAATACCGGAACCAATAATAACACCCACTATTATGGCCACTCCGTCCAATAACGTCAGCTCCTTTTTCATTTTGAACCCCTGGTTGGGGGAATTATCCCCTTTCTCCTCGCCCTTGGACATGGTGCAATTTATTTAAGAAATACTACACTTCTACGTACACCTAAATTTTACGAATTGTATCGTTGCTTTAATGGGAACATGCTGTGTCGAACAACCACGTGTTTGAATTCGGAGATACGACGATAACCTTTTACAAACATTACCGGTATAAGGTTCCCCACCTCGACGCTTTAGACAGGATTTACATTTACATTCATCGCGTAAGTCGTTTCTTAGGAAAAGAGTGTGGTTACTACTTCTACCTACTTTTCGGCTTCGGTCAGTGCAAATAAGTGCCCCTCTTTTATTAAAGATTAAATTGCATTACTATTACAATATATGTACCTATTATACAGGGTGCTCCTGGTCAAGTGCCTGTTTTTATAGACTATTCTTTTTCTAGGTAGGTAAAGCATTTTTTGTGTTTTAATTCGCATGAACACAAAATGTATCAGCAGGGCCGGACTTCTCATTAGACAAGGTAGGCTGTAGCCTAGGGCGGCAAAGTTTTGAGGGGCGCCATTCAGGGGGCCACAAATTTTTAGAAGTTAACAAGACAATTAGTTGAAAATCGGAAATCAAAATTTTCAAATTCGAAAAAAATACAAAAAATGCAACCAAAAAAAAAATTAAAATGTCTAGAGCGAATAGAATGATGTTTTTCACGAATCGTCGCTCGTCTAGCATTTGAATAAAAGCGCGAGTATTTTCAACTGTGTCCCCAACTTAACGTGTAATTAAACTTGACTGCGAGAAGTTAATTAAATAACTCGCAATGAGTAAAGTTCGGCGCAAATTACGGTAAATAAGTTTATAAATAAATAAATAAATACATTTTTATTTCAAGAGACCAACGTTTACCTTGGTATAGAAAAAGTCAATTTCAGCCACAGGCAACTGTGGAAAAACCACTATTTAAATTTATAAATACAAAATATATAGGATACTAAATTACAGTTAAGATGACAAATCACAATCCATATACTCACGAACATTGTAGAAAACACGAGAAATTAATAAATTACACACAATTTTCTTAAGTGTTCTTTGATTTCCCTAGGCAACTTATTGTAGAGTTTTGTAGAATGGGCTCCTCTCAAATAATGCCATGTTGTGCGATTACAACAAAGTTCATATTGTTACGCATTCATAATTATGAACGTTTTCCATGGATAAAAAACTATTTATTCGCACAAAAATGGATATTCTAGGGCGGAAAATACCTCCGGCCCTGTGTATCAGAAAGGTGAGCTGAACAAAAAATATTCTCTATACATATTTTTTTTAATGAAGCGTTTGGACACCATCCAAGGTATCGTGTGTAAAATATTTGAGCAACGTTTGTCAAATTATGTTAGAAGAGAGTTGGACAGTAAAAATTTCTTTTTTCCAACCAATATGGCTTTAGACCTAATTATTCATGCGAGTCAGCTCTTGCATCTTTTGTTGGTGATCTGGTTAACTCTGTCGATGGCGGTGTGCAGGTGGACGCCGTCGTCATAGATTTCAGTAAGGTTTTTGATGTGGTTCCACATGACATACTGCTAAATAAAATGGCGGAACTAAATATTGACAAAAGAGTAATATCTTGGTTACATACATTTTTAAACAATAGAACCCAACAGGTGAGAGTTGGTGACAGCATTTCTACTAGTTCTGGTGTAACATCTGGAGTGCCTCAAGGCAGTGTCATTGGCCCCCTGGCATTTATAATTTTCATTAACGATATCTATACTAACATCCATTCAACTATACGTCTTTTTGCTGATGATTGTATCATCTACAGACAAATTAGGGATGCTAAAGACTCTGAAACTTTACAGAGTGATTTAAATACACTCCAGCACGGGGTAGATGTAAATTGCATGAAGGTAAACACTAATAAAACTCGGCAGATTTCCTTCGGTAAAAAACGTTTTCACCACAATTATACTCTCAACAATGAAAACATCTTAACAGCCAAATATCTCGGAGTATATCTTACTTCATCTTTAAATTGGTCTGAGCAGGTTAATAAGGCGGTGGCTAATGCTCACAGGGTGCTCAATTTTGTGATGCGCAACTTAAAAAAGGCAAGTCGAGTCTCTGACCTTGATCAGACCATCTTTAGAGTACTGCTCATCCATATGGCATCCCCATCAGCAGATTCTGAAAACCCAGTTGGAGATGGTCCAAAGAAGAGCTGTTCGCTGGGTTTATTTGGATTTCTCTCACTCCTTTAGTCCCACTGCTGCATTGAGGGAACTTGGGCGGCCATCGTTACACCAACGCAGGGAATATTTCTTGAAGGTTCTCATGTATAAGATCTATAATAGGTTACCATCTTGGACAGAACTTTTTGATACACTCGCTAAACCTAACTACCACTCTAGAGGGGACCATGAATTTAAAATTAGAAAACCTTTCTGGCGGACTGATGTCGGTCTTTTCTCGACATTGGGATTGGGTGTTGACCTATGGAATCAATTAAAAATTTTTGACAGAACAATGCCTACTCTGCAAAATTTTAAGAGGCGTTTGAAAATTGCTTAAAATTTGTAACGCAGCGCATTGTGCTTACTTTTACTTATACTTTTGTATGTTATATATTGTCTTATTGTTATATTTTATATTTTATTGATATAATTTATATTTTATTGATATATTTTATATAGTATTGTAAATGTCTCTACAGATTATATTTTGAGTGTCCTAATTATTTCTATACTTAGCATCCACAAGTGTTTATAGTGCTTGCTGTATGTGTTACCCATAAATAAATAAGTAAAAGTTAATGATTATTTATTAAATTTAATTGCTAATAACTGTAACTAACCGCTACAATACGAAACGCTTTTAACAAAAAAAATGTAATGCCAATTTTTTTTTACAAAAAAATGATGCTTTACAATTTTTTCAAAGGCCTATACACTCCCCAAATCTTTCGCTCAATACAAGTTGTACATTTTAACGATACCAAATCAAATATTTACCTCTGGTAGAAGGTTTTTAAATTCTGTAATTGATAAGTTTAATCAATAACTAATGTGTGTGCCCATCGTTATACAGGGTGTTACTTAATGATAGGCCGTAACTCCAAGGGCGGATTCCTGAACCAAATTCAAGTAGAAAAGTTTATATAAATAATTATGTGTCCTAAAAAGTCTGGTTCTCAAGATACAGGGTGTCAAAGTTTAAAAGAAAAATCGGTTTTTTATTAATATCTCAAATATCCTTTTGCCGATTTTGATGAAATTTGGCAGCGTTGTTCGCTGTGATAAGACGCTAAATTAGTATTAACTATATATAGATGATAATTATCAGTTCTAGTGGCGCGTTCCGGGGGCAATCTCAAGAATAATATTGACAAAAAAAATTACGCCACTGACTTATTTAAAATTTTTATTTTTTTCGTATTAGGCAGCTAAAAATACAACTTTTTTGTCTCTTGATATTTTTTCGTATCTTACATCGTTTTCGAGGAAAAAAAACTTCGACGTGCAATAAAATGGCTCTGACGCCACTGAAACTCATAATTGTTATCTCGTTAGTGTTGACTTATCGTTTTATCACAACGAACAACACTGCCAAATTTCATCAAAATCGGCAATAGGATCGTGGAGATATTAATAAAATCCCGATTTTCTTTTTCAATTTGTGTCAAATTCATATTATGACATGATATGAAAATCGTCCATGCACAAACGCTGATTGTATTGCCACTCTAACCCCTTTTCGAAAATACGCTTCAACCATGAACTTTTTGTGCTGTTCCCTAAAACCCATTACGTGGATTATTCACGAAATTGGATGAATTAGCGATGGAGCAAATTACTTGTAACGACTGTTAAAGATGACAGAATAACTGATTGATTGATATAGTGCTGGTATTTACGGACACCCAACAGGTATTAAGCTCTAACGCTAGCAGTACGGCCTTTTGATGATAATAATTTTTGCTTGCATGTAGGGGAGAGTGGGGTATAATGATCCCTTGAGGTGAAATGATCCCCTCGATCATCCGAAGAACCATGGGCTCCATCTATTAGATATTGGTCAAAATATGCTTCAGCAACCACGTGCAGCATCGAACGATAACTGTAGCCACTTCCTTTAATGTTCTTGGCGTCTACACGTAAATTTTAGAAATTGTTGTTTTCGATATAAATTTGAGACTTTATTAAAGTGCGATATAAACATTTTAAACGCAATTATTTGAATAACTGTGTATGGTGTTCAATCAGGTATGTTTTAGCGATTGTATTCGTGGCGGTTTTTACAAAATAATGTTGTTGTGAATTTGTTGGTTAAGTTTAGTAAAGTTTTGTACATTTGGGGTGAAACGATCACTTAATAGTTGGGTAAAATGATCCTGGGATCATTTTACCCCTATACATTTTAATAACACCTATCATGATGGGTCAGAATTGGAGGAGTGTATTTTTTGTTGTGAAACATGCACAGTCTTTAAAAGGAGAAGGATGGATTAGATGCAATAAATGTCTTAAATGGGCCCATGATCAGTGTGCTGGAATCGACGAGAATGACAGCGATTTTACATGCGAATTATGTTTGCATCAAACACAGACCTACAAAGTCAAAAAAAACCTCATGTTTTAAATTTATAATATTATATCATTACAAAATATCTATGTTATTGTTCTTTAGTTCTATTTATCACTTTGTGTTACAGATACCAAAAATGTAGAGAATATAATGTTTGCGATTCAATTCACTATTATTGCTTCCTAAATACCTAATATTTTACATTAAAAAAACGTTCAATAGAGGATCATTTTACCCCACACCGGGGATCATATTACCTCTACACGTTGGGTAAAATGATCCTTTTGCAGGCACCATCTAAATCCGTTAGTATTCTAAAATATTTTACAAAATCGTCCATATTTTATATTTAATTTATAGGTAAGGTAATATCATTTCCTCTAAAAAAAAATATTGCCCTATAGTTCAATATTTTTGGAAAAATACAGATTTAAACCTTAGGGGGATCATTATACCCCACTCTCCCCTAAGTAAATGGTCGATGTCTATCTTTAAAGACATGCAGGTACTACTTCTGCGCTTATCTACCTAAATGCAAACATAGTTATCAGTTTATCTATGCTATTTCTGATTTATCCATTAATTATGCAGGGCCCTGCATCTCAGCGCCCTTAGTCTCTAAAATCTATACTATTAGAGATACCGATTTCGATCTGCTACAGGGTAATACCTATGATAGAGGACTACATTTGGAAATTATTTTCAAATAAAGAGGATGTTTTACAAAAGCGGGACAACGTGAACATACATACTTTTAAATGGGACTCATTATATCTTGCAATAGTTTTGGATTCTACATAGAATTACAATTATTTTTCAATAAGTGCATTAGTTTCCAGGATATCGACTTTTAAAAAAAATTACATTTTTGAACTTTGACAGCTTCTAGCTTACTAACCAGGGACGTATATAGGGGGGGGGGGGGGAGGGGGTTCAAACCCCCCCCCCCTTTTGACGAGAATTCAATCAATTTTAAATTTCCAATTTCGAAATTTAAATTAATTAAACGTCGTAAAACGTCGAAAATATTTTTTTACATGTCGAAAACAAAAATGTAGGTAGATACCCAACTCTGTTTTTGGGTGAATTCTTGGCAATATTTGGGCGTGGCCCCTAAAAAATTTTCGTCTGCGGCGCTTATCTTCCCAACAGTGTCACGTTCCGGTTAAACAAGTTCATGATTTTTCCCATTATAACTTATCACATACGTCGAAATGACATAGGAAATGGCATAGGAATGAAGTCACAGCAACGATATTTTATTTACTTAATTGTTATTGCAACTGTAATACATCTATAGAACGAAAGAATAACTTAGAGAAGTGATTAAATTGAACTTTTTATTCTCGTGTCTATATCTAATAAAATGTATACAGGTTACGCAGGTGTACTTACTTACCCTAAAAGGGTCGTTTATTGCTTTTCAACAGTTAATAGGTCAAGATTTTATCTTTTATTACCAATATATATTATCAGTTTTTAGGGCCCTTCATGGATGTTGTTATCCTTTTCACCAATAATACGACGCCAGTGTAACGTTTTCCATAAAATATTCTTGGGTGCCAGTATTCGCCTTAGGATAACCTAAAATAAACTGCAACAAGGCAACCTATCCACCCTTACTCTGACAACCCTACGCCCTGGAGGATGTACTTCAGACAACAGTCCCTAAAAATTACCTATGTTGTGCTTCCTGAAAACTCACCCCGTCCGCTATTTTGTTTCTAGATTAAGCGGTCTAGCACTCTTATATAAGTAAGTTAAAGTAAAATCCTGAAGGCGCCACCTTAGTTTTATTTTACTTAAAAGCCTTTAAATGTTCTAGTGTTTGGCCTCAGAGAAAAACAAACTAGGAAAAAAAACAAATATGTCACAATCGGTTGACAATAGCTTCTTATAAGCTCTCATTCACTCAAGTCCCTCAAAGTCACTCTATTTAAAATAAAAGCCAAATTTTAGCAGAGGCCAATACAAATATTTATTCTTAAAGTCGTGTTAAGCCCTTGGCTACTTGGATTTATAAATGCAAGCTCCTCTTACTTTGGTGGACAATAGGTAGTTAAAGGTAGATAAGTGAAATGTAATAATAAAGTGGTAGTATTGGGTTTGACATAAAAGTTCTGAAGGTTTAAATTACAAAGTTATTATTAAAATAATAAGTAAAAGTCGAACCCTGTTTGATAGGGCCTTGCACAAGACGGCAACTGTCAGACCTACACTGTAAAAAACGACTGTTTAGTCTGATCTGGAAGCCACATAGACCTACATCCAGGTTGCCTGAGACTTGGAATTTCCGCAAGGTCTGTGCAAGAACCTCTGACAATCTCACAACTAACTAAGTTTACCATAAGAGCATTGTTAAAGAACAATACAAAATCTTACGAGTACCTGTGGTTACTCGATAAGTATACTAGCTACTTGGGCATAGATAAGTTAAAATGTTAAAGTTACAAGTGTTAAATTTAGAAGAAACAAATGACCTTTAGCCGGGAAACAAAAATATTTACTTTATAATAATAAATTGTAGCTATATTTACAACAAAATTAGCTGTAACAGACCACCTAATGTTTTAAACTACTAGAGACTCTTGTGACGTCTTAACGCTGTGTCGACATACGCTACACGTTTACAATGCGCAAGCTCTATACATAACGTGGGTGCAAAACTTTACCAAAACACTGTATATCGAACAATACGCAAATGCAAAATATTAGGATTTTAGGTTGACTACTTTTTAAAGAGAAATAATCACAGGGTAATGATACTTAGCTGAAACTTTATGTGCTACCCATAGTTCATGAAGTCTCGATCTTCAGTAAAACACACACACATGGTCTGTCAAATAACTAACGTGGATACTGCTATACTGCTAGACTTCACACGTCCCGCGTTCAGGCAGCTCCGATAAAAGAAAAGTAGTACTCTAGTTTGAACTTGGACTTTTAGCCCCTACCAAAAAAAAACCTCAAATAACTAACGAGGGTTCCAATCTGCAAAATGGCGTCTAGGACCTTGCTAATGTTGATGAAAACGCATTTTTAATCGGCATTCCGCCCAAAGAATAATAGGCAAACTACAAAGCCATATCATTTTTTAAACCATTGGTGGATGTTTTATTGGCACCACATGGCCTTCCCTGCCCAAGAAAACTAAAATTCGTGAGCTACATCCAAAAACGTGCTTTCTTTCAAGCGTCTATTGTCGAAAGGGCCGGATATTGTTTCGTCCCCAACGTACATAGTTACCAAAACAAAACGTTGACAAATTAGTCATACCTATCTATGAAAACTAACCTCTTTTAATAACAAAACCTTGACAACCCACGTCAACCACTAAAATATGCCTAAATTAACCAGACGTGGTCGTGCGAATGCACAGAACTGTCAGTCTGACACTGACCTGCGTAACAAATTATCGATTTTCTTAAAACAGCTGATCCACAACAGCCGAGACATTTAACCTACATCTTAAATACAAGGTTAAGAAATGATTATCTACTATTGATAACTTGAAAAGTTTATCAATTACTAATTAACTAAAACAAGGATTTGAAATAAGACCTGTCCACAAGTAGTATGAAACAAAGAACAGAAGAAATCAATCCACTAGGCTATGTCCTACAAGATACTAAACATTCCTGGAATATAAACTATATCAACAAAAGTTTCAAACCGGACAAAGTGAAAATATTGGCTATTACAGGTAATTAATGTTTAAGGTGAGAGTCTACCTAGGTAATTTAAAAAAATTAAAACAGAAAACTTAACATAGATAACCGAACTTCTATGAAAATGCAATTTTCGAACCGTAACAATGTTTATACATCCTGTACAATATAAATGTATCTACTTAATATGATTGAATGAGAGCAGCTTCTAATCGCCGGATGATATTCACGCGGATAGTGTTTTTGATGTGGTTCATTCACAATGTAAGGTACGAAAAATAGGGGAAATGAAAAGGCATTGTGTCATGTGTCTAATTTTCCATGCAGCCCGTGTAGTTTATAAATAATAATTCATTTATTCTGCGGTTTGTTTGAAAAAACCTTTTTCTACCTATACCGCAGAGGCGCATTTAGAACGTTTTCATCGTAAGAATAAGGAGGAAGGCGCAATCAGATAGGGTTGAAGCAGGCGTCATCATGCATCAGAAATTCATTTTGGGAGTTCGGATAGCGCCGCTGGTGAAATTTTTTTAGGACTACCCCAAGTGTAAGGCTAATAAGACTCAGAGGGGTGGCAATTGCCATTTGCCCCCCGCCCGGGTCCGCCTCTGCTACTCGCAAAATACCCGTAAATATCCAGTATTCATTTTCGGGTCCGGATTATAATGATTTCTAGGTAAGGTTGCATTAAAATAAGATAATTTTAAATGTTTAGAAATTCCCCTATAGCAGGTATCTTGGCAGATTAAATGTCAGTCTTTATTTCTCACGGGAAGTGTTCAGTTGTATTGCAATATCATTTTCAATATTATGCGTATGAAAGAGCATTATGTGGCGTCCGTGGAAAAACATTGACCGAGCTTCTTCAAATGTGCCGGTGAAGAAAAAGCATTTATCTCTTGATGCTAGGAAAATTGTAAAAACTGTTTATAGTTCTTTACTTAACCGCTAGTGTTGCTGCGAGTGAAACTAGAAATTTGACTAAGATGGCATTTTCCCGAAAAATTTAAATTTATTTATTTATTCATCTTTATTTCAAAATTGCATTGATAGGTACTAAGAACTAACAAAATAAAATGAAATGTCGTCAAAAACAAACAAAAACAAAAATACTAAATACAACCTTTTTAAACTAAACATATTTACTATTTCTCAATCCTCCAAGTAATCATTTACAGAGTATGGCTCTAAATCTACCAGAATAGCGATTTATGCCATCAGTTACGAAATGCCTAATTTTGTGTAACGCGTGAGATTTTTGCGGAACGAACGAAGTGAGTTTCGAAAAAACTCACAAGTTATACACAAAATTTCATTTCGTAACGTATTGCATACAAGATTTTTTCTAATTTTGAAGAAAGTAATAAAAAAATAAAATTTAATATAATTGATAAAAATTTGGAAAACATAAATTTAGTTTTTCTAATTTTGACATATAACTGATGGCATAAATAGCTATTGTTGCTGTTACTTCATGTTAGTTGTCAGTTTGACATTTTTTAAAAAAGTCTAGACGGAAGGTTTTTATCGAGATTGATATATTTTTAGTTTTATTTTTAAAAAATGAGTCATTCAAGTTCTGAAGAGCTACCAAGCGATATTGAAGAGGCAGAAGGTAATGCTCTATTATCAGTAATTCCCAAAAAGTCAAAGGCAGTTTATGATTTGGCATACGAAAAATTTGTTACGTGGTGTGATGAGAAGAAAATTAAACATGTTAATGAGAAAGTTTTACTTGCATATTTTGAGGGTAAGAAAGATCTAAAAGTTTCCACATTATGGACACTTTACTCAATGTTAAGGTCTGAACTAAATCTGAAAAGGAATATTGATATTAAAAAATATACAAATTTGGTAGCATATATTAAAAGGCAAGCGGACGGGTACAGTGCTAAAAAGTCAAAAGTTTTTATTAAAAAAGATCTTGCCAAATTTTTATTGGAAGCTGATGACAAAGAATACTTAATGGCTAAGGTTGCAATGATAATTGGAATGGCAGGAGCATGCAGAAAAGCAGAATTAACATTTCTTCCAGTTGAAAATGTTATAGACGAAGGAAGCCATTTTCGTGTTGATATCCCACCTTCAAAAACAAAAGTTATACGGCAGTGTGCAATTACCACTGGAGACATTGAAAATACGAATCTTGTTGAAATATTAAGAAAATATATTAAGTTGCGTCCCCAGATTCTTAAACACAACAGATTTTTTGTAAAATATGCGAATGGAAAATGTACCAGAAATCCTGTGGGAATTAACACATTTAGCAGTCTGCCAAAAGTTATTGCACAATTTCTTGGTCTTTCAAATCCTGTTCTATATACTGGCCACTGCTTCAGAAGAAGCTCTGCCACTTTCCTAGCAGACAGTGGCGCTGATCTTTTAAAATTAAAGAGGCACGGGGGTTGGAAATCTAGCTCTGTTGCGGAGGGATATGTTGAAAATTCCATGAATAATAAAAAACTTATAGCGCAAGAAATATTTGGTGAAACATCTAATGCAATGTGCGTCGCTTCCCAAATAACAGCAAGTTCGAGCAATGAAAAAAATATGTCGTCGGGAATTAATTTGAATAATTGCAATAATTGTGTTATCAATATTTATAATAATTAATTAATTTATAATTTATGTTTTTAACTTGTATTATTTGTTTATTAACAGTTTAATAAATAGAATAATTCTTTTTGTCACTAATTTTGAAATACATTTTTCGTCACCAATTGCATAAAATTTTACTTTATGCAACTAGTTACAAAAAGTAAGACATTTCATAATGTCAATCAGTTTTAAAAAGTGTCACTTTATATGTCAAAATTAGAAAAAGTATTTTAATCTTTTCTTAAATAAACGTTCATTAGGGAATCTTTAATTTCTGCTTTTAATTTATTATACATTTTAATGCACATGTAATATGGATTTTTCTCTGACAAAGTCAACCTATGTATTGGATAATTTATATCTTGTGTTCTTGTATTATAACTATGATGCGTAAATGTATTAAATTTATTTTTGTTTTCATAAAAAAATACAATGGTCTCGTAAATGTATAGTGCATAAATAGTTAACATATTTTTAGATTTAAAATACCTCGACATGACTGCAAATATGACATCCTATATACTATTCTCGATATTCGCTTCTGAATAACAAATATTGTTTGTAATTTCGAACTTGTCCCCCAAAATATAATTCCATACCTAGCTGTAGCTTCAAAATTTGCAAAATACAAGGTTCGTCTTGCTGTTTCATTTAAATACTTGGTTATTATACGTAGACAATAGCATATTTTATTTAATTTATCATTTAGGTATTCTACTCTACATGATGTGACCAGTCCAAAAACTCGTCAATGTGAATACCTAGAAATTTTGTATTTCTTTCCACAGATAGTGGATCTTCATCTAGCTCCACAATTTCGGGAGTTTCTTTTCTACTTAGCTTAGTTTTAAAAACGAGAATGTTGGTTTTTTCATTATTTAAGATTAACCTATTTTTTTGAAACCACAACTTGGCATCCTGGTAAATTTTCTTTGCATTAGTTGTTAATTCTACTACATCCCTACCGCCTACCAATATATTAGTATCATCCGCATACTCTGTAAGGCTGGATAAAGTGTCTAAATTATTAATTTCTAAATTTAAATCATTAATGAATATAATAAATAGTATTGGCCCCAATATGCTGCCTTGTGGAATTCCTATCGTATTAGATGCAATTTTTGATTTGTATGAACAATTTTCTTTTTCTATAACTACTCTTTGTGTACGGTTACTTAAATATGATGTAATCGATCCTAGAGCACAACCCCTGATACCATATAATTCCAGTTTCCGCAAAAGAATATCTCTATCCAAACAATCATAGGCCTTTGAAAGATCCAGAAATATACCCATAGCAATTCTACCCTGCTCTAGATTACTTAATATTAAACGTGCAAACTGAAAAATTGCCGTTTGTGTCGATCTACCCCTGAGGTAACCCTGTTGATTCTCCGAAAAAAGTTGACATTCATTCATAAAACTAATTAGTCTATCACACATAACCAACTCAAAAAGCTTTGAAAAACTCGGAAGAAGACTTATGGGCCTATAGCTCTCTAAACTTTCTGAATCGCCCTTATTCTTATAAAGCGGTTTAATCATTGCTAATTTAAGTTGTTCGGGGAAAATACCTTGTCTGATTGAATTATTTATTATGTATGTTAATACTTTACAAACTATTGGAATACTGAGTTTAACGATACTCGTCGGTATTTCATCATCCCCAATACTATGTGTTTTTTTAATTTTCTCTTTAAATTTTAAAATTTCTGAACAAGTAACTGGCCGCAGATACAAAGATTTGAAATTATTTGGAATTGTAGAGTCCCACTTAACCTCATTAACATTTCGAAGTAAATCCGGAACTATTTTAATTAAAAAATCATTATACTGATTAGATATCTCTTCTGGTTCTCCAGTGATTACAGTATTATTGTTTTTGTGTCTCCCAGATATTTCATTATATATAGTCCACATACATTTATTTTTATTGTCCGACTGCCTAATTCTATTTTCATAGTTTGCCGACCTGCAATTTATTAGAACATCATATTCTTTTTTGACTTTTTTGTACATTTCATTATAGGCGTTACTATAATTTTTTAACTGCAGGAGTACATCTAACCTATCTTTTACATTCTTAAGTTCATTATTGTTTCTATAAAGGGATTTTCTATACACTTTCTTATTAACTAGTTTTTTAGGAAAACGTTTCATAAAAATGGGCACAAACAAATTTATAAAAACTGACCATTGTTCATTAACATTTGATTTTTCTATTTGATAAACACTTACCCAGCTTTCTTGTCTTAAAGAATTTGCAAAGTCCTCCTTATTAATTGACGAAAAACATTTTTTTGTAGTGTGGCGTAAAAGTGTTTCTTTTTAGTATTGAAGATAACCTTCTGTGCAAAATGATCTGATATAACAGTATTTAAAACAGAACTATGCAGCTCAGATTTAGAAATATTTGTAAAAATGTTATCTATACAGCTTTTAGATGTGCAAGTTATTCTAGTATTTTCTAATATTGTTGGACTCATATTAAAAGAATTTAATATTGACAGAAAGTCAGTTCTATTATTATTGCTTTCTAATAACTCTATATTAAAATCACCAGCCAAGAACACTTTTTTACCCTCATCTACAATTTCTAAACATAAACTATCAAGTTTTTCAAAAAACAATGTTATGTCACCTCCAGGGGGTCTATATATGGTGATCACCAAAAAAATTTCGCCACCAATATCGCACTCGGCCCAGGCACATTCGAAATATCCACTAATGGACAATTTGTTTATTTTCTTGCGAACTTTAACTTTAATATTTTTTTTCACATAAACTGCTACTCCTCCATAACCATTTGTCCTGCAAAAACATGATGCTAGCTTAAAGTTATTTATAACAAATGTTTGTAGTTGGTGCTCGTTTTGCCACTGCTCTGATATGCACAGAAATTTACATTGAGGTGGTCTTCTAACATGTGATTTATTTTGTCAGTAGCATTGCCAATATATTGAACATTCTGGTGAATTATACAGTGACTTGAGGAAACATCTTCCCGTTTCTCAATGCTTGTTTTGTGTTTGTAAGCTGGTTTTAATGTATCTATAAAAAATTATTTTCTTCGCTGCTTCTATCACCAAAATCAATATATCGTCGGTATTTTTCTAGTTTGTGCAGATATGCTGGGCACTTAGGATCCCTTGCAGAATGTATTCGATCATGACCTTTCATTCTCTTGCAATTTGGGCAAACTAGAATGCTGTCTATAAAGGTGGCTCTAATTAAAACGGGAGACCCGAAACAACTAAACAATTACAGGCCTATAAGTTTATTGCCCGGTTTCTCAAAAATTTTTGAATTAGCTATGAGCAAGAGATTGATTAGTTTCATGAAAGAATGTAATTTGTTCAATAACTATCAACATGGGTTTAGTCAAGGAAAATCTACACAAACTGCTATATTTCAATTTCTTCGTTCCATCTTAGAACACCTTGAAAAAGGTGAGTTAGCCCTTGGGATGTTTCTTGACTTATCAAAGGCCTATGATTGTTTGGACAGAAAATTACTTATGAAAAAACTCGAGATGTATGGAATAAGAGGAAATGTGAACAAATGGTTTATATCATATGTTAATGACCGAAGACAAGTTGTAACTATTTCAATAGGAACAAATACCGGTAGATCTGACATATTAATTAATAACACTGGGATAGCACAAGGAACTATTTTAGTATAAGTATGCAAATGATACAAATTTAATAGTTGGCAGCAGAAATTTAAACCGTTTTTCTCCTCTTGCATCAGAACGGTTTAATAAAAACAGGTTAATTTTAAAGAAAGATAAAACTAATATATTACTTTTCAGAACAAAACAGTCAGAAGTAGAGATACCTTCATTCATAAAATTAGATAATAACGACAATGAGTTCTCAAATAATGTAAAATTTTTAGTACCTAGTTCATATTAACGAATGTTTTGATTGGTCAGCTCATCTGGGCACTTTGGCAGGGCGATTAAGCTCTGTTTACTACGGAATACGGGTTGTGGGCAGGTATCTGTATGAAAAGGTGGTTAAAATTATGTATTGTGCTAATTTTGAGTCAACACTTAGGTATGGAATTATCTTTTGGGGAAGGCATAGTTTGATTAAAGATATTTTTGTAATTCAAAAGAGGGTAATAAGAATTAATAAAAAAATGGATTACAACGAAAGCTGTAGAAAGATATTTGGAATGGGTCTAATGACAGTATATGCTATTTACATACATGAATGTTTAATGTTCTATTTTAAGCACAAACACTTTTTTGATTTAAAAATTCCTTATAAGTACGAAAACAGCTGAGAGAAACGGTAAGGAAGATAATGATACAACTATAGACAAACGAAAGTAGAGAGAAATACACAAACTGCCGGAAAGAAACAAGAACGCTATTTAGAGCGAAGAAAAGAAAATATGAAGCACAAAAGTATGAAGCAATGAAAATAGACCGTCCCAAACCAGGATCCAGAGAATTCTACATTGTAATCTCTTTGGAGGGGAGAGGTCCTAAATCCAGGTCCATCCCAACACTGCAGGACAATCAAGGCCGCATGATACTTAGTGACGAAGAACTAATTGAAAAATGGAAAGGACACTTTAAAGATCTCCTAAACGTAAAACAGGAAGAACCGCACAAAGAAGAAACGTACATTACAGCGGACCTACCAGTTAAAGAACCCTTCCTTGAGGAAACACAAAAGGCAATAAATAAACTAAAGAATTTCAAGGCACCTGGCTCAGACGAGATACCTGCAGAGTTCCTAATATATGGGCGAGACGCACTACATCGACAAATTCACCGATTAATAACTCTTATATGGCGAAAAGGAAAAATACCAGCGAGATGGATCATTGTGCCCATCCACAAAAAAGGGGACAAATCAAAATGTTTTAACTATAGAGGAATCTCACTAATATACACCACATATAAAGCTCTCTCAAACATCCTACTATGCAGACTAACACCTAATGCAGAAAATCTGCTGGGGGAATACCAAGCCGGCCTTAGGACAAACAGGTCAACAATAGACCAACTCTTCACGCTGAGGCAGCTCCTGGAGAAAAGATGGGAATATAATAGAACGGTACATAACCTCTTCATAGATTTCTGCCAGGCGTATGATAGCATAGAGAGAAGTCAAGTATGGAATGCGATGGCGGAATTCTCAATACCAAAACAGCTCATCCAGATGACCAAAGTTTGTATGGAGGGCGAAGTATCTAAAGTACGAGTAAACAACAGTCTATCCAGTAGTTTCGAAATACACAGTGGACTTAAACAAGGCGACGCCCTGTCACCACTACTTTTTAACCTCGTCTTAGAGAAAGCCGTGAGATCAGTCGAAATAAAAACCGAACTTCTAACAACTAAAGGTCCCAACCTACTGCTAGCATACGCAGATGACATTGATCTCATCGGAAACTCCATCGTAACTGTAAAAGACATTTTCAACAAGATCGAAAAAACAGTGGGATTGAAAATCAATGAAGAAAAAACGAAATACATGTGTATAAACAGAATGGGACGAAGAGATAGAATAGGACAAAACGTCACAATCAACACCCTAAATTTCGAAAGAGTAGAACGTTTCAAATACCTTGGAGCTACAATAACTGCTGATAACGACGTTACCGAAGAAATCAAAGGCAGAATCCAATCTGCAAACCGCTGTCTATACGCACTTAACAGTCTTCTGAGGTCAAAAAACCTAACCAGAACATCAAAGATTAAAATTTATAGAACCATTGTCAGGCTAGTAATAACATATGGATGTGAAACGTGGACAATGACCAAAGCAAACGAAGAATAACTCAGACGCTTTGAACGAAAAATCCTCAGAAAAATCTTCGGAGCCCACCACGATCCGACAACAAATCGATATCGTGTTAGAACAAATATTGAAATACAGGAGCTCTACAACGATAGCGATATCGTACAAGAGATTAAATCCCAACGATTAAGATGGGCAGGCCACCGTACACAGGCTTCATGATGAAAGACTGGTAATATTGGTGTGGGAGGAAGTCCCAACAGGAAAAAGACCACTCGGACGTCCCAGAATGCGTTGGAGAGATAACATTAGATCAGATCTACAGAAAATGAATATTATCCCCTTTGACCAAAGATTGATGGAAGACCGCATCAATTGGAAGAAAGTTGTGCAGTCAGTTAAGACCCACCCAGGGTTGTAACGCTAGATGATGATGATGATGATCATAAGTACAAAACCAGAACAATGGATTTAGAATACCCAATACACCAACAGACAATAACCGAAAAATCGCCACATTACATGTGCCTAAAACTCTTCAACTCGTTACCAAACACGATTAAAGGAATAGAGTCACAAAAACGGTTTAAAATCGAAATTAAGAAATTACTTATTAGTTTAGAACTCTATAATTCAAATAACTTTTATAATAACTGTAAGTAATGTAGTATTGGTGTTAGTAGTAATTTTTTTTGATGACGTCATTTCATTTTGTATACTTCCTTTGCAACCACGAGTTGAAATAAAGGAGTTATAAATATAAATATAAATAAATAAATAGATACCTCTGACTACAGTGAAAAGAATCGTGTCAAATCCCATCAATTCAAGAAGGAAGCGTACAGATGCCGGTTCCAATAAATATTTCGACAAAGCCGACAAGAACTTGATAAGGCGGAAAGTCTACACCATGTACGAAGAGAAACGCGTACCTACATTAGAAACTCTAAAGCAACGGCTCATTAATGACAAAACCCAAATAAGCTATAGCATCCATAGCATTTTTTAGTGATCTTTTACTGCGTATCCATCAGTGCGGCGAAGGCACTCCCTTGCGCCGCGAAAAATTTTTTGGGTGCCACGCCCTTTTTTGGGTAAAATACGCATGAGACTCTTTGATTGATAAAAAAATAAAATAATTTCATTTTTTTTTCTTAATTTACACGAATTTTTATGAATTTAATAAAAAACCGGACATTCTGCTATAGAGGTGCAGCTTTGAGAAAATTGGATATGCTGGCTACTGGTCCTTGGCCAGGAGGTAAGGAAGAACAGCTATTAGCTGATATTGACCATGATTGTAATCAAAATTCTTCAGAGACGTCGACCTCAGCAGTGAGCAATAAAAGTACGCGTAGTACTTACATCTAATACATACGTTACAACGGGTAGGCGAAATTGGTCAGCAATAAGACAGGAAGTTGTGTTGTCCTTTAAAAATTTTCTTAATATTAGACTCAACCTTGAAGAAGATGAAACAATTGAAAATATGATAAACCTTATTTGTGCCAAATCTGAAGCTGAAATGATATCCGCAGGCCGACCATTAGTTGAGAATCTCTTCGGTTCAGAGGAAGTGTCCAAATTTGCGACTTCCGTGTGTGATTGCTGGCCTTTAATTCAAGAAATTCCAGACATTGATACTCCCGATGAAGGCACCAAACATGCTAATAAATTAGGAAAACTTATAGTTTGCACTATACAAAAGCTTTTAGTCCCGTTATTGCTAATAAGTCCTCATTCAATGACTACTGAGAGGATTATTTCCCATTACAACGAAATAGAAACGCCAAGAAGAATTTCATTAAATGAAGATGCAATTAATGATCGCCTCTTAGTGTCATTAAATGGAGTTGGAACAGCCCATTTTGATCCAAGACCGGTAGTCGCGGAGTTTAAAAAAAAAAAGAACGTAGGTTTAGAGAGCCAACTCTTGAAATATACAAAACTAGAGATTTTATTAGTACATTTTTTAGAGATAATCCTAAACTATAATCTATTTAATGAAGTTCCTTTCTCAATTACAATGAGTACGTAACGAGTTCCTTTTGATTTGTGGTATTTTTTATTTTTATGTACCTGGTACCTAGTCTACTTAACTATCTAAATCATTATATTTATAGTTTATTTTAAAAGTGAAACACATTTTAATAATTCACTTTTTTCCTGCTGAATAATACTAAAGACTAAAGAGTGTCCTATTTAGTTAGATTTCCAGTCTTAATCGTAGTATGTTATGTTTTTGTATTAGACTAAAAAGAGTTTATTTTTAATTTTGATTTTGTTTTACGTTTCTAAAGAATTAAACATTATTTTTCTCGGTAGTTGATTTTTTTTTTGTATTTATGCATTTTGCATTTTCATTTCCGTGTCCATTTCATGTTTACTGGGTATCCAAATAAAAGGCCGGCGTATCCAAATAGATACACACAAGAGTACGTTAAAAGATGCCTTGATAGCATCACTAGCCTTAGGGGAGTTTTGTTTAAAATGGGCTTCAGATATCGCACAATTGACAAAAAGCAAGTACTTATGGAATCCCAGCGATTGCAGAAATGGCGCCGTGAGTATATAACATCGATAAGAAAATATCGTTCTGAAAATCGTCGAATAATTTACCTCGACGAGACATGGTTCCGGCAGGTGTAAAACAAGAGCTCCGTCAAATAAAGGGAAACGAATTTCCATTTTACATGCCGGGTCAGAAAACGGTTGGGTCCCAAATGCCTTGTGGCTTTCTGCAAAGAATATTAAAGACTCCTGCTTGGACTACCATGAAGATATAATGGCAGAGGTTTTTGAAGAATGATTCAAAAATTGTCTTTTACGAAAGTTTCCTCAGAATAGCGTAATAGTAATGGACTATATAAGGCTCCAGGTTCAAATTCTACTAAATTAGAGATTCAAAACTACATGACGGCGAACGATATATATTTTGAAGAATGTTTTAAAAAAGTTATTATTTTATTATCTCTTATTATTGTATTCTTAATGCTATAGTGCACATATGGCACCAACTAAAATCAATTGTCAGGTCAGAAAATACTTCTCCGACTTTAGGTTATAGCGTTATAGAATTAATAAAAAAATGTGTTAATGATACTCCCCCAGGTAGTTGGAAAAATGCAATACATTATATAATTACTCTAGAGTACTCTAGACAATTCTATGTTACTCTGCATGATACAATTAAACCGATTATAATTATTTTAAAGGAGGATAGCGACAGCGAAATAGAACTAGATATAAAATAACGTTATACATGTAAATAAATATAAGCAGTATTTAAAAATTTATAATAGGTCGGATTTTGCGCAAACAACGATAAGTCTCTGAATAGTACGATGATGTATTACCAAAATGTTCGAGGGCTGCGCACGAAACTGGTGGAATTTCGCAACAGTGCTTTAACGTGTAATTATGAAGCAATACTTTTATCGGAGACCTGGCTAAATACTGATATTCATAATAGCGAAATTTTTGGAGATAATTATCGAGTTTTTCGTCGAGACCGAAATTATGATGAACTAGACTGTCAACGCGGAGGGGGTGTTTTGATAGCTACATTTGCCACCTTAAAAGCTGTGATCATCGACAGTCCAATAAATCCTTTCTACGAAGACATTTGGGTCCATTTAAGATCCGAACACGGAAATATAGTTCTGGGATGTGTGTACCTACCCCCTAACTCTAAGCTTGACAGCTACCATTCTTTCTGTAATACATGCGAATCTCTCAGAAACAAGTTTGAAGATTCTAGGTTTATAATATTCGGTGATTTCAATCTACCTTCCCTCGAGTGGATAGTCGACGACAATATGCTTGTTCCAAGTCTTCTCACCTCGCAGAGCTCGGAGACTTTGATAGAATCGATGTTCTTCCTTGAACTTCGCCAACTTAAGTCGCTACGAAATAGTTTGGGCAGAATTCTAGACCTCGTATTTGCGGACGATTTTGACAACGTATCTTTAATGCCCTGTAATATCCCGATGATTAAACCTGATGCCTTCCATCCACCTATCGAACTATGCACTTCTAACGACTATACTCCTCGACTCAAGATTAGAAATGAAATAAGTGTTTATCAGTTCTTTAAGGCTAATTTTCATAAACTTAACCAACATTACAACCAAGCTGACTGGTCCTTTCTCTCTGCCGAATTGGATATCAATCAGACTGTGCAGCAGTTTTATAATATATTATTTGAAGGTATCGACCTATATGTTCCTAAAAAGCTGATAAAGAGTGAGAAGTATCCTAGATGGTTTGACTCTCAGCTTCGTAAACTAATCGGACAGAAAAATAAGCTTTACATCAAATTCAAGAGATCCGGGTTACGAGAAGATTATATTCTCTACTCTAACGCTCGCCGTGAGGCTAAAATTCGTACTGATCTATGCTATCTCATGTATGTAACCCAAACCGAACTCTTGATACCTGAGAACGTCAAACACTTCTGGTCATTTGTCAACAATCTAAATAGAAGCTCATGTCTGCCGAACCTCATGAAGCTCGATAATCAAGAGTTCTCCGACCCTGATGACATCTCTAATGCTTTTGCTCTGCATTTTCAGTCCTGCTACTCCGACCACTCTGGAGTTGATTTGAGTAACAGAAACCCAGTGAAGTTTGCCAGTGTTTTAGCTTCACATCGTTTTACTATAGAAGAGATTACCCAAAAGGTCTCTGATTTGGACACATCCAAGAAATCAGGGCCGGATGGCATACCTCCTTCGTTACTAAAAGGCTGTCAGTCATCACTTATCGGTCCCTTATGCACTCTATTTCAAAAGTCATTTGACAGTGGATTTTTTCCTGATACTTGGAAATTCTCCAACCTTGTTCCTCAGGGGACAGAAGCGACGTTGGGAATTATCGTGGAATATCTTTAAAAATCTTTTTAACTTACAAAAATCACATCATTGCTCAGCAACATGGCTTCTTCAGTGGTCGTTCAACTGCGACTAACCTGGCTGTTTATCAGAATTTCTTGGTTTCATCGCTTGAATCTGGTCATCAAGTTGACGTCATTTATACTGACCTGTCAAAGGCTTTCGACAGTGTCTGTCATGCACTCCTCCTGGAAAAATTGTCTGATATTGGAATCGCTGGTGCGTACCTCAAGTGGATAAGCTCATATCTAACTCATCGCCGCCAACGTGTTACCGTATGCGGATCAGTCTCCAAGGAGTTTCCGGTAATTTCCGGTGTTCCTCAAGGCTCACATATCGGCCCAATCTTATTCCTACTATTTATAAATGACGTCATTTCTTGTTTTAATGGGTCTGAGTGTCTGGTGTACGCTGATGACCTGAAGTTTTTCTCCCGAGTTTCCCATGACAACTATCTGCAGTCGGATTTGGACAGGTTGGTTGTCTGGTGCAAGTCCAATCTTCTACAGCTTGATGTGAGCAAGTGTAAGGTTCTTCGATTTTACAAAGGCAATTCTCCGACAAACGAGGTGGAGAGCACCAATCTGGATATTGTCTCACACTTCAACGATCTCGGCGTCATCTTCGACAAAGATCTTTCCTTCATCATGCATATGGACAACATTGTTTTGAAGAGTTTTAGATTGCTTGGTTTCATAAAGCGACACACCCGACAAATTTACGACACAAAGGCACTTATGACTCTATATAATGGACTAGTTCGATCGATACTGGAATATTGTTCCATAGTGTGGAGTCCGAATTATCAATGCCACATCAGTAGAATCGAACGTGTCCAAAACAAATTTGCTAAATATTTGCTACTCAAACTAAGGTTTCCCTATCAAAACCTCCCATATGAAACAAGACTTCTCCTTTGTGGCATGAAGAGCCTAGAACACCGTCGCAGAAAGTCTTTGCTTGCCTTCCTGCACAAACTAATTAGTGGCGCCATTTGCTGTAATGCCTTGCTAGAGTCTGTCTTATCTTTGGTTCCGATGAGGCGCACCAGGCAGGAGCAACTGTTCTTCGAGAGAACTCATCGGACTAACTACGGACAGAATGCTTTTATCTCTAGATTGTTACGGAATTATAATAGTTACTTCTCAGACTGTGATATATTTAGGCTAAGCATTTGTTCGATAAAAATATATAACACGAGCTGAATACTCATTTCAAATTATTTTAACATGTTATTTTGTTTTTGTTTTGTTTTATTTATACGCTGTACTTCGCAATACCAATTTGTATTTTATTTTATTTTATTTTAGTTTTAGGCATACCATTTGGAATGTTATTATTCTGTAGTGTATTATCATGAAATAAATAAATAAATAAATAATATTTAGCTTTTTTTCGATTGATTAAATTAATTAAACACATCATACGAGTATAATTACTTAATTTCCTTAGTCCGACCCTTGACTTCACCTTTCTACTTTACATATTTGTTGTCCACATGATGGGATCGACCCTTTAGTTTTATTGCAGTTAAAAAATCAAAACCATTTTTTGTGAAAAGAACTTTACCTATACTACATTTAAGTCTCTGGATGAGGGATATTGAGGCTATGTCTGAGATGTTACGGTATTACCACAGAAAACTATTTTTCTGGGGTGTTACTACTAAGAAAATTATCTTGTAGGCAATAAGAGTTCGTATAGTAATCCAAAAAATTTCCTCTTTTAACTCCCAGAAAAAAAGTAAGCCGCCACTTAATTTTACTTAAAAAACTCTCAATTAACTTTTAATTTTTTGATAAGTTAATGGATAACCGAAATACAGGTGGTCAAAAAGCAAGCATTTTTGAAAACATGCTGTAACTTAAAAACTAAGAAAGCTATGACAATTTGCGCTATCTTTTGTTTCACGAAAGTAAACCGCAAGTCCAGTGGCGCAACCAGGGGGGGGGGGCTGCCGGGTTGCTGATATACCGTATTACATCGAAAAATGGACATCCTGTACCTTGCCGGCCATAGTGGGACACCCTGTATACGGGATACAGGGTATTACAAATTCCAGACTAAGTACAGGGATCTCTGAAAGTATAAGAGATAAGTCGGTTAAATGAGGGAAAAGTTCCGAGCTATGGCGCTCAACAAAATGCCCCTGAAAAAATTTGAAACTTCCGAGTACCTTCAACTTCATTTTTTCCAATACGGACCTGGAACTTAAATTGCATATTTTTGATTCTCATTCCCCTAAAACCTAATATTTTATGTCTTCTGAAAGCTATTCGAACGTCTCGTTTCTTAAAAATACATTAGCAAGCTTTTTTGGTTTTTTACAAGTAACTTCTTTGCCGATATTTTTACATGTTTTAACCAAAACGAGAAATATATATATTTCACGTTTTCAGCATATTTAAAGAAGTTAAAATTTGAAAATGAAAATGATATTTTCCGAGAAAATTTTAGGACAAATTGAATAATCTGGCGCCTTTGTTTCTAGTTACTAGAACCTGGCAGACTGGCCAAATTTCTCGGCTCAGCTGGACCTGGCGCTCGACGGACTTGCACCAAAACCTGAAAACTACGAACAATTTATCACGCTAATAAAGGCTGTATCTAGAAAAACCATACCAAGAGGATGCAGACACCAGTATATCCCTGGCCTTTCCCATGGAACCAAGTGCCTCTTGGAACGATACAAAGAGCTGTATGAAAAAGACCCCTTCAGCGAGGAAACAGTCGAGTGCGGCTCGGCGCTGCTCCGGGAAATAGGACAAGCAAGACAGGAGAGATGGACTGAGAAACTGGAACAACTGAACATGACCCATAGCAGCAAGATCGCATGGAATTTCATCAAAAAGCTCAGTGGAGACCCAACCAAGAAGCTCGATACCAGCTCCATAACACCAGACCAAGTCGCACACCAACTGCTAAAGAACGGGAAAATGGAGAAAAAGGCAAAGGTCCAGACACTGCAAAGAGACCACCTCCACGAAACAAATCTCCTCGAAAAACCGTACACCATGCAAGAACTAAACAACGGCATAAACACCATGAAAAACGGCAAAGCAGCGGGAATCGACGACATGTGCACGGAGCAAATTAAACATCTTGGGCCAGCAGCTAAAAACTGGCTACTAGCCCTATTCAATAACTGCACAAAAGATTACAAGATCCCAAAATCTTGGAGGAAGTCGAAAGTGATAGCCCTACTCAAACCAGGCAAGGACCCAGAAACGGCCAGCAGCTACAGACCCATCTCACTGCTGTGCCATTTTTTCAAATTATACGAACGGTTGACGTTACAGCGCATGGAACAAGTAGTTGAAAAGAACCTCATACAACAACAAGCAGGTTTCAGACCCGGAAAGTCCTGCACCGGCCAGGTCCTCGCCCTCACTGAACACATAGAGAGGGGCTACGAAAATAAAGCAATCACTGGAGTCGCTCTGGTTGACCTGTCGGCTGCATACGACACTGTTAACAACAGATCCCTCATTGCAAAAATATATGCGATGACAAAAGACTACAACCTAACTAGGGTTATTGGGTCCATCCTACAGAATAGACAGTTCTTCGTGACACTGAATGGGAAGAAGAGTAGGTGGAGAGACCAAAAGAACGGGCTACCCCAGGGTAGCGTACTGGCCCCAATGCTATTCAACATATATACCAACGACCAGCCTATCCTCTCCTATTCAAGACACTTCCTTTACGCCGATGACTTGGCCTTGGCTGTACAGGACGAGGACTTCCAAAGCGTTGAGCGCAAACTCGAGAGCGCTCTGGCAACTATGGCTGACTACTACGACCAAAACTCCCTACGACCAAACCCAACAAAGACTCAAGTAAGCGCCTTCCACCTGCGAAACAAAGACGCAAAACGCCAACTTACAGTCGCCTGGGGGGGAACCCTTCTGGAACATACAGAACAGCCGAAGTATCTTGGAGTCATACTCGATCGAACACTATCGTACAGACAACACTGTAACAAAACAAGACAAAAGGTCACTACTAGGAACAACCTCGTAAGAAAGCTAGCCGGAAGTAAATGGGGCGCAAAACCTACAACCCTGAAGACTACAGCTGAGGCACTATGTTTCTCAACGGGGGAATACGCATGCCCAGTATGGAACAGATCAAGCCATGCAAAACAGGTGGATGTTGCCCTCAATGAGACATGCCGACTAATAACAGGATGTATGAAAGCGACACCTCTCCCCGCACTATATAGAGCATCAGGTTTTGCCGCTCCCCACATACGACGGCGAACATCTGAGTATACAGAAAAGTTTAAGCAAACCTTCGACGAAAGGCATCCCCTCCATGGGGAAATCCAACATACAAACAGACTCCGATCCCGCAAAGGTTTTCTAAAAATGGTTGACGACGAACCGCCAGTCGACTACCCCCTCCGCCAAAACAACCCAAGCGGCCACCATCTGGAGTGGAACACCTGGAAGACCCTCAACCGTATCAGAACCGGGGTCGCCCCTGTGAAAACCAACAAAGTTAAATGGGGACAAATAGACCCACAGGACACCTCTTGCGACTGCGGAGAGACCCAGAACATGGAACATCTAACTGCGTGCACACTTTGCCCAAGCACCTGCACCCTTGAAGATTTATGGACTGCCAACAACAATGCTACTGACGTGGCCCGATACTGGGCCAAAAAGCTTTAACCTACGGATCCGGACACGAAAAAGAAAGTAAAGTAACTAGAACCTTTATATTTAATAATTTTCGATATTTCTAACAACAACGGAGATATTGAACTTCCTCTCACTAATCAGCCACCCAGTAGAGGATGTCCAGTTTTCGATGGTTTTACGGGGTATCTCCGTTATTAGTAAAGATAGAAAGATACGGTTTTCACAGCACTTTGCTACTTTTTTGTGAAATAAAAGATGCCGCAATCAGAATTTTTCTAGTCCTCCTTGTTTTTGATATACGGGATGTTTTTGAAAATTTTACATTTTGGGACACCCCCATATTTGGTTACCCTGTAGCTTATCAAAGAGAAAACAAATGTTCTTTTTGTAGTTTTGTAGTAATCTGAGCTAGTAATTCAGCTAAGGCAGTCAATCTACTTTGCTGCCGAGTTGAACATATAATTTTTTCTCCGATTGTTTATAATGATATATTATATTGTATGTATATTGTATTTGCAAATTATTACAATTCCCACAATCTTTTTATTTTTCCTGTAGTGATAAATTAAAACAAAATTTGATAGAAATCGCAATTGTTGGAACGGTTTAAATTATTGTTAAAAGTATTATGTAATTGTTAATAAATGGTTTTTTTTTGTCAAAATATGTCAAATGTTTTATTCCCATTGAGAATAATCATTTTGCTGCCTAGGCGGGAAAAGTAATACCTTGCTGATTGATATGTGTCTGCAAAATTAATATTTGCTGTCAATCGGAGAAAAAAATTTTTTCTAAGGATGCAATCAAATTTAATTCAATACGGATCATTTTCGAAACCTCGGCCTAAAATCTACAACAAGGAAAACCGCGAGACTGATCAAATAAATGTTTTAGCTTCAATTCAAACAAATCCAACTAGTTCTTGCAGAACGGTTGAAGGTTCGTCGGAGTAGTTAAATCTAGAGTCCAAGGAATCCTAAAAAAACACATTTTTAAGCCATATAAATTCCACCAAGTACAAAACTTACATTCTGGTGATGAACAGCGCCGTATAGAGTTCTGTAATTGGTATTTACAAAATATCAACAGAGAAAATAATTTTGAAAGAACCATTATATTGTCCGATGAGACTTATTTTATCAGTGCTGGTATATTTAATCGACACAATACGAGGTCTTGGTCTCAGGAAAATCAGCATGTAATATTTCCACTCGAGCGGCAAGGCAGGTTTGTTTTTAACGTTTCATGTTTTATACTAGGAAGCAAAATAATTTATAATATATTTGAAGGCAGCCTTAATGAAAATAAATATTTGGAAAACGTTGTGCCGGAAATAATGGAAGACGTGCCCTTAGCGGGTCTCAATAACTTGCATCTGCAACAAGATGAAGCAGTCGCTCACAATGCGCTAATTATCAGGGCCTACTTAAACAATAATTTCCCAGGCCACTGGATTGGAACTAATGGACCTGTAAGATGGCCACCAAGGTCACCCTTGAAAATAAAATTTATTCTATTCAATACCAAACAATTGCAAATTTAGGAAATACCACTGAAAGGGCATTTAAGGAGTTACAAACGCGGCCTTTTATTATTTTAAATTCATTAAGGCGAATAAGAACTATGTGTGAAACATGTCTAAGGCATAATAGAGAACAATTTGAGCAATATTTATGAGAAAGTTCTATAAATTTCCAGCTTTTCTTTCCAATGTTTTACGTAGTAAAACACAACTCGATTTATGCATTGTTATTATTCTTACTGGAATATAACTGCTAATTAGATTAAGGAGTCCAAAATATATTTCTTTTACAGTAGTTATCATACCAGTAATAGTTTTTTTAAATACCCGTCATGGCCTACTAACAAAAAATGTAGATTTTTTATTAAAACGTAAATTCCGTGCTTAAGATTAAAAATAAAAATAAGGTATTATAGATTTCTGAGAAGCTTGTTATAAACTAAATTATATTATTAGGGTGACCCATTTTAAAAAAAGCAAGTTTGCTTTTTTCTCGGAATCTATTGAACGTAGAAAAAATCTGAGTATGTCACTGGATTCTACGTAAAAAACTACAAAAAGAACATTTGTTTTCTCTTTGGGGAGGGAGGGGGGGGGGGGAGGGCGTCCCAAAATGTAAAATTTTCAAAAACATTCCGTATATTTGCGGTTGCGGCATCTTTCGTTTCAAAAAAAAGTAACACAGTGCTGCGAAAACCGTATCCTTCTATCTTGACTAATAACGGAGATAAAACCATCTAAAACTGAACACCCTGTACACTCTTTTGTGCTCTATACCACCACCCCCTTAAAATAAACGCTAATTAATTTATTTTTAATAAAAATGCAATTTAATATAAACTAAGAACATTTAAATAAATAACAAAAACTACTAAATAGGCTAGCAGACCAGCCATTACAAACACAATATTTTTTTAACACGTCATTATTAATACAGCTACTGTAAGGTCCGTATCTGTTTAGTCTACTGATATCACCCAACAACCCAAAATTCTCACCATCTTCCTTAACTGTAGCCTCAAACATCGCGTATGGATTGGTTTTAATTACAATTAAATACGTCTCGGTCTTAACATCACTGTTTTCAAACTCTCTCTCTGAAATTCCGACTGAATGCACCGAATTCAGTTCATATTCAGCGCATTTATATCTCTCTTCTGAAAACCCTTCAATTAACTGATTTAATTGATGTACAACGTATTGTCCTACCCTTAAAACTTTTGTATTTGTGGTGCTAATGGAGTTGTATCCTTCGCAAGTGCACCAATGTTGCTCTATACCTCCGTCACTGCACGAGCGAGTTTCTGGAACTTCTTGAAATAAAGATTTACAAGATGGACACCCCAAACTCGGTTTAATATCATAACTGTCATTAGAGAGCTTTAGTAAGTGTTGTAAAGTCATGTGAACGTCATAGGGGTTGGTTAAACGCTCACGTGCATTAAATATGAAGTTTTCGTAAAATTTCGGATGAGATTCTTGAAAAGTCTTTGGAAACTTAAAATACAGAAAGGGTAAACGTTCTTCCAACCAACCAGAGTAGGTGAAGCGTATGTTGCCGAATCGAAATCCATGGTCGCTAAACATAATAAATACTGAATTGTTTAAAGAATCCTTAACATCTACATCTGTTAAAAATTCCAGAACTTTATCATCCATGCTCGATGGAAGGTTGATATCATCATGACTAAAACTATTGAGCCAAAATAGAGAGAAGGTGGGATCGTTTTTAAAGACAGTTATAAAATCCTTGGCGGCATTTAAAAGTCTTTCACCGGTATTTTCAGGACCTGAACAATACCCCATTAAATGCCGGTATATCCTTGGCAGGAAGTAGGCCGACAAAATATAAGGTCTTAAATAAAAATCCGTTGGTGGTTTAACAAATCCCTTTTTGAGATAATTGAAAGTGTTAAGGAACGGTTCATCTTCACCGTAGGCAGTTAGAAACCCGTTTTCTCTAAATGTTTTCCAGATAATATCACAGTTATCGAAACTTGAATTTCGCGTACATATTGGATCCAACGTATCCATACTTCTTCCGGTTAATATTGCCATTAAATTTGGAAACGTGTTGTCTTCAATTTTATTGTATCCTTTGAAGCTGACGAAGTTGCTTTCTAAATGGGCAAACACTTGAGGCATGGTACGTTGCAAGTTTAATCTGGAGATGCTGTCGATTCCTAGCATGAATATTTTTAATGGGTTAGTGCCTCTGGTAGAAGTTTCTTTGTTAATGTATTGCGGGATAACCACGGCATGTACGTTACGGTAAAATGTTCCTAGGATGTTTTTACAAGTTACCTTAATATAGGGGTAGGTAATGATGGTTTCTCTCTGGAACCATTGGCATGTAGAGTGGCTGGAACAAAGAATCTGATAAAAACCATATACAGGGTGTCTTAGAAGTACGGTAAGTAACTGAAGGGGGTGATTCCTTATGATATTCTAAGAGAAAAAGTTTATATAAATATGTGTCCGGAGTTGCTCCGTTTTTGATATACAGTGTTAAAGTGTTCCTTAAAGAAAATCGTTCTTTTATAGTTTTTTTAAGTATCCTTTTACAATTTTATTGAAATTTGGTATCGCTATTTGTAGTGATAAGGGGCTTTATTAGCCCCAACAAGAATAAATTAATTAAGTCCAGTGGCGTCCCGGGGAGCAACTTAACTAATATTATTGACAGAAAAATGTATGCCACTGACTTCTTTCTAACTTTGATATGTTTTTCAGATTTACCTACTAATAATACAACTCTTGTGTTTCTTGAATTGTTTTCGTATCTTGCTTCGTTGTCGAGAGAAAAAATAAAAACCACTTTATGGCATGTACAAAAAAACATACCTATGTATTTCAAAGTTAATTAAAATATGAGGTAAAGGTAAGTTTTAATATCTAATTTACCTGTTTTGTCAATAACGAGTCAAAAATGAATACCTTAACTAACGCTGAAATGGTCCAGATGTATTTCAATTATGGCCTAGCAAATGGAAATGCTGAAGAAACTAGGCGAATTTATCAGAAACGTTATCCAAACAGAGTACTGTCATGTGCCAAAACATTAAGACAGCTCCATGCAAGATTGAGTGAGACTGGGAGTTTTAAACGTAGTACAGAACTTCCCTGCAGATTTGCAACAGTAGCCACGCCTGAGGTAGAAGAGGCTATACTTCGAGAGACAGAAGATCAGTAGCGGAGCGTCCATGTAACCATTGTTACCATTGGTAACAGTTAAACATCTTGAAATAAATATTTTACGTTTTATGGCTACTGTGAAATAATCTTATTTAATAGCAAATTCATCATCATAGTCACAATGTCTTAGCAGACATGTTGTGAACTCGTAAAATGAAATGTTCTAAGTCAGAGCTGGAGGGTTGCCGAAACGAAGGTTGTCAATTGCTCTAGAAATTGTATTTCGCCATCTTTCACGATTATCTGTCAATTCGGTCGCTCTTGTGACGCTAGTATTTAGCAATTGTTTTGTCGCATCCACCCAGCGTGTAGGAGAACGGCCACGACGCCGTCCTCCCGGAGCATGACCCTGGACAACAAGTTTTTCCATTTTATCACTTCTATGGATATGGCCGAAGAACGTCAGTATACGCGTCAAGACAATGGAAGATAGTCGCTTTGGATTTACGAGTTCACTCAATATAGAAACATTAGTTCGGTGGGCTGTATAAGGAACTCTTGCATTCTTCTCCAAGCCCACATTTCGAAAGCATCTATGCGGTGGCGGTCTGCCTTTCTCACAGTCCAAGTTTCAGAGCCATACATAAATATGGAAAAGACAAGAGACTGAACCAGCGACATTTTGGTGGCTTTGGTGACATTATTATCACGCCATATTCTAGTCAGTTTAGTCATAGCTGGCCGTGCTTGTTGAATGCGCCGTCGGATTTCAACCTCACAACCTCCCGAGTTATCGATCGAAGAACCAAGGTATACAAAACTTTGGACTACCTGACAGCGGCCTACTGATGTTATTGCAGGGTGATTATCATGTTCTCTGTCCACGATCATAACTTTGGTCTTTTTGTAGTTGATACTAAGACCATATGCTTCACTCTGTTGTTCCAAGATGTTAAGTAGAGTTAACAGTTCGCCTTGAGAAGCAGCAATAAGGGTTGTATCGTCAGCAAACCTTAAATTGGATATCCTGACACCACCAATAGTTACACCACCCTGCCATCCGTCCAGCACCCCCCGCATCACAAACTCGGAATAGATGTTAAACAACATCGGCGACAATACACATCCTTGGCGAACTCCTTTTTTTGTTGTGGTTTGACCAGACATGTTGCTGTCAACTCTTACTCGGGCTGTGTTGGATTCATAGAGCTGTTGTATGAGAAATATCAAGTGATAAGGAACTCCCATGGATAAAAGAATATCCCAAAGCTTAGGCCACTTTACGTTGTCAAAGGCCTTAGAGTAGTCCACGAAGCAGATATAGACTGGGAAATAATGTTCTCTGGCTTTCTCAATAATCTGTCTCAAGTTCAAGATCTGTTCGCGCGTACCACGTCCCTTAACGAAACCTGCCTGCTCTTGAGATATTTGCCAGTCAATAAAACCCTCCAAACGTGATTTCAAAATATATAGTAGCACCTTACTTGAATGAGAGATCAATGAGAGTAGCCGATAGTTATCTGGGTCTGTCAGCGATCCCTTTTTATGAAATGGAATAAAAATTGAAGTGCTCCATTCGTGTGGCCAAAAACCGGAGGATCAAATTTCTGACAGCAAATTAGCCGCACAAAAATAATACGCTCTATATTGTCCTGGTTATGCGTTTATAACGCGATGAAGCCTAGACTCGATTGCATGTTACCACTTTTATTGGTGGATACGCGTGATGGTCCGTCGGCTACTGGTCGGAGCCGGCTCGTGTCTGGTCGCGTGCTTGAATTCTACAGCGTGAGAGCGTGGGCGCGCTTGTTACCATTTTTTGTTTTGGTTACTCACTCGTTGTTATTAGTCGTTGTCGTTAGTTAGGCTGCCGGCTGCAGTGTGCGTGCAATTAAACATGAATGAGTTCCGCTGCGTAATCGATCAACTACTTGAAAAGTCATTATTCTTGTATAATTTTGAAGAAAAAAAAAGAGATCATTGAAAATGGAAGACCAACACCTATTTTATATAATTTGAAAAAGAAATCAAAAAAAGTAGTTCGATATTTTAAATTTAGTTGTTATAGTGAAAACTCTTGGTTATGTGGTTGCAAGAAAAATAGACTGTATTGTTGGCCGTATCTGGCACTATACCGGGTGTTGCATCGTCGAGCGGGACATAGGAAATCCCATGTAATTTTAAATGGGGTCAATTATTGGCTTCCCTAATTATTTTAGAGAAAAATTCTATTTAGGTTTATTAAAGAGCACTAAAACCCACATTCAAAAGAATAACTTTAGATATTTTTGATGAGCCTGTTTACGGGTTATCGCCGATTTCTTTTTAACTATTTCTCCTTTTTATGGCCCCGTATTTGCGGGCACCAGTCAAGGTAAAAGATGACTGTCAAATAAAGTTGTAATTTTGAAATGTGTGCTTTATTGTTATAAAAACTCGTACATCGAAAATATTAGCCATGAATTACACTTCTGAAGAAAAAATATTGATGATTAAATGGTATTATCAAGGAAATAGTTATCAAAATGTGTCAGACATGTTTGCTGCTCTGTATCCGAATAGACCGATACCTGCAAAATCTACAGTCGAAAGGACTATCAAGAAATTTGAGACAAAAGGCACTGTAATAAATAACTGCAGATGTGAAGAAAGGCAGGAACAAAGAAGAGATGCAAGAAATGATAGGGACTTGCAAGTTTTATTGTGCGTGGAAGAAAATGATGGGAAGATCAGCACAAGGAAACTTAAGGATGACATAGGATTAGATCACACCACAGCGTTACGAGCTTTGAAACGACATAAATATTATTCATACAAATATGAAAAGCACCAAGAGCTAAGAGATAGGGACGAAATACGACGACAGGAGTTTTGTTTTGGTATGATGGAAAGAGCAAACATGGATAGGGCATTTTTAAAAAACATTTGTTTCACTGACGAATGCACATTTACCTTAAACAATGAACCCAATGTTCAAAATTATCGATATTGGAGCAAAGAAAACCAACACAGGTTTGTGGAAACAAGGGCGCAATATCCACAAAAAGTTAACGTATGGGCTGGGATTTTCGGAGAAAATATTATCGGGCCATTATTTCTTACACAAAATTTAAATGCAGAATATTCTTTGGAACTACTTGAAGATCATATTTTACCTACTTTACATGATGCCGCCAGGGAAAATCAGGAAGTTTGGTACCAAATGGATGGCTGCCCGGCACATAGTACCCTGGTTGTCCGGGGATATTTAAACCGTGCTTTTAATGGAAATGTTATTGGCTTAAATCATACAGTAAATTGGCCAGCCAGGTCTCCTGATTTATCGCCAAATGATTTCTTTCTCTGGGGCCATTTAAAAAACAGGATATACAAAGATAAAAAATACCCAAATCTAGACGAGTTAAAAAATGCTATTTCTGCCGAATGCAATATAATTTCAGTTTACCAACTAGCGAATGTAAGAAGAGAATTTTATGATCGCCTCGGTTATTGTCTAGCAGTCAATGGAGGAATATTTGAACATCTTCTTAAATCCTAAAGTTCTAACAATTTAATAGTACCTACCTATTAATTAGTAAAATATTGAAACATGTAAAATGTCATAATTAACCTTGTAATTGGATACTTTATTTTAGTTTTATTCAGATTAATTTGTACTCATAAATACACCTTTAATATTTTCGATGTACGAGTTTTTATAACAATAAAGCACACATTTCAAAATGACAACTTTATTTGACAGCCATCTTTTACCTTGACTGGTGCCCGCAAATACGGGGCCATAAAAAGGAAAAATAGTTAAAAAGAAATCGGCGATAACCCGTAAACGGACTCATCAAAAGTATCTAAAGTTATTCTTTTGAATGTGGGTTTTAGTGCTCTTTAATAAACCTAAATAGAATTTTTCTCTAAAATAATTAGGGAAGCCAATACCTAATTGACCCCATTTAAAATTACATGGGATTTCCTATGTCCCGCTCGACGATGCAACACCCGGTATAATTTTGACAATTTCAAAAATTATGCAAAAAAATGTCCAGATAGCGCCTTTCATCAACTTGTAAAGCTATATGGACAAAAATTTGACACAGTAAAGTTACAAACAGAATTGATAGTTCTTTATAATGATCCAGATTATGTTCAAAAAAATTTGCAAGAATTTTATCAATATTTAAAATTTTCACAGCTTGATAATGCATTTCCGGAAGCTTTTAAATTGGCAAACTTATTTTTAACAATTCCTGCTACAAGTGCATCCGTTGAAAGAAGTTTTTCAGCAATGAAGCGGATTAAGACATGCCAAAGAAATACTCAATTGCAAGATCGAATGTCGTCACTTTCTTTAATTTCCATTAAGAAACGCTTTTTAAATGAATTAATGAAACAATCCTCTGTCTACGATTCTGTTATTAACATTTTTGAAAATAAAGGAAATCGCCGAATTGACTTAAAATATAAATAATAGTTTTCAAAATATATTTCTCGTACTTTATTCGTTTGTGTTATTTTTGTAGTAGAATGGTATGTTTAGTTTTTTTTTATTGTTTATCGTTTGTTTGTTGTTTTATATATTATTATATATTGTTTGGGAATAGTGATTTGTTTTATCTTATCCCACAGGCTTGGATTAGCCATCATCTGGTTTTGGTAACACTTTAGAAAAAGTCACGCGTCGCCACTGTAGAAGATGATTCTTCAACTAGTGCCAGGAAGGTAGCAGTGCAACTTTAAACAAGTGCATCAACTGTTTGGAGGGTTTTGCATCTCTATCCACTATACCCATGCCTTATTCAACGTGTGCAAGCTCTGCCTTCCCGTGATTTTCAGCCAAGGTTTGATTTTAGTAGGTGGTTGCTGCATACAGTAGCACATAACAACAATTTTTTTACCAAACATTTTATTTACTGATGAGGCATTTTTTTCAAGAGAAGCCATTATGAATTTTCATAGCGAACATTTTTGGGCGGACGATAATCCTCATAAAATTAGCGAAGGTCATTTTCAGTAATAATTTTCGGTGAGTGTATGGGCAGGGATCATTGGCTACTATCTTACTGGACCATACTTTTTACCACCTCGATTGAATGGAAACTCCTTTACGCAGTTTCTATAAAGAACTTGACGTTCTGTTAGAAGACGTACCTCTATAAATAAAAACTAATATGTGGTTCATGCACGACGGCGCACCAGCTCATTTTGAGAAATATAGGGTTCCTGTTCGGGAATATCTTGTGGGAACATATATATGGACGTCGTTGGATTGGTCGTGGTGGTCCAGTAGTATGGCCACCTCGATCCCCTGACCTAAAGCCACTGGATTTTTATCTGTAGAGTCATTTAAAAGAGCTTGTCTATAAAACGCCAGTTCAAACAAGAGAACTTTTAGAACGAATTGAAATGGCGTTTGTTAGAGTTGGGCAAAATCCCCGAATTTGTGTTAGAGTGAGAACATCTTTACATAGAAGGTTGAATGCTTGTAATAAAGCTGATGGTGGCCATTTTTAAAATTTACTGTAATTTCATGTAGGTAGGTAGATATCTTTTCATAGTAATAAATACCTAGTATGCTAAAATCGTGTTACGCCGCCTACAAACGAAGCCGACTTCAAAAATATTAATTTTTTTAGTCATTTATTACATTTCTAACAAATTGTGCTATCAAGATGTAAAAAAGGCAGTGGCTAAAATATGTGCTATATTAGATACTTTTCGCAACTCAAATTTCACTGAAATTACTAAAACCATTTCGGAAATATTAAAAAGAAAACAAAAGATTAAAAATTTTAACACCCTCAATATTTCAAACAAAGCATCTGCGGACGTTGATAGGAACTATTTGTCTTATTTTTGGGAAGGAATCACCATACGAGGGATGGCATATGCTTTTCTAAAACACCCTGTATATACAGTACATCCGGCCATGTTGTAGACAACAGGGCAAACGGACCAAATATCTAATTTTTCGAGGAAAAATCATTTTTTATAAAAATTTTTGCTTGCCGAAATACGATTGTCGATGATAAAAAAATTGTATACAGGGTGGCCATAAAGTTAAAAATTCAAATTTTTTACAAGAGTAAAGTACTCTAAAGTTTGCAGCAAAATGCTATTAAATTTAAGAGATTTATTTCAAATCATCACATCTTCTAATGTATTGGTTTTCATTAAGTTTGGATAGCAATAATATGTTTGCTTTAAATTTGCATTTTACTGAAAAGTTTGGTAGGTGTACTTCTGATTTTGTATACCTTTAAGTATCACCTTTGATTAGGTACCTCAGAAATAAATTATTACAATGTCAAGCAAAACGTCATTGTCAGTAACTTTTAAAGATTTCATTAGTGTTAACAACCAGGCTAGGATAACTTAAATAGTGAAGATCGTTCCCCGTTCGTTTAGTTCTTCAACCAGACGATGATGGCGCTATTGTAGGGATTTTGCTTTGTAAGGTTGTTCATATCCTAACGTTGGTAGCGGCAAAACATATATTTAGAATGAGCGTGGGGAACGTTCTCTATCTTTCTCCCTCTGAATTCAACCGTAACAGCTAAGGTGCGATAAAGATAAAAATATGACTTATGCCCTGATCCATAATAAAAATATCTTCCGGAGTGGGACCCAAGCGACTTGACATTTTAAAATTAAATATTTAAACGAAGCGGCGCGACGTATAAGTTTATTCTGACAAAATGGTAATTTATTGTTGCGTTCCCGGATGTAAAGTACAAAGCGGGAAACATGGAAAATGCACAGGTTTCCAAAAAGCGACCCGGTAAGTTTTTTGTTGTTTTAGATGAGTAATAAAAAGGATGTATCGTGAAGAGCCAAAAAGGCACCTTGCGCCTATACTGTATACAAAATATTGTTGCTATCTAAAAAAAATGTATGCAGGACACCTTTTGATCCTGAATAATCAATCATTAACGTTACTTATATACGGATTTTCTTTAGAGTTATGACAATTTACGATCTTGGTATAATGTCCGTGTATTTTTAGACGCATAAACTTTGGGTAAATGCTAATAAAAATCCATTACTCTGTGGCAAAGACAAGATTGGCAATCAAAAAACTTATAGAGTTTGTCACACACATTTTGAATATGACCAAAAAATTGAGCATAGCAGAAGACGATCTTATTTAAAGCTGAACGCTGTTCCTATGTTAGTTCTTTACAGCACAATCCTAGGTAAAACTTGCCTTGTTATTATATTAATTTATGTAAATATTTGAATTGATTCGGCTTTTACTTGGTGGAAATCCATTGTTAATTTAAATAGATGGTAAAATAAAAAATATAATTTTACACTTTCCACAGATTTTTATTTTGACTCGACATATGTTTCGCAACACAGTTGCTCTCCTTAATGATCAATTGGATTTAAATGGATCACCTCTTTTATATCTCTTTAATTAGTTGGTAAATATTATTATTGGTTTTTCCAACAACCGTACCTAAAAATTACCTGCAATAAAAAAATTTTACACCTAAGTATACACTTGTTAAAATACCATTTAATAGTACTCTTTTGAAGAAGCAACTGTGTTGCGAAACATATGTCGAGTCAAAATAAAAATCTGTGGAAAGTGTAAAATTATATTTTTTATTTTACCATCTATTTAAATTATGTAAATATCTAATATTAATAAAGCTTGTCGCCATATTATCAGAAACGTTGTTACAGCTTCCTTTTAATCTCCCAAAATATATTGACTTTAATTCAAAAGGTTCGCGCTTCTAACTTTTCCATCAGAATTAGAAGCGCGAAAATTTGAATTCAAAGTTGTAAAATTTAAATTTTCATACGTGGCACCGACCCCCACTCCTCGCCAACAGTGCTACATTTAGTTCTCCAACCAGACACGAATGGCGCTATAAGGGAACCAATTCAGTATGTTAAGTTGCCTATCTATCCCTACCATAAGCGCATCTCCCTTGACTATGTTAACAACGGAGCAAAGAATACATTTAATCCAACGTTATGGTAACAGGGATTTTTCATACAGATACGTTATTAAAAAATTTCATGAAAGGTTCCCCAATGTACCCGCAACGAAATGGGTGGTCTGCAAGCTGGTCGAGAGATTCCGTTAAACGGGATCCGTATTAGGCTTAAAAAAAGTAAAAAAATGCTACAATGAAGATGATGCAGCGACTCTACTCTACTCGTACTGCAGTTTGTTAGAGAAAACCCCACACTGTCCTTGAGGAAACGAGCTACGCAGCTAAAGGTGGTTCAAAAAAGTACTCTTCAAGAAATTTTAAACCGAAATAATAAGATACGTCCCTATAAACCCCATTATAACCACACATTAGAAGAGGGGATGATGGCAAAAGGTTGAATTTTTGTTTGTGGGTAGGAGTAAGATTTTAGGTGGTAATAGAGAATTCCAAAAACTTATAATGTTCTCAGATGAGTCCACGTGTTTGACGAATGGATCTGTGGCATCGCAATAACATGTTCGCTATTAGAGTGATATTAATCCTATATTCAGAATCCCAACCAAGTGTGAATGCTCGGTGCTTTGTTTCCTACTATGGTATCTATTATACCGTATTTCTTTGAGAATACTTGTAACAGAAATTCTTATTTAAATATGTTAAATACATTTTTTTTTTGATCATTTGAAACAACTGTCATTAGACTACCTTAAGTAACATATATGTACTTTCAGCAAGATGGATGCCCGGCCCATTTTGCTTAAGAAGTAAAGCAATGGCTTGATTTGGACAAAAATGGAGTCGGGCGAAATGGTCCAGCTTTATGGCCCCCAAGAAGTCCCGACCTTACGTTGGCAGATATGTATTTGTGGAGACGCCTAAAATAGTTAATTTATGCCAATCCACTGCCTGTTGATGAGAATATTTTAAAACAAAAACTTATACAAGCTGTAGAAGCAATATCCCTAGAAGACGCGTGGAGGAGTTATGACTATCTTATAGCCCAACTGGAAAAATGCGTCCTGCATGGTTGCGCGTTGTTTGAATAGTTATCGTTATGCTATCTGATTTTGGTGTATTTTATGAGTTATGCCTTAAATTATAATCATGTATTGGTTTATGTTTATCGTATTTTGTTAAATGTATATAACACACAATAAATAAAACAGCAAACAGGAAAGAAATACTGAAGGTTGTGGAGGACTTTTACCGGCTGCTGTATAGAAGCCAGATGGAGGAAAATGTAAATGTGGATTAAGAACCTGACATGCTATCAGTAAGGAAATGCATTATAAATCAAAGCTCCGGGGAACTACCCGATATCTCCTTAGAAGAAATCGAATTTGCTTTAAGGAGGAACAAAAACAACAAAGCACCTGAAGAAGACTCTGTGGTCGCAGATGCAATTCAGATCGGAGGCCCCTGCTTGCTCAGAAAGATAAGGACCCTACTTAACCTCTGTTTAAACAACAGCACAATACCGGCTAAATGGTACAACGCTACTGTGATACTATTACACAAAAAAGGAGATATAACTGAACTAGAGAAGTACAGACCAATAAGACTTCTAAATCACCTATACAAACTCTTTACAAAAATAGTAACAACTAGGCTAGAGAATAAACTAGACTTCTACCAGCCGCTGGAGCAGGCGAGCTTCCGGACTGGTTTTGGAACCAAGCCGTGAGGGTAGTAATTGAAAAGTCTATAAAGTACAATAGACCGCTAGCTCTGGCTTTTGTAGACTTCCATAAAGCCTTCGATACGGTTCAGCTATACACCGTTCTGGAAACACTACAAGAATGTCGCATCGATTATCGTTACACAAAGTTAATCTACAACATCTACAAAAACGCGACCATGGTAGTAAAGCTACACGAGAATACTGAACATATCCCAATTGGTCGAGGGGTAAGGCAGGGAAACACGGTGCCTCCAAAACTTTTCACTGCAGTTCTGGAATGCGCATTTAAGAAGCTCAACTGGGAGGAAAAAGGCATAAATATAGACGGCAGGAGACTAACAAACCTGCGCTTTGCGGATGACATAGTGCTGGCGGCCGATAATCTGGGGAACGTTGGGGTGATGCTGCAGGAACTTCACCAGGTGTGCGCTGGGGTCGGTCTGAATATCAATATCTCCAAAACAAAATTCATGACAAATCTGGTTCTCAGTGGAAACATTATAGTGGGGAACAAAGAGGTAGAATTGGTAGATAAGTACACATACCTAGGCCATGAAATTCGAGTTTCCAGAGACAACTAAACATGCCAACTAAAGAGAAGAACAAACTTAGCATGGGCAGCATTTGGAAAATTCAGAGACGTATTTAAAGGCGACCTACCAGTATGTCTAAAAAGAAAGGGTTTTAATCAGTGCGTGTTGCCGGTCACGACCTGTGGAGCCCAGACCACCGCATCTGCCAACAGACTCAAAAGTACTCAAAACAACACAGCGCAAAATGGAGCGATCAATGTTGGGCGTGTCGCTGAGAGTCAGAAACGATGACATACGCCGAAGAACTGGTGTCACTGACGTTGCACGTTGGGCCAGACTCAAATGGAACTGGGCTAGACACTTGGCTCGAACGACAGACGGAAGGTGGACAAACAGGCTGCTGGAGTGGAGACCTCGAGCTGACAAACGGAGCAGGGGAAGACCCTCAACGCGCTGGACAGATGATATAAAAAGAATCACGACCAACTGATCCAGACTGCTCAGGACAGAAAAGAGTGGACAGTGAAAGGGGAGGCCTATGTTCAGCAGTGGACGCAAAGAGGCTAGTTGATGATGATTTTGTTAAATGTTTTATTTTATAGTTCGAAGTAACTTGAAATAAATAATTTTTTCTAATTTTGACATATAAAGTGACACTTTTTAAAACTTATTGACATTATGAAATGTCTTACTTTTTGTAACTAGTTGCATAAAGTAAAATTTTTGTACAACTGTCAAAAAAAGTTGACATTTTTTCATCGCTATCGATACGTAAACCTTTTGTTTTTTTAACAGTGAAAAAAAGACTTTTTCACGGTGAAAAAAAGACTTTTTTTAACTGGAAAAATGATTTACAAAAAAAACGATAAAACATTACTTTTTAAAAAATGTATTGAATTTTTTTGTACAAATTTACTAATTAATTACCAACTACCAAAAAATCTCATTTGTTACAATAATAATTGATGGTGAAGTTCGAACAATTGCTTCCAATATTAATTCCCGAAGCTAGTCCACCTTGCTGCTGATCAGAAACGCTAGATATTCCTTGAAAAGTTGAGTCCACAATTGTATCAGTTATATTGATTTGTTTGGAAGTAGAGGAACAATTTAATTTATTAGAAATATCAATTTTATTACTCAAACTATCTTCTATATATCCTTCTGCTATGGCGGCAGATTTCCAACCACCGTGGCGTTTTATAGATGTCATGTTACCCCCTGCATTGGCTAAGAGAGTTGCAGAACTCCTCCTAAAACAGTGACCTGTGTAGCTCTTATGCAATTCTTTTCCCAGCCATTTTGCAATCAAGCTAGGAATTTTCCCTATTTTATTTATTCCCACATGTTGGTCAACACATTTTCCTCTTGAATATTTTAAAAATAATCTCTTTTTGTGTGTATGGGACGGCCTTAGTACTCTATACTTGCGATATATCTCAATATAATCAGAATTTGAAACGGTAAACATTCTTGGGCAATAGGTCTTTGTATCCGGTATTTTAACAATCAATATAGACCCGGTATCTTCAATGTCATCAATAGTTACCTTCAATAATTCTTCACGGCGACAAGCACCGCTGATTCCCAAAATTAACGCAACCTACAATTAAAAAAATATTGAAATTACTGAAATAATACAAAATTTTGATCATCTGTACCTTATAAAGTAAATTTGTTTCATCATCAGCTTCTTGAATGAATTTATTAATATCGTCTCTCGATAAAACTTTAGATTTCTTCCCTCGGTATCCGACGTTTTTGTTCTTAATAAAAGGCACCAATTTTGAAAACTTCTTTATATCAATATTTCCTTTAACATTCAATGTACTCTTCAACATTGAGTAGACACTCCATAAAGTAGAAGGTTTTACAGTTTTTGATTTCTCCTCAAAATAGCATATAAGTACCTTTTCAGACACTTTTTGTATATTTTTCTTGCCGCACCATTCACGGAATTGGTTATAATTTTTCTCGTATATAAATTTTGATTTCGCCGGTAACATGTTAGCTATAGCCGAATTTGCTATATCGGCTATATCTGAAGGAATCTCGCTATCACTATCGTAATCTACATCCATTTTAAGTACTTATACTATTTATTTAAAAAATTGCAATAAATATGAACAGCTATCAACGTATGACAACAAAACAAGCAACGTGCCAACAAACCATTTCTATAGTAACGACAGGGCTGTTAACTTGATTATGTGAAATTATATGGTAAAATTTTTATTATAATATACAATTTTACCGATTAATTCAAACTTTCAGTTGTACAAAAAATGTTGTTTGTATTTCGTTTGTGAAATTCGTGTTTTAATGGCACATTCGAGAGAATTTTTCGCCTCGACCTGCGGTCTCGGCAAAAAATTGACACTCTCATATGCCATTAAAAAAACACTCACTTCACGCACTTAATACAAAAATAACTATTTTTTATTACTTTCTTCAAAATTAGAAATAATCTTGTATGCAATACGTTACGAAATGAAATTTTGTGTAACTTGTGAGTTTTTGCGAAACTCACTTCGTTCGTTCCGCAAAAATCTCACGCGTTACACAAAATTAGGCATTTCGTAACTGATGGCATAAATAGCTAATGTATTCTTTGCTCCGGTGCTAACATTGTAAACTAATAAAATCTTTAAAAGTTATTGACAATGACGTTTTGCATGACACTGTAATAATTTATTTTTGAGGTACCTAATTAAAGGTGATACTTAAAGGTATATAAAATCAAAGGTACATCTACCAAACCAAAAAAAGCCAAAATATTGCTATACAAACTTAATGAGAACCAATATCGTATGTGATGATTTGAAACAATTCTTTAAAATAGCATTTTTACAGCAAGCGAAAGTTTTTATAAAGAATCACTTTTCCTCGAAAATGAAAATTTTTGATCCGGACATACTGTATAACAAAAGCTTTCAAATTTTGCTCTTATGGTTCGATTCAACGTAATATATAAATACTTACTGTACTGTGCGATCTCCTATTCGTAAAATTTTCGAGTAGCAACAACTTATACTTAACATACTGTACATAGAAATCACAGATTGATTAAGTTTTAACGTTACAACGTCATTTTTTCTTTCTATATAGCTTAGTAATGGTTTATCCGAGCATGCTTCATATTTTTCTAAAACTACAAACGGCACAACATCACTGTTAAATGGATCCAAATCTGGAATTTTGCAGTTTGTTGTATTGATTAAGAAGGAAGGCGTTTGGGAATTTGCTGCTAAAAAATATGTTCGATTGAAATAAAGAAAATAATGCCGTTTAATAGTTATACCGCGTAATGCATAGCTTAGTTGAACATAGGAAATCCCATGTAAATTTTGAGGTATTCTGTATTAAAATTTTTTGAAGAGGCCGATATAATAAACCCATGTGCCAATTTTCAATAAATTTTAATAAGCCAATCCTAACTTATAGATGTTAAAGGAGTTTCTCCTGACGTATAAAAACATTGAAGAACCTAGTATTCAATTAAATGTGATGGCAAAATTACGAAATTTATATGGTTTAGGTAATACAGCAAACACCAGCAAATAATTTCTATGACGCTATTGTCAAAAATTGACGTAGATCTGGACATAACGAATAAAGATTATTTCACAATAAAAATGCATTTTTATCCGATTGTGTCAAAAAATGACGTTTTATAGATCAGATATTTGGACGAAAAGGTAACCTTTTCAATAAGGTATTGATTATTGCGCTGGTAGCTAGGCAACCTTTGTCGTCCTAGTCCGAAAAACATTTTGTCGGACGCTAAAATATTTTCAACAGTTTATTTTATTCAATTATTTACAATATTTATATTAAATGTACAATTAGAACAATTTTGAACAAGAACGGGGTGATGTAAATTTGATTTTGAGGATGTGTTATTATTTTTGGTCTCCGTTATGATATTATTCTCCAATGTTGAACTCGATTGGGAGACGGATTGCGACACCTGAGTCGAGACTGACTGCAGGTCAGATTGTGGAATGTTGAATATTTTCTTGGTCAGCTCTAACTTATTACTTAAGGAATCATCTATGTAGCCCTCGGCTACTCCCGAAGACTTCCAGCCTCCATGCCGTTTTAGAGATGTTATGTCTGCTCCCGCATCTACAAGTAATGTGGCCGATGTTCTTCTGAAACAATGTCCCGTGAATTCCTTGGAATTCGGCAGTTTTAAGTAAGATGCTATTTCCTGAGGTATAGAGCCAAATTTGTGTATACCGACAACTTGCTTATGGCATTTTCCATTGCGATAAGACACAAAAAATCGCCCATCACTCATATTTGTTGGACGTAAAGCCAGATAATTTCTATAATACTTTAGATATTCTCCAGTCACCGTAAATGATCTCGGTTTGTTTGTTTTATTATAGGGAATTTTTATTAACAAAGCCGTTCCCAAATCTTGTATGTCATCAATTTTCATATGAGCCAGTTCTTCTCGACGACATGCGCCCGCGATTCCAAAAATAAAAGCAACCTGTAATTAAGAAAATTGTTAGTCAGAAATTTAAAATACTATTATATAGTTACATTTACCTTCAACATTAAGTATTTGTCATCTGGAGCATGGCAAAGGAATTTGTGAACCTCTTCTCTAGTTAGGATCCTTGATTTCTTTGGACAATATCCAACACTTTTTTGTTTCAACAATGCTCGTAATCTCATGTATTTAGATATATCAATATTCTGTTTTACATTTACCACTGCACGTAGCATAGAATACTGCGACCACAGAGTAGATGACTTCATAGTTTTCGATAATTCCGCCATATAGACCAAGAAGACGTTTTCGGAGAACGACTGTATATTTTTTTCTTGCCGGTAATCCATAAATTTTTTATAAGCTCTTTCATATATTTCCTTAGATTTTTGTGGCAACAAATGTAACATTACTTCCTTGGCAGTTTCTTGAATGTCAGGTGGTGTACCTTCTATAAGATCATCGTCTATTTCCATTTTTAATTGTGTTTTTCAGGTTTTAAAACTAGCAGAACACGAAAGATTAGTTAAAACTATCGCCTGATTGATAAAACGTCAGTTGATAATATTAATTTAATTATTTGTTAGATCCATGGATACGCATATTACAGGTTTCATTGTTCAAACATTCAAGGGACAAAAAATTACAATGCAAGATGAAATATATTGGTTTTCTTAATTTTTACATTATTTTATAATCCGAGCAAAAACACAATCGGATAAAAAATAACGTATGTTATACGGACGAAAAATGTATTTCGGACTATGCGGGTTACTGGCCTCGGCTTTGCCTCGTCCAGTAATCTCCCGCAATACGTCCGAAATACTGCATTTTTCGTCCTTGTAACATAATATACTATTTCGTTTCACCAATCCGGCAATGACACATCCAAGATAAAGGACACCATTATGTTTTTTTACTAAGCCTTTAATTTAACATAACATACCTAAGACTACACATTTTCACAAAAACATTAATTACTTAAATGTTCAAGCAACCCTCCATTAACAGCTACACAATATTCTAACCGATCATAAAATTCACTTCTAACATTACTGAGTTGATATTGAGAAATTCTGTCACATTCTGACCAAATACAGTTCTTTAGCTGGTCCAGATTTTCAAATTTTACATCTTTATAAATAAAATTTTTAAGTGATCCCACAGAAAGAAGTCGTCTGGTAAAAGGTCAGGAGACCTGGCTGGCCAAAGGATTAGATGCCGTGGGCCAATAATCTTTCCGTTAAAAATATTTTGCAAGTATTCCGCCCAGACGGCACAAACATATTCCATGAATATTCCGTTGGCATATTGGAATATCCCATAAATGTTCCATATCTGCCAGGGCATATAACTGGCATATTGTATGCATATTCCAGGTCACCATGAAATATATGCCTGCAATATCTTTTAATCTGCCAAAATATATTTATGACATATGCTAAGAATATTCATTTATTTTCTTTTTCATATAAATATAATTAATTTAGGTCAGGTCAGTTAGTTTAGTAGGTAGAGTTACAAATTTGGAGGGTATAATAAAACATCACTAAAATTAATATTTTTTTTATTTTTATAAATAAAAAAAATTAAAACCTAAAAACTAGATAATCTTTAAAACAAGGTGAAAAAAAATTAACTAAAGCAGGTTCTGTCAGTTCTGTGACGTACAGGCAGCGTTCCGAGTTACGCAACAGAAATTAGTTAAACTTGTGTTAAAAAAATTGTTATTAAAAAATAACGATTGCTAATTTTTTTTAGTAGAGCAGTCCTCAACTAAGCACATATATATAACAAACTAATGTTTGTCCCTTATCCTTTCCATCAGACCCAATCTCTGGACGCGTTTCGCTGTATAACAGCTCATCAGCAGAGCTATAGGGTCTGACGGAAAGGAAGGGACTGTCTGTGAATTTCATCACTATACATAGAAAACAATATAGGAATGAAGCACAACGGCGACATCCCATGGTAATCGAGCGTACCACCGAGCGAGCCGGTGAGGTTCTATAAAGATCCATACACCAGCACGGAGCCCATAGTAACAGGCATCTAACCTCGGTGGCGCCGAACACCATTTCTTCGGTTTAGGTTACCGAGACCTTAAGATTACAACAAACTAATGTTTGTCCCTTATCCTTTCCATCAGACCCAATCTCTGGACGCGTTTCGCTGTATAACAGCTCATCAGCAGAGCTAAGGGACAAACATTAGTTTGTTGTAATCTTAAGGTCTCGGTAACCTAAACCGAAGAAATGGTGTTCGGCGCCACCGAGGTTAGATGCCTGTTACTATGGGCTCCGTGCTGGTGTATGGATCTTTATAGAACCTCACCGGCTCGCTCGGTGGTACGCTCGATTACCATGGGATGTCGCCGTTGTGCTTCATTCCTATATTGTTTTCTATGTATAGTGATGAAATTCACAGACAGTCCCTTCCTTTCCGTCAGACCCTATAGCTCTGCTGATGAGCTGTTATACAGCGAAACGCGTCCAGAGATTGGGTCTGATGGAAAGGATAAGGGACAAACATTAGTTTGTTGTAATCTTAAGGTCTCGGTAACCTAAACCGAAGAAATGGTGTTCGGCGCCACCGAGGTTAGATGCCTGTTACTATGGGCTCCGTGCTGGTGTATGGATCTTTATAGAACCTCACCGGCTCGCTCGGTGGTACGCTCGATTACCATGGGATGTCGCCGTTGTGCTTCATTCCTATATTGTTTACATATATATAAAATATAAACTTTCAGTATAAATTTATTTGCAATCAAAATATGTGTTAGTTTAGAATTTAATTTAGGGTTAAAACGCGGAATCTAGCAACACGGTATAAAACGCAAAATTTGTTTATCACCGCTCGAATCCAAAAATTGACTAAATAATATGATAAAAAAAATAAAGTTGCATTTTTAACAAAATACTAATAAAATGCAGAAAATGTCTACACGAAAACTTTATGAAGTCTAAAACATTTTCATATTTAAATTTATTTTTTAATTAGGTGCAACATATATGAACCTTCCTCTATATTATCTATAAATAAATAGTTCCTATACCTATATCAAGTTATGTAAAAATAGAATTTAAGACCGCAATCACTCTGCATAGATATTTATATTATATATATATTATTATCAATAAGTATTAAAAAAAAAAATGAATATATTCCACAATGCACATCCTATAAATATACCCGCGGCCTATTCCAGGCATATCTACAATGGCATAGATATGGAATATTCTTATGAGATAAGATACATTTAAGATATTCAGTGCATATTCCAGGAATATTGCAAGATATTATGGCCTATTGGCAGATAGGGGAATATTCCAGGAATATAGGGTGCCGTCTGGCTCTAACCATGAGAGAATTATGGGCAGGATAATCATCCATTTGATACCAGATCTCCTGATTTTCGCGTACAACTTCTTCTAGTGCGGGTTCAATTCGATTTTGTAGTAAGTCCAAATAGGTTACTGCTGTAAGGTTGCCTTCCATAAAAAAAATGGTCCAATGATGTGATGTCCTACAATTCCCGCCCAAACATTTATTTTTTGTGGATATTGCGTCCGAGTATGAACAAGACGATATTCATTTTCTTGGCTCCAATACCGGCAATTTTGAACATTTGGTTCGTTGTTGAGGGTGAATGTACATTCATCGGTAAAACAAATATTTCTCAAAAAATCCCTATTATTATTTGCTTTTTCCATTACTTCAAAACACTAAAACAGAATACCATTCTCCGTTCTTCATCACCTTGCCGTAGCTCTTGATGTTTTTCATACTTGCAAGGAAAATATTTAAGTTTTTTAAAGTGTGCAACACTGTGGTTCGATGTCTTCCTACGGCTTGCCCAAGAATCCTCGTGCTAATCATTTTATTTTCCTCCACGTGCAGTAAAATATCAAGATCTCTATTATCCCTTTCTTCAGCTGTATTGACATTCTGAGTTGAGTATTTATAGTTATTTATTAAAGTGCCTTTGGACTCAAATTTACTTATCATAAGTTTAATTAACGAAATTGAAGGGATATGCTTATCAGGGAATTCAACTGAAAACATTTTTAGACACTGCTCTTAAACTGTTTCCTGTATAATACCACTTAATCATAGTTACATTTTCCTTAAAGGAATAGCTCATATTTAGCTATAATTAAACCGCCTTTAATGAAAATGTTGTCAATGACGCTACTTTTCGTTTTGTCAATGCCAAATAATAATTTGCTGGTGTTTGCTGCAGGTATTACCTAAACTATGAAAAGTTCGTAATTTTGCCATTATATTTAATTACGTAAGCTAGGATTGGCTTGTTAAAATTTATTTAAATTTGGCACATGGGTTTATTATATCGGCCTCTTCAAAAAATTAAAATACAATTTTTCTCTAAAATATACAGGGGAGCCAATATTTAGCCACCTCAAAATTAACATGGGATTTTCTATGTTCAACTAAGTCATGCATCACCCGGTATATGATATAAGTGTTAAAAGTATATTTGTAAGGCAAGAAAGTTTAAAATTCAAATGAGTGCAACATACTTTTAACTCAAATATCCTACAATATTTTTTCTACAACCGCCAATAAAAAGCAATAACACAGTTACAAATTAAACTTTTGAAATGTTTCATAAATTGGAAACAAATAGTTTTAAATAGCATCGTGTATAAAATTATCGAAGTTGACATTAGTCAATGAAACCTAACAACAATCATTGTTGGCTTAGTATGTTTTTGACTATACTTTCAAAATTTGACATTCCACTTTTAACAGTAGTGCCTTTTTAAGGCTACTGGGAGGTGTTAAAGATTGCATTTTTAACACGTTGTAGAAAACATATTGTTTTTACAATATATTCCCCAGTAACAAGCTGATGTCGTCATCTAGGGGCAGCTTTCCGGCCCCTGTCACATCGAAATCACCTATAGGTATGGCATATCACAGACGTCATTTTAGTTACGGCTACTTCTGATAGTTCACTACTATTGTACTATATGGTTATAATTATGTAATCTCTCATCTAACGAATATTTCATGTTGATAAAATAAAAAATATGTCAAATTTATCTTGACTTTAAAGGCATTACCAAAGGTAAAGAATTTTTCACAATAAATGGTTGACTCCGTTTAACTACCTGGGACGTTTTGCAAGAGCTCGGCCATAAAAATGCAAATAAACTGTCGGTCAGGGTCGGATTATAATTTGTAATTATAGCAGGTAATATTTAACTATCTTTTGCTTGCGATAACATCTTTCAGTCTTTGTGTTTCTTAGGAAGTGTTCAAGTTGTGCTACGGTTACGATCCAATAATTTTAAATTATTTACCAAAAATTTATACGTATAAAAACAGATATTATGTGGCGTCCGTGGGTAAATATTAATAGTGGTTCTTCTAGTGTTCCGTTGAAGAAAAACCACTTATCTCTTGATGCTAAAAACATTGTAAAAAATGTATATAGTTCTTTACTTGACCAAGGACTTGAGGCGAGTGCTGCCACAAGTGTAACAAGTGATATGACTAAGGTGCCTCTTACTACAGTAAGACGAATTGCAGTAAATCCCGTCAAATCAAGAAAGAAGCGTATAGATACCGGTTTCAAGAAAAGTATCTATGAAGGCGATAAGGACCTAATAAGACGAAAAATCTACACCATGTACGAAGAGCAACGTGTCCCTACATTAAAGAGTCTAAAACAGCGGCTCACTAATGACGAAACCCAAATAAACTGTAGCATCACTAGTCTTTGGAGAATTTTGTCTCAAATGGGCTTCAGATATGGTAAAATTGATAAAAGACAAGTTTAGTACTGATGGAATCCGCCCGTTTAAGAAAATGGCGTTACGAATATATAACATCCATAAGAAAATACCGATCTGAAAATCATCCAATAATTTACCTCGACGAGACGTGGTTTGACACCCACGAAACACCTTCCAAAGGATGGTCTGATTCATCCGGCAAGTGCACAACAAAAGCTCCGTCAAATAAAGGGAAAAGAATTACTATCTTACATGCATGATCAGAAAACGGTTGGGTTCCAAATGCCTTGTGGCTTTCTGCGAAAAACATTAAAGACTCCTGTGTAGATTACCATGAGGATACGACGGCAGAGCTGTTTGAAGAATGGTTCCAGAATTGTCTTTTGCCTAACATTCTTCCGAATAGCGTGATAGTAATAAACAATGCAAGCTATCATAGTCGACGTTTCCTGTCAAAAGGGTCCACCTGTCCTTGTGAACTTTTAAAGTCGCCCTGATAGACCCCCGGGCGTGAAGTGTGTGTCCCTGTTCATTTATGTGTGCCTTTTAAATAAGCGTTCTTATATAATATTTACATATTTACACAACTATTAACTTAATCTTTAAGTGACTGGCTGAATGGCTGATCAGCCCATGCCAATACCAGAAAAAAAAAAAATTACGGAAGATTCCAGGCTCAAATAACACAAAACTAGAAATTCAAAACTTTATGGTGGCGAATGACATATATTTCGAAGATAATTATACAAAAAATGAACTTTTACAAGTTTTAAATGCATTTTCTATCAATAAAACATGTGTGACACAATGGCAGCGGAAAGGGGACATACAGTGCTACGGCTCCCTCCCTATTATTGTATTTTTAATCCCATAGAGCAAATGTGGCACCAATTAAAATGAAAGGTTCGGTCACAAAATATTTCTCCGACTTTAAGTTGTAGTATGGTAAAATTAATAAGAAACTGTGTTCCTGATATCCCCCCCCCCCCCATAGTTGGAAAACTATTGAAAATTCATATGTTACTCTAGACACAATTAAACCGATTATAATTAATTTAGATGATAGCGATAGCGACACAGAACTAAATATAGAATAGCATTGTATAGCATACATATATATGTGTAATATAATATAAGTTTAACTACTAGGTATTGCGGCTTTTCAGTGTAAAACATTTTTTGTTGTAGGTAGGTATACCTACATATGTAATTTTTTTATATATCATATCGCTGACAAATGTAATTATTTCTTTACTTTTTGCCAGACTTATCTAAAGCAATTTTAACCAAATACAAAAAGTTCTTGTTTTATTAGATTTTACTTGATATACTATGTAAAAGGCTTTATATTTTAATTTATTTGTAAGATTTTGTGTCTAATACACAGTGGCGTAGCCAGCCTTGCAGGGCGGGAGGGGCAAACATACATGGGGGCGCTTTAGGATTTTTAGAACTATTAGTATTAAAAATATGGTGTTTGTTTTTTAAAATATGTTACCAAATATTTTTCAATTTCAATAAATATGTTACAGGGTGTAATGAAAGTATCTTTTTATTGTGTATACGGGCACCAAGGTGCGCCAAGCTAGGTGGGCGGGGGCCCCCCTGGCCCCTACCTGGCTACGCCACTGCTAATACAATAATTGCAAAATTGACAATAAATGATTTTTGATTTGATATGTATTATTTATTTAGGATATTTCATGACATTAAATAATATATTATTTAAACGTAGCAATGTGTGTAAAATTACTTGTTCCCTAAAAACCTCAATAATTTTAATTATATTGCATAATTACCTTCATGTTATATTATATACCGAATTAAATATCTAAAGTCCTACCCTGTAGTGTATTTGCTTGTTGATTGTGTATAACAAGGGGATTAAACCGGTAGTTTAATTGTAGTCAATAAGTCGATACCATTTAGGGTGAAAAATACTTTACCTACTATAATGCCCGGAAGGCGAAAGCAACTAGTCCAAGGGCCTTTGATAAGAGGAATATAAATAGTTAAACTCAGTGTCGGACTGGGCCGCCGCGCGCCGGTCCACCGGTCAAAAGACCGGTAGGCCCCCAGAGAAAACACGGGTGGGGGGCCTGAGCCGGCCGGAGGCAAATACAGACGATGCACCCGCACAGGGCCCCTCGCTAAGAAAGGTCCCGCGCAACGCGGGGCCTTCGGGCAGCCCTGGATCTAGGAGAGGTACGCCAGGGCCTAGATTAATGACATTAAAGGCCCCACGCGGATATTTTGCACCGGGTCCCGCAGATTATCGGGTCTGCCGTGAATGGGCCCTCATGAAAAGGACCCTTTTCGTAATTATTTTTCATTTAAATGGTGTTTATCTAACAATAGTTTAAGTATAGTTTGTCAATTTTCATATGGTAAATACAATATTATTTTCTGAAATGCGTGGCAACATCGGTAAGGCACCTGCAGCGATCTAACCCGAACGTTGCGTCATGTATTCCGTCCATAGCTAATCCTTTTGTGTTCTGTGATCCACAGGTTAGGTTTTCGGTTTTCTGTCGGTTATAATAATAAATGGAACGTGATTATATTTTGTGAGTTTTTGCTTGATATCATTAATAGGTAGGTATCGTTTGCGTATGATGAAGTGATAAAATGCATTAATTTTTTACGCCACTATGCTGTATAGTGTCCAAAAAAAGATTTTATATTATCCCATTTAGTCTGTCTGTCGGAATTTGGATTTTTTTTCCTAGGGTGTAAGTTGGTACAAGTCAAGCCGTTAACTGAAATGTATTTAAACTTAGAATTTATTATGCAGTTGGCTTGATGGGGCCTTACATCCCTCGGGACCGGTGGGCCCTAAGGATCCCAGTCCGACACTGGTTAAACTCCTGCATTTTTTTAAAACTATTTTTGTCAATTTTTAGTATTTAAGTAAGCTCTGATCGGTTGCAATAGAATAAGTTTGACGGTTGCTAAGGGTTGTTTGTTTAAAGCGTCTTTTACGTTTTATAAACGAAAATGTGGAAATTCCACAAAATATTTTAGGAAAAGCTAAGAAAAACTTATTACCGACAAAGTCTAAAGCCCTGTATGACAAGGACTATGAAAATTTTTTACAATGGGAAGTAAAAAACCAAGTTACGGTGATTACTGAAACAGTAATGATGGCTTACTTTCAGGAATTGGTATGTAACCCTTTTGCTCATTGGTAATAACAATTTTTAATTTATTTTAGTCGGAAAAATATACCCCAAATAGCCTTTTGACAAAATATTCTCAGGTGAAGTCTAAACTTATAGTAAAGGAAAACATTAATATTTCAAGATATTGTCAATTAATAGCATTTTAAAATTTAAATCAAAAGGATATCTTCCTAAAAAGTCAAAAGTTTTGGAAGGTGAACAAATTTTAACTTTTATCAAAAATGCGCCGAATGATACCTTCCTGCTGCATAAAGTGGTACTCGTAATGGGAGTTTTTGGCGGCTTAAGACGGGATGAGATGGTAAAATGTCCATTGATGATATTGAGGATAAGGGGCCTATTATGCTTGTGAAGGGACCAGAAACTAAAACTGCTACGCCAAAAAGTTTTACTATATAATCGAAGAAGACCAATCAGATGCCTTCAAATTGGTTAGACAGTACCTTGCATTAAGGACAAAAGAAATTAAGAAACGCAGATTTTTCCTTACATACCGAAATGGTAAATGCATAGCTATGCCTTTGGGTAAAAATACACTAGGACGTGTTCCTTCAATCATAGCAAAATTTCTTAATTTTTTTATGCACTGAGGTTCTTGGGGATTAGGTCCCAAGAACCTCAGTGCATAAAAAAAAATATATATAACAAAGTCCAAGAAAACTTGAAATACTGTAATTTCTTAATTTAGAGAACGCCAAGGAATATACAGGAACATTGCCTACGTCGGACCTCGTCCACACTTCTTATCGAGGGTGGTGCTTCCCTTGCAACCCTTAAGCTACACGGAAAGTGGAAGAGTACTAGCGTAGCGGAGGGTTATATAGAGGAAAGCATTACGTCGAAAAACCGAATAGCAAAAATGATAGCTAGCTCTGTTACCGAAAAAGAAAATATGTTAATTAATGTTGAAATGGAGCAGGAATCCGCATGCACATCGAGAAACTCAGCAATCGAGTCGCAAAAATTTCATAGTTGGTCCAGCTTCTTTCTCAGGAAAACTTCAATATCGTACATTTAACATAGGAAAAACAGAATAATATTATGTAAAAAAATTGTTAAAAATAAATACAAATTTTGTTCAATATTTCCTTTTAATAATAATTACCGGGCATTACGAAAATCACCCGGCATTATGAACTTTATCGCCCACTAATATTTCCTACGATATTATGATGATGTTTATAGCAACCGTTTCTAAGGTATTATAAGTAAATAATTGATAGATGAAAAATAAACATATTAAATTAAACAGTTTGTGACAAAATTACTAAGGACAGTAATATAAATGTAATAAAAGCAGCTATCGTAAAATTAGAAATTTTCACCAAAATAGAAGTAAAATATGTGACTTTTAGTACAAGACTTTCAAAAATTTGCCCCTGTTCAGTCCTCGTTGGAACACCCTATGCAGAGCACCACATCAAGATATTTTATTCAACTTTGAATTACCGTTATGTTTGAGTGGGATCTTAATATTTTCAGTTTCATCGAAAGGTACTCCAAGTTTTAATTTTTAAATGACAACCTGTATTTGTATTGCACCATCAAATTCTTCTCAAAATTACCTTTTCGACGACATCCAACAAATTGACATTTACTTTCAAAAAAAAAATAAACATATGGGACGTATTTACAGTAAAAATAATTTGAACAAATTTAATAATGCGTAAAAAATTATTCATGGGATAGTATATTTCTTCATAAAGAGCCTTTAAGCAATTTTCATGCCACAATTTTAGACACATTTACTAAAGCTTTTCCAATTACAATTATTAAAAAAATAATAGAAAATGTTAGATTTCAAATCAAAAAATATTTTCTAAGAATTTACGTTCACTTCATTATATTAAAAAAAATTTTCGATCAAGCAATTCATTCATTTCATATTTTAATATTAATAAAAACATTTATAGCAAACTAATTAAAAAAGCCAAGGAAAATTATTTTGAAAATCATTAGATCCACGAAAAGAATGTTGGAGAATTATTAATGATTTGAGAGGGAAAAACCACATAATACCTGTAAATACTTCATTATCTTCTGACGAGCTGAACGATTTTTACTTTTCGATTGCTTTAAATCTTTCTGAAAATATTCATCCATGCATTGATCCACTTTCGTACAAGAAGAATTTTAAAATTAAGGATACATTTTTCTTTAGTTCAACCGATGTTCAAGAAATAAAATTAATCATTTTGAAGATAAAAAATAAAAATTCTGCTGGATGGGATAATTTATTAATAAATATTTTCACAACTATCTATTCCTGCTTTAGAAGCTTTAGCGAAGGCAGTAAATGTTTCTTTTGAAAATGAAATACTTTTACAATGCCTTAAATCAGCTATTGTTATTCCAATTCATGAAGGAGGTGATTGTGAATCTGCTTCTAATTTTCGACCAATTTCTTTACTTTCAACATTTTCTAAAATTATTAAAAAACTTGTTAAAAATAAAATAATTTCTTTTTTAAATAAAAACAATATTTTAAATACAAACCAATTTGCATTTCAAAAAAAAAAAAATACTAGTGATGCTATTTTTTCATTTCTTGAACATCTTTATTTTAAATTAAATGAAGGAGATTTTGCTGCAGCAATATTTTGTGATATTTCTAAAGCTTTTGATGGTGTTAACCATGATATATTATTAAAGAAGCTTGAGCTTTATGGCTTTAGAGGTATATCATTTAAATGGTTTAAAACATATTAATCTGAAAGATCTCAAGTAGTATTGTTAAATGGTATAAGAAATCAAAAAGTAATAAAATTGATTGTGGAGTACCTCAGGATTCAGTTCTCGGTCCATTACTATTTTTAATATATAAATGACCTCGCGTCAATTTTTATAAATGGTAAATTTACCATATTTGCTGATGATACAACAATACTTTGGCATAGTAAATATTGTATTAAATTAATTAAAATAATTAATGAAGATTTAATAAATGTTAAAAAGTGGTGTGACTCTAATCTACTCTCATTTAGTATCACTAAAACAAATATATTAACTTTTAAATGTTTACTTAATAATATAATTTTTGACAATCTCATATTTCTCAAATTTATAAAATTTTTAGGAATCTATATTACTCAAAATCTTTCTTTTAATGATCATATCAAAAAGTTATGTAGAAAATGAGCTTCAGGATGTTATCTCCTGAGAGTACTTTCTCATGAAATGAATATGGCGGTTCTTCGAAATGTTTGTTTTGCTTTAATACTTTAATAGAATCTCTTTTCATACATGGAATTTGTTTCTGGGGAAATTCAAGCCAATATCTTTTAAATTCAGTTTTTATTTTACAAAAAAGAGCTATCAGGTATTTGTGCAAAGCTAGATCTAGAGATTCTTGTAAAACTCTATTTATCTCACAACACTAACTTCAATTTTTATATTGGAAACAATTTGTTCAATTCATAAAAAGCATAGAAATAGTATTAATTCACATACTTATAATACAAGACAAACTTTTAATATATGTTTACCTATCCCTTTTTCAAATTTTGTAAAACAATCCGTAATTTATGATTCTAAAAAAATTTTTTATTATCTTCCAGATTGAAAATGTCAAATTTTAAAATGTTAAAAATTTATTATTGGAAAAAGCTTATTATACTCTAGATGAATATTTTGGTGATACTCTGTCATAATTATTTGCATTTTTTTTTATTCCGATATTTTAAGTTTTACTATTTTATTATATTTTATTGTTAATTTATTAATTGTTAATTGATTTGAAAATGGCGATGTTAGAGCCAGTCACGTCTTAAAAATCTATCGGTTTCGTCAGGTACATGACGGTTCGTGGGCGTCGATAAAGCTGCGTCATATTCACGTCGACTCAGTTGCGAAAAATCACCCTGTTGCGACGTTAAAATGACGACACCTTGTTACTGGGGTTGTCGATAGTTGGTAAAACGTTTTAGTCCGTCACTGGACAAAAGTTCGGTCCTTGGTTAGGACGTCGACCTGTTGACATATTTTTTTACCATAAGACCATGTATTTTTAATCATGTTTGTGTTTAACTTAGATTGGATTTATTTTAATCCAGTAGCTTAAATCGGACTTTAATTGGCCGATTTGCCAAATTTATTGGTTTTAAATTTAATCATGGTGACTTACCCTTTAATTTTTCTGGTAAAAACGTCTCAGAGTTTCGAACGTCATATGAAATAAATATCAATATAGGTAAAAGCAGAATAATCACAGCCGCAGTGAATTTTTCAAGCTGGTGAACCTAAAATTAAACATGTAGTTAATTATTTTTTTTAACAATTTTATTGAATTGGCCGATACTTGCTGGAGATCCATAACATTAGGATGTTTTTAGGTATTTATTAATATGATTTTATAATAATGTGACATGTTTCGCTACATTATAGCTTTATCAAACAAATATAAATCAATAGAGGCTTGTGGACCTTTTTATATGCAAAATCTTAACAATATCTTACATTAGTGGGTTTTCCTAAATATACCGGGTGTTTCTCAAAAGACGCTCACCCCTATAACTTTTTTGTATTTATAGATATTAAAATGAAATTTTAGAATTGTGCATAAGAGATGAGTCTGCATCTATTGGCATAATTTTTGATTTGTTAGCACTTCCGGTTTAACCGGAAGTGACCTTGACTTTGGTATTTTAAATAGGACACCCTGTATAGTTTTACTTATTTGGATTCAGCATGATATTCTGAGTAAAATGACATCCCACTTGTCATTTTTTGACGTGTTATAACATTTTTATTATAATTTTTTGTATTGAATCTAGAGGGCCATGAATCAATTAAATAGGTTAATTTATAGTCAAGTACAAGCACGTATCCAGGGGGGGGGCCCGGCCCCCCCCCCCCCCCGAGATCCCGAAATTTGAAAATAATGATTTAAGTTTTAATGTGTGATTCGCTTTGCTCTAAATTAATTAAAATAAGTCCACATTTTTGAATGATTTTCGTCCTTGAGCCCCCCCCCCGAAACGAATTTCTGGATACAGGCCTGGTCAAGTAGTTTACGAAAAATAAAATTATGTCATATTAATTGACTTTCTAAGTTTCACAAGCGTTTTAAAAATGAAATGACGTTTACTCCATTTTTCCAAATGGAACGATAGTGGTTCACTAGGATATTTGAAACGAGCATTTTTTTCCCAACAATTTTATCCCATACACTCCTATGCTATTTTAAAATTAACACGAAAAAATTTGCCTTAAATCCCAATCACATATTTAAAAGCGTTCTAAAGAAAAGAAATATAAAGGCGGCGTTGAAAACCAATTGAATTGAATATTAAAACCAATAATATGGCTCTAATTAAAAGTTGTTTAAATGTCATTCGTTTATAAAACTTAGATTGTAAATCAGATAAAATGGTTAGTTTTACTAGAAATAAACAAATTGATATGCTCTTCATTTTTGGAGAGACCATAAAAAATTCTTCTGAGGCCGCAAGATTGTATGCAGAGAGATTTCCAGGTCGTCGACTTCCAATCCGGCATTATTTTTTAAAACTGGAACAAAAAATGCATACAGAACCCAATGAGGATGCGGTCAATAACTATGTTGTAAGTGAAGAGAAAGAAATTGAGGTACTATCATTAGTTAACATAAATATTACTGCTTCAGTCAGAGAAATTGCTGTTGAATGTGATATTAGTATACATATAATACAAATATCATGCATACAAATACCAGATTCATCAACATCTCTATCAAAATGACCATGCCAGAAGGCTTATATACTGTAACTGGTTTTTACACAGACATCAACAAGATCAAACATTTCCGTCAAAAATTCTTTATTCGGATGAGAGTCGATTCACAAATTTGGGCATGTTTAATAGAAACAACAAGCGTTATTGGTCACAAGATAACCTGCATTTAATGGAAGAAGGCAATTTTCAAGAGCGATTTGGATTCAATTGCTGGTTAGGTATCATTGGAGATAGAATTGTGGGACCAATTATTTTTTATGGTCACCTTACCGGCGAAAGATATTTAGGTTTCTTGCAAGTAGAATAGAACAATTTCTTGAAAATTTGCCTGTAGTTGAACAAATGGCTATTATTTTTCAACAAGACGGGGCTCCTCCACATGATTGTCGTGCTGTTAGGGAATACCTTCATAACACGTATGGGGAAAATTGGATTGGCACTAACGGACCGATAAGATGGCCAGCAAGGTATTAAGCTTTTTGGTAGGTATGTCTTTTTTAAAAGTCTACAACGTTCCACCAGTCACCCGTGCAGAGCTTGAAAATAAAGTGAGAGCAGCAATTCAAGAAATGAATGTAAACCAGTTGAGAAATGTAATGAGGGCAACTGTTGAAAAAGTGGAAAATTGTATTCATCAACAGGGAGGACATTTCGAACATTTAGAGCTATGATAATTAGTATTATAATTAAAGTCCTAGATTGACTTACTAATATTGATAAACCATTACTATCTACTATTAGTTGTTTGTTGAGAATGAATTAGTTAACTGTTTAGTTATTTTAGTTTAGTTTTAATTAAGCCTAGTTGCCTAGATCAATTTCTTGTCACCTGCGTAAGTTTTAAAATAGCATAGGAGTGTGTATCAAATTGTTGGGAAAAAATACTCGTTTCAAATATCCTAGTGAACCACTATCGTTCCATTTGGAAAAATGGAATAAACGTCATTTCATTTTTTAAACGCTTGTGAAACTTAGAAAGTCAATTAATATGACACAATTTATGACGTCCTCTAGATTCAATATAAAAAATCCTCATTGGGTTCTGTATGCATTTTTTGTTCCAGTTTTGAAAAATAATGCCGGATTGGAAGTCGACGACCTGGAAATCTCTCTGCATACAATCTTGCGGCCTCAAAATAATTTTTTCTGGTCTCTCCAAAAATGAAGAGCATATCAATTTGTTTATTTCTAGTAAAACTAACCATTTTATCTGAATTACAATCTAAGTTTTATAAAGAATGACATTTAAACAACTTTTAATTAGAGCCATATTATTGGTTTTAATATTCAATTCAATTGGTTTTCAAAGCCGCCTTTATATTTCTTTTCTTTAGAAAGGACAGGGCGGCAATAATAATACATAACGCTTTTAAATATGTGATTGGGATTTAAGGCAAATTTTTTCGTGTTAATTTTAAAATAGCATAGGAGTGTATGGGATAAAATTGTTAGGAAAAAAATGCTCGTTTCAAATATCCTTTTGAACCACTATCGTTCCATTTGGAAAAATGGAGTTAACGTCATTTCATTTTTAAAACGCTTGTGAAACTTAGAAAGTCAATTAATATGACATAATTTTATTTTTCGTAAACTACTTGACCAGGCCTGTATCCAGAAATTCGTTTCGGGGGGGGGGGGGGGAGGGCTCAAGGACGAAAATCATTCAAAAATGTGGACTTATTTTAATTAATTTAGAGCAAAGCGAATCACACATTAAAACTCAAATCATTATTTTCAAATTTCGGAATCTCGGGGGGGGGGGGGGCGGCCCCCCCTGGATACGTGCTTGTACTTGACTATAAATTAACCAATTTAATTGATTCATGGCCCTCTAGATTCAATACAAAAAATTAGAATAAAAATGTTATAACACGTCAAAAAATGACAAGTGGGATGTCATTTTACTCAGAATATCATGCTGAATCCAAATAAGTAAAAATATACAGGGTGTCCCATTTAAAATACCAAAGTCAAGGTCACTTCCGGTTAAACCGGAAGGGCTAACAAATCAAAAATTATGCCAATAAATGCAGACTCATCTCTTATGCACAATTACAAAATTTCATTTTAATATCTATAAATACAAAGAAGTTATAGGGGTGAGCGTCTTTTGAGAAACACCCGGTATACGGTATACATATTACGGTCTTAATTTGATAATGTGTTATTATAACAAATAATGATGAGGTTTATTGTGGGTATAAATATTTAACATATTTGATAAATGTGAGTTATTAAGGTCTATCTGATCATTAAGTAAATGTTGGGAATTTTTAAGTTTGTTTATTTAAGCTAATTTAATTTTAACCCTTTTTCTGTATGTAATACTTTGAAATTTTCATTAAATTGGTGATTATATTCTATTAAATGGTTGGCATAATTTGAATCGGTTTTTCCCTTAAGAAAGCTGCACTGGTGTTCTTTTATTCTTTTACCAAAATTTCTACCTGTTTGTCCAATATATGAATTAGGGCAATCTTTGCAAATGAGTTTGTAGACTCCTAATTTTTTATTTTTTCCGATTTTGTTTTATTATTTTTTATTAATTTGCCCAAAGAATTGTTTGTTTTGTACGCTACATTGAAATCTAAGCTATTTAAAAAAGTACCTATTTATCACTAGCCTCACCAATATACGAGATTAATTTGTAATTTTTTGATTTATCTTTAATAATTGGATAAACCATTCCAATTGCTTTTTTATATGTTTTCTTGTGTAGAATTTGGTCTATTATATTAGACGTGTAGTCATTGTTTATTGCTATTTGTTTTATGATATTTAATTCAGTTTCAAAATTTTTTTGATTAAATGGCAGTGTTATTAATCTGTGTAACATACTATGGAATTCTGCTAGTTTATGTTGTAAGGGATGGCATGAACTTTTATGTATCGTTGTATCAGTGTGTGATGGTTTATGAAAGACTAAAAAAATGTGTTTATTGTTTTCTTTTTTTATAGTTAAATCAAGAAAATTATTACTATTATTGATTCCTTTCTCAATAGTAAATTTAATGTTATTATGTAAACTGTTTATGTAGTCTAGAAATTGTTTTAGTTGTCTGTCAGTTCCTGTAAAACAAGCTAGGATATCATCCACATATCTATACCAACAAATAAATTGACTACAAACTGGATGATTTGAAATTTGATGTTCTAGCGAATTCATAAATATTTCAGCTAGTAACGGGCTAAGGGGGGTTGCCCATGATTAAACCTTCGCTACTTATGTAAATATTGTTATTGAATTCAAAATAATTTTGTTTCAAGCATATAGTAAGTAAGTTGATAATTTTATATTTTATCACAATATTTACATGTTTTACAGAAAGGAATTTTTCAACTAATATTATGATGTCTTTAATAGGGATGCTAGGAAATAAATAAGCAACATCTAACGCAATTTATTTAGCATTTTGGGGTAATTTAATATTTTCTATTTTTTTTTTGACTAAATCATATGAATTTTTGATCATGTATTTAGCAAAGAATCCAGTGTGTTCTTTGATTAAACTTATGAGCCTTTTTAATATTTTTTATGATGGAGCCGAAACAAAAGAAACAACAGGTCTAAGAGGTAGTCCCAATTTATGCAACTTTACTAAAGAATATAATTTCGGTGGTTGAGGATTCATGATAGTAAGTTTGTCTAAGTCCTTATCAGTAAACAAACCTTTACAATCTTTTATAATAGTATGATCATTTTTTTGGTAGTCATCAGTAGGATCAGATTTGAATATTTTATATTTAGATAGAGTTAAGAATTCGGTTGTTCTTTCTATAAGTCTTTTTTGTCTATTGCGATAACAGTATTGCATTTGTCTGCTTTAGTAAAGATAATTTCATTTTTATTAGTCTTCTTCTTAATAAATTTTAGAGTATTATTTTCTTGGTTTGGGCAGGATTCTTTAAGGAATTGCCTTTTAATTAAGTTTGCTTGGTACTTTTTACTGATGTTACATGGATAATCTTTTAAAGCTATTTCTGAATCTATTCCTAAAATTTCGAGATTTTTGATAGATATATATTCATGTAAATTGAAACCCTTTTTTAAATAAATCAAAAAATTACAAATTAATCTCGTATATTGGTGAGGCTAGTGATAAAATAGGTACTTTTTTAAATTACTTAGATTTCAATGTAGCGTAAAAAACAAACAATTCTTTGGGTAAATTAATAAAAAATAATAAAACAAAATCGGAAAAAAATAAAAAATCGGGAGTCTACAAACTCATTTGCAAAGATTGCCCTAATTCATACAAACAGGTATAAATTTTGGTAAAAGAATAAAAGAACCCCAGTGCAGCTTTCTTAAGGGAAAAACCGATTCAAATTATGCCAACCATTCAATAATATACAGTATGTCCACGGATGGGTTTACAAGAGGACAAATGGACTAAAAATTGAAAGATACGAAAAGAAGTCACTCTTAATAAACGTTTTTGCTTGTCTAGAAAATACAATTCACCATAAGAAACTTCAATTTTTTTATACAGGGTGGGTAAAAACTACAAAAATGTTATTTTGCTTAAGAGCAAACATACTTTATTTTGAAAGATACGAAAAAAAATCCACTCTTAATGAATGTGTTTTCTACCCAACAAACCGAAGTAGAACAATTCACTAAAAGGTTTACCTATGTAAAAATTATTTCCCAAAAAGTATTCGCTGGCACACTTCTGACTGGTGAACCTAGTTAAAATAATAATGACACTTAAGGTGATAGGTACTTGTTGTCAATGTCTTTATTTAACACAAATCATTTATTTCGGTGATTTGTGTTATTTAATGAAGTTATTATTTAAGTAGAAATGCTATCTACTGAACAAAGAGTTTTTATAATACAATGTTATGGGGATGGTCAAGTTTCATACCGCTACGTCATGGAACAATTTACCGAGAAATTTGTAGGAATCCCAATAACTAGGATGACAATCTGCAAGTGAATAAAAAAGTTCCAGAGAACTGGTTCGGTTTTGGATCTCAAAAAAAAAGAGGAAATACGACCATGATGATGCTGCTAGTCTTAGTTCTTCAATCTGTTGAAGAAAATTCTATGACGTCCCTTAGAAATGGTGTTACTCAGTTGAAAGTTGTGAAAAAAGTCAAATTCAGAAGATCCTTAAAGCAAATATATTGTATCCGTATAAACCGCACTTTAATCAAAGATTGGAAGAGGGAGATGACGCGAAACGACTTGATTTTTGCTTGTGGATAGGAGACAAAATTTTAAGTGGAAATGTTGATTTTTATAAATGTATCATGTTTTCTGATGAAAGTACATTTTCTACCAATGGAGCCGCTGCAACCCAGCACGTTACTGGTCTTTAGAAAATCCCGAATTCAGAATTATGACGAGAAGACAATATTTCTGTATATGCGCGATATTCATCCATGACATCATAGGGCCATATTTTTTTCATAACACGTGCAAATAGATTATCATATTTAGAAATGCTGGATACATTTTTTAATGATGAACTCGAAAATCTACCATTAAATTCTCGACAAAATATGTATTTTTAGCAAGATGGTTGTCCAGCCCATTTCGCTCGTGAGGTTAGAGAATGGCTTGACCGCAGATTTGGTCCAAGGTGGATTGGCAGGAATGCCCCGACTTAACCTTGGCGGATATGTTTTTATGGGGCCGTTTAAAACAAATTGTTTTTGCTACCGCAGTACCAAATGATATTGAAGTGCTGAAGGGCAGAATTATCCAGGCTGTCCAATCGATATCTCAGGAAGAAATCAGAAATTCTTTCACTTATTTGAGAAAGCAATTAGAAAAATGTGTCGAGTATGGGGGTGGAGCTTTTGAATTATGAAATCGTTATCGCATTCTTTTCATGTTAATAAAAATGTTCGTATTATTATTATTATTATAATTACTTCATTAAATAAAGACATTGACAACAAGTATCACCTATTCATTATTCAAGTAAAAACGTTTATTAGAAGTGACTTCTTTTCGTATCTTTTAAAATAAAGTATGTTTACTCTTAAGCAAAATAACATTTTTGCAGTTTTTACCCACCCTGTATAAAAAAATTGAAGTTTCTTATGATGAATCGTATTTTCTAGACAAGCAAAAACGTTTATTAAGAGTGACTTTTTTTCGTGTCTTTCAATTTTTAATCCATTTGTCCTCTTGTAAACCCCATCCTTGGACATACTGTATAGGTAATCACCAAACTAATGAAAATTTCAAAGTATTACATACAGAAAAGAAATGCTTAAAATTAAATTTGCTTGAGTCTTTAAAAATAAACAAACTTAAAAATTCCCAACATTTACTTAATGTTCAGATAGACCTTAATAACTTACCCTTATTAAATATGTTTTAAATATTTATACCGACAATAAATCTCATCATTATTTGTTATAATAACACATTATCAAATTAAGACCGTAATCTGTATACCGTATATATTTAGGAAAACCCATTAATGTAAGATAGTGTTAAGATTTTGCATATAAAAAGGTCCAATGTACACACCAATGTAGCGACACATGTCACATTAATATAAAATCATATTAATAAATACTGGAGAAAAGTATGTAAATAGTATTTTACATTACTTCCTAAAAACATCCTAATGTAGTTATTTCATGAAATTACTACATGGACACTATTACACGTAGGGTAACTGACCCAGTAATGGACACCCTTAAGGAAATAGATACCTTTAAGTAATTTCGTTTTTAGCGTAAATGATTTTGGGGGTATTCGCAAAACGACTTAAAAAAATAATTACAATTGTTATGACAATTTAAAAATGAAACCCCCACAAGAGCTAGTGATGGACACAGATGTATGGGTAATGGACGCATCATGGGTAAGTAATGGACATGTTGTTAGAAGGTGTGTTAATTACATATATTTTATAATTGTACACTGAGAATAATCGAACCATTAGAAAGTTTCTAAATCCCTAGTTTGCACCGACAGCAAAATTTTCGCTTAGCACTATTAGAGTAGTCATAACAATTATGAAAATATTCTCTATCGGTAACAATCTCGCTTATTTAAACATTTCTTATTGTCTGTATAAGAAAGGCTTAGACGTTTAGCAAATCAGTTTCCCGCACTTATAATATAGACATTTATAAAAGTCAGCATAATAGTCGCAGCGATTTGTCGACTGCGTGTTATTAGAAACCTTATATTCCCAAATAAACCGATTGATATTCGTCACCCCAGCGCCACCTGATCTCAGTCATTTATGTTTTATTATGTTCTCGAATACCGCCCTTGTCGCGTCGTTGCACGTGCTTTTTGTGTTAAACAAACAAGCAAATGCCTAAGAGTAAGTAATAAAGTGATAACTGATAAGACTGTGCACTATAGTAAGTAAGTATCTTTAGTAAGTATGTATTCTATATACTATAATATATAATATGATATATTATTTTGAAGCATTTTAGTCGAGAGGCCAACCACTCTCCGAAACACGTATACAAATTGTCGGGGAATCGCCGGAAAACCCAAAATTAGTGTTAGAAATCATCGAAAGCACCACCGTAGTCGCAGAAAGCGTTCAAAATCATTCCGAAATCTGTAATCCCGAAATTTTAAAAAAATATAATAAAGCTGGTAAGCTTTTTTAAGAAATAATTTTATTTCTATAAAAACTATAGTTTTTTCTTTAAGCGATAGTTTTTTGTTTAAACCCTTTTATAAGTGAGTTATGTTTTTGAGTATTTAATATATTTTATTTGTTGATATGTATAGCTTAAAATTCTATATACCTGTTATAACCTTTTTCTTTCAATACCTTAACCAAATGTGTTGAAGTATTATAACTAATAATTACGTGTTTCTTTTTATTTTCGTTTTAATAAAGATATGTTTTAATATATGTATATAATAATATGTATATAGAATTATTATAAAATGCCTTCTATTGTCGAACAAATTCTAGTAAATACAATCATAAGTTACTTCCATTAACGCCATATAATATATTATTTATTATATTTTGTAAAGTTTTTATCTGTATAAGGTTGTTTCTGCTAAAAAAGAATCAACTAGGATAGAGCCATATCAAAATCAGGAACATCTGGCAAATCATATCTCATGGAAAATATACTTTCGTAAGTGGACCACCCAGTATATGATATTCTAATACACAGTATTAGAACCTTTCTTATATTATGTATAAACTATCTTTTAAGTGAAAAAAAAACAGTTATGATATTCGATATTATCTAGATTATCACTGATATTAGCAATTCTTAGAAACGGTATACAAATATATATACCGGGTGTTGCATCGTCGAGCGGGACATAGGAAATCCCATGTAATTTTAAATGGGGTCAATTATTGGCTTCCCTAATTATTTTAGAGAAAAATTCTATTTAGGTTTATTAAAGAGCACTAAAACCCACATTCAAAAGATAAACTTTAGATATTTTTGATGAGCCCGTTTACGGGTTATCGCCGATTTCTTTTTAACTATTTCTCCTTTCTATGGCCCCGTATTTGCGGGCACCAGTCAAGGTAAAAGATGACTGTCAAATAAAGTTGTCATTTTGAGGAATATTTGAACATCTTCTTAAATCCTAAAGTTTCAACAATTTAATAGTACCTACCTATTAATTAGTAAAATATTGAAACATGTAAAATGTCATAATTAACCTTGTAATTGGATACTTTATTTTAGTTTTATTCAGATTAATTTGTACTCATAAATACACCTTTAATATTTTCGATGTACGAGTTTTTATAACAATAAAGCACACATTTCAAAATGACAACTTTATTTGACAGTCATCTTTTACCTTGACTGGTGCCCGCAAATACGGGGCCATAAAAAGGAAAAATAGTTAAAAAGAAATCGGCGATAACCCGTAAACGGGCTCATCAAAAGTATCTAAAGTTATTCTTTTGAATGTGGGTTTTAGTGCTCTTTAATAAACCTAAATAGAATTTTTCTCTAAAATAATTAGGGAAGCCAATAATTGACCCCATTTAAAATTACATGGGATTTCCTATGTCCCGCTCGACGATGCAACACCCGGTATATAGGTCACTAGTAACAATATTATAATACCTAAAACATATTCACTACTTGTTATAAGAATACCTCTATATTGATTGGGTATAAAACAGATAACCGCTACTAATAATCTAATTACTAAGAACAACTATTTTAGGGTATAACTACTATAAGAATTAAATTATTACCACTATAACCACATTTTAGCAAAGCGAGATTATTAGTTACAGTAGCCAACTGTCGCGCTGTCCAAATACGTATGCGGAATTCTAATAGCTGATATAATATTTTTTATATCAGGTATTGGATAATTTTCTCAGTGTAGGTACATTATAATGTCCTCTATTATTTTTCAGAAGAGGTTTATGAATAATGCAAATAATGTCTTCTTTAAAGTAATATATTACTCGTCATTTTTTTTTTAAGATTAGGCACTGCAGGATAAATTCTTTATGGCGCTCTTCGGGCGGTGCGTGTTGCCAAGATACCATTTACGTTGGTCTTGAATCTTTTAAAATTATACTCGTTGGGAAACGCCATTTCCAGGGCAGTCCTGCACTAACCATAGTTGCCACTTCTTACTATCTATAATAAACGTTTTAGACGCAGATTTTTGCTGATCCCATTTTTAGTTACTGCTTCTATAGCTTGCCTAAGATTGTCTTCAATGTAGGTACGGAAAAAATATAAGTCGAATATAAAAGTTAATTATTGTTTTTGTAATTTTTGACTGACATGCATTTCATTTACGGACTTGCTGATGAAAATTCATTAGAAGCTAGGCGGTTGTACATTAAACGATTTCCTGACCGTAATGTTCCAAAATATTTATCAATGTCTTTATGAAACAGGCACATTTAAACGAAGTGAGGGACTAGGAAGGCTAATGACAGTAAGAACGGTAGAAGTGGAAGAGAATGTGCTGGATATGATAGAGGAAGATCCAGGTACTTCTAGTCGAAAAATTGCAAGTACTTTGAATGTAAGAAATGGGACTGTTTGGAAAATCCTTAGTGAGTATTTGTTGTACTCATACCACATACAACGCGTTCAGGCACTTATTCCTGCTGTTTTCCTCTACGGATTGCATTCTGTCATTTACACACATTGGTTCAAAGCCCTCAACAATTAACGTACACCAGTTATGTTATGATTAACCAAAATTTGCTTAAATTTAAAAAATAAATAAATTTTACCAATAAATCAAGTTCACTTATTTCGTTTCCATTACTTACGTCAATTGAAAATTTCGAAGTTTTAATAACTATTTGTCAGTTTACTGCTTATACAAATACTTTTATCCCCCCCCCCCCCCTCTGTAAAATATTAAATCGATTTCTATATGGGGATTGAATCCATTGGACTTCGCTAAACTGTAACCAAAATTTTAAAGCTCTGTGAATTTAAGGCGAGAATTTAAAAAATTTTAAATAAGGTCATGTTTTGTGCAATATTAAACACATTATTTTTTATCTCGGAAACAGTAAGAAATAGGTATACGACAGTACTAACAAGATATTATTAGAAGTAAAAGGTGATTTTAAAAACTTAATAATATAAGGAGTGTTCCGTTTAAAATAACAAGGTTGCAACTATTTTTCGGTTGACGCTGCAACACTGAAAATATTTTAGATGAATAAAGCATGTGCGCTTGTGTAAGAAACCAAATTTTCAAAATAATCTTATTACTCGTGTTCGATATACATCTAACATACCATCGACCGTGGAACAGTAGTGTAATAATGGATATGATTACTTATCAGAGACAAGATAAGTAATTTAAAAAAATAATAAAGACTCGGTTATATTAAGATATTGGGTAGGTAGGTATACCCAAAAATTTCGCAAAAATCCACTTTTGTCTTTTGTATTCTTATAAAATACATTTTCTGTGAGTTTCATCGATCCGACTAATTGTTGGAGATAATTCAGTTCCTCGAATACTTATGAGTAGGTAGGTAGGTAAAGTCTGTTCAGAGATATAAGAAAGTGACTAACTGATTCCTATTAGGAAAGACCCAGGCCAGCTGTAAAATCGAAATAGGGCCGAGCAGGTCCGTATTTTGCTTAGAATTTAATCATGGTTTGTAATAAAAATAAGTAAGACATTAAATAATATTTTATTTATGTTTAAATGTGAAATTACAAGTTATTTTATTATTAAAAATTATATTTATGATTACAAAAATATACAAATTATTCGGTACTTTTTACACTTTTTCAACTTTATGAAGGGATGTTAAAACCTTCAGTTTCTATAAGCTCAAGTACACTGAAGTTAATAGTAGGGCATATTGTTACGACGAATGGCAGATTTCAGTTAGTGCCAAACATGTTCGATGGGATTAAATATACAATGGTATGGTGGAAGCCTTAAAACTGTATGTCCTAGATTTTTTGCATAATTATCACAGAAGTATTCCTGTTGTAGTTTTAAACTTTGTAAAACCTCAATTAATTGCCTTTTGGTGTAATCTTCCTGAAAATAAATGTCATTATCATACATGTAGTTTTGGATTGTTGCTTTTGCGTCATTTGAGGAGGGAGTCTTGGTTAACTGCCTACTATGGTAGCTTACATTGTCCATTACAATTACGCTATTCGGAGGTATATTTGGAATCAGCTTGTTTTTAAACCAATCTTTAAATAAATCAGCAGTGGTGTCCTCATGGTAATTCAGAAAAGAATCCTTAATGTTTTTTGCAAACAGAGAAAGTCCATTTGGAATCCATCCGTCTTTAGATCCAGCATGCAAAATCGTAATTCGTTTACCTCTTTTTGATGGCGCGCTTGTTTTACACTTGCCGCTTGAGTCAACCCAACCCTTTTCCGGGGTATATGTGTCGAACCAGGTTTGATCAAAGTAAATAATCGACCTTTGCTGATCTCTGCAAATCCTAATTTTTTGTAGATACCTATTCGGATCGCCGAATTCTACTGGATTTCATTAAAACTTGTGTTTTGTTAATTTTTTTTAAATTTAAAACCCATGTGTTGGATACACTTCCATAACGTTATTCTGCCACATTTAACGCCGGATTCATCCTTTTCAAGCCTCTTAATTGAATTATCTAATGTAGGCACGCTTTGTTCCTCGTATAACTTGTGAATTTTACGCCGTATTATATCTTGATCACTTCCATCTACCTTCGAGAAAATGCCAGTATCGGTTATTTTTTTCCTCGCTAAAATGGGATTATTCACAATTTTCCATACAGTTGATGTTGGAATTTTTGTTAATGTGGCCGTTTCTTCTAACGCTGCTTGCTTGCTGACCGCACGTTCAGTGAGAGTTGAATAAACATTGTTTATAACTTCCTTAGTTTCCACAGAAAAGTGTTTTCTGCTTTTCGACGGGGTTATCTCCTGAGATACCTTGGGCTCGCACATATTTTCCGTGACTCACACACGATTAAACAAACGCTGTATTGCACACGAAGTAAGAATAATTACTAAGCTTAAAACTAACTGGAGTGGCTACATATTATAACAGATATTTGTCTGTAAAAGACTGTATCTACTATAATACTATAATGTATATTCTCTATAGCTGGATTTATAGAAAAAGGGGGCTCCGCTGTTTTGGGGTACTACACTCGTGTCAGGCCTCCGCGAGTAGACTCAACAGCAGGCACGGGGACAAATTTTAGATATTTATCACCCTTAACCTTAAGGATCTCACCTATCAGGTTTCTAAGTTCTTACTTCGTTCGAAGCTCAATCTTGAATGAATCAATCACAAATCAAATTTATTTCCGTGATTTGTGAAATCAATCCTGGAATTTCGCGCGCTTTTATAGTCGTTGGTAACTAAGCGAATTGTTTGTTATACGAAGGGATCAAAAATATGAATCTGTCAATAATAACTTCATGTCAAATAAAAGGTTAAAATAATAAATACGAGGAAAAAAAGATTCCAAACAATGAGAACTTAATGAAACAAATTAGAAATTACCGTTACAATATACAGTCTTTAGAACATAATTTGTTTTATGGGATTAACCCTCTCATTTTAAATCAGACAAAAATCGGTTTAAAATCACCAAACTATTACTTTAATAATGAAATTACGTCTTTCGGATTTGCAGTTTACTTTAAGACATTTTTTAGTACGGACCATAATTTACCTGCATTTATTCATTCATTTCTTGTTTGTTTATGGCCACCCTTGGATAATCCCATTCAAAGGCAAAGTGTAACTTTCTTATTTCTCTGGACATGCTTTACTTGAAATTTTAAACTCGTTTGTCTTAAAGTATCTACGTTTTTAAAGTTGGTGACTATTATTTCTGAAAAACAGCTCAATCCATCAATATTAAATTTTACAGTATCTTTTAGACATAAGGAACTAGGAAGTGCTTAAGTGCTTAATGAAACGATTATAGTTTTTAACCCATATTTTTTTCTGTATAAATGTGTGCGCGTCTAAACTTCCCCCCCCCCCCCCCCCCAAGTTGTTATCTTTTGATTAATGAATGTAAGAATAATGAAGTTTTGGTACGTTCTAAACCACTGCATAATAATACTACTTTTTTAAGTGTAAATTCCTGAATCAGGGCGGTATCTTGAATAAATAAAACAAACTAACAAGTTCGATACAATCTTATCAATCTTGGGGATCGTTTGTAAATTGAAAATACCTGTCCAACAAGGTATCATTCGACCCGTCTGCCATTTAAAAATATTAATTACTATAAAATATGTAAGATAGCGCCTGGCTGCCGTCGTTGAAAACTAAGTGAGAATGTATACTTAAAAAGGGTAGTATTTTAGTTATTATTGAGCGTAAAGTATTTTTTACCCTAAATGGTATTGACTGCAATAAAACTACCGGTTTAATCCCATTGTTATACACAATCAACAAACAAATACACTACAGGGTAGGACTTTAGATATTTAATTCAGTATATAATATAATATGAAGGTAATTATGCAATCTAATTGGGAACAAGTAATTTTACACACATTGCTACGTTTAAATAATGTATTATTTAATGACATGAAATATCCTAATTACATAATACATATCAAATCAAAAATCATTTATTGTCAATTTTGCAATTATTGTATTAGCAGTGGCATAGCCAGGTAGGGACCAGGGGGGCCCCCGCCCACCTAGCTTGGCCCCTAATAAAACAAGAACTTTTTGTATTTGGTTAAAATTGCTTCAGATAAGTCTTGCAAAAAGTAAAGAAATAATTACATTTGTCACCGATATGATATATAAAAAAAATTACATATCTAGGTATACCTACCTACAACAAAAAATGTTTACACTGAAAAGCCGCAATACCTAGTAGCAAAGAAACTTATAGCTACTCTTTTTATAGTAGTTAAACTTATATTATAATGCTATACAATGCTATTTTATATTTAGTTCTGTGTCGCTATCGCTATCATCCAAATTAATTATAATCGGTTTAATTATATCTAGAGTAACATATGAATTTTTATTAGTTATAACATGACGAACTGAATTTTTCCAACTATGGGGGGAATATCAGGAACACAGTTTCTTATTAATTCTACCACACTACAACTTAAAGTCGGAGAAATATTTTTTGACCGAACCTTTGATTTTAATTGGTGCCACATTTGCTCTATGGGATTAAAAATACAATAATAGGGAGGGAGCCGTAGCACTGTATGTCCCATTTCCGCTGTTATTGTGTAACAAACATATGTTTTCTTGGTAGAAAATGCATTTAAAACTTGTAAAAGTTCATTTTTTGTATAATTCTCTTCGAAATATATGTCATTCGCCGCCATAAAGTTTTGAATTTCTAATGTGTTATTTGAGTCTGGAATCTTCCGTAATTGTCGACTATGATAGCTTGTGTTGTCCATTACTATCACGCTATTCGGAGGAATGTTAGGCAAAAGATAATTCTGGAACCATTTTTCAAACAGCTCTGCCGTCGTATCCTCATAGTAATCTACACAGGAGTCTTTAATGTTTTTCGCAGAAAGCCACAAGGCATTTGGGACCCAACCGTTTTCTGATCCTGCATGTAAGATAGTAATTCTTTTCCCTTTATTTGACGGAGCTTTTGTTGTGCACTTGCCGGATGAATCAGACCATCCTTTGGAAGGTGTTTCGTGGGTGTGAAACCACGTCTCGTCGAGGTAAATTATTGGACGATTTTCAGATCGGTATTTTCTTATGGATGTTATATATTCGTAACGCCATTTTCTTATACGGGCGGATTCCATCAGTACTTGTCTTTTATCAATTTTACGATATCTGAAGCCCATTTTAGACAAAATTCTCCAAAGACTAGTGATGCTACAGTTTATTTGGGTTTCGTCAGTAGTAAGCCGCTGTTTTAGACTATTTATTGTAGGGACACGTTGCTCTTCGAACATGGTGTAGATTTTTCGCCTTATTGGGTCCTTATCGCCTTCATCGATACTTTTCTTGAAACCGGTATCTACACGCTTCTTTCTTGATTTGACAGGATTTACTGCAATTCGTCTTACTGTAGTAAGAGGCACCTTAGTCATATCACTTGTTACACTTGCGGCAGCACTCGCCTCAAGTCCCTGGTCAAGTAAAGAACTATATACATTTTTTACAATGTTTTTAGCATCAAGAGATAAGTGGTTTTTCTTCAACGGAACACTAGAAGAACCACTATTAATATTTACCCACGGACGCCACATATTATCTGTTTTTATATACGTATAAATTTTTGGTAAATAATTTAAAATTATTGTATCGTAACCGTAGCACAACTTGAACACTTCCTAAGAAACACAAAGACTGAAAGATGTTATCGCAAGCACAAGATAGTTAAATATTACATGCTATAATTACAAATTATAATCCGACCCTGATCGACAGCTTATTTGCATTTTTATGACCGAGCTCTTGCAAAACGTCCCAGGTAGTTAAACGGAGTCAACCATTTATTCTGAAAAATTCTTTACCAAAATATTATCATTCTTACATGTTGTGAGTAAATTACCGACATTTAGTGTTTTATTGATTTTCGATGAACCGTAAAGAATTGCTAGAAAAGAGTTATAACTGCGGATAACTGGAGTTTAAATAGCTATTTTCCTGCGATCACTATTCAAAGTAGGCTTGGTTCAAAAAGTCACTGCAAACGTCAACTTTGCGGAGACCTTTTGAAGCGCAAAAGCCTACTTTGAATAGTAATCGTAGGAAAAGGTCTATTGTGAAACATAAAGACGTTGCTTTATAATTTCGATCGTTTTTTACATAGCGGAATTTACAAAAAAGTATAAAAACAAAAAATAAAAATGTTCCAACTCAAAACCAAGTTACAAGTCTTTATATGATTAAGATAAAAAATATTTTATCTGATTTTCTGGAATATAGTACATAATATACTTATACAAAAGCGGTTGAACTTAGCCCTGCATGAGTCGGTAGCCGTAAAGAGGACACCAAATAATTATCGCATGTTTCATTCTGTGATTTGAGGGAGGTGTAATTATTATTAATCCCTTACAATACACGATAAACTTTACTCAGGTACTAACTAGTCAATAGCATTACAGCATGATAGTGCCAACAGATTATACACTAAAAAAAAATTATTATGAAATTCCCAAAATTATTTAAGAGAAATACATATTTCTTGTGAATTCTTCCTGTATAAATGTATCTGATAATGTAGAAATGCCGTTGGTCTTCGTAATTTTACATAGGTTGTGTAAAATATCAATATTTTTGGGAAAAGTTACGGTAATATTACATCAGGTATTGATAATTACGTGAATTTACAAAACTTACGGAAATTCACAAAATCTATGTAAACCCTGTAACCGATAAGAATACGTCGCGTCGCTTGTCGTCGGTTTTCGGGAGGTGTGAACGGACAGGTCTTAACACCACCTTGTAATCAAAACTTATACTAGGGCGTTATATTTAAATATACAAGGCATATTTTATTTATTTTAATGTCCGAATTCGTTTTGAGATACCTACTTTTTAATATTAAATTCATACTGTAGGCAAATAGATTTTAAATCCTGATAAAAAAATCCTATTAAAAAAAAAACAGTAAATATATAGAAATCAATTATAGTTACTCTCAATAAAAACTTACTCATATCTGACAGTTATTTCAAATAGAATCGGCAGCTTCCTAACTTTTTTCTTAATGTCTGTAGGGTATGGAAAACTATACCTGTATATTATTGACCGCCTAATAAGTAGAAATCCAAAGGATTAATATCAGGACCAATGAAATTTGTGGAAGATGTTTATATTCTAGAATACCTCATCTGAACTTCGCCTTTTTCTGAACATACCATTTTGTTTTTAAATTTCTTTTATATGGGATGAATTATTTGTGTATTCAGAAATAAAGACATTTATTATTATTATTGTATTTGAATAATACTTTTAATGTGAGGGAACAGTTATTATAAAAACATTTACGAATTGAGGTTAAGGGTGAAATAACACTTTTTGCAGTATATTTAATTGATTCATAGATACTGTTTCCAGCAAAATTAGTTAATTATAATTTCAATTTTGTCTTTTTAATCTGTTACGATATCCAATTAACTCTAAAAGGTTGTAAGCTACTGAAATTAAAACAGAATAGTACGTGCCTTTTTTGTTAGAAAATAGTGTTTCTAATAATATTTTTAAACAAAATTTTACAACTTTGGATCGTTTTTAAATTAGTGATAAATTTCTAAATTTTGTAACTTTACTGGGGAATATTTGGTTATATTTTTATTATGTTTGATTTTTATGTTTTATGTTCATTATGTACGATTGCTATATAGGTACATATAGGGCCCAAAAATTACGATGTTTTGATCAATAAACTTGCTTATAAATAGAAAGTATTTTATTTTCAAACAATAATTTTGTAAATTTTCTAAGCAATGTTACAGAATATCTGTAATATTACATTAAAGAATTAATATACCGACGTAATATTCCTGTGTAATATCGGAAAAAAACACATAGTAATATCACAAAGGATGTATATACTTTAAATATGTAATAGTGCCAGGTATTATCACAAATTATATGTTCTTTTACGATGTGATTTCTCAAAAACTAAGTAATTATGTAAAGAAAAAATACAAAATATTTGTAAAATTTATTACCAGTCTAAATTAATTTTACAAAACTTTTGTAAATTTTCTTTACCAAAAACTTGTAAAAGCTTATCGATCACAAAATGTTTGTTATTTTACAAGAAAAGTATTGGTCACACTAAAAGCAGTAAATTTCTTGTAAAACTTCATAATGCTTTTTTCAGTGTAGTAATGTGAAGCTAGAGAAGTGAATTCAATAAACGTATATTTAAAAACAACGTTCTTTTGCCACCTACACTACATTGCCAAAAATGCACTTAAACATTGTATAACAATAAGCTACTGAAATCATGACAAACACGTTTTTTTAAAAATTAATATAGATATTACGTACGTACTTTAACAAACTGACGCCTTACCATGCTCAAGACTTATTCGACACAATTTAAATGGTTCTTGCATATTTAAACTCAGATAAAAGATATTATTTTAACTTTGCATTGGGCATAGATATAGGGGTAACTACGTTCTGGTTCAATATTAGAAGTTAGAAAAACAACTGATGAATGCAGTACTTGTACCTACTAACCACTTAAAGATATGTTTAATCAGGTTGCTTCGATAAAAAAAAACTGATAGGGAATTAGATACCGATTTTTTAATATTATGGTTATCAGCTTTATCCCTGATTTACTGTATATTTACGTAGTATCGCTCCTTTATTTAAATAACAAACAAATCAAGTTGATTTACGAGTAAAATGTATACCTATTTAAAAATCCCGGTATGAGATTTTTCCCCCAAACTTTTTTTACTCGGGTGGAGCAAAGTGCATGTTTTTGCTATACACACCGTTATAATAACCAAAGCACTCATACCGGATGTCCGGAAATGACAAACAAAAAAACTTAAGGGGTAATTTAGCTCGAAAAAATAATAGTATAAGTTCATATAACATTCTTTCGAAAACTCAAAAATAATGAAATTTCAGGAAAATTTGTTTTCTAAAATCAATTTTGCCTTATAACTTCTTTTTTAATTAGCCAATTCTTTTTAAATTTGGCACACTTATTACTACTGTCCTTATGTATTTTTGCTCCAAAAATTTGACATAAACTACGTAATGCCGATTTAGACAATGCCCCTAAACTTCTTTGTTTAAAGCTTTTCATAAATTTTAATAGCTTATCCCCCACAGCACATTTCCTTTCAGAAATATCTCTGATATATTTCGAATGTCTCAAAAACTACTTAAACTCATTTACAATTTTCGCTGCTTCTCTGTAGTGGATCCTGTCAATGTCCACTACAGAGAAGCAGCGAAAATTGTAAATGAGTTTAAGTAGTGAATATTTGTTTAAACAATCGTACCTCTTTTTGTGCAACCGAGATGCCGCTCTGGTTCGGTATATTTTGTTTTATTTCTTAAAATTTTTTTAAATGTTTTTTGGGTTTATCCCGTTGATCAATTTTATATAGTTAGTGAACCTGTGTTCGCCATAGTGAACTTGTTTGTGTCCTTAATGTAGAGTTTGTGATTATATTAGGTAAGTATAACACCAAATAATTTTGATTTTGAATTGAGATTATTATATAAATAAACTTTTTAGACAGCTCTTGAAAATGGTTTAAGAAACCGAAACGCGTAGAGCAAAATATTAAATATTTGTGAAGAATTTTTGATTTTTCTTTCCTCTTCCGAATTTCATTCCATTAATTCATAAACTTATTAAGTTAATAATAAATAAAATGATTAATAATAATTATTATTATAGCTGGTATTGGTATTTCTCTTAAGTCAGCTCCCTTGAGCTTTTACTTCTTTTAAATTTGTTGGTGCTTATTCTTCCACTATACTGGAATTTCTTTGTTGCGATGATCTTCTATGCATTGTTCTGTTTTCTTCATTGATTTGCTTGCTTATTTTCGCTATTTTGTTCAGTGTTGTTTTTTTTTCTTTTGGTGTTGTATCAGTTTTTTGTTTTGGTACTTTTCATGACTTTTTTTTTTGTTTCTCTATTGTTTTTGTTAATCCTTGTTTTTGTTTTTGTGTTTTTAGGGTGGGAGCCAATCTTTCGGATATTTAAAGTTGTTGTGTATTGTCGATCGTATGTGTGAGTTTTGTATCATTGGATTTGTCGATAAGTCTGTCCTTTCAAAGTATTCAGTTATTAATTTTGTATTGTGTTCCGCAATTGTTTCCATTTTTAGGTATCTGTGTAATACAGCTGTCGGTACGTGTCTTTGTGCGTTAGTCATAATCCTCAATATTTTGTTTTGTAGTATCTGTAGTTTTTGGTATATTGTCTTGTTTACGGTGCACCATGTTGGTACACCGTATGTCAGTACAGGTCTAATTATGGTCTTGTAAACTGTTGTCTTTGTCTTTAAATTAAGTTTGCTTTTGGCGCAGAGTAGGGGATACACGGCACCCATTTGTCTGTGTGCTTTTTTAAGTCTAGTCTCGACATTGTCGTTCCAGGACAACTTTTTGTCAAAGACGAGACCAAGATAGCTCTCTCTCCACTCTATGGCTTTATTATTTACTTTGACCCTTGTTTCTGGCAGTCTTAGTCTCGCCTTTGAGAAAAATATGGCCTGTGTCTTCCCCTCATTAAGTCGCATCTTCCATGTATCCAGCCAATTCTGCAGAAGCAGGATATGGCGCTGCAAGCGTAAAACTACTCTCCAGGGCACTCCCGAGGTGGCAGTAATCGCGGTGTCATCAGCGAACAGGTATAGTTGTGTAAATTGATTGTGCGGGATATCCGCTGTGTATATGATGTATATGATTGCAGCGAGTGGTGACCCTTGCGGGACCCCAGGTCGTGCAACCCTGGTTTGTGATAGTGTATTGTCTGTTGACACCGCGAATTTTCTGTCCTCAAGGTACGATATAACAACTCTGATTAGAGCGTCTTGCGTGCCTAATGTAATTAATTTTAAGAAAAGTCCGTCGTGCCAGACCTTATCAAATGCCTTAGAGCCGTCGTGAAAGACTGTCCCTCTTGACTGGTGGTGGTTAAACCCTCTGAGTATATTGGTCGCCAGTCTTGTCGTTTGGCGCACCGTGCAATGAGCAGCTCTAAAACCGAACTGCTCTGGTGGTAAAACGTCATTGTTAAATACAAAATCGGTTACCCGATTTAGTATTAGTTTTTCAATGACTTTGCCAAGACAAGATAATAGACTTATTGGTCTATAACTGTCTGCCAACGTCAGATCTTTGCCCGTCTTAGGGATTAGCACCACTTTGGCCCGTTTCCAAGTGTCTGGGAAGCAGCCCTTTTCTATAATGGCTTGGGTTATATCTACAAAGTCCATTACTGAGTTTTCTGGCAGGTTTTTGATTGCTTTGTTTTTTATGCCGTCGAAACCGGGCGCCTTTTTTGGATTGATGACCCTCAGGATAGAGCGAACTTCCTTAATAGTGACCCTGGGTAAATTTTGGTCCCCCATATTTACTCTTGGCATTTCTTTGAAAATTTGCACAATTCTGGTGACCTGTGCGTTTCTTGATACGTTCTTTGATGGAAATTCACTGAACTGTTCGTAGAATGTTTCCGCGAACAGTTCAGCTTTGTCTTGTGGGTCAGTTATTCTTTCGTTAGTATTTTTGGTTTTGAGGTACGAGGTGGGCTTTTGCCCACCTTTCGCAAGATTTTTTGTGAACTTGAAGATGGAGTAGTCTTCTGTTCGAAGACCCTCCATCTTCCTTGTCCAAGTTTCGTTTTGTTTTTCGTCGAGTCTGTGTCTGATTTCAGTTGTGAGTCTGTTAGCTTCTGTTTTTAATTATTATTATTATTTTATCGCCGAATTACGAGAAAAGTATTATTAATTATTAGGGAGTAACTCTCCGCAATGCACTGGCAGTAAGACGTTTGTATGATGAGTTATATCTGAACAGAAGAATAGGTACCACAATCGCGAATGTTTAATATTACTCATCAAAGGCTTGGGGAATATGGATCATTTAAAACTAAACACTATGACATAGAGTAGCAGTGAAGTACTTGAACTATGGAAGCAGAAGCTCGTGCTTTGAATTCAAATGAGGATAATCGCAAAATAAGTACAAGTTTAATTCCTACTCAGAAAAATATTCCAAAGAGTTCTGTACATGAAATATTCCAAGAACAACTCCTTTATCCCTACCATTAACAAGAGGTGCAAGCTCTACTTTCTGAAGTTCTTATTTCTCGTGTGAATTTGTGAAATAACGAAAATCGAAAATTTGTACCCTTTATTCATTTTACAGATAAAGCTGGATTTGGACATGATGGCCCTATCAATCTTCATAATGAACATTATTGTTGTGTGAGAATCGTTACTTGGTGATAGAACGCGGTTTTCAAAACAAGTTTTTGTTTAATGTGTGGGCAAGTATTGTAGGAGACCACTTAATTGGGCCACATTTTTTTCCACAAAGACTTAGTGGTGAGAGTTAATTCGATTTTTTAAGAAATCGGTTGCCCATTTTATTGGAAGATGTACACCTAGGGACAAACAATGTGCTATATTTCCTAATGAATCTTTTCCTAAGAATTTGTATTGTAGGCTCCCAGATTTAAATCCAATGGATTTTTGTTTCGAGGCAATCCTAACTCAACGAGTTTATGAAATAAATAAATGGAATTCGTTTCCATGGAAACTCTTTGCAATTGTTTTAAGGCATACTTTGATAGTATTAAAAATTAGTGGAAATGGATCGGTAGTTACACCTAGCATGAAAATGTTTAAAGACGATTTTCTCAAAAAGTGTTCATTATATCGTGATTAAAGAGGAGGACATTCGTAACTCATTGGTGCAAAGTATGAACCATGAAGCGTGGTGTATTTACCATAATTATTCAAACTTAATTTTTAAATGTTAAATTTTTCTAAACATAGACCTATTTACTGTGCGCACCAGGAGGTGATACCGTAAATGAATACTGGTCGAACAATAGTCTTTTAAAGTAACTTCTTTGTAAGTAAGTCTAGTCTGTACTTCTACTGTTGATGTTGACGCATACCTACTTCTATTTTGAAATATTTAGTTTACTATAGACTACAGTTGCATATATTTCTCTTATCATGAGAACTCAGGATACCGTCAACTGGGGCTTCTTTGATAATTGCGGGTTAACTTTGATAACATATAATAATATATGAACTTTTACTTTCTTGAATTACTGCGCAAGCGCAAATTTCTTGGCGGGTTTGAACATATTAACATATTATCATGTTTTTTAATTGTCACACGTTCATGATAGTGGATACTTGGTGATGTGTTTTGCCGCGGTTCTCGTACTACAAGGTAAGAAAGTTTACTTTTAACGTTTATATATTTTATAAAGCTTCAGAAATTTCTAGTACACAGCGTCAGTGTTCCAAATACTTCGTGGGGTAACTTTGATCATGATCAAAGTTACCCGGTGTGGTTTAAATAAAAGGTCGGTAGGTACCTACAATAATATATTTTTTTATCTTCCAGAAATATGGTGCGAAAATATCAAAGAACTTTAGGGGTCAGAAACTATAAAAACTATAAAGAGGAAGTTATCGAAGAAGCGTTAAAAATAATTGCAGATGAAAATGTAAGTTTACGAAGAGCAGTAGTTCAATTTGGGATTCTATTTGGTACTTTGTATAAGAAGTACAAAGGGCTCCACATTCGTGCAGTAGGACGTCCTACATTATTCACTCGACAAGAAATTCAACTTGTCAAAAGCGCTGCCATCTGTGGCGACTGGGGATATCCCTTGTCTAAAGAAGACATGCAGTTCTTGGCAAAAAAACTACCTTGACAAGCAGGGCAAGGTAATACCCTATCTAAAGGACAATAAGCCTTGCGTAGATTGGGATAACCTCTTAATAAGAAATCAATCCGAGGTTTGCAAAAGGGTCGCTGCAAACATTAAAAGAGCTAGAGCTACAGTCAGCGTAGAGTCGTTGGAAAAATATTTAAATCATTTAAAAACAACAATAGAAAATGTCCCTCCATCCCATTTATCTAACTATGATGAAACTAATATGGCGGACGATCCTGGAAAGAAATTTACAGTTTATAGACGAGGTATAAACTAGTATAAAGTACCCCGAACAAGTATGTAATTTTTCCAAATCTGCCACAACAATTATTATTTGTCGGTCGGCTTCAGGCGTACTACTTCCGCCATACATAATATACAAATCTGCAAAGATGTGGAATACTTAGACAGAAAGTGGTCCAAAAGGTAGCCCTTATTGTTGCGAAGAAGGTGTTGCAGTACTGGTTCGCGATATAATAGAACGAATGATGGCTGGATGGAGGCATCCAGTTTTACAGATTGGTTTATGACATGCTTCTTAGCACATGCAAAAAAAAACTAGATGGGAAAAAAGTCTCATTGGGGATAATTTGGCCGCATATTTCACAGCCGAAGTTCTTAAGTGTTGCGACGAAAATAATATCGCTTTTGTGTGTTTGGTCCCGCATTCAACTTACCTAACACCGGCTCTTGATGTGAGTTTTTTCAGGCCGATGAAAATGGCTTGGCGAAAAACGTTAAGTACTTGGAAAACAAAAAACCCAAAGATAGGTGTCTTGCCTAAAGAAGAATTTCCCAGACTTCTTCAACAAACTTTAACTGCAATAGACAATGCGGGCGAAGGCGAAGCAATGAAAATAATCCTTATTAGTGGATTTGCAGCGACTGGAGTTTTCCCATATGATCCTAAGAGGGTGTTATCAAAAATTCCGGGATATGTTCAAGAAAATGAAAATGCTGACATAAGCAATCCACTTATTGATTTCTTAAAAGAACAGAGATTTGGGAGTCGAAGTACTACAAGGAGACAAAAAAAGGAAATGGTAAACGTCGTTCCAGGTAAAAGCGCAACGCACGTTACAGCAGGCGTAGTAGAAGAAACCATGGGAAATAAAACAGACGAAGAGACTATAAACGATGAAAACAACGACGAACAGGAAAGAAAGCAATATAACAAAGAAGAAAAGGATAACAAAAACCGCAAAACTAAACTAACTAAAAATTTGAGAAATATAGACTTAAAAATTGGATCGTTTATTTTAGTTAAAATGACAACTGTTAATATTAATGTTAATAAATATTTTGTCGGTAAAATAACAAAAATATTAGACGACACACTTTTTAATGTTAGTTCCCTAAGATTTAAAAAGGGCAAAAAGAACAATTTTTTTGTTTTTCCTGACATCTTGGATGAAAGTTATGCTCGCAAGTCTGAAATTATGAGATCACTAGAACCCCCGGAACATCATAGAGGGCAATGTGTTTTCAAGGAGTTTGAAAATTTTGTAGAGGTCTAAAGTGCCAATTTGTTATCCTTTTTGTTTTGCTACCGATAAAAATTTTTTAGTTTCTATGTTTGCTACAAAGCAAATTAATGGCTAGTTTAAGTTTATTATATTCGTTTTGAGTCAACTTTTTTTTAAACGTTTAAACTAAAAAAAAATATAGTTACAAAGAAAATTGCTAGTTTAGGTATATTTCGTTTGTTAGTTTTTATATTTTTGTTATGGAAATCTAAAATTATTAAAATAAAAGCGTATTTCTTAATTTCTGGTTTTCTTTTTTGACACAAACCCTGTTATTTATGAAATTCATTATCACAGAATTAAAATTTTCTTCTTTAAATTAATATTTAACATTGATTTTCAGAGCAAAAATTAGGCATGATCAAAGTTGCAGTAAAACTTTGATCAGATCTTTTTTTTTTTATTTCTGTTAAAGTTTACTGAATGCCTAAAGAGTTTTTAGATTAAACATATTATAACTGCATATATTTCCATTTTTTTTTTTGTTTCCAAATATCACAATTGGTTAGTTACTACAATCAAAAATTAAAATTCTATTGATCAAATAAGCCCCAATTGACGGTACATCCGAAATTGTTACAAATGTTTGATGAAACCATTCCGTTGTACTGCTGTTCTGGTTAGCTCTGGACAGGGCTGACAAGGACTAGAAGCTATCGGATCACTTCTTGTGTCGACATTTCTTTGATTAGTTTAAGATCATCTTAAGAGTGAATCGATATTTTGAAGAGATCTTGGACATATGCACCACTTCACAAATTATTTTGTGAAAATGACAGTACGTCAACTCTACCTGTTCTGAAATGGTGGGGCAAAGCTCAGATTTTAAATATATTTCTGGGGCAATGATCAACTTTTTCTAAACCTAAGAACCTAAACTTTATATGTATGCTCCAAGCTTCAGCAGTATCGATACAGTAAAGAAAAGGTCTCAACACGCAGAATTCCATGGCACGAGTTAAAAAAAAAACGCACTATATAAATAAAAAAACATTTCTTTTTAATACAAAAATAACACGTAAGATCTATAATTATTAACAACATCTAAATAAGTAACAAAAACTTTTAACAATTTTCGTATACCAATGATTACAGACACAAAATTTCATTAATATGTCATTCCCAACACAATTGTATGGTCCGTATTTATTCAGTCTGCTAATATCACCTAACAATTCGAACTTTTCATCATCTACCTTAATCGTCGCTTCAAACATCGCGTAGGGCTTTGTTTCTATTATAATTAAATAATTTTCTGTCCAGGAATTATTACGTCCAAATTTTCTATTCGATTTTCCGACAGTGTGTACTGAATTAAGTTCATATTCCACACACCATCCCTTTTTTATACAACTTCTGATAATTTTATGTAATTGAGCTACCAGATAGTGCCCTAACTTTAAAACTACTTTATTTGTATTGCTTATTGTATTGTATCCTTCGCAAGTACACCAATGGTGCTCTATGCTGCCATCTCTGCACGAGCGAGTTTCTTGAACCTTTTCAAATAAAGATTTGCAAGATGGACACCCTAAACTTGGTTTAATATCATAACTATCATTAGAGAGCTTTAGTAAGTGTTGTAGAGTCATGTAAAAGTCATAGGGGTTGGTTAAACGATTATGAGCATTATGTAAAATATTTTCGTAAAATTTCGGATGAGAATCTTGAAAAGTCTTTGGAAACTTAAAATATAGAAAAGGTAATCGTTCTTCCAACCAGCCAGAGTAAGTTAATCGTATATCACCAAATCGAAATCCATGATCGCTAAACATAATAAATACTGAATCTTTTAGTGAATCTTTAACGTCTACATCTGTTAAAAATTCTAGAATTTTATCATCCATGCTCGATGGAAGGTTGATGTCATCATGACTAAAACTGTTTAGCCAAAACATGGAGAATGTAGGATCGTTTTTAAATACAGTTAAAAACTCCTTGGCAGCACTTAAAATTCTGTTGGCAGTATTTTCAGGACCTGAGCAAACCGCAGTTAAATGCTTAAATGTTAATGGCAACGAGTATGCCGACAAAAAGTAAGGTCTCATATAAAAATCAGTCGGTGGGTCCACAAATCCTTTCTTCTCATAATTGAAAGTATTGAGATACGGATCATCTTCTCCATAGGCAGTTAGGAATCCGTTTTCTTTAAATCTTTTCCAAATAATATCACACCTATCAAAACTTAAATTTCGCAAGCATATTGGATTTAACGTATTCATGCTTCTACCAGTTAATATTGCCATTAGATTTGGAAAGGTATTGTCTTCAATTTTGTTGTATCCTTTAAAACTAATAAAGTTTTTTTCTAAATAAGAAAATACTTTGGGCATGGTGCGTTGTAAGCTTAACCTAGAGATGCTGTCAATTCCGAGCATGAAAATTTTCAACCGGCAGTCTATGTGTCTTGCATATGATATGTTTTTAAAATGTGGCGATACTATATAATGTACGTTTTGATAAATAACTCCAAAAAAGGTGCTACACGTGACTCGTATAGATGGATAGAAAATATTAGTTTCTTCGTGGAATTCTTCGCATCTAGAGTAGCTGGAAAAAAAAACACCATTTTACATTTTTGGAACATCAGTAAAGTTGCAAGTAACTAAATAATCAAGTCAATGGTAGGCAACGAAACTTTTTTTAAGTTGTTAAGAATAGTTTTGCACAGGTTCAAGATATTTAAGAACCTCCCTTATTTTTCATTTACTTATTCAAAAAGTTTGTTTAGGGGAAAGTACTGTAAAAAGATACAGCGGATAAAGTCAAATCTGGTCTTATCTGGCGGGTCCAAAGGTCACCGATTATATGAATCAATTCGAAAATTCCAGAGCTCATCAAAATGTTGTAAATAAAAACCAATATGGCCGTATATGGACAGCTGATTTTCCATAAAATTGAATGTTAATAGGTTAACCGTTAACTTGAAACTATTAGTCATAATAAAAATGACGGGTCTCCTTCCAAAATTAATTTCTCAGGGGTGCGTTCGTATTATTGCAGACGGTTAACACAATAGTTTTACATTTAACAAATTTAATAACCAAAATGATGGGGGAAAATTAGATAAACAATATACAGTAAAACCCCTGACTAGCGACCACCAAAAATGTCGATGAAATGTTAAATAAATTAAACAAATTTTAGTTTATTTTAGCAGATAATAATAAATTAAATGTAAAAAAAATCAAATTACACATTGGCTAAATTTTTGTTGTGTAATATCAGGCTAAAAAAATATTTCCAATTTAATAGGTTACCTACTTCAAAAGTCAACGAGAAAAAGCTACTAGAGCCGGTGAGGTATCAAATCCCAAATTTATTTTACACGTATTTTGCCCCTGTTAAGCCAATAAGCGCCCCGCTAAAAATAAGTGGGAGAAAGAAACGTATAAAGTCTAAACCGGTCTCAAAATGCGGGTCCAAAGCTCACGGATAATATAAATCAATTCGAAAATTCCACAGCTTATATCAAAATGCTGTGAGACTATGTAGGTATCAATATACCCGGAGAAAAGATACATAGTTTTATTATTTTAACTGTCGTGAAGTCGTGAAGATAGCCAGATATAATATTATTACTTTTGCAAAAATTATGTACATAATAGTACAGGGGTGGCGAATCTTTATATGTATTAACGTGCATTTTTTCTAAAGAAATGTTTAATGAGGCCATAGACGTGCCGTCGCAATTCGTAATATAATAATTCATAGTAAACTTTGTGATCGGTGGCGAGCCAAAATTTTATGTCGCGTGCCATTGGTTCGCCATCCCTGTAAATAGTTTACCTTAAATGTATTTATTAAATACGACAATAATAAACAGTGTAATTCATTTTAACAATTTTACTACTAAAACCTAAAAATTCAATGGCATTTAGTCTGATAAACTATTTCGAAAATGAAAGAAAAAGTGGAAATTGGCCAACCAATATGCAGGAAACCGTAGCGAAAGCACTGGGAATTAGTTTAAGGACTGTGCAGAATAATGTGCATGAAAGAAAGCATAATATAATACCGAAGAATACTAAAAAATGTAAACAAAGAAAACCGTTTATAAACTAATTATAGACTAAAAACTGTCATCGTCACTTATAAAATCTGAAAACTCCTCGTCGTCTGAGTCGTCTTCGAATGGAGCAATTATCATTGGCGCTACTTCGACATCTAGTACTTGTTCTCGATCCCACCAATCCCTTATTAATATTTCTGTATGTTCCACTGATTTCTTCCAGTAGGTACTCTTGTGTAATATGATCCAAAGAATCTTGCCAAACTATTTGTACTTGGTCGGATTTAAGACCATCACCTACATGTTTTTCATAATAAGACTTTGCCCCGGCCCATATTAATTCTATTGCGTTAAACTGGCAATGATATGGCGGCAGTCGTAGAACCTCATGGCCATATTCAATCTACCGCGTATATTCTTGGTTTTTTAAGAGACTTTGCCATTGATAGGAGTTCCGATTTAAGCATATTTGATGAAGGATTTTGGTCGTGTTTTTCAAGCCACTCATAAATATCATTTTTCCTCCAAGATGAAGTAGGCTGTTTATTTAAAATTCTTGAATGATATGATGCATTATCTAATACAATTAAAGACGGAGAATCCAAATTTGGTATCAATTGAACTTTTAACCATTTTTCAAACATTTCGCAATTCATATTATCATGATAGTCAGCACTTTTTGATGCTGAAGAAAAAATTAAGCTTGCACCTGGAACATATCCTGTTACAGAACCAGCATGTAAAATAATGAACCGCTTTCCCGTGCCACATCCCTTTTTCCTTTTCACGCTTTTCACAGAATCATCTTGCGAAGATTTTGAACCACTTCCACTTGAAAATATCCACGTTTCGTCTAAAAATACCACTTTTCTAAATTTCGATTTGTAATTCCCCGTATAATTTTTTAAAAACTAAACACGCTGACTCGCTATCTGTGGCTGCTCACATAAAAATATTCGGTTACAGTCTTTTTTATAGCGAAAACCTAACTTTTTTAATAATTTTGATAGCGCTTCAAGTCCAATTTCCAAAACACCCCGAATTTTTAATGTTTCTTGTAAAACTGGTAAAGAGTTACATTGGTTTTTGATCTGTATAAATCGTAAATCACATTTCGAACTCCCATTTTAACATTTTCGCTTAAATCCTCAGTCTTTGGCTTTCTTCGTTCACATTTTTTAGTATTCTTGGGTATTATGTTATGTTTTTTTTTCATGCGCAATTCTCTGCCCAGCCCTTAAACTAATTCCCAGTGCTTTGGCTGCTGTTTCCTGAATATTGGTTGGCGAATTTCCACTTTTTCTTGCATTTTCGAAATAGCTTATCAGTACCATTTTTTTTGCTTGGGGATGCAAAAACCCAGAAAATTTTTGCATTTTGTCACAAACTGTCAAGGTCACAAAACTGCCATCTTTAAATCAAGACGAAGGTGGCAGGTACTTGGGCAGGTACAAACTTTTGTGAATCGCTGAAAATTAAATACCTATCCTTTTCTTTGATGCCAAAATTGCATAAGCCTGTCATATTTGTCTGACGGATTTTATTTGGTTAGTATGATTAAACGCAATAAAAGAAAAGAAAAATTGAAAGTATGTCTTTGTTAAATCGTAAACCCGCCAGATAAGACCAGATTTGACTATATTTTAAAACAACCTAGAGAACCTGAATCCTCTGACAGAAACTAAAGAAGTTTTTAATATGACATAAATAACTGGTGTTTTTTCTTTTTATAAATTCCCGTCATGGCCTACTAATAAAAAATGTATGTTTTTTTAATAAAACGTAAATTTCGTGCTTATAATTAAAAATAAAAATAAGGTATTAAATATTTCCGAGAAGCTTGTTATAAACTAAATTATATTATAAAAAAAATTAATAGGGTGACGCATTTAAAAAAAGTTTTTTTTCTCAGAAACTATTGAACGTAGAAAAAATCTGAGTACGTCACTGAATTCTACGTAAGAAACTGCAAAAAGAACATTTGTTTTCTCTTCGATAAGCTACAGGGTAATCTAAATATGGGGATTGTCCAAAAATGTAAAATTTTCAAAAGCATCCCGTATATCAAAAGCAAGGACTAGAAAAATTCTGATTGCGGCATCTTTTGTTTCACAAAAAAGTAGCACAGTGCTGCAAAAACCGTAGCCTTCTGTCTTTGCTAATAACGGAGATACCCCATAAAACCATCGAAAACTGGACACCCCGTACTAAATGATCTAAGGAAGAATACTCTTAATTAAGTATTAGCATGCAATTAAGAAAACACCCTATATATTAACTTACTTTACTGCACGGTCTCCTATTCGCAAAATTTTCGAGTAACAACAGTTTATGTTTAATCTAGTGTACAAAGGAATCACAGATTGATTAATTTTTAACGTCACTAAATCATTTTTTCTTTCTATATAGCTTAATAATGGCTTATCTGAGCATGCTTCATATTTTTTTGCTTCAATAAACGGTAAGACGTCGCTGTTAAATGGATGTAAGTTTGGTATCTTGCAATTTGTTGTATTAATCAGGAATGAAGGTGTTTTCGATATTGTTCCTAAAAATATAATTAATATTGTAAATTTATTAACAAATAAAGATATTATACACCGCTTATTAAATTATCAATCAAGACTTGAACAAATCCCCATGTTAAAATTATTTTAGTAGTTATACCATAATTTATCGTTCGTTTCTTAACCATTTTGGTGTCGCTACAATAACATGTACCTATTTGGATTTCGTTTTTAATTAATACTTCTGTATGTACGAACTCGTCGACAATGTTAATTCGCACACCTTGTTGTCGCTGTTGAAAAGCATCGTCACCCGCACGTTGCAGTCAAAATTTGAACGTCATTCTTTCAACACTTTAATAAAAATTTGTGGCGGTATGAAAAGTTGGCCTTGAGCTGGTCAATCAGAGTTCCTTAATTTCTTGAGATTCGTACATATCATATAAAAATAGTTTATCCAGAAATATTTTTTTAACCAAGATACGCTAAAAATAAAGTTAATCACCTCACGACTCCCTTAGCAATAATTAATAGTAATAATACTTATTGTTGTGAGTGTTGTGACGACAACCTTCGGTAAATTATATGTCTTAATTTTATTTTTTAACTGAATACAATGGATTTTTCTTACTGAAGATGCCTTGATGATGGCCTTATCTGCCGAAACGCCCAAGGTTTAGGGTCAAAGTATACTTTAAAACGGAAGTTAAGGCTTTACTTTCACCCTTTTGAACTTCAGGACGGCAAATACGACTTTATTTTTAATAATAGTTAGAGCCAAATTTACTTAAGCAATTTCAAATCTTTTGCATTACCTCAGACGAACATATTTGTTCGTCTGAGTGCATTACTAACACCGGGATAATTTGCACTATATTAATTTTAAACGTGTCAATCTTAACAAAACAAAGCTTTGGGTCTCTAATTTTTGTGCTTGATTATGTGATTGCTGGCTGGCCAATAAAAGATTTTAATTTTGCAAATGTAAAACATAAAACACAGAAACTGCAGGCACAAGTGTAAACTTGGATTTTTGAACTGCATCACCTTATTTTATTAACAGATGCGTGAAATATGGCAATCTTTTTGCAGAAATCGGGAAAATGCGATTTTTCTTATTAAAGTAAACGTAGGGGGAATTGTTTTTAAAATATGAACAAAAAGAAAATAAAATCTTTATCGAGAAACAGCTTAACTTACATTGCGCTCTTTTATAAGTTATTCAAAAAAACACAAAGTCACGGTCTCAAGTTCTAATTTTTGTATTTGTTACGCGTTTCACCCTAATCGGGCATCATCAGACCTACAAACATATTGCCTAATATACACCTGTATAGAAAATGTGTAAAAGAAATAAGCATTCCTGACTGAGCTGGATTTAATTAAACAATTGGCGAAGAACAATGGTTTCTCTATTAACTCAATAAACAAACTAGGTATATTATAAATTTGTTAATAAATATAAACTTTCTTACCATATTAAACTCCCGGAAGAGAAAACTAAAGGGAACAACTACAAATGCTTAACCTTCTTCGGAGAAATTTCAGTTCAGCTGGGAAAGTTTTTTAAAACATCTGGCTTATCCATTGCTTATAGCTAGTAAATACATTAAGCAAACACTTAATTAATGTCAAGGATAGAATTGACACCTTGTCAAAATCGGGGGTTTATTCTTTGAAGTTCGAAGACTGTAATGCAGTATATGTTGGACAATCGGGGAGGAAAATCTCTACCCGGGTGCGGGAACACTTAAACATTGTCAAGAAATTCGAGCACAATGATATTGTAGAAACCAACTCTGCCTTCGCTCCCCACCTACTAAGCACAAAACACTCTTTCTCCCAAGAGGGCATTAGCGTTCTACATGAGCGCTCGAAGGGTAAAGAACTCAATTTGTGGGAAAAGTTAGAAATAACGAAAGCCAAAAAGAGCCCTATTCTAAACTGTGTGAATGATGTTTTCAATTTTGAGCCTGGTTTAATTTTTAATAACTTAAGGAATGACCTAGATTTATAAGTTTTAATTTCTGTTTGTGAATGACTCCGTGGCGTATCGGCAAGGCCATTCCAACGGCCGCCGGGCTTATGGCCCGTATGCGCCTAAACCTGTTCATATCATATCTTGGGTTGAAATGTAATACATTAGGCTTAAGTTGAGATATTAGTTATAGTGTAGAAATGTAATTTATAGGAAATAAAGAGCTTAAAAAGGAAAAAGGAGGGTCAAACACACGCGGGGCACCGGGTTCAAATCTGGATCCTAGAAAGAGTTTTTTATGAACATTTTTTTGTTGCTATTTTATTTTTAAAATGTTGTTCTCTCCTAAGTTTTAGTGTTGTTTTTAATGTGTTGTGAAGATGTCGAGTCTACGTTTTTATATATTTTAGTTGTAATACTTTATGTGGACCATAGTAATAAGGTAAAATTTTATTTCTTTTACACATTTTCTATACAGGTGTATATTAGGCAATATGTTTGTAGGTCTGATGATGCCCGATTAGGGTGAAACGCGTAACAAATACAAAAATTAGAACTTGAGACCGTGACTTTGTGTTTTTTTGAGTTACTCTACATTACTTTTATAAGTTCTTGACGAAAATTATGTCAAATGTCGACGCATCGTTATATCATTTCTTAGTTTTTTTAAATACGTCTGATAATCGAATAAGGCTTTCTGGGGCCCAATACAGAAAAAGAGAATTAGTATCAGGTTTCCGAGATACAAATGTGACGGAGACCGAAATCACAAACCCCAAGGAAGATGATTTAATTGCAGAACCTGAATCCAGTGAAACCGTGACCAAAGACGCCTCAGAAGATCGGGGTTGGCTGGAAAAAGTAAGTTCTGCAGATATTATTCATGTTTCTTATAAAGATGATGTTTATAAGGATCCTGTTGCTGTTGGCCTTCCGTATACCATCGGACAAAATTAAGTTAACTTTAGTAGTTAGGTCCTATCCAACATAAAGAAGCGGATGTAAACTTTCCTTTAAAAGATAACAGAGGTTTCTCATATATTTATTACAAAAAAGTAACCCGGAAATAATTCCAAGAGTTTGGCTAGTGTATTCTAAATTAAAAGATTGTGTATTTTGTGTTCCTTGCAAAATATTTAAAACTTTTTCTAGTGCCTCTGTTGATGGATATAACGATGGGAGACATTTAACTCAGATTATATAAGTTATATTATATAAGTCATGAAAAACCGAAAAGTCACATTTTTTGTAATACAAAATCTTGGATTGATCCATTTCTTCTAAAACAACTACTGAGTCTCTAAATGAGAAATAAATAAATATGAAAAAGGATGGATGGGTTTCCCTGTTAAAAATTATAATTTATACCGTTAAATTCTTAGCCGGTCAAAATTTGAGTTTTAGAGGCAAAAATAACACTGGGGAACAAATTTCAACTTTTTTTTTGTTTCCTGAACAAAACCTATTTTTTTTTATTGAACTACAAGAAACTAAAAAATACCTATTAAAGATTTTAGTTAGCTCGCAAAAAAAATCTGAGTTATTTGTTACAATATTTTAATTTATAGGCATATACAGGGTTAGGCATCTGGTTTCATCTATTTATCATAGTGCGCTGTGGAAATAATAATTTGATTTTGACAATTATAGTGACACATTCCTATATGTCAACAGTTGCAATTTAATTTGTCATGGACAAATTTCCGATAAATCAACGAATTTATGTCGTAAAACAATTCATATTAACTAATTCAGTTGTGCAAGTGCAAAGAAATTTTCGTCGCGAATTTAATGTGGAAAGACACGGAAGAATTCCAACACGCCAAACCATAATGAGGTGGGTAAGAGATTTTGAAGTTAGAGGAAATGTTGCATCAAATTTTCGTGGAGGTATACGTACAGTCAGAACACCCGAAAATATTGAACGGGTAAGACAAGCTGTGATATGAAGTCCGAATCGATCTGCATCAAGGCAGTCACTTGCGTTGCGCATTTCCAACAGGACATTGCGAAGAATTCTGCATTCTGATTTGCACTTCCACCCATACAAAATCCAAGTTGCTCATAAGTTAAAAGAAGCAGACAAACCAGTTCGTATTGCTTTCTGTAGACAAATTTTAGAAAATGATGAAAACCTGTTAAATTTCTTGATGATGTCAGACGAAGCGCACTTCCATTTAAGCGGATATGTGAATAAGCAAAATTATCGTTATTGGTCCGACGTAAATCCGCAACAGCTTCATGAACGACCCCTCCATGATGAAAAAGTTACCGTATGGTGTGGTGTTTCAATTTTTGGTATCATAGGGCCATATTTTTTTGAAGAAAACAACAGAACTGTTACAATAAATGCCGAACGTTACGTTAACATGTTACGGGTATTTTTACGGCCCGAATTGCGAAGACTAAGACAAAATCATATTTGGTTCCAACAAGATGGGGCTACCGCACATACAGCACGACAAACTCGAATTTTGTTGCAAGAAATGTTCCCCGGTCGCTTGATATCAAAATTTGGTGACATAACGTGGCCAGCTAATTCCCCCGATTTGACGGCTCCTGATTTTTTCCTCTGGGGATATCTAAAGGAAAAGGTTTATGAAAGGCGTCCCAATACCATCCAAGAACTTAAAATACGTATTTTGGAAGAAATAAATAATATTGGAGCAGAATTGTTGGAACGAGTTATGCAAAATTTTAGATCCCGATTACAAAAATGTATAGATAGTCAAGGAAGTCATTTAAAGGATGTTATTTTTAAAACATAAATTGCACATATTAATATTGTTATTTTTCATAATTTTGTTTCAATAAAATGTTTTTTGGTCTTATAACAGATTTTTGAAAATAGGTGATACCAAATGCCTAACCCTGTACAATGAAAATTTTAATTTATAGGCATTTACAATGAACATACAAACAATATATTGTTGGTTTAACAATAGCAATTAAATAGCACATTTTTGTCACTGAGTCTAAAGTTTAGACACTCATTTTACGCTTCTTATCCTATCTTTTGAAAGCAGCCTCGGGGGCATCTCTCATAATAGTCCAACGGTAGTCGGCTAACATCTCACAGTTCCATTTTCCCTGATACCTTCTTTTCATGTTTGAAATATCCTGGTGGAACCTCTCACCGTACTCGTCACTTACAGCACCACAATTTTCCGGAGAGTAATACAGATGAGAATCCAGGAAATGAATTTTCAACGACATATTACACACCCTAGGTTTTGGTAACATAAAAGAAGTTAGGCAACCAGCTCTTTATAGTATTCTGCTTTTATCGTTCCCAAAAAATTTGTCGCAACCATTTTAAAGGCATCCCAAGCGTCATTTTCCTTGCCTTTAAGTATGGAATCGAATTGCGCATCTTCGAAAGATTTCCTAATCTGGGGACCCACAAATATTCCCTCTTTAATTTTAGTGTCACTGATTATAGGAAACTTTTCTTTTAAATAACTAAAAGCACGGCCTTCTTTGTCCATGGCCTTCACAAAATTTTTCATAAGTCGCAATTTTATATGAAGGGGCGGAAGTAAAATATTTTCTGGGAGAACTAATGGCGCGCTGGCTACATTTTTCTTTCCTGGCTCAAAATACTCTCTCGGTGGCCAAATTTTCTTTATGTAGTGATCCGATATTTCGTATAACCTAGCTGCATTTCAAGCAAAATCGCCACAACTTTTAAATCCCCACAAATTTGCCAATTATATCTTTCATATTGTATGGTCTCCAATAACAATTTCAAATTGCTATACGTTTCTTTCACGTGGACTGCATAACCAATCGTGACTAAAGGCAACTTGTTTCCATTATGAAGTAACACAGCTTTAAGACTTACTTTTGAGGAATGAATGAAAAGTCTTCAGTCTTTTGGATCATAGTCGAGATTTAAAGCTGCCATTAATCCCTTAATGTCCCTACAGGCTCCCAAATTGTTTTCCATGTTAAAAAATGGTGTTAGGTTTTTCTGACGGCTTCGGTACACAGAAACTTTTACTTCATCTTAAAGTAAGTTCCCTTGTCGCAATCGAGGGGCCAATAGTTCGGATTTTTTTTAGGCAATTCCAAATTCCTTTTAAGGTCACTTAATTCACTTTGACTTATTTTGTGAGGCTTTTTACTGGGAAGTTCACAGACAAAATCGGAATCTTGGGAGGTTGATGGCGACATTTTCCAGTGAACCGTTTAAATCCATTGGATCATCATCAGAACCAAGACTATATTCCTGAAGTGGATTAGGTACAGGCAACTCGTTACTATGAGGCACCGGGCGTATGGCGGATTGCAAATTTGGATACTGTATCGCAGACCTTTTTTTCTCCGAAAAGCCTTTTCTGATGGGAGGCGTTAAACGAAAGTAACAGTCAGTAACAGTAGGCAATGCCTACTAGTAACGTGGTCTTTCGGTTCTCGCCAGATCATAAGAACAGCAAAGCATCTTACGCTTTTTTCCACTTAGTCAGCCGCGAATGTTGGACGAACATATTTTGTAGCAGCAGATATGGGGAGCCCAATTTGTATCCTAGTCTTCAATTTTACAGCCAAAATACAAGTGGTAAGCCTTTTGTATTAAAGGGCTACGTGTACGTTTTTGTTTCACAAAAGTCACTTCACCACATATATAACAAAAATGATCCGGCTTATTTAAACAAACTCGCGACATGTTGCTTAAAACTCTCTAATTTCTCAAATACGAACAGCTCTCAATCAACTGGTGGTTTAAATACAACTAACTAACAATTTAAGATTTATGTTATATGTATTTAAACCCCTTATAAAGTACACCTAGTATAATAAATCCAGGTACTTCTCATTTAATAGTCGAATTTTCCCATGCATTACGGGCAGGTAGGCAATTATCAATAGTAATATGTTAAGTGCATGTAAAATTGCTGAAAATCATGCATGAAGGTTTGTTGCCCTAGAAACAGCTTGAATGCATTTTTATTGTTATTTACCAAAAAGTGCCCGACCGAAGGGAGCCGGATCATTTTTGTTATATATGTGGTGAAGTGACTTTTGTGAAACAAAAACGTACACGTAGCCCTTTAATACAAAAGGCTTACCACTTGTATTTTGGCTGTAAAATTGCCCGACCGAAGGGAGGGCACTTTTTAAGGTAAATAACAATAAAAATGCATGAAAGCTGTTTCTTTAGGGCAACAAATCTGAGTGCATGATTTTCAAGCCATTTTACATGCACGAAATATATTTTTTAGACTATTTCCTGAATGAAAAACTAGTAGGTGCAGAAATATAAGACAACATTTTTATTATAAAATATGTCGTTCAAGGAAAATGCTCCGAAACGAATCATTTTGATAAATTGACGCGAAATTGTCAAAGCAGAAATTTCAACTTGTTGTGACAGTGACGGTTATTCTCGTAGGTAACCAACAATGAAAAACCAGAAGAGTGCAATTTTCAGCTCAATCGCGACCGAGGGCTAATTTTCACCGAAAATCAAGTGAAAAGCGCATTGTAGTTACAGTATATGAGGGAAATAGTCATAATTAGCATGGATCTATAAAACCGGAGCCAACTGAGACTTTTGCAAGACAGATTGTTAGTGAATATAATAAAATAAGTAAGATTTTGCTATTTTGGTCTCGGAAACGTTTTTGCTGTTCCCCAGTGTAATAAGTTATACGAACAACAAAATGGAAGCTTTTAAAAATTAATTGAAACAATTGCAAAGTGGTACAATATCAGACCACCTCACTATAATTAGCAGAAGTCCATCGAATATGCGTTATTATTTAGGTATTCATATTCAAAATTAACTTATTTCGCCTTTGGGACAAGAAATAAGAAATGAAATAATATCGCTCTTAAAAGTCAAATATTATTCTATTATTTTAGATTCCACCCCTGATCTAATCTAAGTCACCAAGACCAACTTACTGTTGTAGTAAGATTTGTTCTATTAAATAATAAATCAAAGCAAATAGAAATTAGGGAGCATTTTTGGGGATTTATTTCAGTATTAGATTCGACAGGACATGATTTAACTAATGTTTCATTAGATTTCTTGGAGGCTCACAACATTTGTTTGGGGGATTTAAGGGGGCAGGATTATGATAATGGTGCAAATATAAAGGGTCGCAATAATGGTTTACAAAAAAAAGTTCTTGACCTAAACCCTAGAGCTTTTTATGTGCCTTGTGCGGACCATAGTTTAAATTTAGTTGTTACTGACGTTGCAAAAGCCTCTTTAGAAATTATAAGTTGTATTGTAATTGTACAGAAGTTATACGTTTTCTTCCCCACATCTACTAAACGTTGGAAGGTCTTAAAAAATGAAATCCTAACTTTAATACTTAAACCCTTTTCAGATACTAGATGGGAAAGCAGAACAGATGCGCTAAAAGTTATTAGATACAATTTAACAAATGTGATGCTTTATATTCTGATAATACAAGAGGCTCTGAACCCAGAAACATAACAAATTCATTAGTTTGAAAATTAAGTCGTTTAAATTTAGTTGTTCCATTATTACATGATAATTAACAAAAATGAATATCGTAAGTAAAGCTATGCAGGAATCGGATGCTACACTGCCAAATATTATTTAAATACACCAACACATATTTATATAATATTAGGTTAGATAAAGGTTTTAGTGATATTTTAGAAGAGGCAAAAAATATTGCAGAAGATATCGATTGCGACCCTTTATTTCCTTCGGTTAATATTTTTAGACCCCGAACAAAAAAGTGTTTATTTGACTACGAATGTACAGATGAGGCTCCAAGAAGTCCAGAAGATCAATTCAAAATTAATCTTTACTTTGTAATATTGGACACTGCATTATAAAAAAGAGAAGGAAGGTTCGAACAAGAAAAATAACATCACACAGTTTTCAATTTTCTCAACGTCCTAAATAATTTCCTTAAAACAGATAAATCAAATAGGTCTACAAAATATAAATCTGTGGGAAAGTATGTTACACGATCCATCTAACAATGAAAAAGATATTATAGCTGAAAATTTATGCGATGAAATTGACAACGTGTGTGATTCAATACCTATTTACAAATAACCTCATCTATCTATTTCCAAATTTAGTGATTGCCATACGAATTATTTTAACATTACCTGTGACTGTGGCTAGCGGGGAAAGAAGCTTTTCAAAACTTAAATAATAAAAAATTATTTGACATCAACAATGGGACAAGAAAGGTTTTCAGACTTATCTATTATTAGTGTCTAAAAAGACATTTCGGAAGATATAGATTTATCAGATATTATATCAGAACTTGCATTAAAAAAGGCAAGAAAAGCAAATATTATTTAATTCTTTTGACAGACTTATTAAATATAATATGTATTAATAGATGTGTGTAAAGTATGTATTTAATATACCGTAATAATTTGGTTATTATATCAGTAAATTAATAATTATTATGTTAGGTTGTAGAATTAAAAAATAAACTGAATTTATTATATTTTCTGTAATTCGTTGTGGCATTTAAGGTAAAAATATCTCAGAGAAATTTCAATTAATCCATACGGTATGAGGGGGGGGGGGGGCAAAATTATTGTCGCACACGGGCGACAACTACCCTAGGAAAGGCCCTGGATATTTTCTGTAATATTTTCGTTGGTTACAGATGTTATATGATTATTTTTTCTGTGATGTGTACAAGCACCCATCAAAATAGGAGGGATGTAGAGTAGATGGTCATGAGCCAAAAGAACGTAATTGTTCAAATAAAAGAAAGTACAGATATACTGTGGTATTACAAAACTAAAAATTATATACTTTTTTAACGTTACCAAAGCTACTTTTGTATAAATACTTCGCTGTTTTTCAGTCACTCTCTAACCTAGTTCTGGCCACCTTACGTTCTATTTCTAAGTACGAATTGAATAGCTAAGTAAAAAATGTTGGGAACCCAAAGCTTTTTCCCAATCCCGGATGTTTATAGGAATCATGGGCAAGGTGGTGCGGCGCCAAGGCCTTAAGGCGCCAGGCCTTCAACACAAATTAACATAAAACTAAAAAAGTTATCTATGAACACCGGTGGTGAAAAAGCATTATCTACCAACACCGACCGCCGGTCGGCGAACAGTACCAGTGGTGAAATTTTACTACTCCTCTTCCTGTGGGGCGCGAAAATCCGCGTGCGTTCGGCGCGCTGGTTTAAACTTGCAAAATTTTGCGTGTTCGTAATCGATGTAGCAGGTTAATTTTTCATTCTTGTCTTGATAAACGCAAAAGACGTATAGAGTGCCTTATTTGCTATTACGAATCTACCGCAATTGTGAAAAATAATTACAAATAAGGTAAGTGATTAAGTAAATTAATTAACAGGGATGCAAATAATTGTTTTGCTTTTTAATAAGTTTTGTTTATAAAACAAATAAGGCTTAGTGTTTAATATTTTTTATTTATTTCATTTAGATGGCCAGAGAAAAAAAAAGCCAAAACTTGCTTAACCAGTGAAAACGGGAGGAAGACTCGAAGAAAACCAATTTCAAAATTAGTAACTTTTTTCGAAAGACCACACAAGACACTACTTCTGATAACAGTGATTTTCTACATTCAACAAAATCAAAGTTCCTATCAAAATTAGAAAAGCAAACTAATGAGGATGAAGATCCAAAAGAATTAGATCCTGATACGTTTCAGTCAGTGTCGGTACCATCATGTTCGAGTAAGCAAGACGAATTATCCGAAGAAGCGCCCCTTTCTAACGATCCAGGTCTTTGGCCGAGTGTATTATCTCCAATGAGTGCAAGAACTTGTCGAAAAAGGTCCAATGCATTATCAAAATAAAACTATGTATCCTAAAGACAAAAGTGGACGTAAGTTTTCCGATATATATTTTACTTGAATTTTGTTAAATGGGGAAAAGATTCAGCGTCATTGGTTGCTATATTCTATTGGAAAAAATGCAGTTTTCTGCTTCTGCTGTAAAATATTCAATGACCCCAACCCCAACGATCCATTGACTTTTAAAAACACTAAATTTATTAACCAAGACGGTTTCAATGATTGGCATCATTTACGCGAACATTTCAAAATCCACGAAAAAAGTAAATCTCATTTTCAAAATTTACGTGTCTGGTCAGATTTACTAGATAGATTAAAAACTAATCGAACCGTTGATTCGGAAGTGCAAAATTTATTAAAAAATGAAACTAAACATTGGCGCAGTGTCATTGAAAGAATAATTTATACTATTCAATTTTTGGCTGAACAAAACTTGACTTTTCGTGGTCCTAGTAACAAATTATATGAAAGAAATAATGGAATTTTTTTAAAATGTATAGAAATGATAGCAAAATTTGATCCAGTCTCTGCACACATTAATAGATCTCAAAAAAATATTCCAGTTTACCTTGGAGATAAAATTCAAAACGAAACCATTAAATTAATAGGTGACAATATAAGAAACAATATTTTAAACGAAGTTAAAGAAGCAAAGTATTTTTCTATATTACTTGATTGTACCATAGACATCGTAACTACGATGCCTATGGATTGTACTCTTGATGTGAGCCGCCAGGAGTAGATTTCTGTTTGCTTAAGATACGTTAATTTAAAAGACAATAACAAACAATAAATATAGACATTAGTACCAAAAAGTATAGAGTTTTCTTCAAAAATTTCAACGATCAACTGACAGAAGGGTGGAAATTTTAGCTCAATATTATAATATTGGTTAAAGGCGCCTATCATTATTTCGCCCGACTACGCCGGCGCCGATAATACTTGGCGCGTCCCTGATAGGAATAATTCAATATTCCAAATTGGTTATTTTTCGAGTAATTATAGAAAATTCCGTGCTATCTGGGCAGTAAAGTGAAAGACAATTCAATTAATAACAAACAATTTAACGTTGGCAGCAGAGAACTAAGTTGACAGTGAAAGTATACAGGCTGTTCTATAACCATTTTGTAGTTTAAAAAAAAAGATGTTTGTCCCTTTTCTTTCCGTCAGATCCAAACCTTGGACGCGTTTCGCCGTATTACGGCTCCTCGGCAAGGCTGTAGAGTCTGACGAAAAGAAAAGGGACCTTACAGTGTATCCATATGAAACGCGTCCAAGGATTGGGTCTGACGAACAGAAAAGGCACATGACGGAAAGAAAAGGCACAAACATCTTTCTTTTATATCGCGTTTTCGGATAGCAGAAACCGACCATTAGGGGTTCCATTCCAGCGTTTGGTCTTCTCTAAGATCTCGCTGGTCTGGTTGGGTGGATAGCTCGATTGCCACAAGTTGTCGCCACGTGCAACATCTCGCATATGTATCTTTTGTAATTTGATTATTTTAATTGAACGATTTAAGAACTTACGTTTTACATCTTCTGGTAAAGGGACGTCTAACTTTCTGTCAATATAAGATATCAATATTAATATAGGTAATATTACTGTAGTCACAGCCGCGGTAAATTTTCCAAGTTGATAAACCTAAAACAAGACATTATAATGTAGTTTTTGTTGTTGTTTGTTGTATGGCTGAATTATGCAAAAACTGTAGGTTTGTGTAAAAGCAAAACTCGCCTTAAATTAAATGAAAATTTTTCACAAAAAGATTATGGCAAGGTATTTCCCTGCGTTTCTTGCAGATTTTAGTAAAAACATGAATGTAGAAAATGTCCTTAGTCTTTCAAATCTCACGTTTCGACAATAAAATACCTTTATTTACTTCTATTATTGTTTTCATCAAATCATGGTACAGTTACGCAATAAATTAGCCCTAGTGCGGCATTTTCAAAAGTGCCAACTAAACGAAATGTTTAAATAGATATTTCAATTTACATAACAGATATATTAAGTAAGTGACATTATTAAACTTAATAGTTTATTTCACACACACATAGAAAGATATTATTATGATTATTTACCTCATCCATTATAAAAGCGGGTTGATTTTCACCTGATTATTCAGCGATAATCTCCCGCTCTCCGGTGAAAATCACCCTTGTCAAAAGTGAAAATCTCACCCGTCAGAAATCCAGCGACTATTTCCCTCATATACTGTAACTACAATGCGCTTTTCAATAGTAATATGTTAAGTGCATGTAAAATTGCTGAAAATCATGCATGAAGGTTTGTTGCCCTAGAAACAGCTTGAATGCATTTTTATTGTTATTTACCAAAAAGTGCCCGACCGAAGGGAGGGCACTTTTTAAGGTAAATAACAATAAAAATGCATGAAAGCTGTTTCTTTAGGGCAACAAATCTGAGTGCATGATTATCAAGCCATTTTACATGCACGAAATATATTTTTTAGACTATTTCCTGAATGAAAAACTAAAAACGAATCATTTTGATAAATTGACGCGAAATTGTCAAAGCAGAAATTTCAACTTGTTGTGACAGTGACGGTTATTCTCGTAGGTAACCAACAATGAAAAACCAGAAGAGTGCAATTTTCAGCTCAATCGCGACCGAGGGCTGATTTTCACCGAAAATCAAGTGAAAAGCGCATTGTAGTTACAGTATATGAGGGAAATAGTCGCTGAATAATCAGGTGAAAATCAACCCGCTTTTATAATGGATGAGGTAAATAATCCATAAAATTGAATGTTAATAGGTCGGGCACTTTTTGGTAAATAACAATAAAAATGCATTCAAGCTGTTTCTAGGGCAACAAACCTTCATGCATGATTTTCAGCAATTTTACATGCACTTAACATATTACTATTGATAATCTCCCGGTCTCCGGTGAAAATCACCCTTGTCAAAAGTGAAAATCTCACCCGTCAGAAATCGTTAGTTTTTTATTTGGTAAATAATCTTCAAAATACATTTCGGGATTGGGAAATAATCAGAAAATCATTCTCAGATTTTTTGCCATTAGGAAATCGCTCTCGGGCAAGCCCTCGAGCGATTTCCACGGCAAAAAATCTTCGGAATGATTTTCGATAATTTCCCTATCCCTTAATATATTACTACAGAAAATTCTACACCTGTAATTTTTAACCAATCAAAACGTGTATTTTTGACAGATTACCATGGCAACGGATGAATTTTAGTGGAAATTTTTTCCTCGTTGGTACCCAACAGCGAATTATACTGGAAATTTTTTGACGTTTATGACAGAATATTTTTTTGAAAATCTGGTTCTTATTTATTTACATGATAATTTTGATACATTTCAATGACAAAGCTAAGATGTTTTCTATATTCTTTGGACACCTCCTTTCTTCTTAATGGCGAAAATGCAGGACTTTGAATGGAATGAATTAAATGTCTATGTCTAATGAAATATATATAATATTTAGACACTATTTTATTCACCTTTTTTCCATTTAGCACTTTGAATTTTGAATAGTTTAAATGCAAATATTCGTGAACAATTCGAAACAAATTCTTTCTTCAAGTAGGAGCCACAATCCTCTATTAATGCGGGTAAATAAGTCATCGCACGATGATTGATCATTACATCAGACAATTTCACACATATTTTGCATATAGTATGATTTTCAAACCGATTCATTTTTAAAACAACAAATTTTTTTGGTTTTACTGGCTGCACAATATTCTTTATTACAACAAAACGCGAGTTTTTCTGATGTTTTGAATTGTCAAAATACGATGATCACAGCCTCCAAAGATTGACGCTTGCTGATGCTGCGCGCTGGTTATGAAATCCATACCAATAAAGCGCGTATGAAAAGTTAATAAAAACGCAAAAGAGCAATTTTCTACCACTTGTAGTTACTCAAAACTTATGTAAAATTAAAGAATATACTGTGTTGTGTCTTCAGATGGTATTTTCGTGCAACTACAACGAGTAGAAATCAACAATTTAAAGGTCTAAATTGCTGCCAAAACTGTGACGCGCTGTAAATCTGTTCATGCAGCGTTCCGAAAAACCTTTTAAATTATGATTTTCTACCACTTGTAGTAAGCCCAAGTAACTATAAAATGAAAGAATATAATATTTTAGATCCTAAAATGGCACTTTTGAGCTACTACAATCAGTAGAAATCAACAGTTTACAGGCTAAGAATCCATTGGTGACAAGATAAACTAAATCTGTTCGTGTATGTTTCTATGGAACTAATAAAAGTTTTATTTTCTACCACTTGTAGTAGCCCAAAGTAAATAAAAAATCAAAGAATGTAATATGTTTCATTAAAAAACTGCATTAACGTGTAACTACAACAAGTAAAAATCAATATCTCAATATCTCATAGGGCAAGCGAAGCCATTACCGAAACTGCAAAGCACATTAAATTTAATAAAATTATAACTTTCTACCACTTGTAGTAACTCAAAATTGATATAAAATAGAAGAATATATTATGTTACGCTCTAGGTTGTCATTTTCATGCAACTACAAAGAGTAGAAATTAAGAATTATCGCAGGCTTGTAATCTATACCTAGGATGATCACGAAACTTCGACCCAATCTAAATTTGTTCATGAATCTAGGTATTTGAAAATCAGAAAGAGTTTCTAGCAGTTAAAAAACAATAAAAAAAAATAATCTTTCAGTTTTTTATTTAAATATAATTGGTTACAAGTAATAATAAATCTAATTATTTATATTATTTTGACTATTATAATTATTGTTTAAGTATATGAAAAACGCAATAATTATAAACTATGGCAGGTTGATTGGAAGTAGTTGCTTGTTCTTGATTTAGAGATTCTTGAATTGTCTTTGCAGAAGTTGAAGCAGACCTCATTGCGTCAATTATATCCTGATGATGGCCCGAATCTATTTGCAGATATGGTTTTATGGAGTGGCTGCTACCATGCCCCGTTATTTTAATTAATTGCTGTTCTCCAATTCCCGTTTTGGCTAAAGTTGAAACAGCAGTGGCCCTTGCAGAATGATTTGTTATCTTGATCATGTTGACATCGATTCCAATCAATGATGCCGCCGATTTGAACCAGGAAGATATTGTATTTTGTCCAGCCGGGCTGTTTTTGTACCAGCCTTTGGAATTGGGGTGCTGCCAGTTTGGATTTGGAGTTAAAAATAAACGGTTTGTTTTGATGAGGTGGCCTCGCTTGCTTGTTAGTTTTTTGAAGAGTCTAACTGGGCATATTTCTTCATTGAGTGTATTCGGTACTAGCCACTTACTGTCAGCCATTTTTTTTTTAACCGCCTTGGGTGGTCTTGGAGAAAACCGGGTTATACTCAATGCGGCCTGTTAGTTCCCCTTGATTGTCAATTTCCTCTACAAAATATTCTATTGTTGCTGCAGCTACTTCATTTCCTCTCCAGGCCAATTCATGAGCAGCAATGTGAAAGAACTTTCTTTGCAATCCTTCCGGAGTGTTTTCGTCCCAAAGCTCAATAATCTTTCTCAACTCGTCTGCTGATAGTGCGGATGAACTTGTCTCTTGGTTGGATCCATTTGTAGCCTCCGACGCTTTTGCAGCTCTTGCGTTCACAAATTCTATGTCAGAGAATGGATTAAATTTTCGATTATACCTTTCAAAAAAATATTCCTGCAACTGCTTGGCTGTGGAGTTCCATAAAACTTTGATAACACACTCCTTGTAGTCTTCGGAATTCTTTTTTCGCATGTTAAACCCATAGTCTTCAAGAATAAGCGCCAGTTCTTCCACAGATATATCCGCTCTGTCGAAATCATACGATTTTTCTGCGCAAAAGTTTGTAAACTGCTTACATACGTTTGACTTCGATTTCCTAGTATTCGCGGGTGTCAACTGCTTAATCTCCTGGCGAATATTTTCTTTGCTTTCTTGGCCGAAGCGAAACATTTTTTTACGTCGTGCCGCTTGACAGCTTAAAAACTGAAATAATTTTTAGGTTAGGGTTTCACTTAGTTGGTATGGTAACTAAATAATTAAGTCGAACAAACCTTTTATGTTTTGCTGGTACTTGATGAAGACGAAAATTGACGTTGTTGGAAATCCAAAAATAAATTTAAATTATTTAAACACAATTTGGTGTGGAATTTTCTTACCGAATACCACACGAGGTCAAATTAAATCCGGAAATTTTTTGACCTCTAGTGGTATTACTAGTGACAATACAGGGTGTTATTTAATAAGTGTCCGATATTTTACAGGACGATTCCTCAGTTATTTATAAGGTGAAAAGTTCATATAAGCATGCCTTTCATTTTTGAGATACAGAGTATTACAATTTTTAACAGGAACAAAAAATATGTACAGGGTTATCCAACCAAGACTAGACAAGGCGATTTTTTGACTTTTCCTGTACTTTTATAAAAAAACTGAAATAGCCATCTTAAGTCATTTTCTCCCGCGAATTCGAATATCTTCAGCAAAAAACAATTGAACATCAAACAAAAGTACTAGGGGTCACTTTGATATTTTTTTAAATGGGATTTTTTGACTGACGGACGCTTTAAAGCAGGTTAAAGGGTGAACAGGTGAAACGGGTATCCATCTATCAGGTATTAATCTTACGGTAGACGAACATTTTCCGAATTTAAAACTGAAGAAAAAAGGCGTTTTTGAATTAAAAATCCAACATTTTAGATCAAAATTTATATGAGAAATCGGATAAGCTCATTAAAAATACGGCATCCCATTTAAAAAAATATCAAAGTGACCCCTAGTACTTTTGTTTGATGTTCAATTGTTTTTTGCTGAAGATATTCGAATTCGCGGGAGAAAATGACTTAAGATGGCTATTTCAGTTTTTTTATAAAAGTACAGGAAAAGTCAAAAAATCGCCTTGTCTAGTCTTGGTTGGATAACCCTGTACACCACTGCCGTTTTCTCTTTTGATAACACTGTTATGTAGGCACTTTATTGGCTAATGCAAAGTACATTTTCGTAATTTTTTGGTTTCGGCTTTGTGTAGGGTAGGGGATAAATGCTATTTTATCAAACTCTGATATGGGCATCACTATATGCATATTTATTTCTTCATTATTCTTTTTCTCGAGAACGATTGTTCGTAGCGACTTCTACCAAGTATGCTTTTTTCATGTAAAAATGAAGAAATCCATTTTATTGCTTAAAGATGTAATACAAGTATGAACATATAAAAAAGGTATGACTCCTCAAAAGAGTAAAAAAGACACGTAGGTGGCGCCCTCTACAAGTGGGAGCCATATTGAGGGTTGGCTTCTGGGGCCATACTAACATCAAATTTGAATTTCGCATTTTAAAAAACCCCTAGACACCAATTTTCGTTCAAATATAGACATTATTTCGAAAATGATTTACGAAAAACAAAAGTAAAAAGAAATTGTTAACACCCTGTATCTCAAAAATGGATGACTTGCGTACCCATGCTTATATAAACTTTCACCGTATAAATAACTGAGGAATCGACTTTTGATAAGCATACCATTTTCACGTAAAAATGATAGAGGAATCGATTTTTCTTCTAGAAAATGTGATACATACATGCACGAAAAAGTTGTGACTTCCCAAAAAAGAAAAAGACCTGTGGGTGGCGTCTCCTACAATTAAGGGCCAAACTAACTTGTTTTTATCAAAGTAGCCATGGATAATAAAACAAAGAAATTTATTTCTTTGACAGTTATTTAACTTCCATTTAATTTAAGAGTTGTCTTAAATTATGAAGATATAATGATATATCCTGAGATAGAAAAAGTTAATACCTATTGTGTCAGTTTTTATAAAAAGTTATCAAAATCAACACTAGGCGTGTCAAGAATATGGACAAATTTATCGTAACAGAAGAACTCCTAGTGAGAAAACATTTTTTGTTAACTTATATAGCGTTTTAGAAATACCTGTTCGTTGAAGCGAAAACCCAAAATCGTTCGACTTAATAAAAGTCAAGAATTAGATATACATATTTCTATATTTTCAAAGTAATATATTTAATTGGTATTTTTTTTTTATTTCAGACGAGCAAAATAAATTAAATTTTAAACTTTTTAGAAAGTCCAATGAAATCCATACAGGATTGTAGTCGAGACATGCAATACTCTTGTAGCAAAGTGCAAAAAACTTTAAACAAATATCATATGCACGATTTTAAATATATCAAGGTTCAAAAATTATCCCGCATAGACAAAGGCGTTTAGAATATTGTAAAGTTATGTTGCGTCACGTAGAAGAAAATCCAGATTTTTTTAATAATATACTTTGGACCGACGAATCGAATTTCAACACGTCCGCCCCACCTAATTTAAAGAACCTACATTTTTGGGCAGCGAAAAATTCCAAAAAAAATACATTAGAAATAAAAAGATCTGGTCGAGAGTCGATAAGTGTATGGTGCGGTATAACAAAAATCGGGTTGTGGGCAAAATATTTTATAATGGGTCCTTAATAGGCATTAGATACTTGGAACTCCTTGAAAATGAAATTGAGGAGGAAGTTAGTATATTTCCTTTAAATATATTTAGGAACTTAATATGACAACAGGACGGGGCACCACCTCATAGCGTTTTAGCCGTTAGACAATACCTAAATGCAAATTATAATATATGGAATGGCAGGAACGGAACTATTTCCAGGCCTCCTAACAGTACAGACTTAACCCCTTTGGACACTTTTTTATGGAGATATTTAATATCAAAAGTTTATATGGACCGAGCCCGAATTTTTTAAGAAATGCAACTCAAAATACTGGAAGAAATTAATAATCTCAACAACCAGCCGGAAATATTAAGAGGATCTATAGAAAATTTAAGGAAAAGATATCGTTTGTGTATAAATGTAAAGGGGGGCCTTTTCGAACAACTACTTTAATGTGTAGTTAATAATTAAATTAAACTAAATTTCTTTGTTTTATTATCCATGGCTACTTTGATAAAAACAAATCAGCATGGTCGTATAGGCTTCCACTGCTGCCTTAAAGATTTATACGAAAAAGTCTATTGTTTTTTTGAAAATTAACAAAAATAACCATAATAACCTATATATATATATATATATACCGGGTGTTGCATCGTCGAGCGGGACATAGGAAATCCCATGTAATTTTAAATGGGGTCAATTATTGGCTTCCCTAATTATTTTAGAGAAAAATTCTATTTAGGTTTATTAAAGAGCACTAAAACCCACATTCAAAAGAATAACTTTAGATATTTTTGATGAGCCCGTTTACGGGTTATCGCCGATTTCTTTTTAACTATTTCTCCTTTTTATGGCCCCGTATTTGCGGGCACCAGTCAAGGTAAAAGATGAATGTCAAATAAAGTTGTCATTTTGAAATGTGTGCTTTATTGTTATAAAAACTCGTACATCGAAAATATTAGCCATGAATTACACTTCTGAAGAAAAAATATTGATGATTAAATGGTATTATCAAGGAAATAGTTATCAAAATGTGTCAGACATGTTTGCTGCTCTGTATCCGAATAGACCGATACCTGCAAAATCTACAGTCGAAAGGACTATCAAGAAATTTGAGACAAAAGGCACTGTAATAAATAACTGCAGATGTGAAGAAAGGCGGGAACAAAGAAGAGATGCAAGAAATGATAGGGACTTGCAAGTTTTATTGTGCGTGGAAGAAAATGATGGGAAGATCAGCACAAGGAAACTTGAGGATGACATAGGATAAGATCACACCACAGCGTTACGAGCTTTGAAACGACATAAATATTATTCATACAAATATGAAAAGCACCAAGAGCTAAGAGATAGGGACGAAATACGACGACAGGAGTTTTGTTTTGGTATGATGGAAAGAGCAAACATGGATAGGGAATTTTTAAAAAACATTTGTTTCACTGACGAATGCACATTTACCTTAAACAATGAACCCAATGTTCAAAATTATCGATATTGGAGCAAAGAAAACCAACACAGGTTTGTGGAAACAAGGACGCAATATCCACAAAAAGTTAATGTATGGGCTGGGATTTTCGGAGAAAATATTATCGGGCCATTATTTCTTACACGAAATTTAAATGCAGAATATTTTTTGGAACTACTTGAAGATCATATTTTACCTACTTTACATGATGCCGCCAGGGAAAATCAGGAAGTTTGGTACCAAATGGATGGCTGCCCGGCACATAGTACCCTGGCTGTCCGGGAATATTTAAACCGTGCTTTTAATGGAAATGTTATTGGCTTAAATCATACAGTAAATTGGCCAGCCAGGTCTCCTGATTTATCGCCAAATGATTTCTTTCTCTGGGACCATTTAAAAAACAGGATATACAAAGATAAAAAATACCCAAATCTAGACGAGTTAAAAAATGCTATTTCTGCCGAATGCAATAGAATTTCAGTTTACCAACTAGCGAATGTAAGAAGAGAATTTTATGATCGCCTCGGTTATTGTCTAGCAGTCAATGGAGGAATATTTCAACATCTTCTTAAATCCTAAAGTTCTAACAATTTAATAGTACCTACCTATTAATAAGTAAAATATTGAAACATGTAAAATGTCATAATTAACCTTGTAATTGGATACTTTATTTTAGTTTTATTCAGATTAATTTGTACTCATAAATACACCTTTAATATTTTCGATGTACGAGTTTTTATAACAATAAAGCACACATTTCAAAATTACAACTTTATTTGACAGTCATCTTTTACCTTGACTGGTGCCCGCAAATACGGGGCCATAAAAAGGAGAAATAGTTAAAAAGAAATCGGTGATAACCCGTAAACGGGCTCATCAAAAATATCTAAAGTTATTCTTTTGAATGTGGGTTTTAGTGCTCTTTAATAAACCTAAATAGAATTTTTCTCTAAAATAATTAGGGAAGCCAATAATTGACCCCATTTAAAATTACATGGGATTTCCTATGTCCCGCTCGACGATGCAACACCCGGTATATCTATATATATTTGAACTCAGGAGAACGATATCTCGCGACTAAAAATATAAAATACAGGGTGTCTCATTTAAAAAATACCAGGTAACTTGAGAATTTTAAGTTTCTGATTCTTTTTTGTTTTTTCTGATAACGGATTTTGAATACCCATTAAAAATACTTTAAAATCGCTAATTTAAACTTATTTGTACGACCAATATTAACCGAAATATCCATCTAGTAAAATATAAAGAATCACCCTGTACAGGGTGTCCAGTTTTCGTATGTTTTACGGGTTATCTGCGCTATTAGTAAAGATAAAAGGTTGCGGTTTTCGCGGCAATGTGTTACTTTTTTGAGAAACAAACGATGCCATCAACAGAATTTTCATAGCCCCCTTAGTTTTTTAGATACGGGGTAATTTTGAAAATTTTGCATTTTGGGACTCCCCCCCCCCCGTATCTCGGTTACGCTGCAACTTATCAAAAAGGTAAAAAATGGACTTGTTACTTTTTTTCACGTAGAATCCAGTGGGTTAGTCAGATTTTTTCTATATTTAATTGTTTTCGAGAAAAGGAGTAAACTTGCATTTTTTTAAATGGGACACCCTTTATATTTTAAGCTATTATGATTCAGTTTATCACAAGCTTTTCAAAAATATATAATACTTTATAGCTGTTTTTAATGTGAAGCTCAAAATTTACATTTTTCAACAAATTTAATTTTTTTTTAGTAGGCCATGACGGGTATTTAGGAAAACAAAAGATGACAGGCTTGTTATCTGAAAAAATCTTTATTTACTCTCAGAATAGGTTATCCATTTTCTGTTCTTTATTTCTATTCAGTTTCGATAAATAGCAGTTTTTTCTTAATTATGGCTGCGAATGCAAAATTCGAGAATTATGAAAAGTACGATATGTTCGTTTGTTATATTCAGTGTAACGAAAATTCGGATGAAGCATTAGAAGTTTATTTTAACAGGTATGGGCATCTTTTTTATTTTTCATCATATTTTAAAATTTATAATAATAAAGTCAAATCTGGTCTTATTTGGCGGGTTTACGATTTAACAAAGACATACTTTCAATTTTTCTTTTCTTTTATTACGTTTAATCATACTAACCAAATAAAATCCGTCAGACAAATATGACAGACTTATGCAATTTTGGCATGAAAGAAAAGGATAGGTATTTAATTTTCAGCGATTCACAAAAGTTTGTACTTACCCAAGTACCTGCCACCTTCGTCTTGATTTAAAGATGTCAGTTTTGTGACTTTGACAGTTTGTGACAAAATGAAAAAATTTTATGGGTTTTTGCATCCCCAAGCAAAAAAAATGGTACTCAATCTGATATAAGCTATTTCGAAAATGCAAGAAAAAGTGGAAATTCGCCAACCCATATTCAGGAAACAGCAGCCAAAGCACTGGGAATTAGTTTAAGGGCTGTGCAGAGAATTGCGCATGAGAAAAAAACATAACATAATACCCAAGAATACTAAAAAATGTAAACGAAGAAAGCCAAAGACTGAGGATTTAAGCGAAAATATTAAAATGGGAGTTCGAAATGTGATTTACGATTTATACAGATCAAAAACCAATGTAACTCTTCCAGTTTTACAAGAAACAGTAAAAATTCGGGGTGTTTTGGAAATTGGACTTGAAGCGCTATCAAAATTAATAAAAAAGTTAGGTTTTTGCTATAAAAAAGACTGTAACCGAAGATTTTTATGTGAGCAGCCACAGATAGTGAGTCAGCGTGTTCAGTTTTTAAAAAATTATACGGAGAATTACAAATCGAAATTTAGAAGTGGTATTTTTAGACGAAACGTGGATATTTTCAACTGGAAGTGGTTCAAAATCTTGGCAAGATGATTCTGTGAAAAGCGTAAAAAGGAAAAAGGGATGTGGCACGGGAAAGCGGTTTATTATTTTACATGCTGGTTCTGTAACAGGATATGTTCCAGGTGCAAGCTTAATTTTTTCTTCAACATCAAAAAGTGCTGACTATCATGATAATATGAATTATTGCGAAATGTTTGAAAAGTGGTTAAAAGTTCAATTGATACCAAATTTGGATTCTCCGTCTTTAATTGTATTAGATAATGCATCATATCATTCAAGAATTTTAAATAAACAGTACTTCATCTTGGAGGAAAAATGATATTTATGAGTGGCTTGAAAAACAACCAAAATCCTTCACCAAATATGCTTAAATCGGAACTCCTATCAATGGCAAAGTCTCTTAAAAAACCAAGAATATACGCGGTAGATGAAATATTGCGTGAATATGGCCATGAGGTTCTACGACTGCCGACATATCATTGCCAGTTTAACGCAATAGAATTAATATGGGCCGGGGCAAAGTCTTATTATGAAAAACATGTAGGTGATGGTCTTAAATCCGACCAAGTACAAATAGTTTGGCAAGATTCTTTGGATCATATTACACAAGAGTACTGGAAGAAATCAGTGGAACATACAGAAATATTAATAAGGGATTGGTGGGATCGAGAACAAGTACTAGATGTCAAAGTAGCGCCAATGATAATTGCTCCATTCGAAGACGACTTAGACGACGAGGACTTTTCAGATTTTATAAGTGACGATGACAGTTTTTAGTCTATAATTAGTTTATAAACGGTTTTCTTTGTTTACATTTTTTAGTATTCTTCGGTATTATATTATGCTTTCTTTCATGCACAGTACTTTAACTAATTCCCAGTGCTTTCGCTACGGTTTCCTGCATATTGGTTGGCCAATTTCCACTTTTTCTTTCATTTTCGAAATAGTTTATCAGACTAAATGCCATTGAATTTTTAGGTTTTAGTAGTAAAATTGTTAAAATAAATTACACTGTTTATTATTGTCGTTTTTAATAAATACATTTAGGGTATACTATTTACAGGGATGGCGAACCAATGGCACGCGACATAAAATTTTGGCTCGCCACCGATCACAAAGTTTACTATGAATTATTATATTACGAATTGCGACGGCACGTCTATGGCCTCATTAAACATTTCTTTAGAAAAAATGCACGTTAATACATAAAGATTCGCCACCCCTGTACTATTATGTACATAATTTTTGCAAAAATAATAATATTATATCTGGCTATCTTCACGACTTCACGACAGTTAAAATAATAAAACTATGTATCTTTTCTCCGGGTATATTGATACCTACATAGTCTCACAGCATTTTGATATAAGCTGTGGAATTTTAGAATTGATTTATATTATCCGTGAGCTTTGGACCCGCATTTTGAGACCGGTTTAGACTTTATACGTTTCTTTCTCCCACTTATTTTTAGCGGGGCGCTTATTGGTTTAACAGGGGCAAAATACGTGTAAAATAAATTTGGGATTTGATACCTCACCGGCTCTAGTAGCTTTTTCTCGTTGACTTTTGAAGTAGGTAACCTATTAAATTGGAAATATTTTTTTAGCCTGATATTACACAACAAAAATTTAGCCAATGTGTAATTTGATTTTTTTTTATATTTAATTTATTATTATCTGCTGAAATAAACTAAAATTTGTTTAATTTATTTAACATTTCATCGACATTTTTGCTGGTCGCTAGTCAGGGGTTTTACTGTATATTGTTTATCTAATTTTCCACCATCATTTTGGTTACTAAATTTGTTAAATGTAAAACTATTGTGTTAACCGTCTGCAATAATACGAACGCACCCCTGAGAAATTAATTTTGGAACGAGACCCGTCATTTTTATTATGACTGATAGTTTCAAGTTAACGGTTAACCTATTACCATTCAATTTTATGGAAAATCAGCTGTTCATATACGGCCATATTGGTTTTTATTTACAACATTTTGATGAGCTCTGGAATTTTCAAAATGATTCATATAATCGGTGACCTTTGGACCCGCCAGATAAGACCAGATTTGACTATAGCTTATTTTTGCAACAGGACGGAGCTCCCGCTCACAATGCTCAAATTGTAAGAGCATATCTAAACAATAATTTTCCTGGCCGCTGGATTGGAACACATGGACCTGTAAGATGGCCTCCCATACCATCCAGTACCAAACGATGGCAGATTTAAGAGAAACCACTGAAAGAGCCTTTAGGGAGTTACAGGCACGGCCTTTTATTATTTTAAATGCACTGAGGCGAATCAGAACAATGTGTGAAACATGTCTTAGGCATAATGGAGAACAGTTTGAGCAATATTTATGAGACAGTTTCCTACATCATCAAATAACTGTAGCTTTTAATTTTGGAACGTATAACACAACTGCGTTAATTGTTATTTATATTTATAAAAGTTATTGTAGTGGATCCAAACAGATCGCGTTACTTTTGTAATAAATTAAATACTCTGTATAAGTGTAATCATTTTATTTAGTTTAATAAAATGGTGGGCGAGTGTTTGCCTCTTCCGACGCGTTGTCTATGAAGGTTTTTTACAAACATAAAACATAATCTTATTCTCTGCCTAAAAACTAACTCCAACTGTTTTCCACTTAAAGAAAGGGTCTCGGGTCACACGCTTATCGCGTCTAAAGTGTCACTGTTAATGTCTTTCAATAACTCGACCCTGTGGGTTCTTTACGTAATAATTTTTAAGTGACAAAATATAATCACCTAATAAATACAAAACTGTACATCCCGCCCACCTTGAAAGAGCAATTTCAATGATATAGGTTACAAGATGTATACCAACATACAAATATAAAATTAATATATAAAGAAAATGTAAACATAAAGTAAAAAATAAAATAGAGTCCTTTAGTCCATCTCAATCGGTAAAACACTTATTTTAGTAACCGCACGTTTAAAAACTCCCGTCTTAGTTTTTACGGACACTACGCGGATGACATTGTCTTTTCCGGGATGAACTTTAATGATTCTGCCTACTGACCATTGCTGAGGGGGAAGGTTTTCCTCACGTAAAAGCACTAGGGATCCGATCTTGATAGGTGGCCCCTTGTTGCGTCCACACTTTGCTCTTGACTGCAAAGATGTTAAGTATTCGGATGACCATCGTCTCCAGAAATGCGGAACTAATTGCTGAAGACGTTCGTACAGAACCAATCTGTTAGTAGGTACCTTGGTGACATCTCGCTGTGGAATGGAGGTAAGTAGGTCGCCAATTAGGAAATGGCTAGGGGTTAGGACATGAAGATCATCGGGATCATTGGATAATGGGGTCAGAGGTCGAGAATTTAAAATAGCCTCTACCTGACACAATACTGTATAAAGAGATTCATAAGATAAGTAAGCCTCTTTTAAGACTCTGGTTAAGTGAAATTTGGTAGACTTTACCGCAGCCTCCCAAAGACCTCCAAATGAAGGTGATCGTGGTGGTATAAAATGCCACTTAATATCGTTTTCGAGTAGAAATGTTGATATTTTATGACCCTTTGAAACGTCCTGTAAGAATTTACTAAGTTTTTGTAGTGCAAAGTTAGTTCCTACAAAATTTTTTCCGTTATCAGAGTAAATATTTTTGCATAGTCCTCTTCGAGAGACAAATCGCTTTAATGCATTTAAAAATGAATCGGTACTTAGATCTCCAACGAGCTCAATATGAATAGCTCGTGTAACAAAACAAATGAAAATACAAATGTAAGCCTTTATTATCTTGCGAGAACGTAGTTTACCATCCTTTATCATTATAGGACCAGCAAAATCGCAGCCTACAGTTAAAAATGGACGTGAAGGCATTAGTCTTGATTGAGGAAGATCACCCATCATCGGAGTGCTCACATAAGGTTTAGATTTGAAACAAACAAGACATTGATTGATGGCACGCTTTACTGCATTTTTGCCATGAATAATCCAATATTTATTTCGCAAAATTACCAAAAGAGCTTGAGTTGCTGCATGTAAGTTTCGTTTGTGCTCATGCTCAATTAGAAGTCTAGTAAAATCATGATAAGGAGGTAATAAAATTGGATGTTTCATATCAGGAGTCAAGGTCGAGTGTCGAATTCTTCCACCCACGCGTAATATACCCTGCTCGTCAATAAATGGATTCAATGAAAACAGTTTACTGTCCCTAGAAATTTGTTTGTGTTTCCGCAAATCGTTAATTTCTTTGGAATATTCATAATATTGAACCATTTTTATTAAAGTGTTTAATGATTGATCTAACTCATTTTGAGATATTTCCGCAAAAATTCTGCTGGTTTTATGTTTTGTTTTAATATTTAGCATAAATCTTAATATATATGCAAAAATTCGAAGCAGTTTATTGAAATTTGAATATCTTCTAAAAATATCCTGATCCTGATAAGTTGTGTTAGTCATAAACGATAGTTGAATTGTCCGTTTTCTGTCCGGTATGTTGTCAATATTAATTTGATCTAAAACGGGCCAGAAGTTTCATGTTTTGTCAGAAATTCTGGTCCGTGCCACCACAAGTGACAATCAAGTAATTGTTGCGGATTTAATCCGCGGGAAAGTACGTCTGCTGAATTTTCTTTGGAGCCAACGTGTCTCCATTGGAATTTGTCAGTCAATTCATGTATTTGTGTTACCCTGTTAGCTACAAAGGTATTCCAGTTACTCGGTTCACCCGCGATCCACGACAGTGCAATAGTGGAATCGCACCAAAAAAATTTATTTTTTATGTCAATTTCGAGAGACCTTTCTACATTTTTTGCCAAGCACGCTAAAAGTAGAGCCCCACAAAGTTCCAACCGAGGCAATGAGATTGTTTTTAAAGGAGCAACTCGACCTTTAGCGCATAATAACTTTGAATGACGTAACCCGTTAATATCTGTCGTAACTAAATATATACAAGAACCGTACGCGGCTTCGCTTGCGTCGCAAAAACCATGCAATTCTATAGTTATATAATTTGGAGTGACTACTTGACGCGGTATTTTTATTTTGTCAAGGATTGGTAGTTGTTCAAAAAATGAAGTCCAAAGCGTATAAATATCTAAGGGCACCGATTCGTCCCAGCCTAACTTACACTGCCAAAGACGTTGCATAATTATTTTTGCACGTACAGTAATCGGGCCTGCCAGACCTAAAGGGTCAAATATTTTTGCGATAACCGATAAAATCTGACGCTTTGTTACCGTTGCGTAGTTCTCAAAGTTAATTGAATAACCTAAAGTATCTTTATTTGGTTGCCAAAATAATCCAAGTGTTTTGCGAGTTTTATCTTCAGATAAATCATAATTTTCTAACTGACCCTGATCGCAATCAGCTAACACTTCCGGCTTGTTCGAATAAAATTTTCGTAATGGAAAGCATGCACCATTTAGAATCTGAATTATTTGGTTTTTTAATGTGATAGCATTTTTAACAGAGTCGGATCCAGTTAGCAAATCATCAACATAAAAACAATTCAAAATTGCGTTACTAGCATTCTGCAAATTTTTAGCGTTATCAATAGCGGCTTGATTTAAAGATCTAATCGCTAAAAATGAAGCAGGTGCAGTTCCATATGTTACAGTGTTTAAAGTATAAAACTTAAGATCCTCATTCGGACTTGAACGCCATACAATACGCTGCAAATGTCGATCACATTCCCTTAATTGGACCTGTCGATACATTTTTTCAATGTCCCCGGTAAAAACTACATTATGAAGTCTAAAGTTTAAAATAATAGTTAATAAATCTGGTTGTATGACAGGACCCGTCATTAGGATGTCGTTTAAAGACACTCCGCTATCGCTTTTTGCCGAAGCATCATACACGACGCGTAATTTTGTTGTAGTACTGTCAACCTTGACAACACCGTGATGTGGTAAGTAATATGTCGTGTCAATCGTGTCTATATTCGAACTGATTTGTGACATATGTCCCAATTTTTCATATTCCGACATAAAATTAATATAATCGCGTTTTAAATTTTCGTCCCTTTGTAATCTTCTTTCGAGACTGTAAAATCGATTGATAGCTGCATTTTTCGAATCACTCAATTCGAAAGAATTATTTGATAAGGGTAAACTTACTTCAAAACGACCTTGCGATACGCGTCTATAGTTTTCAGTGAAATGTTTTTCGCATGCCAAATCTTGTGGTAAAATGTCCCGTTTTTTAGTGTCGCAATTTTCTACAGTCCAAAATTTTTCGATTTGCCTATGCAACTCATTATTTGTTATTGAAAGGTTACAAATGGTGGAGTCATTATTTTTATATGATGCATTGTAATCAAAAAATAACGTTCCTGCAAAAATCCAACCCAGTTTAGTTTTGTTTAAGATTAGTTTGCCTTTGCCCAATTTAATTTGTCCTACACATAGTATGTCATAGAATATGTTTACTCCTAACAAAACATCTACAGGGCGCGACAAATTAAAATTTTTATCGGCAAATTCAATATTGTTTGGTAGGTCTATGTTAGACAAGTCAAAAGAGGTTTGCGGAAGATTTTCGGTAATTTTGTTTACAATTAAAAATGAATCTTTCATTTGATATTTTTCGCTGACAGAATAAAATGTGGCGTCAACCTTTTTTGAAATTTTGCTAAGAGAGTTATTTATCCCAGCCACGGGAATACTAAAATTTTTAGTTTTTAGATTGAGTTGCCTAGCCAATGAATCGGTAATAAAATTACTTTGAGATGCACTGTCTAGAATGGCCCTAGCTTCTATTATTTTTCCATTGCAATCTAAAATTTTAATCATGGCTGTTGCCAAAAGTATTTGTTTGTTGTTTCCAGTCGATAAACAATGCATTGTTATGTTTTGATTAGAAAAATCTTGGATCTTGGAAGTTGAGGCATCATTTGAGGTTTGTTTATTTTCTCGACTAATTTCCGTTGAGAGTAAAGTTTGAGTATTATGGGTAATTTGTGACCCGCCATGGGATTTGTTATTATTGTCGCGATCGACAGTGTTTGGGTTATTAACAGAGCTATTGACGCCGACAACGTTACCGCTGTTATTAAAGAATAAATGTAATAATGAATTATGTTTTCGACCGCAGTTTTTACAGCCTGCTGAATTGCAGGAATTGTGATCATGAAAAGGTCTTAGACAGTTAATGCATAGTTTATGTTTTTTAATTTCTGTGTAAAGATCCCTTTTCGGCATTGTATGTATTTTTTCGCATTGAAAGTTTAAATGATTTTTATGACAAAAGGCACAAGAAATCTTTCCTGTCGTCACGTGTGTTAGAATTTTGTTGTGTTGTTGTCCTCTGTCTGTCTTATTTTTGCTTTCCAGGGTCTCTAAGAAATTGCAACGCTTGGTTAGAAATTCCGTTAGTTGAGAAACCGTAGGAAAGTCAATTCCTTGTTTATTTAAATGTTCCTCCCATTCCCGTTTAGTTACAATGTCAAGTTTGTTACCCAATATGTATATGAGAAGTGTATCCCACATATCTATGGGCTGCCCAAGTGCCTTTAACGCACGTAAATTTTTGTTGAAATTATCCAATAAATTTCTTAGTTGAGAATGTGACTCGTTTTTCATTGTGAAACCATCCAAAATATGTTTTAAATGAGTGTGTACAATCAATATCTTGTTTTCAAACCTATCCCTTAACATATCCCAAGCAATTTGATAGTTTTGATTTGAAATTTCAAGTGACTGAATTAAATGAGCAGCTTCGCCTTTCAGGCATGATTTTAAGTACCAGAATTTTTGTACATCATTTAACTGCGCATTTGAATGTACTAAAGAATTAAAAATGTCATAGAATGTCATCCATTGACTGTAGGCCCCATAAAATTCTGGTAAGCTAATCGGTGGTAATCTTACCGGACCTTGTAAATTAACATTTGTATTTCCAATTGCATTATTAACACTAAAAATGCTTGCACCAGGATTTGGTGGTGTATCTTGCGTTTTTAAAAAATCTGAAAGCATTTTCTTGGCTTGACCGATAGCCTTAAAGAATTTTGATTCGAAATCATCTCGCTCGGCGTCCTGAGAAATATTTCCCGATAAGTATTCAATTTCGGTTTGGATGTCATTAAATTGATCCAAAAGAAACGTTGTTCTCTCTACGCGAGTAACGCGAGCACTAACTTCTTCATAATTTCCCGAAAAAGATTCAAAATTATCTAGGTATGTAATAAATCTAGTTAATTGGCATTTGACTTGTCCCCGTTTTAACTTTAATTTGGCTAACATATCAGCTAAATCGAGTGCATTGTTAGTATTTTCAGAAGCCATATTTTTTTTTTAAATCTCTAAACACACTAAAGTATCAGATAATGCAATTGAATATGTAAAGGAAATGGTAAAAAGGAATATTGACGACTTACCAATCGACGCTATTTTCCTTGGTTGTGGTTTTCTTTCAGCTGTGTTGCCAAACAAACTGTTGTAGGTATTTGGTTTTCCGACTGTGTTGCCGAAAAGTCCCTTTGACGACCGTTTTGTCGCACTTGTATATTAGCTTTCCCGGTTGTGTTGCCGAACAAAGCCGTTTTTACCGACCGTTTTGCCGATTTAACTATCCAGGCTCGAAGGACCAATTTTGTTTAGTGGATCCAAACAGATCGCGTTACTTTTGTAATAAATTAAATACTCTGTATAAGTGTAATCATTTTATTTAGTTTAATAAAATGGTGGGCGAGTGTTTGCCTCTTCCGACGCGTTGTCTATGAAGGTTTTTTACAAACATGAAACATAATCTTATTCTCTGCCTAAAAACTAACTCCAACTGTTTTCCACTTAAAGAAAGGGTCTCGGGTCACACGCTTATCGCGTCTAAAGTGTCACTGTTAATGTCTTTCAATAACTCGACCCTGTGGGTTCTTTACGTAATAATTTTTAAGTGACAAAATATAATCACCTAATAAATACAAAACTGTACAGTTATTGTTATAGGTAAATATTTTTAAAATTAGTGATTTAAATTTGTGAGAAGCTTGTGACAATTGTTTATTCTGAAAATTTATACGGTGTGCCGTTTAAAAAAATGTAAATCTGTTGAAAAATGTAAATTTTGAGCTTCACATTGAAAGCAGCTATAAAGTATTATATATTTTTGAAAAGCTTGTGATAAACTGAATCATTATAGCTAAAAATATATAGGGTGTCCCATTTAAAAAAATGCAAGTTTGCTCTTTTCCTCGAAAACAATTAAACATAGAAAAACTCCGACTAGACGTGAAATTCTACGTGAAAAAAACTAATAAGTTCATTTTTTACCTTTTTGATAAGTTGCAGCGTAACCGAGATACGGCGGGTGTCCCAAAATGCAAAATTTTTAAAATCACCCCTATCTAAAAAACTAAGGGGGCTATGAAAATTCTGTTGATGGCATCGTTTGTTTCTCAAAAAAGTAACACAGTGCCGCGAAAACCGCAACCTTCTATCTTTACTAATAACGCAGATAACCCGTAAAACATACGAAAACTGGACACCCTGTACAGGGTGTCAAGTTTTCGATGGTTTTACGGAGTATCTTCGTTATTAGTAAAGATAGAAGAATACGGTTTTCGCAGCACCTTTTTGTGAAACAAAAGATGCCGCAATCAGAATTTTTCTATTCCTTTTTCTTTGATATTAGGGATGTTTTTGAAAATTTTACATTTTGGGACACCCCCCATATTTAGGTTATCCTGTAGCTTATCAAAGAAAAATCAAATGCTCTCTCGAGAGAAGTGACTATTCACATTATGATATGTTTTTGTAAACTAAAGACGGATGCTGGTCAACGCACTTCTCACGATATGGTCCCATTCTCTTATAAATTCACTCTTTTTGATATGATCATTCCCCTAATTCGAGAATAGACCTCCAAAACTGAGTGCTTAACTGGTTGAAATTGCACTTCAACCGAAATCCACACATTCTCGTTTTTTTACATTCACATCTTACGTACTTTACGGCGCATATTTAAAAATAGTTTTACACAAATTGATTTTGGTATTGTATAAGTTAACAGTTAGGAATTTCACTATGCCACACCAACTACTAAATGAGGTCTATTGATCCAATAAAATATTGTTGTATTGCTGAATTGATAAAATAAATTGAGAAAAAATTACTGATATGAAGATACACGGTTTTATCAGTGCAAGTGCAAGATTTTTTATAGTTAACAAGTGGTCGCCAGCATTATGATGAGAAAAATAGTTTTAAAAAATCTCTTTTTAAATGAAACACATACATATTTATGAATACAATGATACAGCAAAATACAAATAATACGGTCGTCAATTTTTTACACATCCGCAAGACATGTACAAATTATTGACATATCACAGTATACACACTTTATCCGTTGATGACACTAATTAGTGTCTTTAATCAACGCTTTATCTTTTTCTCGCGGCTGGGTTTACTGCAGAGTAACTATAACGGCTGTATTTTAGTCTCGATAGCATTACATTAACACGTTCGCGGGCAGTACGTTCATAGCCGTCATATTTTTATCCCTTGCGTGGCAAATGACGGTTAGGGCCGTCATTTACATTTCCCTTAAGAAAACGAACGAACGCTATACCAGTCATAAAATACTTGAAGCTATATGAATATTAACCTAAACTGTCTTCTCCGGGTAACACTTATGCTAAAAACTGTCATTCTATAGGCAAATCTTTGACCACGTGCGTAGATTTAAACAAGTTGATTCCTATATTCTTTTGACGGTTATCACCGTTCAGACATGCATTGGTCCGTGGCGTATTTAGGAGGGGGTCCGGGGGGCTCTGGACCCCCCCCCCCCCGTGGACTCAGTAGTAAAGAAAACTGCAATTCACATTCATTTATTTGCAATAAATAACATGAAACATTATTTCAAATTTTCCAGATGTTTGGGAATTTCCACAGTCTTTTAGTTTAATAATTGTTAAATTTGATTTTTTGTTCCGTGTTTTCTAATTCAGGTGAGTAAAATAGTATACCGTTATACATACCTTCAAAAAACTAATATTTCAAATGCAAATATTGGCGTTTATATTTAAAAATTGCTTTATTTCTACGTTTTTTTTGAGCCGGGCTATCAAAACGTAAAATTTGTAAGTTTAGACAGTCCAAAAAAGGGCGTGGCACCTAAAAAAATTTTGCCTGCGGCGCATTTTTTTAAGAAAGACAAGTGGACCCCCCCCCCCGTGTCACAATCCTAATACGCCACTGGCATTGGTCCTTCATGAGTCGGCCAGAAACTGTCGATATGGTAACACGTTTTAAAAAATGCTCTAGTGTTTGTGAAGAAAAAAAGCAGTAAAAAGTAAGTATTTTTTATAATAAGGTGATATCACAGCTTAATTGTTATATTAAGCTGTGGTGATATTATATATAATAGGTATATATGTTTTTATCAATGGCGTAGCCAGCCTTGCGGGGCCAAACATATAAGGGGGCGCTTTATGACCTTTTAGAACCACTATTATCATTATTATTATTAAAAATATGTTGTTCGTTTTTCAAAATATGGTACCAAATATTTTTCAATTCAATTTTCAATAAATGTTACCTACAGAGTGTAATATAAAAGTACCTGTTTATTTATTGTGTATACGGGCACCAAGCGGCGCCAAGCAAGAGGGGCGGGAGCGGACAGGCGCCCCCTGGTCCTTAGGCTACGCCACTGGTTTGTATGTATGATATTTAACAAAGTTTTCAGTTAGTGTTTACGGCCTTTTGGTTTTAGGCGATGTCTTCGTTTGAAAAGGAACAAAATCGTTTAAAAAAAATGCACGACCTTTATTGCAAAGACAGCGACAATGAAGACGATAATAAGGAAATTTTTGAAAGCTCGGATTCAGAGCCTGAACAATTCAGGGACGACGGAGAATTCAGTGGTGATCCAGATTATGTTCCTGACTCTTGTGATATTGCTGGTAACCGAGGTACGTGATATGAAGATGTAAAACCTCTTCGTGTTTTTGGTTTTGATAATAGCGGTTCTGGTGCGAAGAATATAGATGAAAATTTTACTCCTTTTGATGTTTTCAAGACTATTTTTTCTGAAGAAATTCTAGATTTGTTAGTCGTGTCGACCAATATGTATGGGAAAAAAATGTCTGAATCTAATAGACCTTCAACGAGAAACAGGCGAATTAATGATTTCAGAGAAACAGATAAATCAGAAATGTATAAATTTTTGGGACTTTGTTTACTTCAAGCCCAAATAAAGGTACCTACCATTAGAAGTTTATTTAGTAATGACTACTTGTACTATCATCCCATTTTTCCATTTACTATGTCCGGACGACGCTTTGAGCAACTACTGAGGTGTTTAAGCTCTTATGAAAATTTAGAGATGGAAACTCCCCCAATGAACAACTATGAAAAATTTCAGGGTTGGTTAGTTTAGTTATAAATTCCTTCCAGAAAGCGTATGTACCTGGCGAAAAGCTTTCCCTTGATGAGTCTCTTTTGTTGTATCGCGGCAGACTCAGTTTCCGCCAGTATATAAAAAGTAAAAAAGCTCGCTATGGAATTAAATTTTTTGAACGGACTACTTCTGATGGTTAAATCTTGAAATCTATCAAGGCAAGACAGATTTAGTTGAAGAAGCTGGAAAAACCAATTTCATTGTCAAACGTCTCATGACTCCTTACCTCCATCAAGGACACCACCTTTATATGGATAACTTTTATAATTCTGTCGCTTTATCGAAGGAAATGTTAAGTTGTAAAACACACACAACTGGTACTCTTCGTGCTTACAGAAAGAGAAATCCTAAAGAAGTTGTTGGGCATAAGCTAAAAAAGGGGGAGCATATCTGGAGGAGATCAGGCGACATATACGTTTCTAAATGGAGAGATAAAAGAGAAGTACTTTTTATTACCACAGCAAAAATCATCCCGGTCTTTTAGAAGTTCCCAATAGATTTGGACAATTAAAAATTAAACCAAGAGCTATTGCAGATTACAATGAAAATATGTCTGGTATTGACCTTTGGAATCAGATGGTTCAATATTATTCATCACCACGAAAAACTATTCGGTGGTATAAAAAGGTCATATTTCATTTGCTCGATCTTTGTGTCTGGAACTCGTATTATATATATAAAAAAACACCATTCCAAAGAAACGTTAAAAAGTTTAGAAATAATCTAATAGGCCGTTTGCTTCAAGTTTCGCCTCAAATAACTAACGGCAAGGACTTAATAATAAAAAGTAGGGGTAGACGTCCAAAAATTGGTCTTCCTTTACCTGGCGAACCTGGACCATCAAACCAAAGTAACAATGTTTCTGCTAATTTACAGCATTTTCCAGAAAAAATACCAACACCTAACAATTATAAACGCAAGACATATTTCTTGCGTTGTAGAGAGTGTTGGAAAAACAACGTAAGAAAAGAAACATCTTTCAGATGCAAGGGATGCCAAGATAAACATACGCTGTGTCCAAACTGCTTTGAAAACTTTCATAGTAAAAGAGATAGGTGTCGATGTCGAACACGTGTGAGTAGGTTTGCAAAACTGCTCCGTGTAAATTGTGTAGTTTTGTGGTACAATGGTGAATAATATTTAATATTTTTGTATATACCCTGGCTATAGACTGATTATTTATCATTTACGTAAGTAATTAAACTTTAATTACTGTGGGTAACTAGAAATAATACATTTAATATCAACCAATCAGGACAGGCTTCACTAAATCATAGCTAGCCCTATCTGCTTGATATAGTGGTAATCTGCAATAATAGAAATGGCAGGTGGTTTGAGAAGTAGTAGCAGATCAGACGATGATAGCATGGAAAAGTTAATTGAAAAAATCTGTGCTAATTTTGCTAATAAGCTGGAATCCAAAATTGAAGCCCGGATTGGAAAGCTAGATGAGAAATTGGATAAGCTGTGTGATTCCTTAAACGATATTAAACGCAGTGTATCTAGTAACTGTAAAGCCATAAGTGACTTGCAGCAGCGTATTGATATCTTGGACCAAAACAGCAAACGCAATTCTGTACGCATATGCGGTGTCGAGGAGCTTCCGGATGAGAGGTTACCCGCTGTTGTTACGTCATTTATTTCTAATAAGCTAAATATCGCGTGCGTGGAGAGTGACATAGATTATGTATATCGTCTTGAAAGTGGGAAAAACGATAATAATACACCTGGCACAATTATTCTCAACTTTACTAGCAACATTAAGCGAAATGAGGTATTTTTATCAAAAAAACAACTTAAAAATACCAATTATACAATATATGAAGATCTTACGCCTGCAAGATATGAACTTCTAGCGTCTGCCAAGAAAAAGTATGGTAACACTAAGGTGTGGTCTGCGGGTGGAAAAATATTTTACTGGAACAATCAGCTAAATAAAAAGATACTTATTAAATCTAAGGACGATCTCTGAGAATTTATTAATCGATATGGTAGGACTATATTTATATTCACGTCTCATTACCCATTGGAATGTTTTTTATTTTTTCTCTCTTTATCGATTTAGGTAGAAATAATTTTAACTTTATGTTCTCAAAGACATTATCTTATGTTTGGCAATGTTCTTAAATATTTTTTTTTATGTTTAGCGATGAAATTATCAAAAGCATATTTCTTAGTTTTATTTTATACTGAACATAAATTTGTGGATATGAGTATTGGTTTGGCTTTATTGTAATAAAAACCTTATTGTACGTTTATGCGATAAACGATTATAAATATATTTTCGCATATTATTTACGGTTTTTGGGGTTGTGTGAGGGGGGATTCCTATTTTTATAATATAGTTATACCTAATCTATTTATTTTAGTTTAAATTCTTCTAGATCTAGATGTTATGTTTACAAACATTTTCCATTCTTAATAGTGCTTAGGTTTAAACTTATTTTTAAATAATGGGTAGTTTGATTTTTTTTTAAAGGGAATATTGGTTCCAATGCAGTAATTGAATGTAAATCTAGTGCATAATGAACTATGTTTGTCAACCCCATTTTTATTTTTTTTTTTTTTTTTTAGTTTGTTTTTTTATCTCTTGTCAGTTAAGGTTAATAATGCATATATATTTTTATTTTGTTCTCTCCCCTGTTACTAGGGGTACTACCACTACTACTGTTAGTATTTAAGTACAAAGCGGAGCATGTTTTGGTTTGTGGCCGACCGGATAGAGGCATGCAAAATAGGGATATGCATTTCAGTTTCTCTCATTTTAACGTACGTTCTTTAACATCAACTTTTGCTCTTTTTTTGGATTTTGTCTCGGACGCGGATATAGATATCATTGGTATCTCGGAAACATGGTTACATTCTGGAGTTTCGAGTGATGCTGTAGCCATACCTGGCTATACATTGGTGAGGAGTGATAGAGATGGGCGGGGAGGCGGCGTTGCGATGTATGTAAAAAATTTATTTAAATTTAACCTCTTAATTGTTCCTCGTTGTGATAGTGGTCTTGAACAGGTTTGGATAAGCCTTAAAATGTATGGTAAGAAGTTATGTTTTGGGTCAATTTATCGTCCTCCCAATACAAATCTAAAACTTTGTTTGGATGAGTTTGAAAATAGTGTCATAGAGTTTTTCCCGCAGTTTGACCATATCTTTTTTGGGGGCGACTTTAATGTTAATCTTCTGGAAAACGCAAACGGTTGTACACTTTTTAGGGGTTTCTTGAACAAATATGGTCTAACTCAAATAATATCTCAACCCACTCGCGTGACAAATTTTTCTCAAACTCTCTTAGATTTAATAGTTACTACTTCTCCCTCTGCGGTAGCTGGTACCAATATTATAGATATGGATAATATATCTGATCACTGCCTTGTTCTCTGCGATCTAAAACTGGAAAAGCCGCGCAAGGAAATTCAATTTAAAACTTACAGAGATTATAGCCACTTTGATTACAATAATTTTTTAAATGATCTTTCTATTGTCCATTGGGATGCTATATATGAATATGACGATGTGGATCATATGCTTGAATTCTTAAATTTTAATTTGGATAATATTTTTAATGTTCACGCCCCTATAAAAACGTCTCGGTTCACTAAGGCTCCGGCACCGTGGCTAACTGACAATCTTAAACTTATGATAAAGTTGAAACGGAAAGCGCTAACAAGATATAAAAAAACGAAAACTGAGACTTCAAAGAATGAATATAAACAACTTAGAAATTTTGTGACGATGGCTGTTCGGAATGAGAAAAAAGGGTATTTGAACCATAAATTTAGGGTCGACCCAAAGGGTTTCTGGCAAACGTTAAAATATCTTAATATTAACTCTTCATCAACAAGCTTTCCGTCAAATATTGGCAGTGCGAATTCATTTAATACATTTTTTATTGATAGTGTACCTCGTCCGGTTGCGAACAGGGATAGTCTCATTAGTGATTTATATGACAATAAAACTCTACCATCTGTACAGAATTAATTTTCATTTTTTGAGGTCACAGAAGAGAAGGTTAGTAGAATTATCTCACAAATTAAAACACAAGCGAAAGGCATAGATAATATTGATATAAAAATAATTTCCTTAATAACTCCACATCTTACCCCTATTATCACCTTCTTAATTAACAAGTGCCTCATGTCTAGTAAATTTCCTTCCTTATGGAAAAATGCCAATGTAATCCCTATTCCTAAAAACAACAACCCTCTATCGCATTCAGATTTTCGTCCAATAAGTATATTATGTTGTATGTCTAAAATTCTAGAGAAAATAGCTAATGAACAATTGAACCAACATTTTTACACAGTAAGGCATTACCTTCTACACAATCCGGCTTTCGAAAAGCTCATAGCACTACAACCGCGCTTCTTAATGTAACAGATGACCTTCTGAGAGCTCGGGATGAAGGAAAGAATTCCTGCTTAATTTTACTTGATTTCAGTAAGGCGTTTGATACTTTGAATCATTCTATTTTGCTAACGAAACTAAAATTCTATGGTCTAAGTAACTCATCATTAAAGTTTATAGAGAGCTATCTTGGTGGGAGGAGTCAGCGTGTGCTATTACCTGGTGAAGCATCGCACTTTGTGACGACGCACAGAGGGGTACCACAGGGTAGTATATTGGGGCCATTGTTGTTTTCTATTTATACCGCTGATTTTTCTAATCATTTAAACAATTGCAAGTCTCATCAGTACGCCGATGATATGCAAATTTATTATTCTTTCTTTTATATTGATAATCCACCATCGGCGCACATTAACAATGACCTCGCAATTGTTTCTAAGTTAACAGCAGCCCATGAACTTATACTTAATAATAATAAAACCCAAATGAAGATATTTGGGCGGGATAGAGATATTTTAGCCAATAATTTAAACATTACCTTAAATGAAGTCGCAATAAACCCATCCTCAGTATGTAAGAATCTTGGTGTTTTATTTGTTGACTTGCGATTTGAGCAACATGTCTCCCAACTTTTACAAAAATCGTTCATTAAATTAAAAACGTTATACATTCATAAAGATATTTTAGCTCAGGACATCAAACTTAGACTCTGTGATAGTTTGATTTTATCCCTACTCGATTATGCAAATGTTCTTTATTGGCCTGCACTGACCGTAGCAAGTAGGAGTAGTTTGCAAAAACTACAAAATTCATGTATTAGGTTTTGCTACGGTCTAAGAAAATTTGACCACATAACTCCATCATTTCTTGCTTCTGGGTGGTTTTCCTTGGCTGAAAGATATCGAATGCATCTGGGTACTTTGGTGTATAAAATAAACAAATTTAAAGAACCTGTATATCTCTATGAAAAACTTGTTAGAGGTCGCGATATTCACAACAGGGTTACGCGCTACAATGAACTTTTCCAGATTCCCAGAAACAGCACTGCCGCCTTCCAGCGCTCCTTTACATATAACGCTATTAAAACATATAATAACTTACCACCTATAATTAAATCATGTTCATCTGTAAATAGCTTTAAGAATCATCTTAAAAAGTGTGTAATAAGTGAGAGAGGCTGAATTGTTTTCTAGCAAATTTTTACTTACGTTATATTTTTGTTTTTCTTCTCTATTTTAAAATAAATCCAATATTTGCGCTTTTTCGGCCAATTCCGGATCATGGATAGTTAAGTCGTTTTTTTTTTTCTTTTTTTTACTTTTGAAATTACTTAAGGTAATTATTTTTTGGTTTTTCGACATTATTATTATTGTTAAACTTTGAAATGTAATTGTCTGGTGGTTAGATGAACAGCTATGCTGGATCTCGCCACCTTTTGTATTTTTCCTTTGTTGTTGTTATTGTTATGTATTAATAAAAAGCCTTTATTATTATTATTATTATTAAACAGATCATATTACTGCAGAAAATTAATTTATTGTGTTGGCCTTGCCTTGTTCTTGTTTAATGTGTTTACTTTGTTCTTATACGTTATGTTTCATGTATATCTTGTTCGACGGTCTTACCCGTCATTTGCAAAGAGAGTACTCGGAAATACTGCAAATGAAACTGACGGCTATACCCGTCAACACATTTTTCAAAAACACGTTTTTTTATATCTAACACAGCCTAAAATTATATATCTACACTTTAAAACCCTACGCTCCTACTCAAAAGTAAAAAACAAAAAAGTGACATTTTTCGAACTATCTACTTTATAATACTGTGAAGGAAAAGTATATAGTCTGTTCTCTTGCCCGTGAAATAGCCTGACCTATACAGGGTAGCTGGTAAGTATATGGTATATATACTCTCGTTAGCGTAAACGGGAGGTCAAAATAACCCTAATTTGTCATAGAAAAAAAAAATAGTGCCCTTATACGGAGATATAGCCCAAAAGGGGTACCCAGCGACTTACTTTTTCGGCTCTAACTTTTGAACCGACATGCATAATTAAATGACATTTTAATATATTCTTTTATATACAGTGTGTGTATAAAGTCTGAAAACGGCTTAATAACATCACAATTTATTGGCCGATTTAAACCAAATTTGGTACAGTTATGTAAGAGGATCTGACGCACCGAATGACGATATTGGCGTTGTTGCCAGCTTTTTAGTTTGTCTGGAATCCGAACGAATTTTATATTTTTAAATGTAACACCCTGTATATTTTTTCATTTATAGTTTTTACTTTAAATTTGTTACACTTTTGGTATAACATACTTTGTTCCTAATATAGTAGAGGAAAAAGCTATACACGTAAATTTAATAGAGACATTTATTAAAAAAATGAATGGACTTGTGGATGTAACAACAAAAATGCTTGATACTGTTTTCCCTCCTTACTTTTTGGTTCAATTCAATGACCGAAGATCGTTTAACAGCTCTTTCCATGCTTTCTATTGAAAAAAAGTTTATCTCCGAAATAGACAATTTTAATGACAAAGTGATTACAAGATTTGCGAACCGAAAGAACGTAGGATAGACTTAATTTATAAAAAATAGGTAAGTTTAGTATTTTTTTAAAAAATATGTTAATATTTTTATCTAGGTATTATTAATTTTCCTACTTGAAAAGCAAGATTCGTCAACAAAAAAGGGCGTGGCACCCAAAAATTTGAGCGGCACAAAATGTACTTTAAATCTGGCTTGGTTGTGGAAAAGCGTGGTCGCCCTATGCCCGATTTAAATATTAAAACTGCGGGTAAAAGTCGTGGCAAAACTTATAATTTAAAATTTTTATAAATGGGCGTGGTCCAAAGAAATTTTTTCCCTGCCGCGTTATTTTTTTTTATTTATGCAGCACACCTACTAATAGAGTTCACGAGCCGCCACTGAGATGTGGTATAATATGCACGACAGTGCACCGCCCCTTTATGGCAATTTATTTCGATAGCACTTATCAAATACTTTTGGTAATCTATGGATAGGTCGAGGTGGGCCTATTTTATGGCCACCGAGGTCACCCGATATGCCTCCATTGGATTTGTTTTTATGGGAAAATTTACAGAAACTTGTATATTCGACGCCAGTATGCCATATACTTAACAGACACTCTATAGCTAGTAGGTATCTAATATTAAATTTGTAATAAATATAATTTTAAATAAAGAACTAATTTCATTTGTAAGCCAAAAATAAACAGGCCTTATATTTATTTTGTGAGTGTTTTCTCGCACTTTCCTTGTCGGATAAATGGAGATAACTCGCCAAAATGAAATAAATGATAATTTCGTTAAATGATCAATTTTAAATCGTTACTGTTAGCGAATGGAAAAATGAGGTTCACACAAAACTTGATTATTTATCTTCAAACATCCAAACAATAACATGCACGAGTTGAATTTAATTTTGGTTGCAATAATTTTAAGCCGACCCAGTATAGTTTACAACCATGCTTTAAATGATAGAAAAAGGACTATAAAAGGCAACAAATACAAATTATTAGAACACGAAATAATTAAATGTTTTTGTTTGCAACATACGATCAAACAAAAAAAAAATGGTAAAACCTTTTTCACACATATTATGTGTTGTGTCTATCTAATAATATATACATACCTTGTGCCAAGCCATGCTGTGTCTAAATTGCCAATTGCAAATAACATAATTGTTTTATTTTCGGCATGTTTTTGCCCTTTAAGAAATATTTTTGCCGAACGTCAATTAAGATTTCCTTTTTGGCCTGGTAATATGGGAAGTTCTACTCATCCCGACGCTAGCGCGCAACGCCTGGATGCCGTCGGTGTATACAAACAATGCATAACTGGATCAATATATGCACGTCTCCTACAAAAATATGGCATTAATAAAGGATGCAAGGAGATATCAAGGAGTATATCAGATAAACAGAATAATATAGATCTTCATTGCGATCAAACAGAGTTTAAATCACTTTTTGTGATTTTAATAAAAAAAACAACGAAAAATATGATAATATTAGAAAATTAATATAAAAAAAGTAATAAATGAAACTAACCTAAACTAACCTTATTATAGCTCGCTCGCCTTAAAAGAAATTTAGTGTAGGACCTATATATTTAAGTGTGATGTAAAATATTTTCAGTAGAACATCCACCACCACTAGAATCAGTACCACCCATTCAACTTGATGGTCCCCATCCGGGCAAACTTCCAGATGTGGTTCAAAAAATACCAAAGATCATTACAGAAACATCCCCTATAATAAACATATCATCATAATCTACTATTTTTGGCTAAAATGTTACCTTTTTTTTATTGCCTTCAATCAAAACGTCTTCATCACGTCCACTTATTGCACACTAAAAAGTCTAGTAACTACTCTGAACTAATCATGTTTCCGTTTTTGTTTGCACAGCCTCGATGTAAGTATTTAAAATTTAAATACACAAACATTAACAATTTTCTGTCTTTCTCTCTCGAAAAAATAAAATATATCTTATTTATTTTTAAATTCAGTATACTCATAAACAGCGAAATAAATTTTTGCATGAAATACCTAAAAAACGTATTGTACGAAATTGCCCTTACACTCAGCCCCCCCCCCCTTGCATTTTTTAATGTTCTGCACAGATTTCAAGACAAACACTAATCTTTTTACCTACTAAAATAAAAAACAGTGTAACAGCATAGCATATTTTATTTTATTTGTATTTATAAGGCTGGCGTTACTGGAAGCAACTTTCCCAAGAAATACGTTACTATGTGGCTCGTATTTGGGGAAAGCAAGGGTTCATTGTCTTTTAAAAGAAACACTAACTAAATCAAACTATACAACATCTTTTCTGTAATATAGAATATAGACCTAACCCCTTTTTGGACCTAATTTTATTCGTTATGGTACGTCCTGACTTAAAAGCAAAAAAAAACCATAAATATTTCTAAGACCGACAGGTTTTGGATTTAAAAGAAAATATTCTCTATGGATACTTAAAACATAAATTTGCTCGAAACAGAACCTTTCTTGGAAATTATCTTTACCCACTAGGGTTCAGAGTTTGAGAACACATGGATTTTATTACATGGAAAGGTTCTCGAAAACAAAGAATGCGCGGGAACTGAATCATATAGTTTGATATTAAAGGAAAAATAGATAAAGTTGCGACTTTGAGACAAGCCGGTATCTGCCCTATGCACCTTGTACAAAAGTTAGATCTGTCTATTTTTCCTACCTGAACACAGAAAACAAGCAAAAACGACTTTGTAGGTTTTTTTTTTAACATTTCTAGCTCTTTCTAGGTATAATTAGATTAGGACTTTGTTGTTTTGTATAAGTTATAGGTTTAAGTGATTTTTTATGAGAGGAAATCAATATTTTCAATTATATCCTTTCCGTGGACCAGGTGAGCCATCTATCGGCGAACAGCCTAAAAATATTAAGGGGGTGGTCAATGAGGGTTAAAAGTTAAAAGGCAATTACACTGGTGATTGGCCAAAGTACCATCAGTCATGGGAAGCGGGAACGACCATTACTTGTTTTGGGGGTTTTTGATTGGGTAAAGTTAAAATGTTGGGTTTTTGGGAGCCAAGGGGTGTGGTACTATGGTCATAAGTTATTTTTCAAGGACACAGTAAAATTAGTTCCGAGATTGTTACCGAACTATCTGGTCGACCTACTAATTCTCGTGTTAAGTGATCCTTTTCTTAATTTTATAAAGTCCAATTTAATCTATTCTCGTCTATAGATCAGTGTTTTGGGGTAAGATGTGTACCATCTGGTAGTCCATTCTGTTCTATTTCTTTATTTCTTTATTGGGGATTTTATATTCAAAATTAATTTTCATTAATTATTCCATTTTTATTGGGGATTTTTATTAAACGCATGCGATTATTCAGTTTGAATACTGAATAATTATCTACTTGAGCTTTAGTTTCGAAACCTTTCTCGCTAGATGTAAATATTCCTTTGTAAATATATTTAAGGCTCTTTTTGTAAAATATCACTTTCTTTCCTTTGTAATAGATTTTAGGTGTTTTGAGAAAGTAGTGGTTTTATTTGGCTAATAAGAATTCTTGACCAAACTACTTATAAGGTTCACTTAACGAGGATTCTGCGATTCGCTGTAGTCTCGCGGACGCGGGTAATACTATACGTGTGCCTGCTGACCAGCTGACCAGAGGACTAAGGGATCCTTCCCCCACTACAACTGACTGTAAGATTAAGACGATCTCCAGGTGGGTACATGCATCTGAATAGGTACTAACAATATTAATTAATGGCTACAACCGACGATATTAGAATCTGATCTTCCAGATTCTTCAAGAGTGCTTTTGCCCCGATTCAGATTATAGGATAGATAGGGAAACGTCTTCATTAAATTGTGCGGAATGATACTGACTCGGTCTCCACGCTACCACGTTATCTAGACCAAGTCTATCATCACCACGTCATTCTGTCACAACAGCTATTTCTGCACCCCTGGTCTAAAGCCTCCCCCCGCCCCCCGTTCCGCCGCCAATGCTCCAAGCCTGGTTGCGCCACTATATAGGTAAAGTCCCTTTCACGAAAACTGGTTCTGATTTAATGACTGCAATCAAATGGGTGCCAAGTGCGGTCCTAAATACACGTAAATTCCCAATATTCATTTTCAGGGACGGATTACAATGATTTCTAGGTAAGGGGAAATTAAAATAAGATAATTTTAAATGTTTAGAAACTCCTCTATAGCAGGTATCTTAAGGGATTAAATGTCAGTCTTTATTTCTCACGGGAAGTGTTCAGTTGTATTGCAATATCATTTTACGAAAAACAAAATGATTATTTACTAAACACAAAAAATCAAACATTTAACACAACGAAAATAAAATTATAAAAATAAACCCGGTGTTTTATTTAACATAAAACAGAAACAACAAAAACTGGAACAAGTTCAACAAATTCATAACAAAAATAATATAGGTACATACTACATTGTAGGCCTAGTACATAGTACATAGTACATACAAAAAAAAGATAATATAGGAAGAACTAAGTTAGAAAATAACATCTGCTGACAATATATGTAAAATCATGAAATAAATTTATTTTTAATTTGGTTCCAGATGTTCTATTTGATAGCACTATCGAATAAAACCTATAAAATTATTCGATATTTCTAATTTAAAACTCTTTGTAAAATGATGAAATTAAAATCAGTTTTTAACTAAAATAATAATAGTACCTATGTTTATTTAATTAAATAAGAATATATAATTTTATATTTGTTTTTCTTTTTTACGTTAAAATTTACAGTTTCACAGAAAACACGAATAGTCGAACATATAAATATCCGAACAAAGTCAAATAGTTGAATATTCGAATGGTCGAATATTTAAATAGTCGAATAGATACTTAAATAGTTGAATATTCGAATAGTCAAATATTCTAATTTCGAATAGTCGACTATTTGAATAGTCGAATATTCGAATAGTCGAATTTTTTAACTAACAAAAAATTCGAATTTAGAATAGTCGAATATTCGAATTATTCGAATACAATTCGGAGCCCTAGTGCCTTATAGGTCAGCTCGAAGTTTGTAACGTTTTTGGATTTTTTTAAAAGGGTATCTACCTAATAAGAAATAATTTTTTCATGAATATCTTCTGTGTGTCGTGTAATTGGCTTTCCGGCAAATTTCGTAAAATCAAAAAAAAATTAAATAAAAAAAGATATTTTTGAAATGTTTTATTGATTGTGCGTTGCTTACTGATAGTACATTTTAGAAAGGAAATGAAATAGTGTATGACATACCAAGAGTGGTTAAAAGCCTATTACACACGATTTCGAAAATTACGGTACGAGCGTTAGCGAAAATTGCCCTTGTTAAGGCAGATTTATAATATTACGTAACTGGTCTTACGCACAGCTTGGCTTCTTACAATATAGTGTGTGTAATTAGAGTTTTACGGATAAAGTAGACAGTGCGTAAGTAGGTTTTTACTAATATAGAAGTAGAAAAACAGTAATATGTATGTTTAACATTTGTAAAAATCTTAAATTACTGGGGTCCTTAATTACTCTTGAGGGTGAACCTACCTAGAAAAGGGGTCAGTATACCTAAGTAGTCAAAGTTTGAGAGAACTGCGGATCCCCCCTCCACTTTTTATGACCTTGACCTAACCCAAATGACCTTGGATGACCTTGACCTAACCCGAATGACCTTGACCTTGGATGACCTTGACCTAACCCGAATGACCTTGACCTAACCCGAATGACCTTGACCTTGGATGACCTTGACTAACCCGGATTTGACCTTGACCTTGAACTTGACTTTGAACTTGCCCTTGGCTTTGACCTTGACCTTGCCCTTGACTTTGACCTTGAACTTGATTTTGTGACCTTGACAATTACAGTGCACACCTGCTTGCCATCTATATAAACGAGTTGGAGTCGTTTCATTTCTTAGTGCAAGTTCCGAGTTTGTGAATTGTATAGTTAGCAATCATGAATTATTACAAGTGTGAAAAGTGTGATATGTCGTTTACTCGCTTAGCTAATATGTTACGACATCAAAGAGAATCTTGTGGAAAAAGATTTGATAATGCTGTTGTTGGAGATAAGCGGCGAAGAATTGATGGTGGTGCATCTACATCAACTATGCAGAATTGTGCAGTATGTGACGTAATGGTTCCACGTGGACAGATGTCAGCCCATTCAAGAACGTCAGACCATAAAAATAAATCTTGTGTGCCACTCTGTGATGGTGTTCAGGTAATAAATTCTGCATTTAAAAATAGAATCGCATCATATCATATTAGCAGTCAAAATGAACATGTGGACTATTCAGCATTTTTTGCTGAAATTGAATCGAAAGTGTTGCAGTTAATAATGGAGATACTACGTAGAGAACATACGTTGAAAATAAATATGGTGGTTGTCGGCAGATATTTCCTTCCAACGCAGGAATTGTTTAGTGAGAAATCTTTTAATACCAGCAATGAAATAGTGGCGGTAGGAAGCGATTTGAAGGATGTTTACAAATCATTTGTAGAGGCAATGAAGGTGCAGTCTACAGAATTTCAAGAGAAAGATTCAGGTATGGTAGAATAGAAAAGTTTCCCTTTACAGTTAGTTTTAATGTGAAATACAATAATTTAATTATCCTTTTTTTGTTTTGCAGGGTGGGCCCTAGAAAAAATTCTATACTTGGAGGTGAATATTAATAAGTATGCACCCATTGGTGGTTCATCCTACATAAAGTTGCCAAGATTTATCGAATACAAGAAAGCTATTATCAATGTGATGAATCCGGACCAGTGTTGTTTTGCTTGGGCCATAATGTCGTAATGGTAGTTGCAGATCCCTCACAACTTAGTTCCTACCCGCACACAGCACCTCATTGAACTTTACAGGTATGGATTTTCCAGTAAAATTGTGTGACATAAAAAAATTTGAGGCTTTAAATAATATTTCCGTTAATGTATATGGTCTAGAATCTTATTTTAAAAATAATAAAATACTTTATGAGGTTGTCGGCCCATTACGATATGCTACAGAAAAGCTACCAATACATGTAAATTTATTGTTAATAACTGAAGATTGTAATATTAAAAATTCCGATGATGAGCATGTTTGTAAAGAAAACTGTATAAAAAGTCATTACTGTTGGATAAAAGATTTGTCTCGTTTAGTTTCCAGTCAAATATCGAAACATAATGGGCAATTATATTTTTGTGATGGGTGTTTAATCTCCTTCTTTGGGTCGGGTTATCGAAACGTAGAAGGTTTTGATATTTGAGAAAGGGCGTGGCATCACAAAATGTTTGCCTGCGGCGCATTTTTTAAGTAAAGAAAGAAGTTGGATCCCCCCTCCTCCCGTGTTACAATCCTAAATCCGCCGCTGATGGAACACCTTGATGTTTTATGAAACATGTTATTATTTAAATCTTATAATTTTTTAAATAGTTTATCCTAGGCTTTGCAAAATAGGTAATCCTATTATTCTATATCAAGGATGCTAAGAACTCCTACTCTCCTATTGAAAATAAATGGGACTCTAATTAAAACTTTTTGAATGTTAGGTCATTTTGTGGCAACATGTAATATTTCAATTTTTTTGGTCTTGTCGTTTTAGACCTATGACTAAAAACGTTAATTACTCACGTCTAGCTGCCGCAGAATAAAACATATTTAAAAAAATTGTAAAGTTTCTTAGATATGCAACAAGATATTTTTTTGAGCCACCTTATATGCCGATAAACGTACATTTTATATCCCTTTTTATGTTGGTGATGCAGTTCTTCTAGAATTTTTATTTAAGCTAATTAATTTTATAAAGTATTCGTAGTAGGTATATCAAAAATGCCAGAAGTTGTCAGGAGATTATGCCTAAAGATTTTGCATAAGTTTAAAGGAATATATTTTGCGAACATAAAAAATAGATTCCAGTAGCAAAATTAAATGATAATAAACTCCTAGATATAAACATTTTTATATCAGTCTGCCAACTCGTTGGTAAACCAAAAAATGAAAATATTGGTTTACATTGCCGGCCGCGCCGTATTATTTTATTGAATTTAGTAATCTCAATAACTAGTCTACAAATTCTATTAATAATGCTGAAGACGACAACCCTGGACGTGCATTCGGAAAAGCCCAGCCGCTTAAAGAAGCAGGATTCCGGCTTTGAAAACCGGGATCCATCGAGAGGACGAATTATTAACATTACATCGGACTTCTATTGCGTCGCTATAATTTTCTTTGATACAACACTATTTTTTCTATTTACTTACAGACGAGAGGCCTGACAGGGGACCGAGTTATTTCCGTTCCTAGAAAAGATCTCACATTTTTTCATTCCGCCTCCTCACACAGCACACTTCCTTTTAGAAATATGGCTGATATATTTCGAATGTCTCAAAAAAATAACCGTTCATATCAATATTTCTGAAATATTTCAGATACATTACTTCCAAAATGACAGTTGATACTTGACGAACCAGATGCAGAAAAACCAGCCTGTTCCGCTCACGGGCTCCCCGTATTTTATGTTATGTTTGTGTAATGTCCAATTAACAATAATTATTATTAGGCATTGTTATTTGTGGGGAACTGTGCTACTACCAAATTATTATATTATGGATAAAAGATACTGAGGTAAGTCTCCATTTTAATAATAGGTATATTAATACTTTTAGGTTAGGTTAATTTTATGATTTTCCCAGCTAGTTTATTTATTAAACTTAAATTGTTACTATTGTGAATTAGAATATTAAACAGTAAAGGGACACAAGAAGAATGAAACATTTTTAAATTACAAAAACATTAATAACATAATAAGGAGATGCAGTAAGGCATCATCTCCCTCCGGGACAGAACTAAAGGTACAAAGAATTGTTACACTGTGGCTGTCGCAGTGCAAACTTCGTTTGTCCCGTGAACTGTAAGAACTTTGAATAAATACCTATATAAGTTGATAACAAATTTTGGCTAAACATTCCTGTCTTTATAATGGAATATGTAGTTTTAATAGTGTTTATATATGAAACATTGATATATGCAGCGTCATTGATATATTAGAGATTGGTATTTTTCTACCAGGGACCTATAATATAAAGGTCGATTTGTAAAACTTTTTGCCACCACTCCTGCTCGTTGTCACTGTTCCCGCTTGTCGCCACCGTTCTTAGGGTATTTATAAAACACGAACTGCACCGTTGTAAATTCGCGAGAGCAGTAACCCATTTTGAGGTTAGAATATCAAGCCCTGTCAATTGTTGTAGCGCCTACCTTCTATCCTCAAATGGGTACTTACTCTTTTAAGACCTCATTCCTTGAAGGCGGCTACAAAAATCTTCAACGGGGTTCGCAGTACCAGTGTGTTAGACCAATACATACAAATTGCAGTTGAATCGAAGTAGTTTATATTTTTTGTTTAAAGGGAGCAATATACTGTTGGAAGGCAGCAATACTTAATCGTAAAATAAATGAGTTTACTTTTAATTTCTAGCAGTAAAACCACAAAATCACTATCAGTTTCACTTATTTATTAAAATATCAAAATTCTATCGGAGCCACCAACATTAAAATTTAAATTCACAAACAAATCTCTTCACTTACTTTTTAAATTACATATAATCCTAACGTCGACACTGACTTTTGAAATGCGCTCACTTTACGCTTTATTCAATAAAACTTTTCGTGTTACCGTGCCAAGTCAATAAGTAAAGGTTTCTGCCGCCACGACGATACTTTACTATCTGCGTGTGACTTCGGGTCAACGCACTTTCAACTTCCGAACTGAACTTTTCACTACTACATTTGACGATTACGCCACGGCAACTTTCGGCGGACGACGGTACTAACTTTGTGGGTATTTGAACATTACGAGGGTTAAAAATGAACTAACTTTTCCTCTAGCAATCTCACCTATTTATAGGGGAAAATTGATCAAAACAACACCTGCAAGTGCTCGCAGATGTTTACACAAGTGTTCCAGTTTCTGGAATCCCTTTGTCGGTATCAGAAAAACAAAACGGCTTTATTAAAGGCAATTATCTTAATTTATTCGACAGTTATCAGACAACAGTTGCAGCTGGACGGCAGATGTTCTGCAGGTGTTACTTGTTGGCACCAACGCGATCCGTCCCCATTCCACGATCTAACCAGATAAAACTAGTTTAAGTTAGAGTTTTGACCAATCAGGAATCGTACTAGCGCGTCTCCTCCGAGGTGGGAGAGAGATGATTTAAACTTTAGCAGCGCCTAATTTTATCGGTTTTTTTAGCTCGGTCAAATAAACAGTCGGAAAAGAAAAGTCAAGTGAAAAATAAATTAAAATTTCATTTAATTTTAATTTATTCTGTTTGAAATATTTTTGTTAATTTGTGGTGTGTTCTGTTAATAAACCCCTTATTGAATTATTTTATTTTACAAACGTGAGTTTCCCGAATATTTTTAACTCATTTTATACTTTCTTTAATTTTTATAAACGTATTTTAAAGTTGGCTGAATTCTAATACCACTTATGTTCTTGGTTAACTTATAAATTTTATTTATTTAATGTTATCCGAAAATGTTCAAAATATTTTTATTCTCTTTATTTTATTTTAAGTGCTTCTGATAATTCTTTTGTGTCCAATTTAACTTTAAAAATTTTCTTATTTTATTTTGGAATTATCTTAATTTTCAATATTTTTTTCCAAAACTTATTTTATATAAAATATTTTTCGTTTCTTAAAGACTTCTCGCACTCTCACATTGTCTATAAATGATGAAATCGTAGGAATATGAAAAATATTTCTATGCTGTTTTTATTAAATGTGTAAAATTTCTTTCTTCCCGTTGCCTAAAGCAGGAACGGAACGACAAACAACACAAGGTCAGCGAGTTAAAAATTGGTGATGTTGGAATTACGAACGGGAGCGGTGGTGGCTTTTTTAAATGCACACATTATTCCCCTTTAGGTTAACTTGCGACGGAAACGAAGGCGACAAGCGGGAGCTCTGACGACAAGTTGTATAAATGCACCTTTATACCCACTTAATATTATTATGATTTATACTTAAAATTATTAATTTTTAAATTTCTACATTCAGGGCCCTCGGTAATGAAGAATTTCAGAGATAAATAAGCATCCTACTTTGTATATTCATATTTATTACTTAACAATAGTTTATATGTTTTTTTAATAAATAGGTTCTTGATATTTAATATTGTATTATTACATTTTATATTTTTATACATTTTATATGTATAATTTGAAATATTTCAGAAATGCAATTATGAAATGTTTCAGAAACATAAAATGAAATATTACTTTCATGGGACATTTTTGGGCTTCTGAAACATTTTACCAATACATCATAAATGTTTCGGAATATATTTACGGAATATTTAAAATATTTCGGAGAAACTAATACAAAATATTTCTGAATTATGATTGTGTTGTGTGGGTCCCATTCAAATTAACATGTTTTGTTAAATCTTATTTACCTCAAAATCCAGAGATTTTTAGGGTGGTTCGTTTTGAAATTGAAACCCTGTATAACTGTACAGGGTGCATTGAAAGATGCTTTTTATCGTAATTGCATCTTTCATTTATCTACCTGATAGCTATTAAGCTGGCCTAATTTAAGAATCCTAAACTTTATCTGTTTAAGTTTTAGCTGTACCTATCAATATAGTAAAAGAGGTCTTCACATGGGGTTGAGAATTTAGCACGCAAAAGTCCATAAACAGAGTTAAAATACGAACTGTAAATAAAATGCGAATAATAACAAATATATTACTTATATTTAATGAAGGCAATTAAATAGGTAACAAAAATTTATAATTAATTTGGTATACCATATATTGCAGACACAATATTTCATTAATGTTTTATTATGAATACACTTTGTGTAATATTCATATCTATTCAGTCTACTGAAATCACCTAACAATTTGAAATTGTCATCATGAGCCTGAACTGTAGCTTCAAACATCGCATAGGGGTTTGTTTCTATTATAACTAAATAATTTTCTATCCAGGAATTATTAAGGTTAACCTTTCTGTCCGATTTCCCGACAGTTTTTACTGACTTAAGTTCATACTCAACACACTTATATCCCTCTTCTGAAAAGCTGCTAATTAATTTATTCAATTTATGAACAACATATTGTCCTACCATTGCAACTTTTTTGTTTTTATTACTTATGGTGTTGTATCCCTCGCAAGCACACCAATGTTGCTCTATGCTGCCATCACTGCACGAGCGAGTTTCTCGAACCTCTTCAAATAAAGATTTGCAAGATGGGCACCCCAAACTTGGTTTAATATCATAACTATCGTTAGAAAGCTTTAGTAAGTGTTGTAGAGTCATATACAAGTCATAGGGGTTGGTTAAACGATTATGTGCGTTAAACACCAAATTATCGTAAAACTTGGGATGAAATCCTTGAAAACTCTTTGGAAATTGAAAATACAGAAAAGGTAAACGTTCCTCTAACCAGCCAGAGTAAGTTAATCGTATATCACCAAACCGAAATCCGTGATCACTAAAGATAACCACTACCGACTCATCCAGAGAATTTGTAACATCCGAGTCTGTTAAAAAATCAGAAACTTTCTCGTCCATGCTCATTGGAAGGTTGACATCGTCATGGCTGAAGCTATTCAGCCAAAACAGGGCAAAAGTAGGATCCTTTCCAAAAACAGTTATAAAATCCTTGGCGGCATTTAAAACTCTTTCAGCTGTATTTTCAGGACCTGAACAAACTGACAATCCATATCTGCGTGTGATTGGCAGTTGGTAGGCAGATAAAAAGTAGGGCCTCATATAAAAGTCCGTTGGTGGTTCCGCAAAGCCTGCTTTCAAGTCATTGAAACAACTGATGTTAGGTTCATCTTCACCATAAGCAGTTAAGAATCCGTTTTCTCTTAATGATTTCCAGATAATATCACAGTCATCGAGATTTGAAGATCGCAAGCAGTTTGGATGCAGCGTATCCTTACTTCTACCAGATATTAGTGCCATTAAATTTGGAAAAGTATTGTCTTCAATTTTGTTGTATCCTTGAAAACTAATGAAGTTTTTTTCTAAATAAGAATATACTTTTGGCATACTGCGTTGTAGGCTTAATCTAGAGATGCTGTCAACTCCCAGCATAAAAATTTTTAATGGTTTTGTGAGTTCCTTTTGTCTGGTGGAGGTAATGTTCTTAATATTAGGGGATATAATAAAGTGTACATTTTGGTAAACAATCCCAAAAAAGGTTGTACAGGTGACTCGTATAGATGGGTAAAAAATGTGGATCTCTTGTTGAAATCCTTGGCACGTAGAGTGACTGAAAAATAAATAAACAATATCTTATATAATAGTGTTATGGACGGGTGGTGAGATTTCGATGATTTGTAAGGAATCTCCACTATTAGAATAGGATGACAGAAGATAAGGTTTTCGAGATACCAATGTCAATGTCAAGTCAACGCATCGCGAGTACCAAAAAGATAGGAAAGATGCCATAAACAGAATTTTAACTTCGTAAGTCGAAGTTAGTAAAATTTATTGACGTCTTACTCGGAATTCTCCGAACTCTTAATTCTCTTAAGTAACACAGCTGTGCACAATGGGCGTCGCCTAACCCGGCGCGACCACTCAGGTTTGCTGCATAAAATTAGCCCATCTCGGCGCGAACTTATAATTTACCTGTTTTGAAATAACCCATCTCGGCTAATTTATTCATTTATTGCCCCATAATTTATGTTTATATTTTTAAATCTAAAATAATACGACAATTTAAATTTAAACACAAAATGTACTCAATGTACAAAAAGAAACATCGAAATACAAAAATCATTATCGGGAGTGATAATAGGAAATCATTTTTACATATGAAAGTTTTGAAATCTCCTAAGGTTATATTTTTTATTTTATCCTCAATGGATTCCTGTTTTTTCTTAATAGCTGAATTTCTAGATTTATGAATTAAACTAATACTATACACTTAACATAATACGTCTCTGCTTGTACATTGAGAAGTTCTTGAATAAAAATAAATATAGAGGGATGTGTCTGGTACATAGAATTATTAAAATGCGCATGAAATGATTCGCAGTCATTCGTGGTTTTATTTAGGGCTGCAGATGCGCTTGCCCAAATGTGCGGTGGAAATATTGACTCGTTGGTTAAATATGTATTTAAAAGATAATCAGAAAGTTTTTCTAAATTTATATTTTGCGGCTTAATTTCATACAATTCAAAAAAATAAAAATCTTCAACGTCATTTGGTTTTAAAAATACAAGCCCAAAACAATAATGCAACCATTTTCCCACTTCCAAATTATTATTAGGGATAATTATCCTTAAAATATTGAGTTAAACCTAGCTCTTGTATTTGACGATACCAGGCTTGGGCCAAATGAAATCTGCATCCCGTAATTTCAATATCATTCCACACTTGAAGCACTGCGTTATGAATTGCAATTTCATAATCCACTACTACTTCTTTTGGTAAAAGTACTCATTTAAGTTCGGTGCACAATTCCGATATTTTAGACGAGCATAATTTATAGGTTTCTTCAGATTTATCCTTTAACAGGCAAAAAACTAAAGGAATGTAGTGTCCATTAAAAAATCCGTGTATGGTGAAGAATTGTTTAAAAAATTTTGTGCAGTAAGAAAAGGTGCCATCCATATACAGGGTGATTCAAAAGTACTTCGACAAACTTCGGGAGGTAATTGCCGGCAATATTTCAAGATGAAAAGTTCTTATAAACAGTGGTCCCTGGCGACTTCGTTACGGAGATACAGGGTGTTGAAATGTTAGAAGGAATGGTAATAATTTTTAAATAACTCCTTAACGAGTAATTTTTTTTTTATGAAATTTGGTGAATTAAATAAGCATCTCAGGACACTTATTTTCAAAGTAAAACACATTCGTAAATTTAACCAGTGGCGTCGGTACAAAATGTGGCTATCATATTTTTTGTGGAAACTATGCCTAACCTAACCACACCACTGACTTATTTGATTTTAACTTTTTTTTTATGAATCCCCCATTCAATTACAACAAAAAAGTTCACGTGTGTTATTTTGCTACGAGGGCCAGTTTAATGTCAAATGATTATTTTATTTGGCTATACACAAATATTAAAAAATATGTTTTAAATAATTGATCAAACACTCAAATATTAATTTAAGTATATTAACTAAGATCTATACATACTTACAATAAACAAATATGTAGGTATATGCCAAAGGAAGGCATCTGAGGATGCCTATTTAAGTATAACATGTTCTCAGTGACATGCATATTTATTTATTAGTATGAATAGTATGTTATTTTCTAATATTTTCTATTTTGACAAGGCGGCTTTGGAAATACTTTTTTGATATTTTGTATTTTGATAAGGCGGCTTTGGAAATGCATTTGTCGTGAATTAAAACATATTTGACAGTTAGTTGCTTATGTGGTTTATTTCTCAGTTTTGTCATTTTCATTGAATATTAATAGTATTGTTTAAAAGGTATGGATTACTTAAGAAATAATGCGCATTTAGCTGACATGCATTTTGTATATGGCCTTGCCGATGGAAATGCACGAGCAGCTAGACGAATCTATCAAGAGCGATATCCTAACAGAGTACTGCCTGCTGCTGAAACATTTTCAAATCTTCACCGACGTTTAGCTGAAACAGGGAGTTTTGCGAGGTCACGTGACATTCCTGGAAGACCGCGAACAGCCCGAACTCCAGAATTAGAAGAAGCTGTTTTAAATGCTGTAGTGGAAAATCCAGATACAAGCACTCGAATAATTGCTGATGCTCTCAATTCCACCCAAGCCACAGTTTGGAGAATTCTGCACGATGAGCAGTTGTATCCGTACCATATTCAAAGGGTACAAGCTCTTTTACCCAGGGACTTTCCTCAGCGCATTAATTTGTGTCAGTGGTTTTTGGAAAAATTTGCTGAAAATCCCCAATTTTTAAATTATGTACTTTTTACGGACGAGGCAAATTTTTCTCAGAGTGCGATTACAAACTTTCACAATAACCATATCTGGTCTTTGGAAAATCCCCACGCCGTTAGTGAACAAAATTTTCAATACCAATTTTCATTAAACGTGTGGGGGGGAATAGTTGGCGATTACTAAATAGGACCTTTTTTTCTTCCACTTCGGCTTAATGGCGAGACGTACCGACATTTTTTGGAAAATGAACTTCCTCCCTTACTGGATGATGTGCCCTTAAAAACTCGAAGACGTATATGGTTTATGCATGACGGAGCTCCCGCCCATTTCAGCATAGTGGCCAGGACCCATCTTAATCAAATTTATCCAAATCGATCGATAGGTAGGGGAGTTGAGGAAGGAAATCAACCGTGGCCACCAAGGTCCCCAGATTTAAATCCTCTTGATTTTTATTTGTGGGGACATTTGAAGTCAATCGTTTACAAGACGCCAGTCGAAAATGCAGAAGTGCTAAGAAACCGAATAATCGATGGTTTTGAGGCAATAAGAAACAGACCAGATATCTTAGCACGCGTACGAGATTCCATGCAAAGGAGATTAGATGCCTGCATCTTGGCTGAAGGTGGACATTTTGAACAATTTATTTAAAAATCATTTAATTTTTGCAACGCACTTATTTAATTATAATTAAATTAAATGTTATACCTTACCCCTTACATAATAAATCTTTGAATTTAAAACATATTTTTTAATATTTGTGTATAGTCAAATAAAATAATCATTTGACATTAAACTGGCCCTCGTAGCAAAATAACACACGTGAACTTTTTTGTTGTAATTGAATGGGGGATTCATAAAAAAAAAGTTAAAATCAAATAAGTCAGTGGTGTGGTTAGGTTAGGCATAGTTTCCACAAAAAATATGATAGCCACATTTTGTACCGACGCCACTGGTTAAATTTACGAATGTGTTTTACTTTGAAAATAAGTGTCCTGAGATGCTTATTTAATTCACCAAATTTCATAAAAAAAAAATTACTCGTTAAGGAGTTATTTAAAAATTATTACCATTCCTTCTAACATTTCAACACCCTGTATCTCCGTAACGAAGTCGCCAGGGACCACTGTTTATAAGAACTTTTCATCTTGAAATATTGCCGGCAATTACCTCCCGAAGTTTGTCGAAGTACTTTTGAATCACCCTGTATAGAATCTGTCACTTATACAAGTAACTTAAATTACTATTACACGAAAATGTAACTAAGTTCATTGTTTTATCATTTACTAACAAAAATTCTTCACTCGAACTTGTTTTTAGATCCATTATATATAGGACTGTGTGTACTTCCATAATCGACCATGGTACTGCTGGTAGTGACTTCCGCCGAGCATAATAGATATTTTTCCTTATACATTCCTAGTCTCTTACGGTGAGAGCATTGGTATTATTATCTTCCGCCAATGCTTTCCTCATTATATTGGCTGGTTTTTCTGTCAGATCGCTTTCTGCTTTCCTTTTGGCCGGTTAAGTCAATATTTGCCTTTGCAAAATATGTTCTGGTTCCTGCTCGTGTGAATGGTTTTGGTTAGACCATGTTAATACTCGACCAGATGAATGTCCGATGGTTTTTAAGCAAGCATTACACCTCCACTTGGTTTCCCCGAAGATAATTTTCGATTTTCTTCTTTTTATTTAAATTGGTTTAATGCTAGTAGTATTTTACCTCGTTTTAGCACTGACTGATATACAATTGAGCATTTGATAATTTTGCTAAAAGTTTACTACCTACCTACCTACTACGTTAATTTCTTTAGAGAAACCTTAATTACCATAAGTACCCATTACCATAAGTACCCAGAAGAGAAATCATTTTACCTGATATATCCCTTTTTGGAGCCGAGTTGGGCGACGCCCGTGCACAATATGTTTATTTTAAATAGATGGTAAAATAAAAAATATAATTTTACACTTTCCACAGATTTTTATTTTGACTCGACATAAAATATGTTTCGCAACACAGTTGCTTCTTCAAGAGAGTACTATTAAATGGTATTTTAACAAGTGTATACTTAGGTGTAAAATTTTTATTGCAGGTAATTTTTAGGTACGGTTGTTGGAAAAACCAATAATAATATTTACCAACTAATTAAAGAGATTTAAAAGAGGTGATCCATTTAAATCCAATTGATCATTAAGGAGAGTATTGTTATATTTAAGCCTATTTATCTCTAAAGATTCAAGCAAATTTAATTTTATGCTTTTGTTTTCAATATGCAAGATATCGTAGTTAGGATTAAATGTATGATTTGCTTCTAACAGATGGTTAGAATAATTAGAATCTGTTTTGTTTTTTATAAAACTTGTATGATGTTCATTCATACGTTTTTCGAAGTTTCGACCTGTTTGTCCGATATAAACTTTAGGGCAATCATTACATTTTAATTTATAAACGCCAGACTTATTTCCTTTGTTCAGTTTACTTTTATTGTTTTTAATGTGTTTTCCTAGAGTATTGTTAGTTTTGAAGGCGATATTAATGTTCAAGTTTTTTAAAAAGTTTTTAATTTTAGTGCTAATATGACCTATGTACGAGATAACTTTATAATTGTTATTATTCTTATTTGCTGTTGGAAACACTAGGTTTATAGCCTTTTTGTATAATTTTTTATTTAGGATTTTATCTATTGTTATCGCGGAATAACCATTATTAACTGCAATTTGCTTAATGATATTTAATTCGGTTTGAAAATTAGTTTTGTTTAAAGGTAATATTACTAGTCGATGTATCATACTAAAGAAAGAAGCTAATTTATGTTGTACTGGATGGCAAGATGTGTTATGTATAGTAGTATTAGTATGAGTAGATTTATGGTATATTGAAAAATCATGTTTATTTTCGAATTTTGTTATCGTTAGGTCTAAAAAATTAATGGAATTATTGACTTCTTTTTCTATTGTAAATTTTATATTGTTGTGTATATTATTTATGAATTCTAAAAACTGATCCAATTGCCTATCAGTACCTATAAAACAAGCTAGAACATCGTCCACATATCTATACCAATAAAGAAATTTTTTAAACAGTGAATGTTTCCAAATAATAGACTCTATATTGTCCATAAAGATTTCCGCTAAGAGGGGACTTAGAGGATTGCCCATAATAAGACCTTCTTTACTAGTATAAAATTCGTTATTAAATTCGAAATAGTTTTGTTGTAAACAAACCTCTAAAGTATTCAAAATTTCCTGTTTTTTAACAGGATTAACTTTATTTGTTAATAACAATTTTTCTACCAGTCTCACAGAGTCTACTACAGGAATACACATAAATTTTACACCTAAGTATACACTTGTTAAAATACCATTTAATAGTACTCTTTTGAAGAAGCAACTGTGTTGCGAAACATATGTCGAGTCAAAATAAAAATCTGTGGAAAGTGTAAAATTATATTTTTTATTTTACCATCTATTTAAATTAACAATGGATTTCCACCAAGTAAAAGCCGAATCAATTCAATCACAATATGTTTGTTTAAGTTTTGGCTCATTGCTTAAAGAGTTCACTATCGATCAGTACTTATTTGGCTGTTGACTAGGAACAACATGAGTAAAGTCCGTTCACAGATTTAAGAGAATGACTACCTGCCTTTAGTTATCACCCATCATAAAATTCTTTGTTGAAAGGGTTTCAAGGATCATAGAGATAATGATTTTATTATCCAGGTAGGGACCGTACTTGGCCGTAATTAGTTTACAAAGCCTTATTAAATAATGGGAAAAAAAAAATAAGTAGACAAATCAGTGTTGCAAAACCAGTCATTTTATTAGTTCGTATGAAATAAAAACGCAGCTGTGATTATCCAAATATGTGGCGTCCGCGGATTGGTGAATCTAGTATAGAGCAGCCGGAGGGGGTACAGATACAACCACAGTGCGGAAATGAAAATGGAAGAAGACACTTATCTTAAGATTCTAAAGAGATTATAAAAAATGTATATACAACTTTCATAGAAAGTGAAAAGTTGAGTAAAATGGAATGTATTGAAGAAACAGCCACATTGACTAAAATTTCCGAAAAAACAGTATGGAAAATTGTGAATAAACCCATCACCGAAAGGAAAAGAAGGAAATATTTTGGGACTTGCAAAAAATTAGATCGCAGCGATGAATATTTATTCCGACGCAAAATTTATAATATGTATGAAGAGCATACGGTACCAACACTGGATAATTTACTGAAAAGACCTGAGATAGATAACACGGATATCAATTGCGGTAGGACAACGCTGTGGAAGTGTCTTCAACGAATCGGCTTTAAATTTAAAAAAGTCGATAAACGGCAAGTTATCATGGAATCGCAACGACTTAAGACATGGCGATTTGAATATTTGACAAAAATCGCTCAGGACAGAAGTGAGAACAGACCTATTATATACTTAGATTAAACCTGGTTTGATACCCTATCAAAAGATTGGGATGATTTTAGTGACAGGTGTAGAACAAAGGCACCATCAAACAGAGGAAAAAGAATAACCATAGTACATGCAGGGTCCGAAGATGGTTGGGTATCAAATGCACTTTTATTGGCAGCCAAGAATATAAATTACTCCTATTTGGATTACCATAACGATACCACAGCGGAGTTATTTGAGGATTGGTTCATAAATAAGTTAATTCCTAATGTTTCTCCAAACAGTGTGATTGTTATGGACAACGCAAGTTACCACAGTAGACAGTTAAACAAGCACCCTTGTTCAAAAGATACGAAAATGGCAATACAGGAATTTATGTATCAGAATTATATATATTTTCATGAAAGTTACACTAAAAGAGAGTTACTTGATGTGCTTAAATTTCTGAACGTAGAAAAGGAGTACTACTGCGACAGCTACGCTAAAAGTAAGGGGCATACAGTGGTAAGGCTTCCGCCGTATCACTGTATATTCAATCCCATAGAACACATATAGCATCAATTAAAATCTGCCGTTAGACGTAATAATGTGTCACCCACTATAAACGCTAGTGTACTGGATATTATTATTACTGAAGTGGACAAAGTGCCTGTGAGTAGCTGGAAAAATTGTGTTTCGCATATTAAAACTGTTGAAAATTCATACATTCAAATTGGGAATATTACAGAAAGATTTATTATTAACATAGGTTTTGATAATGACAGTGAAAATGAATTGAATGAGTAAACTGTAGTTGCATTAATTAATTATAATATATTCTGTCTAAAATTGTTTATTATTTGCGTCAAATCATCTATGCTTGAAATACAATTCAGTGCGGGCCTGTGTAGACCCCAGTCTGATTTTAAACAGGCGTCAACACGAGTCGGTAAGTCATTCTCTTAAATCTGTGAACCGACTTTACTAAACGGAAACTAACGGCTTTAACTCTACGTTATCAATGCGGTAACAAGTGGCATGAAGAAAAAAGATGTGGCAGCTCAATACGGATTACCAGCAAGCCCTTTTTCTACAATAATTAAGAATGAAGTCGAAATATTTAAAGGATGGCGCATTAAAATCAACAAGAGAATGATTAAGGAGAAACGAAAAATATTGCTTTTCATTGACAACTATACAGCTCACAACATGGTATTCCGCCATTGAAAGCAGTAAAAGTTAAATTTCTTCCACCCAACACAACATCTAAGCTACAGCCTTTAGATCAAGGAATAATAAAAAAACTTCAAAACCTCTTTTAAAAAGGTAGTTAATAGAAAATTGATAATTGATACGGAACAGCAGTCTGCTTCACCTATAAATGTATTGCATGCAATGAGGATGGCAGACAAGGCTTGTATCTGTAACTACAATATCAAACTGCTTCAAAAGCTGCGGATTTTCGATGCCACAAGAAGAAGCTCCGGAAGAAGCTCTTGAACCGGTCATGAACTTAAAGCTGACTGGAATATACTTCAAAACATAGAAGTTTAATTTGAAGATTATGTGACATGTGATGATGGGCTAGCTACTACTGGAACACTAACTGACACTGAAATTATTGACAAAGTTTATCAAAATGTTGATGACGATACCGTTATTCAAGATGACGTTGATGATACTGATCCAGCAGATTTTGAACCATTTATATTAAATAAACCTACGTTGAAAGATGTAATGATATTGAGGATCATGTATTCAGTTCATTGTTTGAACTCGAAAAAATAATTGATAAAAAATCTGCAAATTCTTTAAATCAAAAGAAGATAACAGATTTTTTGTAATTGTTTGTACAGCTTACTTCATTAATAATGTATGTAATTTGTTTAAATAAATATGTAAAGCCTGTCCAGAGATATAAGAAAGTTACACTTTGCCTTTGAATGGGATTATGAAAGGGTGGCCATAAACAAACAATGAATAAATATATAAATGCAGGTAAATTATGGTTAGTACTTAAAAATGTAAACTGCAAATCCGGAAGACGTAATTTCATTATTAAAGTAATAATTTGGTGATTTTAAACCGATTTTTACATGATTCAAGATGAGAAGGTTAATCCCATAAAACAAATTATGTTCTAAAGACTGTATATATAGTCACTCTAGTTAGTTTTAAGCTTAGTAATTATTCTTACTTCGTGTGTAACACGGCGTTTGTTTAATCGTGTGTGAGTCATGGAAAATATGTGCTAGCCCAATGTATCTCAGGAGATAACCCCGTCGAAAAGCAGAAAACACTTTTCTGTGGAAACTAAGAAAGTTATAAACAATGTTTATTCAACTCTCATTGAACGTGCGGTCAGCAAGCAAGCAGCGTTAGAAGAAACGGTCACATTCACAAAAATTCCAACATCAACTGTATGGAGAATTGTGAATAATCCCATTTTAGCGAGGAAAAAAAGAACCGATACTGGCATTTTCTCGAAGGTAGATAGAAGTGATCAAGATATAATACGGCGTAAAATTTACAAGTTATACGAGGAACAAAACGTGCCTACATTAAATAATTCAATTAAAAGGCTTGAAAAAGGTGAAACCGGCGTTAAATGTGGTATAACAACGTTAGGGAAGTGTATCCAACACATGTGTTTTAGATTTAAAAACATTAATAAAAGGCAAGTTTCAATGAAATTCAGTAGAATTCGGGAATGGCGATCCGAATATCTACAAAAAATTAGGATTTACAGAGATTATCAAAGGCCGATTATTTACTTGGTTTGACTTAAGCGGCAAGTGTAAAACAAGCGCGCCATCAAAAAGAGGTAAACGAATTACGATTTTGCATGCTGGAAGAAAGACGGATGGATTTCAAATGGACTTTCTCTGTCTGCAAAAAACATTAAAGATTCTTCTCTGGATTACTATGAGGACACCACTGCTGATTTATTTGAAGATTGGTTTAAAAACAAGCTAATTCCAAATATACCTCCGAATCAGTGGCGTGCAGTGACGTTGGAAGCAGGGTAGGCAAAAAAGATAAAGTAAAATTTACTTACCTACATTTAAAAAAAATCACATTTGAACAGTTTTATTTGTGTCTTGACTTTCAACTTAGAGAATGTCTTTGTTGTCCTGTTGAAATTATGGCATGTTTATTATCAAAAGTTCTGGACCCAAACGGAATTGCTTTAAGTCGTTGCATGCAATTTTCACTATCATTGCACTGACACTGCATTATTGTAAGTGTAAGTACAAGTACAAGCACAGCGTAAAATATACGGGACAATTAAACAACAAGATAGAAATATTATCAACAAATCAACAACAAACCAGTAGGTAATTAATCGAATAATGTCCTAAAAGCCACACGAAAGCGGCGCGGCGGTCTATACGCGACCTGCCCTGCCTGTAACCTGCGACATGACACCTGACACAACGAGGAATTACGCTAAGACATTTTTTATTCGCTCGATCTCGTTTTAACACACGACGCTACATCCGGGCCTCTAAATTCGTACTTCAATCAGAATTGTAGGTGCTGCCTTCAAATAAAGCTAAAGCGTCCATACAAAGATTTAAAATGCCTAGGCCGAGCTTTTATGGGCCACCTATATGGGAAATATTATTGCTGATTTCAGTAGATGCGATCGCTTAAAATGCCGCCTTTGTTTTGTTTATGTTATATTTATTGGGACATTCCTTGATATTTGATATAAGTATAGACGATGCAATATATTGTTTTGAGAAAAAGTAGGTAGATTAGGAAACCTAATATAGATATCTGTAAAAACTAAATTGATAAATTTTAAAAATTTTTCCTTGTGATTTTACATTTTCGCCAGGGTAGGCAATGCCTTTTTGCCTACATTGTTTCCACGCCACTGCTCCGAATAGCCTAATTGTAATGGACAATGCAAGCTACCATAGTAGGCAGTTGACCAAGACTCCCTCCTCAAATCACACAAAAGCAATCATTCAAAATTACATGTATGATAATGACATTTATTTTCAGGAAGATTACACCAAAAGGCAATTAATTGAGGTTTTACAAAGTTTAAAACTACAAAAGGAATACTGTGATAATTATGCAAAAAATCTATGGCATACAGTTTTAAGGCTTCCACCATAGTATTGTATATTTAATCCCATCGAACATGTTTGGTACCAACTGAAATCTGCCATTCGTCGTAACAATATTTGCCCTACTATTAACTCTAGTGTACTTGAGCTTATAGAAACTAAAGTTTTTAACATCCCTTCACAAAGTTGAGCAAATTCTGTTACACATGTTGAAAAAGTGGAAAAATCCTAGATCCATATAAACAATATAGCACAAATAATAATTACAACAGATGATGATAGCGATAGTGATATTGATATATTATGTGAATAATTATTATAAGTGCCGGATAATTTGTATATTTTTGTAATCATAAATATAATTTTTAATAATAAAATAACTTGTAATTTCACATTTAAACATAAATAAAATATTATTTAATGTCTTACTTATTTTTATTACAAACCATGATTAAATTCTAAGCAAGATACGGACCTGTTCGACAATATTTCAATTTTACAGTTGGGCCGGGTCTTTCCTAATAGGGATCAGTTAGTCACTTTCTTATATCTCTGAACAGACTTTACCAGTAAAGTTAAGTCGAATTTTTATTTAACTTTGACTCTATACCTCAAAAGATATACTTAGAAATTGCGCCTCGTTAAGTCGAAATTTTAGCAAGTAAAGTAAAATAAATTTCTCGAATATCTTGTTAAGTCGAAAACTCATTTTAGCATTTCCCTTGAAATTCGAGTTATCGAGATTCCACTGTATAAACAATCAATTATCATAAAATTTACAAATTATATCAATACACTTACTTTATTATATTGTCTCCTATACGTAAAATTTTTGAGTAACAACAGCTCATGCTCCATCTGCTGTACAAAGTAATCACAGACTGATTAATTTTTAAGATTGCTACATCGTTATTTCTTTCTATATAGCTTAATAAGGGCCTATTCGAGCATGCTTTATATTTTTCTGGTTTAAGAAACGGTAGGACGTCACTGTTAAATGGATCTAAGTTTGGTATCTTGCAATTTGTTGTGTTAATTAAAAAAGAAGCTGTTTTTACTTTTGATGCTAAAAAGGTAATACAATATTTAGTATACAGGGTGCTGATAAAGTCTGGAATAATCGATTTTTCTTGAAAACGCAAAAGTTTTTCGAAAAATGCTCGGACCCGTCGATTTTATTTTATTCTTTAAAATTTTTTGACGTTCTTCAATATTATATCGGATGCGCCAAAAACGCTAGGCAAGTGTCAACTTCACTTTTTCAAATAAAATGCCCCTTTTTTTCTCCAATATTCAGATTCCTCTCTAAACTCTAGACAAGTTTCATATAACATGTTGTATGGCTAAAGTCAACAGGAATTGAAATACAGGGCCCCCAATAAAAATCAAGGTATAATTTTAAAGCTTGTTTTCCATGACAAATACTTAGGCTAGGAAAAAAATTTTAACAGAAAATTGGTAATACAGTGAACAATCTAAAATATTATTTAAGTAAGTGTTGAAAATGGTGTCCATTTACGGCTCTACAATGTCCCAATCTCTCAACAAATTCTAACTGTACATTGTGTACAATTTCTGGGGTAATTTGTCTTATGGTTGTTGTTATACGGGTTTTAAGAACATCAATATCTTCTGGTTTATTTTTGTAAACCCTTTCCTTAATATAGCCCCACAGAAAGAAGTCCAATGGCGTTAAGTCGGGGGACCTCGCAGGCCACTCTATTTGACCCCGTCGACCTATAGAATGATGATGAAATAACTCATTCAGGTATCTACGGACTTCGGCCGAATAGTGGGCTGCTGCACCATCCTGCTGAAACCAGATAGTTGTATCATGTGATTCAGGAATGTTCCGATCGGGAAATAGGGCAATCAACGCTGGAGCGAGGTCTTCTTCAAGAAACTGCATATATCTTTGGCCAGTCAAATTTTCCTTAAAAAAATAGGGTCCTATAACAGTATCCCGAATTATTCCTGCCCATACATTAATTTTTCTCGGCCGCTGGGTATGAATTTCTCGGAACCAATGGGGATTTTCGCTGGACCAGTACCGGCAATTTTGAGGATTTACCATGCCATCCAAGAAAAAAGTCGCCTCAAATTATGTTACTCGGAAATAATGCATCGTTAATCAAGTAATTATCCATGAGAATTTTACAGAACTCATTCCTTCATCCCTCAGGGTCGCCTTCCAAAAGTTCCTGTACTCCTTGACATTTATATGCGTGCCATTTTTCCTTTTTCAGGAACTTTGCCACCGTTGAATCGTGGATATTTTCAAAATTTTGAGAAATGCTTCTTGTGCTCGAATGTGGTCTCTCTTCCAACGAAACTAGAATATCAAGTTTGACATCGTCGGAAATTTTAGGTCGTCCACTTCTAGGTTTATCCCTAACGTGACCAACTTCATTATACTTCTTAACAATTTTGGAAACAGTTGCCTGATTTATGTGTTCTCTATTTGGATATTTATCATTAAAATACTCACAAACTTCTATTTGTGTTCTCTTTCGATCTCCACATCCTACTATTATTAATATTTCGATTCTCTCAGCTTCCGTTAGAAACATTTTTATGGGTAAAAGTGACAACTTTGAAGTAAATATTAAATGTTTTGACATTTACGTCACTAAGTTATTATGTAGAAACCGGTAAAAAGGTAAATACCTAGACCTTAAAATTATACCTTGATTTTTATTGGGGGCCCTGTATTTTAATTCCTGTTGACTTTAGCCATACAACATGTTATATGAAACTTGTCTAGAGTTTAGAGAGAAATCTGAATATTGGAGAAAAAAAGGGGTGTTGTATTTGAAAAAGTGAAGTTGACACTTGCCTAGCGTTTTTCGAAAAACTTTTGCGTTTTCAAGAAAAATCGATTATTCCAGACTTTATCAGCACCCTGTATAATTTACCTATAATGCTATAGAGAGACTATAATATGTACTTATCTAAAACCCCTTTAAGAATCAAAGACTTACTAACTAACCTAATCTAAACCAATATAATAATGCTTTAGAGGCCCGTGACAAGAATGATTTTCCAAATATACAGGGTGTTCCTAAATGTCATGTACATACGGAAGGGGGTGATTGCCTGGCTTATTTTATGACTAAAAATTCATATAAACATAGGTCCGCAAACGCTTCGTTACCGATCTACAGGATGTTCAAATTTCAAAGATTTTTTAAAGTTTTTCCTTAATAGCTCCTGCAGTTTTTGAGATATTTTGCTCATATTTGTAACACAGGTTACACTGTAGGACTTACATAATTGGGCATGCCAAATGGTTTTGAGAATCTACAGGGAGATATTTTTTCCGGGGTCATGCCCCCTTTTTTCCTTCTGAACTTTTTTGTGGTGCGCCGTTGGTGGAGTCTAAAATATGAAGTGAATTTTCTCTTTTGTTTATAAGCTTTTTAGTCTCTGGTTGGTTTTTCGTGTCTGCGACCGATATCGAGAAAAAAAAATAGAAAACGATTTTCTGTATTTCGCTAGATAAAAATAAAGTTTTTAAAATGATCTAGTAGGCTTTGGCTTTATTTGGATACTCTCTTGTGTTTATTAATTTTGATAGTTAGCATTTGATATAGCGACTGGTTGCAAACTGTAATGCGTAAAAGTGTTTTAAATACGCGTCAAAATCACGTAACAATGCCAAATTTTACGAATTCTAAAATGGCTGAGATGCATTTTTTCATCTATGGCCTTGCAAATGGAAATGCAAGAAAAGTCAGACGTCTGTACATGAAGCGCTATCCCAATAGAATGATACCAATTGATATCTGATCATCGAACATTCTCGAATATTCATAGACGTCTTGTAGAAACTGGAACTTTTAATAAGAATAACAATGATGTAGGTAGACCACGTACGTTAAAACACCACAGATCAAAGAAGCTGTTCTAGATGAAATAGAAGAAAATCCCGGCACGAGCACCAGAAAAGTCTGTGAACATTTAAATAGTAGTCATCAAGTTGTTTGGCGTATCCTGTTTGATTGTATGCTATACCCTTACCACATTTAAAGGATGCAGGCGCTCCATCCTCGAGATTTCCCTTTAAGGATTAATTTCTGCCAGTGGTACGTACGTTAATAGGCTAGCAGCAAACCAGAACTTTGATTGTAAAATCCTTTTTACCGACAAAGCCAATTTTTCAAGGAATTCAATTTTAAATTTTCACAACAACCACATATGGGCTGACGAAAATCCACATGAAATTGTAGAAACGCATTTTCAAGAACAGTTCTCATTAAATGTATGGGGTGGTATAATTGGAGATTTGATTGGTCCTTTCTTCTTGCCTGGTCGACCTAATGGTCACTTATACAGGCATTTTTGCAACAAGAATTGCCTTTATTACTCGAAGACTTACCTCTTTTGCTGAGAAATGAAATGTGGTATATGCACGATGGCGCCCAAGCACATTTTTCTATTTTGGCTAGGGAGTATTAAGGTGAAGTGTATGAGAACAGGTGGATAGGAGGGGGTGGCCCTCAGTCATGGCCCCCTAGGTCCCCTGACTTAAATAGCCTTGATTCTTTCCTATGGGGGCACCTTAAATCTCTAGTGTATACAACACCTGTGAAAAACGTTGATGACTTACGAAACTGAATACTAGATGCATTTGCAACCGTAAGAAATACTCCGGGGGTTTTCGAACGAGTACGGGCATCAATGAGAAGAAGAGTGGGTGCATGTATAATTAATGTAAGTCCTACAGCGTGTGTTCCAAATTTGAGCAAAATATCTTAAAAACTGCAGAAGCTATTAAGAAAAACTAAAAAAATCTTGAAATTTGAACACCCTGTAGATCGGTAACGAAGCGTTTCTGGACCTATGTTTTGGATTTTTAGTCATAAAATAAGCCAGGCAATCACCCCCTTTCGTATGTACAGGGTCTTTGATTATATTTACGTGAACTCTAGAGCCTTTATTATTAGAGATGGAAAAAAATTTTATATACAAAAGTTCTAGGGTTTTTCTTCTATTATCTTTTGAAGTTATCAGAGAAAACAAAGTCGCATCGGAAAATGAAAAAATATAGGCAACTTCAAGTTTTTTAAATGGAACACCCTGTATATTATGCGCTAAAATGATAGATCTTTTTTTCGTGATTCTAAATATATATATGTTAATGACATTTGGGTGAGCCATTTTTGACATATCTTACCTTAAAATATAAATAAATTGAAAAGAATATTGATAAACTTGTCAAGCAAACCATGGAAACAATTATTAAGTTATTTATTACGCTTTATGAATTTAACAATTTTTAAGCTCACACATACAAAGAATCAAAGAAATTATATATTTTCTACATATCCTCCGCGGTTTTCAATACATTTAAACAAGTTTTCCCGCATTTTGTTATTAATAGAAGCGGAAATAGAATGCTGATTTTCATTGTTTAAATTAAATATTTCGTCTTCTACTCTTTGCCTTAGAACGTTTAAGTCTAGAGGTCTATTATAATATACCCTGTTACCATATACCCATCTAATAGTACCACAAGAATAAAGTTGTTATTTATGCCTACCGATTCAAATATCTTAACGGTTGTTAAGATAATTTGTGACAGCTATGGTATTATGGGGTGGAGCGCCGTCTTGTTGCCAGATGAGGCGGTTATAATGGCCAATGGGTAAATCCTCTAAGAGATTTTCGATGTTATTTTGAAGAAGATTGATATATTTTTCTTAATTTAAATTTCCGTCTGAAAATATGGAAACCAATTATCTTGTTTCCCAGTATTCCACACCAAACATTCAGCGATCTACGCCCTTGAATCCTAACCGGTTGAATTTTGTAAGGGTTTTCCCTAGACCAATAATGTTTATTCTTACGATTAAACATTCCTGCTTTAGTGAAGGAAGACAGAAGACTCGTCGGTGAATAGAATTTTATTTAAAAACTCTAGATCCTGGTGCCTAAGCCTATCCATTTCCAAAGCATATTCAAGTCGGTCTCGCATATTTTGTTCAGAAAGATTTTGAACGGGCATAAATTTGTAAGGATGTAATTTATAAAATTTCAAGGTTGAATGAATTTTATAATCCGTTTTATTTAGTTCAGATGCCGCATCCGAGATTAATATTTCAGGATATTCTAAAAATAGATTAAAAGTAGTGCTAGTTCAATAGAAAAAGTATAGTGAAAACTCGTACCTTGAAAAAAAAGCAGCATTTCCAAATCTTCGTTTTCATTTCGTGTTACGGTCCTATTCTTTCTTTTTAAGATGGATGGGACCGATTGTTGAGGATATAATAATTGTCGATATTCCCTTTGCACTCTCGCCACATCATTATTATTGCCATAAAAAAGACGCACAATAGCGAGTTTTTGTTCTTCTGAATAGCCCATAGTCAAGTAAGCAATATAATTTGTTTTCAATAGTTCAAAAGATAAAGTTCTATCTCTTAAAATATCGAGACGTCAAATTCATAAAGCGTAATAAATAACTTAACAATTGTTTCCATGGTTTGCTTGACAAGTTTATCAACCTTCTTTTCAATTTATTTATATTTTAATCTAAGATATGTCAAAAATGGCTCACCCAAATATCATCAACATATATATCTTTAGAATCACAGAAAAAAGATCTTTCATTTTGGCGCATAATATACAGGGTGTTCCTTTTAAAAAACTTGAAGTGACCTATATTTTTTCATTTTCCGATGCGACTTTGTTTTTTCTGATAACTTCAAAAGATAATAAAAGAAAAACCCTACAACTTTTGTATATAAAATTTTTTTCCATCTCTAATAATAAAGGCTCTAGAGTTCACGTAAATATAATCAAAGACCCTGTACAGTTGCGTGCATAAAAAACTCGTACAGCAGTTATAGGCTATTGTAAGTCAGGCTTGTCAATCTTAATTAATCCTCTTATTGACTTTGACAAAAGTAGTGTCAAAATTCAAACAATTTTTTCAGTAAACGAGCTTTTAACATTTTTCTAGTGCAAATAGTGCAATGGCTCAGCTAGATAATTTAAAAAGAGCTCAAATAATTGTTTATTTAGAAGATGGTATGCCCATGAGAAATATAGCCCATATTATAAATGTGAATAAGACCGTGCAAAACATAAAGCACAGATGGGAGATCGAGGGTAACGTGAATAGAAAAAAGCCAACTGGGAGACCTGAACAAGATAATGCACTTTTGCGGTATTTGGAGGACAATAACTTTGAAGTAGCGCGGAATGCTATTCGACTTACAGCATTTCCTGCATCAAGATCGACAGCAAGTCGCAGAATTAAAAAATCGCACCTAAAAAGCTATGCTGCTGCCAAAAACGTAATCCTGGGAAATGAACATAAACAGGCAAGAGTTATTTTCGCTTTAAATAACATTTTACGCGAAAACTGGAATATTGTAGTATTTACCGATGAGAAAGTTTTCCAGTCATGCTTTACAGGAAATATATAAAAGTGTACAGACCTAGAGTAAAAAGATTTAATGAAGAATTTGTTCATAATTCAGAAAAATCCGGTAGATTTTCGGTAAATGTTTGGGCTTGGTTAAGCTTTCGAGGATTAGGCGTGTGCTGGATTGTTAATGAAAGATTTAACGCTATTACGTATAGGAACATTTTGGAAAATATTATGTTAGGTTCAGAACATTTTCCCGATCAAAATTTTATTTACCAACAAGTTAATTGCCCGGTCCACAATGCAGCAATCATAACAGAATGGTTTGAACGGCAAAATATAGAGCGACTAATGTGGCTCGCCAAAAGTCCCGACATTAATATTTTGGAAAATGTTTGGGGTCTTATGACTAAAAAAATCTACAAAGTTAACTTCCGACCAAACACAAGGGATGAGCTGATAAATTTCATAGAAGAAACGTGGGACGAACTAGCCAATGACATCAATCTGATAAGAAATCTCTATGCTTCGATACCAAATAAACTAAACAAAATAATAGAAAATAATGGCGCTATGACCAAATATTAATATAGCTTTGATAAATTTTTGTTATTGAGTTAATTGTTATAATGTTATGTATTATATTTATTTAATTTTTTTAATAATAAATAATCATTTTGATACTTCAGGACAAAATGTAGCATGATTTTTTTTAATAAAATAGATGTAACATACGTGTACTACTTTTTATTGAAATCTAGAACATCATAGGCAGGTTTACACCATACAAACCTTGTACGACTTTTTTATGCACACAACTGTACATGACATTTAGGAACACCCTGTATAAATATTATGCTTTGAAAATGATTTCTTCGCTTCCTGATGTCTCTGTAGCTACTGCTGAGCAGGTTCAGTCATAGAATACAGCCACCAATAGACAATAATAACCTAATTCCGGACATTTAATTCGGATATAGGCAGAAACATCCAAGTGCAATAAATCATTGAACGTGGGCTTAAGGAAAACAAGGATGTTCCGCAGTATTCTTAAATGTTGCACAAGCAGTCGATAAAATGTGGCATGAAGACTTGATATACAAATTGAGTCTATTACTATACCTTAGGAATATTATGTAGAGATCCTAACATCCTCTATCGCTGACAGTGGCGGCTTTTTAATAAGAGCTGCAGAGCTGCAGCACTGTCTAGAATAATTAACATTCTATTCTTTAAATTAACATTCTATGATGATATCAAATCAACCAGAGGTTTGGCAGGTGACCACTCCGATTTTAATAATTTTTGGTACAGTTTCAAATTTGTCAAAAAATTATTTTTCTATTTTTTTCAAAAAATTATATTATTTTTGTCAATATTTTAGCAATATATTCACCAAATTTCGAGAAAAATATTAACAATTTGAAAACATAGCAAAAATTACAAAAAACGCCTATTACTTTTATTGGAAACAAAATTTTACAAAAAATCAAAAATCCACAATATATTAGTAAGTTCGACCTGTAGCAGTAACCGGCTGAACCTCCTTTATTATTGAATCTCTTTTAATTACTAAAATATCTGCTTTGGACGTAGGATAATAAAATGAACTAAATGGTCCATTTGGATGCAAAAAACTGATTTTAAGCTCTTCAGATTCACAAGTTATCATACTGAACAGTCACAAAACCAGATTGAAGAAACATTAATTCATTATTTGTAACTTCAGAACACTTTGAACACGGCTTTGAAAACCGGGATCCATCGAGAGGTCGAATTATTAACATTACATCGGACTTCTATTGCGTAGCTATAATTTTCTTTGGCTGAAGTAAACAATTGCCGAGTGCTTGTCTATTAGTTAGTAGTTAGATGCATGTGAGCATAAATAAGATGTAATAATGACAAATTTGATTTTCTTAATGCGAATTATTCTATCTTCGTATTCGATTAGTTACTGTGTTTAAATAACTTATGTTAATAAACTTGATTATAAATAAATTTCGAAACTCAATGCATCACGAGCCGCCACTGATCGCTGATATATATTTTATAGAATTAAGCATGAGGATGAATACTCCGGTAAGTATAGAATGTTGTGCCCCAATCTATTATATATTAGTGACCAGTAGGTGTCGGAAGGAACTACAGCCACATTCGTTAATGACACTGCTATCCTCGAAGTTAATTAAGATCATGAAGGCTTCACTAGAAAACTTTAAATAATAGTAGTCGACTGGACAGATCAATGATAAATCAAGCTCGACAACCTTAATCTAGTCTTGATGCCAAATTTCAGGGAAACGAGCACGCTATAAGTAAAAAATTACTGATATAATCAAAATCATTGGCTTCTAGAAGAGAATTCAAAATTATATGAATAATATAAGATGTTTATTATTTATAAATAGGTTTTTACGGTATTTCGGGATTGTGACAGCAATATCAGATCGATGAAAACGTTCTAGAGAGTAAAGAGCTTCGTATATGTTTGCAACTTCAGATTCTTACAGTACAATTAAGAAAGATATCTCAAAAGGTTTGCCGGCAAGCAGGAAGTCCGACTAACCTACATATGGACGCAGAAGCCCTACAGCTGTTTTTGTCTTCGTTGCTTTACAACTGCTAGACAAACAACACCAAATCCGGAGACTGATGAGAATCAAACCGTTTGATTTTGTGTATAGCGTGTAAAGTGTAAAAAAGCAGAAAAATCTAAAGGGCATCAAAGGATAGACTTTAGCAGATATAAGTATTTAGTTTCTACGATTTATTAAAGAACCATAAAGCTATATAATGGGTAAAACATTAGATGTTTTATGAATTTTTTTTTTTATAAATGAAGTTAAATAAGCATTTAAATTTTACAAACTTACTATTTAAATCTTGTAGTGAAACTGTCTGCAAATTTCGGTTAGTGTAAGATATAAATATTATTATAGGTAATATTAGTATAAGACAGCCACGATAAATTTTCCAATTGGGTGCATGGACCTATAACAAGACATATTGTTAGAACTGGACTTACCATTTAGAATTGTACAGCTTCAAGCAGCTTAGGCTATCCACATAGTGGAGCGGCAAGCGTCAATAATTATTGTCAATACATGCAATAGAGAAAGTAAGACTGTGAACCTCAATGTCTATTACATCGATAAACGCGTGAAGCCTTGCTTTGCTCAATGCTCCGCTATGTTACTACCCTTAGCCAGTAAATAGCTTATTAGTACATGCGTGTTCATCCCACATAGCAAAAAAAGTGTACCTATTCACAGGCAATGGGCATTAGGGTGGTCCAAAAAATAAACAAACAAATATTTTGTTTCCACAATTTTATTTTTATTTCTTAATGCATAAAAAAGGCCAACGCTATCAACTGCTCCGAAAGAAACCAAAGCGCTTAAATCATTAAAGCATTTTCAGTAACTTTTGGATTCGTAAAGCTTTTCAGTTGATGCAGAAGCTGGATATCATTATATGGAGCTCTAATTGCGAGAGAAGCTTCATTTCAAAATCTCTCCATATACAGGGTATTCCATACTCGATGGTACGTTAGAAGTATCTGGAGAACGAAAATAAAAATAATTTTAAAATTTTCACTACGGCCATAGGAGGCTGCGCTCTAGCTTTTAAAAATAATTTCGCGGTTGCAGTGGTGCCAGATCTATTGATAACTGACATCAACTTTTGAATTTTAAATGGGACACTATGTAGTTTATTTTATTTTTAGATTCTACGAAGCAATCTAGGTTTTTTTTGTATAGGATATTCTTCCATTTCTCTTGCCGTTTCTTAAATATTAATTATTTTGGGTCTTTTTTTTCCGAAACTATGTGAATTAAAACTTTAATATTTTCGTCTCCAGATGTCAAATTAACGTAACATGTCAACATCATTTAGTCAACATGTGGTACTTTAATTTTGGCAACATAGGACCGCCGACTTCTATACAGAGTGTCCTAAAAATTAATTGCAATTCAGATTTTATAAATTTGATCAAAAGTCACTTTTTTTTAAATGGAACACCCTGTATATTATTGAAGTGTTGAATAGAGTGGATCAATTGAATTTTTTTCATATAGAATATTCCTCTAGCTATTTTGAACCGCATTCGATTTATAAGCCATTTTATGAATAATTACTATTCATATGCGAGAACTAGACATTAAAGATCTAAATCGATAAGTGTGCCATGATATAACAACTGCAATACATAACGATGGTGACATGACATGTCACACTTTTTAGTTTGGGGTTGCTTATGTCAGATTAAAATAGCAAAAATGGAGAATAATAGTTATTCAAATGCGGATATTTTAAATTTGTTTTATATTCACGGCGAGTGTCAAACAGTTGTTTCAAGAACCTGCAGAAGATTTAACGCTCTTTTTCCGAATTTGCCGCCAATGAACCCACGGAAATTTCTCAGATTTGAAGGTGATTTTTTAAATTTAGGAAATGTACAGACTCCAAGATATCAATTTCACCCTGTTACTGAAAACGAAGAAAATGAAATTAACGTTTTGGCGTACGTTCATGCCTATCCCCATGCTCCAATAACAAGTGCCAAAAATGATTTAGGAATAAATCGAACATCAATATGGAGAATTTTACATAAACATAATATGCATGGCTACAAACTAATTACATTACAGGCTTTACAAGCAGGTGTTCCTCGAAAACGTGTAGATCTTTGCGAAATGTTATTAATTCGAACACAAGAAGATCCAGATTTTCTGAAAAGAATTAATTGGACTGATGAAGCAAAATTCTCACGCGAAGGAGTCTTTAACCGTCAAAATAATCACTATTGGGCCGCAAAAAATCCACACGCTATAAAAGAAAGAGGTTAACAGCAAAGATTTAGTTTTATGTATTTTGTTTGTTGATGGATAGGCAATTATCAATCTATATTTATGATAAAAATTTAACTTCTGCAAAATATCTCGAAATAAGAACGACCGTATCTGACTTTTTGGATAATCTACCGCTTATCGATTTGAGAAATTGTTGGTATCAATTAGATGGAGCTCCTGCTCATTGCACCCATGAAGTTTCCGCGGAACTGTATGATATGTTTGAAGATAGGTGGATAAGACGTGGAGGACCATGGAGTTGGCCACCGCGATATCCAGATCTTAATCCTTTAGACTTTTTCTTGAGGGGGTAGTATTAAAGAAGTGGTTTATAAAACACCAGTTAATTCAAAAGAAGATCTAGAAAATCGGGTAAGGCGCGCTTTTGAAGAACTTGATCCATTAGAAATTCAAAGAGCTACTACCGGTCATGTGATGACATGTATTACCGATTCTTACATGAAAATGGTCAGCACTTTAAACATCTGACGTATTAGGTGAGAATTCCAAAAGTTTTAATTTACTGACAAAACGGTTCTTTTCAGAACCACAATTTATTATGAAAGGAAATTTGTTTTCATCATGGCACACTTATCGATTTAGATCTTCAATGTCTAGTTCTCGAATATGAATAGTAATTATTCATAAAATGGCTTATAAATCGAAAGCGGTTCAAAATAGGTAGAGGAACACTCTATATGAAAAAAATTGAATTTGTCCACTCTACTCAACACTTCAATAATATACAGGGTGTTCCATTTAAAAAAAGTGACTTTTGATAAAATTTATAAAATCTGAATTGCAATTAATTTTTAGGACACTCTGTATAGAAGTCGGCGATCCTATGTTGCCAAAATTAAAGTACCACATGTTGACTAAATGATGTTAAAACGTTACGTTGATTTGACATCTGGAGACGAAAATATTGAAGTTTTAATTCACATAGTTTCGGTAAAAAAAAGACACAAAATAATTAATATTTAAGAAACGGCAAGAAAAATGAAAAAATATCCTATACAAAAAAAAACCTAGATTGCTTCGTAGAATCTAAAAATAAAATAAACTACAGAGTGTCCCATTTAAAATTCCAAAGTTAATGTCAGTTATCAATAGATCTGGCACCACTGCAACCACGAAATTATTTTAAAAAGCTATAGCGCAGCCTCCTATGGCTGTAGTGAAAATTTCAAAATTACTTTTTTTTCGTTCTCCAGATACTTCTAACATACCATCGAGAATGGAATACCCTGTATAAGACTGACCAACAAAGCCCAGTTTTTTTTATTCTTTAGGTGTGGTGAAACTGTTTTTAAAACAGACACAGTTTTAGGGCGTAGATAGCCTTCGCCATCCGTGTCACATGCTCGAATTGTTTCACTGCCAGTCCCTCCACCAAGAAATAGGACAGACGCAGTAGTTTTTGATAATAATTATCTCTAGAATGTTGTTTTTGAAGGGCACGTGGTAGATCCTCCAAAATTTCTTTTCGTAACTTGCTTGGCCACAGTTTCTTAAATAACATGATAACGGCATGCAATCCAGATAAACTCACTGTTCAATGTTTTTTCCTATTGTAATACAAGCTGCCGCGTGAAGCCGAGTATTACTGGCTGTTGTATCAAATACTAGTCCTTTGCTTTGAGTTTCAACTTTAATACATGCTTGTGCCTCAGATTTTCTTGTTCTTCTAAAGATGTTTTTGCCATTTCCACTAATAAGAGGAAACATCTTCTCTTTGCTTTTCAAGGAATATCTTATCTTCTTCGGTTGTTGCTTTCATTATTCAAATCAACCAATTTGCTAATAACTTTTCTCGCAAAGAATCAAATTTATTTATTTTTAAAATATTACTAGCAGTAGACTTTTTGACGTCAACTGGAATAGTTTTTGACAATTTTCTTAAAGAAATTTTCGGGTCTTCGATAACCGCTTGCATTACATTGAGTTGCTTTTCTTCTGTTGTGGACCATTTGTTGTGTTGTTTCTTAAATACATTTTCGACGGAACCAGTAGCTTTAAATTTATTCATTACGTTTGCTATAATGGCGCTACATACCATTTTATCAGGGTGTCTAGTATTAAATATAAGTGAGGCTTCGCTAATAGGTTTATAGTGATCTCCGACGATAAGTACAATTTCTATTTTCTCCTGCACGAAAAACTCGTCAAAAATAGTAAATGATTTTTGACTAACATGTCAATATTATTTACTATAGTATTACACATAGTTGTTGCAAAACTGTTGCAGGTAACTGTTAAAGAAATAAAATAGAAAAATATTTTTCAAAGGCTTTTTGATGGTACTCGGTATATTTCAACGAAAAATTGTATCTGACCACGTTTTGTAGTCCTTAGTAAAGTTTTCTTATAACAATTTGCTGTAAAATAAAAATTAAGGGTACTTCCCTCCTAACGTCATTCTGTGTTTCTATATTTTTTTGCCGCCCTGTAAATGATATCTTAAGTTTTGATATGTCAATATTATTTGCGCATCAAGCAGAACTTTTTATGAAGAATAACTTTTTTTCGTAAAATCAACAATAAAGAAAATGCCCATATGTCTAGAACTTTTCTGGACACGCTGTATAACAACTATAATAAGAAAAGAAATGTACAAGGTACTATTCCTATCAAATTGTAATATTTGTACTATAGTACCAATGTGACCTTTTTACTTCAAATTGACAAAATCCACCCTCTTTCAAAAGACGTCTTTGTAATCTATTGGCTCCTGATATAAAAGAGTGGTCCGGTAAAGATTTCTAGTGATCAAAAAACGTTCTCCGACGGGTCACGGACGGCGCCGAATCCAACGCTTGCTGCGGGAACATTGCTCGCGTCTGCGTCTCGATTAAAAAGCGGTCAAAGGTATTCCGGGCCCTGGGTGCCCAACTAAATAGAAATCAAACGGAAGTTTTCAAATCTGCACCTATAATTTTGAACAGCCTGAGTATTGGAGGCCTTCACTGAACCTGCGAATATGCGAGCATTAAAATATTCCCGTTTTTTCCGCAAAAAAAAAAGGTGTTATTTGGTTTGTTAAACAAAATTTTTCTGAATATTTTTAAAACCCAAAATCTTGGAGTAAAAATTTTTTTTTGGGGGGGAGGAGGGCGGGGGACTGAGAACGCATACGCGGAGCCGTGCCTGACCTAATATGTGGTAAATGTTCTACTTACGGCTAAACTAAAATGGTCCAACTCTTAAAACGCAAATGCGGGACAGAAGTTAGAATTTCCATATTGAGAGCTGAAGTAATTAAGAAGTTATTCTAGAGAGAATTGTTTTTATAAGCGTTCCAAAAAAAGTTCCTTACTTACCACAGTGAAAAAGTAAATACCAAATACAATCACATAACATAGCCCGCTAGACGAGTCCCCATCGCTTTTTAAATTTCGGATATTTAGACTCCCTTGCAACAGAAAAGGATGGCTAATATTTCATACGTCGCATCTCCAGACATAGACATAATATGTTATATCTATCTATAATATTTTGGAATTTAGGATTAGACCTTCCGTAGATCTTGTTCTTGTGTAAGGTTTTGATGCGGGACTGAGGGCGAGGCAGGACGAATGGTCACTTCCCAGTAAGCACATAACATAACATGGCGGTTTTGCGATCCTTCCTTTTGGCCAAATCGTAGTAACATTAAAATTTCTGCTTAACGACGGGGTGAGAATCGTCTCTCCCACGACTCGAACGCCTACCCTGGACACGAACACACAAGGAGTCGATCGGGCGTTAACGTGCGACTATAAGATTGGAGCGCGGAATTTCTAAAGCACCAAGGTATCTTGTTATAATAAACTGTGAAATGTTAATGTAATTACTAAATAAGATGCGATGGATCTTGTGCAGTATAGGTCAGCTCGATTTTAAAATAAAAGAAAAAATCGTTTTTTAGCCAAAAATTTAAAAATTAATTTTCGAAAATAGTAGTGGTTTTCGCACTATTTCAACGCGAAAACTCTCTTAAAACGCCAATGAAAGAAAATATTACTTACAGTGTTGCCAAACGTAACTGGTTTTATGTCGATCCACAATTTGCGCACATCCGCGAAAGAAATAATTGCAATAGTATTTCTGCATGAGACTGACATTTGTTAAAAGGGCGCTAACCGGTTTCTGATACGTCTTTTTGTTTCAAATCACAGTGTAAAAAATGTGGTTGCCAATTCACAATTTGCGCACATTCACGAAAGAAATAATTGCAATGCTAGTGCATCGCTACACTAGATTTACATGGATTAAACTCGGAAAAGGAAAATAGCAATTATATCCCTACAATGTAAACACGGCAACAGCGCAACGATCAGCTATGAACGGTCGTCTTCTCAGCTGTCAGCTATAAGTTATCGTCGGACAGCGTCTAAATATTTCCGTTTTCTTCAAGTTTTTACGTTTTTCGGCATTCTTTCCGTTTTTTTGAAATAGTTTCCGTTTCTTTTAACAAGTAAGTGTATATTATGACTTCAACAAGTGATGTTTTAGTGGAAATGGCAAAATTTTAAAGATACGTGCGAAATATCGTTCCTGTAATTAAAAAAAATGTAATATTGTTTTTCTTAAAAACTACTAAATTCCGGAGGAAAACAACTTCGGATTCGTCATCAGCGACCTCAATTTAGGCCCGAGAAGAGCCAACAAACGAGAAGCGACAATATGACATTTGGCGAAATCAATGTAGTGGGAGGTAACCCGGACAACTGTCATAAGTTTAAGCCGGCCCGTTAGTCCGGTAGTCGATGAGTTATCGTTATCGAGTTTAGTTGTCTTTTTTGTTGAAAGAAGTGTCTTTAACTGTTTATTTTTGTGAGTGCTGTGCTATTATAAAACTATGACTAGTAATACCTGTGCGTTTCGAGGGTTTTACTCAAAAGAAGGTCAAGGAATAAGCATGTTTTCATTTCCAAAGGATACTGAGCAGTAAGTACATTTGTTTATATTTGTTTGGTTGTATTTGTCTGCTGTATTTTATTACGTGAAAGGTATATGGAAAATACCTAGGTACCATTATTTATTATGTTATTCAAGTAAAGTTGATATTAAATGTATTAAAACAAGTACCTTTTCTAGGAGAGGCGACAGGAAAGAAAAAATATCAAACTAATCTAAAAGAACATGTTTTGATTTGATTTGAACAGATCTAGTGTTTTTTTGAAAAATATTCCTGAAAGCACAAGTACTTATTCTCATTTAGTAGTTTTTATCGAATAATATCATATTTCTACGCGTAGATCAGGTAAAATAAGTAAAGAGTACGTAGTAATAGATACATTATAAAAAAAATCATAGGGTTTTTCGAAATTTACAACTTATTTTGTTTAAACAAAATAAAATATCATATATTATCTACCTACCGTTTAAATTGTAAGTAAACTTATAATCACCTATAATTATTGTCCATGTACCTATCGAAGAATTGAAAAATAGCAGATTTCTCTGTAAAATGTATCCAACATACTCTTTACAAAAAAAATGGTTTGTAGCATTATAGGAGTGGACTTAGAAACAATTTCTACCTGCATACATATCATATTAAAGCCGCATAATGGTTCAGAATGTTTGTATACTGACCCTTTTTCTAGGTAGGTTCACCCTCAAGAGTAATTAAGGACCCCAGTAATTAAAGATTTTTACAAATGTTAAACATACAGATTACTGTTTTTCTTCTTCTATATTAGTAAAAACCTACTTACGCACTGTCTACTTTATCCGTAAAACTCTAATTACACACACTATATTGTAAGAAGCCAAGGTGTGCAGAATTAAGTAAGTTACGTAATATTATAATGTCTGCATTAAGAAGGGCCAATTTTCGCTAACGGTCGTAGCGTAAGTTTCGAAATCGTGTGTAATAGGCTTTTTACCACTCTTGGTATGTCATACACTATTTCATTTTCTTTCTAAAATGTACTATCAGTAAAAGTAACGCACAATCAATAAAACATTTCAAAAATATTTTTATTTTATTTAATTTTTTTTTGATTTTACGAAATTTGCTGGAAAGCCAATTACACGAAACACAGAAGATATTCATGAAAAAAATACTTCTTATTAGGTACCCACATTTTTATTTCAGTGTAAAGCATTTTTTTCATCGTTTTAGTGCTTCTTTTAGTGTAATAACCCAGACAACTGTCATAATTTCAAGGTGAAGGACATACAGGGTGACAATTTAAAAACTTGAAATGGCCATATCTTAGGAACGAAAAACTGAAGAAAAAAACGCAAAAAACAGTTTCTATAAAACGAAGGGGGAACAAAAACAAGCGTATTATCCCACCCTTATATGCAACCCCTTGGACAGGGTGAGATACACCCTAAAATCTGAAATAGAAAGGGGGGTCGAGTGATACATCATTTTGAAGCTCTTGAAAAATGCTTTCCAATGGTACCATGGAAAGCTACATTTCAGGAAATTCTTCTCTATTTATTAAGTAAAATAATAAATGAAAACACAATTTTGAAATTTTTTCTTATTATTTAATTAAATGTTCAAAATGATTGCTACCATTATCCTGGCGTATTAAGAGATATCTCTTAAGAATTCTAAACATTTTAAGCCTAGGTATTTTGTTTTGGTTTATTTGCTGTTTTTTTTGTCGAAAAAAAAAATTTGTTTATAAATATTCGCATTTTATTATCACAGAATTTCCTTTAAAAGTAACTTGTACTAGTATTATTATTTTAAGAACAGTTGACTTTCGGTTCAGTTTAAACGAAAGGCAGCACCTCTTATCTTTAACAATGGTGTACAGCACAGCTGAACGTGTAGAAATTATTTTCATTTATGGTTCCCAGGATCAATGTTTCTTAAGGACAGCTCAACGTTTTAACGAAAGGCATCCAGGTCAAAATGTAAACCCGGAGTATGTCCGCCAACTAGTAGCCAAATTTGAAGAAACTGGTTCTGTCGCGAATAAAAAGAGAAATCAACAGAGACTAGCCGACGAAGCAGCGCAAATTGAAATTCTAGGGCAGTTTGCAATTAATTCAACTTTATCAACTCGTGAAGCAGCTGTAGCAACTGGATTATCTCGTGAATCCATAAGAAAGGTACTTAAATTTCATAAGTTTTATCCCTATAAACTGCACATACTGCAAGAACTTTGTGACGACGACCCGGACAGAAGAATTCAGTTTTGTGAAATAATGGCAGATAGAATTACGGCAGAACCTCGACTAGTTAAAAATATTTGCTTCAGTGATGAGTGTACCTTTTATTTAGATGGGCATGTTAATAAGCAAAACTGTCGTTACTGGAATGACGAGAACCCCCACGTATTTAGAGAAGGGCATAGCCAGTACCCCCAGAAAATTAATGTTTGGGCTGGTATATTGGGAGATGGTATTATCGGCCCAATATTTATACAAGGAAATTTAAATGGCGACAGGTATGCTGAAATGCTACAGAGGTCTATCGAACCACTAATAGTGCGAGAATTAGAAAATCAGAGGGACATACTCGGAAATTTATCTTTAGAAGAACGCTTACTACATTTCCAACAGGATGGAGCACCTCCGCATTATGTAGTTCCCGTTAGGCAGTGGTTGGATGATAATTATCCCAACCAGTGGATTGGAAGAAAAGGTCCTGTTGAATGGCCACCTAGATCCCCGGACCTAACACCTCTTGACTTCTTTTTGTGGGGTCACCTAAAATCTGTGGTTTTTAAAACGCAACCTGAGTCACTAGAGCAACTTCAGCATAGAATAGTTCAGGAATGCCGTGCTATATCCAGAGAAACATTTGCAAATGTACGTGAAGAATTTGAAAGTAGGCTTTATTATTGTTTTCAAAACAACGGAAATCATTTTGAACATTTAATTAAATAATAATAAAAAATTTCAAAATTGTGTTTTCATTTATTGTTTTCCTTAATAAACGGAGAAGAATTTCCTGAAATGTAGCTTTCCATGGTACCATTGGAAAGCATTTTTCAAGAGCTTTAAAATGATGTATCACTCGACCCCCCTTTCTATTTCAGATTTTAGGGTGTATCTCACCCTGTCCAAGGGGTTGCAGATAAGGGTGGGATAACACGCTTGTTTTTGTTCCAACTTCGTTTTATAGAAACTGTTTTTTGCGTTTTTTTCTTCAGTTTTTCGTTCCTAAGATATGGCCATTTCAAGTTTTTAAATTGTCACCCTGTATAATTTGGTCCCCATTTAATCAATGCTAAACTCGGGATTTTGTCGCTTCTCGTTTGTTGGCTCTTCTCGGTTTAGGCTCTAAATAAAGTTAGCGAAAAATTCGCTGTAACTATTCAGCTTTTTAAATAGTTACCAAAAATAACCTGACCTAACCTTTAAAAAATTTTTCTTTGGAAAATGGTGCTTCATCCAACGATTTTTTGGCTTTAATGTGTTCCATACACGCTTTTAAAAAAATCCAAAAACGTTACAAACTTCGAGCTGACCTATAAGGCACAAGAACCTAAAGGCAAGGGAGAGCGCCCCCCAGAGCAGTGAATTGCTTGAGGTGAAGTGTCCGTGAAGCACACCTGAAACGCACTTCATTTGTGCTTGAAGTACACGCATGTCAAAACAGTGTACGAATTGCATGCAGTGCGTAGAGGAGCAAAGATTAATGCCATTGTCAAAATGTCATCGTCCGATGATGAAGATGTTTTAGCAGTCTACATATGATTCTACATGCTGCCCGAATTCAATATTACATTGTTGATCATCACGCATTTTTATTAAAATTGTAAACACTAAATTAAATTGTTCAGGGGTAAATCGTCCTGCATGGAAATGTCAATGTGAATCAATACGGAACACTGCAAGATACAACCTGAAAAGCTATAATTCGGCGCGCGTCAAGTGAAAAAAGAACAGGTCCTATTTTTCAGCACGCATGCCGTGCAGCACTGCATAGTGAGGCGACTCACTTCTCTCGCATGGCTTCTGTGTACGTCATTGCATATAAAAATATGGTACGCTGCACTTCATACCAACCTCATGCGCACCTCATATCTCTTCACTTAAAGTACACATCTCTGGTGGGCGCTCTGCCTAAGGGAGAGCGCCCACCAAAGTAGTGAATCGCTTGAGGTGAAGTGGCCGTGAAGCACACCTGATACGCACGTCATGTGTGCTTGAAGTACGTGCATATCAAAACAGTGTACGAATTGCATGCAATGCGTAGAGGTGCAAAGGTTAATATCATTGTCAAAATGTCATCGTCCGATGATAAAGATGTTTTAGCATTCTACATGATTCTACATGCTACACGAATTCAATATTAAATTGTTGATCCTCACGCATTTTTATTAAAATTGTAAACCCTAAAATAACTATCAAGGAGTAAACCGCCTTGGAAATGTCAATGTCAATCAATACGGAACATCGGACACTGCAAGATACAACCTGAAAAGCTATAATTCGGCGCGCGTCAAGTGAAAATAGAACAGGTCCTATTTTTCAGCACGTATGCTGTGCGGCACTGCAAAGTAAGGCAACTCACTTCTTTCGCACGGCCGCCGCGCAGCTTCTGTATGCGCCATTGCATTTAAAATCATGATACGCTGCACCTCCTTCCAACCTTACGCGCACCTCATATCTCTTCATTTGAAGTGCACATATTTCGTGGGCGCTCTCCCCGAGGTGCGCATGAGGTTGATATGAAGTGCAGCGTACCATGATTTTTGCCTCACTATGCAGTGCCTCACGGCATGCGTGCTGAAAAATAGGACCCGTTCTATTTTCACTTAACGCGCGCCGAATTATAGCTTTTCAGGTTCTACAGGGTGTCAGGTCTTTACAAAAACCTACCACATATTCTTCAGACCAAAATTAGCCGATTTAAGTAAAATTACCTTAGTGCAAAGTTGCTTAGTTTGGGCGCTAGACGGCGCTGAAGTGACAATTTTTAAATCGTTTTTCTGGATTAATTCAAAAACTGCTCATACTATTTTGCCGAAATTTGGTACGTTGGCATAGCTTTATGGGGCAAAAAAACCCATACCACAATTCTGATTAATATCAGTCCATGGGCGTAGAACCTGGGTTTTTTACTAATTGCTTATTTTAGATTTCTATGCCAATGAAACAAGAGGGGGTTGGGCATAAAATTCAGATGAACCAACTCATTTGCTACAAAAAAGGTACTCTTGATAACAGTCGATTCCTCTGACGGTGACGAGAAATTTGCATTTTATTACTTAATACGTAGTAGTTTTTCCACGGAGTACTTGGCTTTTATAGAATTTTTCTGTTTTTGATTTCTACGTCAATGGAAGATATAAGGTTTAAGTTTAAAATTTAGATTAAAACAACTTATTTACTACAAAAACCTATTGAACAGTTTTCTTATCATCTGCTTTTTGTTCGCACGGTATTTTTCAGGTATGTACAACACGACCTTACACCTCATAAACGATTGTTATTGTTGGTTATTATTAGTTTTACCTGACAACATAAGATTATTGTCAAATTTGTAACATTTAATATTGTTGCTAACGTTCAATAATCATTTTATCTTCTTGCTTTAATTATTAGAAAACTTTAATTGTCGTGAATTATCATGGCGGTGCAATACACTAATGCAGAATATACCGACATGATATTGGTATTTGGATATTGCCAAGGAAATGGTCGAGAATGTGTCAGAGTACCCCGAAAGGTTTCCAAATCGTCGTATACCAAGCCATCCGACGTTTGCTGCTGTTGAAAGATGCCTGCGAGAAAACAGCCAATTTACTCCTAAAACCATTGATAATGAAAGACAGCATTTTGTAAGGGTTCCTGAAGTCGAGGAAGACATTTTAGAACGTGTTGCAGAAGATCCAAAATAAACACCAGGAGGCTAGGTAGGGAAATACGAGTGTCCAAAGATATTGTTCATCAAGTACTTCAAGAACAGTTACTATATCCATACCATAAGATGCCAGTTCATGATCTTTTAGCTAATAATCCTGAAATGCGCCTGGTTTTTAGTCGGCTTGTTCATAGGCAGAGAGAAGAGAATCCCAACTTTGCCAACAATATTTTGTTTACCGATGAAGCATGTTTCACAAGAAGAGGGATTACAAATTTTCATAATGAAGGAACATGTTTATGCGGATGAAAATCCACATTCTATCAAGGTAAAACATTTTCAAAATGAGTTTAGAATTAATGTGTGGGCTGGAATAATTGGTAATCACATTGTTGGTCCTGTCATTATTCCACAAAGATTAACCGGGGAAATTTATTTGCAACATCTACAAAATACGCTGCCAGATTTGATAGAAGATTTACCTTTACAACTTCGGAGAGATATGTGGTTTATGCACGATAGAGCTCCACCACATTTTGCATTAAATGTTAAAAACTTTTTGAATCAGCAGTACCCAAATAAATGGATTGGTAGAGGTAATGCCCCTGTAAATTGGCCACCACGATCTCCGGACTTAAATCCATTGGATTATTTCTTATGTGGGCATCTTAAGACAGTGGTTTACAGGACAACTCCAGATAACGCAGAACAACTATGGCAACGTATTCAAGATGCAATAAATATTCTTAAGAGCGATGAACAAGTTCTGCAAATTTTATGATATTTGTATTTATTTCTGTTTATGATTAGTTATTTTTTCCTTTTTTTGTAAAAACTAATACGTATTATGTAATAAAACGGCAATTTTTCGAAAACCGTCAGAGGAATCGAGTCTTATCAAGAGTACCTTTTTTGTAGCAAATGAGTTGGTTCATCTGAATTTTGTGCTCAAACCCCTCTTGTTCCATTGGCATAGAAATCTGAAACAAGCAATTAGTAAAAAATCCAGGTTTTAAGCCCATGGACTGATATTAATCAGAATTGTGGCATGGGTTTTTTTGCCCTATAAAGCTATGTCAACGTACCAAATTTCGGCAAAATAGTATGAGCAGTTTTTGAATTAATCCAGAAAAATTATTTAAATATTGTCACTTCAGCGCCGTCTAGCCGCCAAACTAAGCAACTTTGTACGAAGGTAACTTTACTTAAATCGGCTAATTTTGGTCTGAAGAATATGTGGTAGGTAGGTTTTTGTAAAGACCTTTTACAGACACCCTGTATGTTGCAGTGTTCCGTATTTATTGACATTGACATTTCCAGGGCGGTTTACCCCTGGATAATTATCACCACATTTCATCGCCATCAAATGCAATATATATGCAAATAATTACAAAAAGTGCAGATATCAACATAATCATCAATCAATATACATGTTCAATAAAATTTACTTAGAATTTCCGAAAGTATGATAAAAAAAAACACCGTGATGTGGTATTTAATAAAACTAAAGCTGACAGCTACTTCTGGCATAAGGATGTCAATATGTTATAGCGAATTCCATTGGTAAAAGAAGTGCGGCACCGGTATCCCACTAAAACTGCACCAGTGCACAAAAAGTGTTGCACTATTTGAATACCATTGGTTTTTAGATTAGACCTTGAAAGCATTTTTCCAACAAATTTGATAATAATACTTCTCAATCCTCATTGATTTTAAAAGTTGAGTATTTTAAAGATCGAAAAAATCAAAACATTGTATTTTTTGACATTTTCATCCAGTTTCGGTGCAGCACGGTCTCCAAGAGCACGTGCGAACTGATTGCACTCGGTGCAACACTTGTTGCATCGGTCTCCCAATGGCTTATAAATACTTGCACTGAAATGTCCAATGGTTTTCAAATTTTGCACTCGTGCCGCACTTTTTTCACTAATGGAATTCGCTATTAGTTAAACAAAACATATCGACATAGACCTTATCCTACAAAGTTTTAAAAAAATATTTTGGGTAGTTCGCCCAGAAGTTCTAATGCACGCTCGTCCTTAATCACCCTGTATAGAGCACAAAATTAATTATTTTTGGACGATGACGACAGCTTGTTACTGGGGCAGTAGCCTAATTAGGTACTACACGTGTAAAAAATTTAAAATATTTAAGCATCTTTGATTGCAAAGGTACATACCTGGCGGAAGCAAGCCATGCTGGTCGTTTCTATGTTGTTAATTGAAAATAAATTGGTTTCTATCTAATTAGTTTATTTTCGGAATGTCTTGACCTTTGTAAATTCTTTCCTACGGATTAACTGATCTTCTCTGGCATGGAAAATACTCCTTTTTCTAGCGCCGAAAAGTCTGAATACCGCTCTATAACAAAATATAATTGGATCAATATGCATGTGTCTCTTACAAACATACAACATTAAAAAAGGATTAAGAAAGAATTTCTTTAATTTTGTACTTAGTGCAAGTTTATTGAATAAATCCGTAGAGCGCTTTCGGCAGTTACGCCATCATCAGTACTACTTTGTCAAAATATAACAAACCACAAAACACAACATACAATTATATGTATAAAACTTAACACATTAAAAATTGGGGCCTAAAGGCCGATGTAAATTACATGATGATTTTAACACTTTTAAAAACGTCCATTTTACTAAAGGGAACTAACCTTGATGATGCAAAAAACATGTACATGGACGTTTTTAAAAGTGTTAAAATCATCATGTAATTTACATCGGCCTTTAGGCCCCAATTTTTAATGTGTTAAGTTTTATACATATAATTGTATGTTGTGTTTTGTGGTTTGTTATATTTTGACAAAGTAGTACTGATGATGGCGTAACTGCCGAAAGCGCTCTACGGATTTATTCAATAAACTTGCACTAAGTACAAAATTAAAGAAATTCTTTCTTAATCTTTGATGGTGCACTCAGCCCTTTCCTAATTTATATTAAAAAAGGACGCATAGACAAGGGCTATATTGGGGAAATTGGGAACATGGAATTATGTAAATGGATTAGCTATTTTATCAAATGTGAACGTTAGTTAAAATTTACAAGCCTTACCGTGATTTCTGGGTGTGGATCACAGGATGATGACCATGCAACCTGCAATAACAGCAATCTATTTATTTGGTACCATTAGATTTTTATATTGCGCGATTTTGCCTTTTGCAAACGCATGCATTTTTTAAGGAACCTTAATTAAGTATATCTGGATGGTTCTACAGAACCTATATTATATACTATAGATCCTAAAACTAGTTTGTGCGTCGTGTTTTAATTTTAATCAAATTTACCGCAAATTTGCATTCAAATCAAAAGGAAGTTTGGGTATTAATTACTGATATAAATAATTAAATATAAACTTGAAGAAGTAGTCCATTACAGTGGAGTTGATATAATCAAATAAAACAACGGCAGTCTATACCTCCACAATATGTATTTTAAGTATTGTAGGATATAAACATTAAAATCCATATTGTGGAGGTAGACTGCCGTTGTTTTATTTAATTAAATATAAGCTAAGTTATTCCTTCTAGTACATAATTATCAAATATAATTATTATATAAGTATACTTTTTTTTATCCGATATAACCTGCCACTACCAAATGAGTTCATAAAAAAAATAGAAACGTCTAAGAGATAAATAAAAAATAATTTATGTAGGTACTTACATACTTAGATTACATTATTATTAACTATACCTATACATTCTACCGTTGTGGAAGTACCTATATCCCTCATACAACGCTACTACCTGCGGCAAAAAGTAAAAAGTTACTGCCCATCGCTGAGCCGCCCTCCAGCCGGTTGAATATCAGCAGCGATATGGTTTATGGTTTACGATCCGCGGACAAACCTCTTTTAAGTTTTGTGCGCGAACAGTACTATAGTCTATTTCTTAATACGAGAGAGTAATAAATGATTATTGAACTTTAAAACCCAGTGGTCTTCGCTGTATTCCAATTATTATTTTATACAGGGTGCTGATAAAGTCTGGAATAATCAATTTTTCTTGAAAACGCAAAAGTTTTTCGAAAAACGCTCGGACCCGTCGATTTTATTTTATTCTTTGAAATTTTTTGACGTTCTTCAATATTATACCGGATGCGCCAAAAACGCTAGGCAAGTGTCAACTTCACTTTTTCAAATAGAACACCCCTTTTTTTCTCCAATATTCAGATTCCTCTCTAAACTCTAGACAAGTTTCATATAACATGTTGTATGGCTAAAGTCAACAGGAATTGAAATACAGGGCCCCCAATAAAAATCAAGGTATAATTTTAAAGCTTGTTTTCCAATTATTATTTTATATAGGCTAGGAAAAAAATTGTAACAGAAAATTGGTAATACAGTGAACAATCTAAAATATTATTTGAGTAAGTGTTGAAAATGGTGTCCATTTACGGCTCTACAATGTCCCAATCTCTCAACAAATTCTAACTGTACATTATGTACAATTTCTGGGGTAATTTGTCTTATGGTTGTTGTTATACGGGTTTTGAGAACATCAATATCTTCTGGTTTATTTTTGTAAACCCTTTCCTTAATATAGCCCCACAGAAAGAAGTCCAATGGCGTTAAGTCGGGGGACCTCGCAGGCCACTCAATTTGACCCCGTCGACCTATCCAATGATGATGAAATAACTCATTCAGGTATCACGGACTTCGGCCGAATAGTGGGCTGGTGCACCATCCTGCTGAAATCAGATAGTTGTATCATGTGATTCAGGAATGTTCCGATCGGGAAATAGGGCAATCAACGCTGGAGCGAGGTCTTCATCAAGAAACTGCAAATATCTTTGGCCAGTCAAATTTTCCTCAAAAAAATAGGGTCCTATAACAGTATCCCGAATTATTCCTGCCCATACATTAATTTTTCTCGACCGCTGGGTATGAATTTCTCGGAACCAATGGGGATTTTCGCTGGACTAGTACCGGCAATTTTGACGATTTACCATGCCACCCAAGAAAAAAGTCGCCTCATCGGAAAAAATTATGTTACTCGGAAATAATGCATCGTTAATCAAGTAATTATCCATGAGAATTTCACAGAACTCATTCCTTCTGTCAGGGTCGCCTTCCAAAAGTTCCTGTACTCCTTGACATTTTTATGCGTGCCATTTTTCCTTTTTCAGGAACTTTGCCACCGTTGAATCGTGGATATTTTCAAAATTTTGAGAAATGCTTCTTGTGCTCGAATGTGGTCCCTCTTCCAACGAAACTAGAATATCAAGTTTGACATCGTCGGAAATTTTAGGTCGTCCACTTCTAGGTTTATCCCTAACATGACACATGACCAACTTCATTATACTTTTTAACAATTTTGGAAACAGTTGCCTGATTTATGTGTTCTCTATTTGGATATGTATCATTAAAATACTCACAAACTTCTATTTGTGTTCTCTTTCGATCTCCACATCCTACTATTATTAATATTTCGATTCTCTCAGCTTCCGTTAGAAACATTTTTATGGATAAAAGTAACAACTTTGGAGTAAATATTAAATGTTTTGACATTTACGTCACTAAGTTATTATGTAGAAACCGGTAAAAAGGTAAATACCTAGACCTTAAAATTATACCTTGATTTTTATTGGGGGCCCTGTATTTCAATTCCTGTTGACTTTAGCCATACAACATGTTATATGAAACTTGTCTAGAGTTTAGAGAGGAATCTGAATATTGGAGAAAAAAAGGGGTATTCTATTTGAAAAAGTGAAGTTGACACTTGCCTAGCGTTTTTGGCGCATCCGGTATAATATTAAAGAACGTCAAAAAATTTCAAAGAATAAAATAAAATCGACGAGTCCGAGCGTTTTTCGAAAAACTTTTGCGTTTTCAAGAAAAATCGATTATTCCAGACTTTATCAGCACCCTGTATAACATTCGGAGTTGCAAAAATAGTTGAAATGTGTTCGAATATGACTGGAGTCGGACAGTCAACAATATACCGACTTGTGCACGAGGATAAACGCGGCCCCATCAGGTCACCAAAGAGAAGTACAGGAAGAAAAGAAACTGTAATAAATGAGGATGAAAAGACTGTCATCAGAATACACTCGTTTTACTTAAAAAAAGAAGTACCTACCTTGGACAAAATAATGCCTGAAATGAAAAAGGATGATTTCATTCCACCCACAGTTAAGAAGAAACTATGGAAAACTTTTAAGGAAATGGATTTTTGTTATCAAAAATTCAAAACAGAAAATCACTTTTAATAGAGAAAGACGAAATCATCTGCTGGCGACGACGATACTTGAGGGCAGTTAGACAGTTTCGAAGGGAAAACAGGAATATCTATTATATGGACGAAACTTAGTTAAATGAAGGTTATACCGTTGGTAAAATATAGTAGGATAAACATATAAAAAGCGCGAGGCAAGCTTTCATGGAAGGATGCAATAAAAGCACGATTAAGCAAGATTAATAATTCTTAACAATGGTAAAGCCTGTCCAGAGATATAAGAAAGTTACACTTTGCCTTTGAATGGGGTTATCCAAGGGTGGCCATAAACAAACAATGAATGAATGAATAAATGCAGGTAAATTATGGTCCGTACTTAAAAATGTCTTAAAGTAAACTGCAAATCCGGAAGACGTAATTTCATTATTAAAGTAATACTTTGGTGATTTTAAACCGATTTTTACCTGATTAAAAATGAGAGGGTTAATCCCATAAAACAAATTATATTCCAAAGACTATATATATAGCCACTCTAGTTAATTTTAATCTTAGCAATAGTAGTTATTCTTACTTCGTGTGTAATACAGCGTTTGTTTTTTTTTGTGTGGAAACTAAGGTAGTTATAAACAATGTTTATTCAACTCTCATTGAACGTGCGGTCAGCAAGCAAGCAGCGTTAGAAGAAACATTGACAAAATTTCCAACATCAACTGTATGGAAAATTGTGTGAATAATCCCATTTTAGCGAGGAGAAAAAAACCGATACTGGCATTTTCTCGAAGGTGGATGGAAGTGATCAAGATACGGTGTAAAATTTACAAGTTATACGCGAGGAACAACGCGTGCACATTAGATAATTTAATTAAGAGGCTTGAAAAAGATGAAACCGGCGTTAAATGTGGCAGAACAACGTTATGGAAGTGTACCCAACACATGGGTTTTAGATTTAAAAAAATTAACAAAAGACAAGTTTTAATGGAACCCAGTAGAATTCGGGCATGGCGATCCGAATATCTACAAAAAATTAGGATTTACAAAGATCAGCAAAGGCCGATTATTTACTTGGATGAAACCAGGCTCGACACATATGATACCCCGGAAAAGGGTTGGGCTGACTCAAGCGGCAAGTGTAAAACAAGCGCGCCATCAAAAAGAGGTAAACGAATTACGATTTTGCATTTTGGATCTAAAGACGGATGGATTCCAAATGGACTTTCTCTGTCAGCAAAAAACATTAAAGATTTTTCTCTGGATTACCATGAGGACACCACTGCTGATTTATTTAAAGATTGGTTTAAAAACAAACTAATTCCAAATATACCTCCGAATAGCGTAATTGTAATGGACAATGCAAGCTACCATAGTAGGCAGTTGACCAAGACTCCCTCCTCAAATGACACAAAAGCAACAATCCAAAACTACATGTATGATAATGACATTTATTTTCAGAAAGATTACACCAAAAGGCAATTAATTGATGCTTTACAAAGTTTAAAACTACAAAAGGAATACTTCTGTGATAATTATGCAAAAAATCTAGGGCATACAGTTTTAAGGCTTTCACCATACCATTGTATATTTAATCTCATCGAATAGTACAATCAATCTGTTATGGAAAAGCGGGTTTACGGGAAAAAAATACCATAAGCGATTTTATTTCATAAATGGTTAGGGGGGCATGTGATTAGCTTAAAACTAAATTGTCGCCCCCCCCCCCCCCCCTTTGGGTGCTTGTGGGAAACTCAAAAAGAATTTTGACTTGATTTTCCGCAAAAACGGTAAGTCGCAGAGAAATATTTTGTAAACAAATATTGTTTTCTACAATGCTCAATCGCATAAATACAAAAGTTGTAGAGCCCAAAAAATCCTATAGATTGAGTCCGCGCTTTTTTTTTACAATGCACGGTTACGGAGATATAGCGCCTGGAAGTACCAACCGAATGCAGCATCATTTGTTTTATGTCCTGTGATCGTAGCATTCTATTGTTACAGATCCTTACGTCTAATATGACCACTACGCCACAACTAAAAATGCTTTATAGGGGAAAGGAAAGTCGAAGTCTTTCTCCACAAGTTTATTATAGTTATAGAATAGAATAATCAATATACCTACATTAAGGCGAATTGACAAAACGGTTCCACCCTGTGAATCATCGACTAGCGATTTATTTACTTAGCTTCAAATCAACCTCAACAGTGAACAGAAATTATTGATAGAAAATTGATAGGGAAGTGTAAATTTAAAAAAATTTAAATGCCCTTGATATTTTAAAACAATTAAAAAATATATCTTGATATGGAGTAATAAGAACTCGTAGAATGGAGTAATATTTTCAAATCGACGTTAGAATACCAGTATAATGGCCTTATACAAGTATTGTTAATAACTAATTCTAATTGTGTTACGAGATTACAATAAAATTACCATTAACATTTTGAATGTGGGTGAAAACGCCTGCCTTTCTGTGCCGTCAATAATCTGTAGTTACTAGTTACCGATGTTATCAAATATGCTGTTTTTGCAATTTTATTACTCTAGTACAATAGTATATTTATATTTGTAGAGTTAAATGTACCTACTAAATTGATTTCATGACCATACATTATCACTTATCAGTAATATTTTGATTAAAATTTGTTGACATTTTTAAAGCGATTTAATAAAACAATACAATAATCAGTAAAAAATCAAACAATAAATGACAGCCGGATAATTATTAATATTCGTATCGTATGTTCATTCATGGCAACTGTGATTTAATATAACAGTGGAGCAAATATCAACCAACATAATATTATTATATTTTTAATATTAAAAAAAAAATGCATCACATGTTTCTAAAATATTGGTTATATATATATAGGTATATAGGTTGCATGTTAAACTAATTTGCCATATTTATTCGTTTTATTTCGTAACAGTTTCCTGTGATTAGTGTGCCAGATAAGGGTCAATATTAATAAAATGCTAAGACGCTGCATTCCGTTGGTACTTCCAGGCGCTATATATATCTCCGTAACCGTGCATTGTAAAAAAAAAAGCGCGGACTCAATTTATAGGATTTTTTGGGCTCTACAACTTTTGTATTTATGCGATCGAGCAAAAAAATATTTTTCGTGCCGAAAATAAGAAAAAAGTAATTTTTGGCGACTTTGGCGCTCTCTGCTTTCTGTACTTTTAGTCGTAGCGCAGTGACTCCATGAGATAAATTGTGGAGAATATTGTTTTCTACAATATTTGTTTACAAAATATTTCTCTGCGACTTACCGTTTTTGCGGAAAATCAAGTCAAAATTCTTTTTGAGTTTCCCACAAGCGCCCAAGGGGGGGGGGGGGGGGGCGACAATTTGGCTTTAAGCTAATCACATGCCCCCCTAACCATTTATGAAATAAAATCGCTTATGGTATTTTTTTCTCGCAAATTTTACAGATTAGCTGTACTAGAACATGTTTGGCACCAACTGAAATCTGCCATTCGTCGTAACAATATTTGCCCTACTATTAACTCCAGTGTACTTGAGATTATAGAAACTAAAGTTTTTAACATCCCTTCACAAAGTTGGGCAAATTCTGTTACACATGTTGAAAAAGTGGAAAAATCCTATATCCATATAAACGATAGGTAGGTATAGCACAAATAATAATTAGAACAGATGATGATAGCGATAGTGATATTATAAGTAGCGAATAATTTGTATATTTTTGTAATCATAAATATAATTTTTAATAATAAAATAACTTGTAATTTCACATTTAAACATAAATAAAATATTATTTAATGTCTTATTTATTTTTATTACAAACCATGGTTAAATTCTAAGCAAAATACGGACCTGTTCGGCCATATTTCCATTTTACAGCTGGCCCTAATAGGGATTAGTTAGTCATTTTCTTATATCTCTAAACAGACTTTAGCAAAAATTGTTTTGTCTGGCTGACTGGAGACTATTATGAAGACATGGGCGCCGATGTCCTTGAAGAATACTTCCAGCCAATGCTAGATCTCATTCTTCCCAGATCTGTTTATAGTCGTGAATAATGCCAGCTACCACTTAAGAAAATCCGAAAAAATACCAACGTCTTCTTGGAAAAAAAAATGACATCATGATTCATTGGCTTACTGTAAATAAAAAGCCATTTCATAAAGATATGCTGAAAAAGGAGCTACTGGAAGTAAAGTTGAATAAACCTCTTTGTACGACATTTGTTGTCGACGAAATCACTTCAAAACGAAATATAACGATACTTCGCCTTCCGCCATATCACTGTGAATTAAACCCCATAGAACTGGTGCAAGTATAAAAGGGTTTGCAGCAAGGCATAACACCACTTTTAAAATGAGAGACGTTGGAAACCTCTTGCAAGAGGGAACAAAGACAGTGGGTTGTGAAAAATGGAGTAAGTGCGTCGAACATGTGATGTGATTGAAAAAGAAGAAAGAACCTGGGAAGCTGATAATATGCTAGAAAACACTGTATATCCCCTTATTATTTCTCTGGACCCCAACGACGATAGTTCATCGGACTACCATAAACATTAGGTATTACTAAAATTTAGAAATTAAGTTGTTATATTGTACCTATATAATAGATTTTTTCTATAAGTATTAATATTTAAACTACCTGTAGTAACGCCGCTGTTACTACAGGTAGTTTTCATTTCATTCGCCAAACTGATCTTTCTATTGTATGCTAATTAGGGCGACCCTACGTTAGGACCGATTCAGGGTGTGTACGTCTTAAATATCTGAAATACGGAATTTTTAAAAGATATCATTGCAACCCTGCTTAATAGGGCCTGTCATTGCAAATTTACATTTTATTGCTTTCCCTCATTAAGAAATAAAGTAAGTAAGTAGTTCTCTGCTCTTACTCTGGACTCTGGGCACAAGAATAAATATTAAATGTACATATTCTTGTGCTTTGGGAATTAGTGGTAGCGTTTGTACGCGGTAGAGGTAGCCTAGTCATACTGGCCTGCGCCCTGCATACGGTTGAATTGCGGCAGCCCGTGGAATTTTTGTACCTTCCCCCCAAACAAAGTTATAAAACATCCCTTCAGATAAATCCAGACTATCCACATCAAATTTAAGTTGGTTAACATTCGTCAAATATTTCTTTAAATAAGAATCATATCAGGTAAATTAAATTTTTTTTAAATATTGATTAAAGGTGTTTCTTTCCACCCGGCCGCCGTATTGCGGCCGGAGGGCTGTGTTTTCCCTTAGAAACGGCCACCGGCCGGAGCCGCGTGAAAAGAAACGGGTACATAAAGAAACACCGGGAGCACAGCAGCAGATTGCGGCCGCAGCAATGCGGCTGACGCATGCGACGGCCGCGTGAAAGGAAACATACCTTTAGCTTACGTATTCAAAATAAATACTTTTTAAGAAAAGACATTATAACTAAAATGTCTTCGTTTTTAAGCAAAATAAGTGATGAATAACTTGAGAAGATTGGTCTAATTTCAGGTCGCTTGCCGCTGCTGTCTTACCACCTTGCCAGTGTACGCGAGCCAGTACCCAGACGGCACAAACATATTCCATACATATTCCATGAATATTCCGTTGGCATACTGGAATATCCCATAAATGTTCCATATCTGCCAGGGCATGTGACTGGCATATTGTATGCATATTTCAGGTCACCATGAAATATATGCCTGCAATATCTTTTAATATGCCAGAATATATTTATGGCATATGCTAAGAATATTCATTTTTTTCTTTTTCATATAAATATATTTAATTTAGGTCAGGTCAGTTAGTTTAGTAGGTAGAGTTACAAATTTGGTATAATAAAACATCACTAAAATTAATATTTTTTTTATTTTTATAAATAAAAAAAATTAAAACCTAAAAACTAGATACACTTTAAAACAAGGTGAAAAAAAAATTAACTACAGCAGGTTCTGTCAGTTCCCTGACGTACAGGCAGCGTTTCCGCGTTACGCAACAGAAATTAGTTAAACTTGTGTTAAAAAAATTGTTATTAAAAAATAACGATTGCTAATTTTTGTCTAGAAGAGCAGTCCTCAATTAAGCACATATATATAAAATATAAACTTTCAGTATAAATTTAATTGCAATCAAAATATGTGTTAGTTTAGAATTTAATTTAGGGTTAAAACGCGAAATCTAGCAACACCGTATAAAACGCCAAATTTGTTTATCACCGCTCGAATCCAAAATTGACTAAATAATATAATAAAAAGAATCAAGTTTCATTTTTAACAAAATACTAATAAAATGCAGAAAATGCCTACCCAAAAACTTTATGAAGTCTAAAACATATTATTATTTAAATTTGTTTTTTAATTAGGTGCATACATATATGCACCTTCCTCTATATTATCTATAAATAAATAGTTCCTATACCTATATCAAGTTAGGTAAAAATATAATTTAAGACCGCAATCACTCTGTATAGATATTTATATTATATATATTATTATCAATAAGTATTAAAAAAAAATAATTGAATATATTCCACAATGCATATCCTATAAATATACCCGCGGCATATTCCAGGCATATCTACAATGGCATAGATATGGAATATTCTTATGAGATAAGATACATTTGAGATATTCAGTGCATATTCCAGGAATACTGTAAGATATTATGGCCTATTGGCAGATAGGGGAATATTCCAGGAATATAGGGTGCCGTCTGGGTAGGTACCACAACACCACAAATCCTGATTATATGTAAGAAAGCTGGATTTATAAACTCGAAAAGTTGACGAGGTTGAGGTTCAGTTGGTGTTGGAAATAGGAGTTCAATTTAAACTAAAGGGAACACTCAGTTCCATTTATAAACTCGTTCATGTTGTTCATGTAAAGCTCGAGAGGTTCGAAAAGATCCCGGCGGGGCCGGGTAGTTCGAGATAACCAATTTTTATGTTCGGAGTTCGGAATATCTAACCTCATCAACTTTTCGAGTTTAAAAATCCAGCTTCGTTCTATAACATATAACATAATTATTTTCTGACAGTAGAAATAAATAAAAGGAAGCTAGGGTAGCGAACTGCAAAAACGTATTTATATAATATTATATTAATTATATAAAATATATAATAATTGTCCTTGTTAATTATTATTATTTTTGTTCAATCAAGCATTTTTTAAACAATACTTATACCTACCTATGAGCATTTTAATTTTACTGTAGGATTAATAGGTTATTACTTGTATAATCACCTAGTGTAGTATAAGTATAACACAAAAGAATAAAAGTCCCAAGACACATGTACAAACTATAAACAACTTTAGCGATTGCGACACGAATCTAATAACCGTCAACCGAACTTCTTTACCACTTTGAAGCACCTTTGACCTTTGTTGAAGAGGAAAATGGCTTCTATGTCTTCTCGCCAATTTCCGTAAATCCTAAAATTGACATCGGACACGTTCGCTGACGGAAAAATAGCGCGAATTTCAAAAACAGGCGGGAAAGTGGCGAAAGAAAAGATGTCGGTTAGCCGAATGCAGTGCAGTCCGGACGATAATTTTTGGTGACTGGCACTGGCTTATCGTCATAGAAAAAAAAAACAAATTGTCTTTAGGTTTGTTCCAACAAGCCCGAAAACCGTGCATTGTACCGTCCGGTTCATGCGCAGAAGGAGAAAATCTCGTACAATCCTTGCTAATATTTATTAGAGTATTTTTAATATTGTTGTAAATTCAAGCATTTTGTTTTTAATTTAAGATGTCCTTATAATCTTTTTAATATATTATTCTGTGTTAAGGTGGACATAAAAAGCCGAGTCTTTCAGCTTATCTACTCTAATAAAGTCAGCTTAAGTCAAATAATTATTCTTTTATTATTCATCCTTAATAGTTCATATTATTATTTAAGTACATTCTCCAAGCTAAATAACTGAAATCGGTTTGCTAAAATGTTAAATTTGAGAGGCATTCACATAATTTCTTCGCGACTGTAAAATAGTCGCATTGAAAATTATTTCGTAAAGCAATTTGCAATAAAAACAAATTTGTGAAAAGGCCTAAACACATATGGGCGTGGTCCATTCTTTCGCCTCTAAAAGACGAAAGAAAGTTCGTCTATAAGACTTCCTAAATTAGTCCTGATTACTTCTAATCAGGACTTCTCCTTAAAAAGACGTCTTCTGGCTGTGACAAATTGACGCCCCTGGGAGGGCCATAGGATGTCACTCGTTTGGTCATATTGGTTTAAGAGTTAATCAAAAGAACACGTCTTCAAGACGCCACATTGCTACCTGTACCTATATCTACCTACATTCGGTAAACATGATCTTTTAAAACACCTTCTTCGGCTTTAATGAAGCAGGTAATACAATATTTTTATCAAACATAAACCAAAAATCAAGAAAACAAGCTTCATCAACTTAGAAACCGCTAAAATGCATAGTCCGGCGTCAACTGCGGTAAAATTCGTGACAGAAGCAGATTCAATTGCTTGAATAGAGACGAAATTAATTGGAATCAAAGACATTTAGTTCTTATGTCTTTGATTGGAATATACTTACTCACTTTTTGACAAACACATGCATGGAATCAATTTAAATCAAAATTTTTCAAAAACGGCTGCTTGTAGCGACTTTTGACAAGCATACCATTTCCACGTAAGAATGATAGGGGAATCGATTTTTCTCTTAGAAAATATGATACATATCATGCACGAAAAAGTTGTGACTCCCCAAGAGAAAAATACCTGTAGGTGGCGCCCCCTACAATTAAGGGCCAAACTAAGATCAAATTTAAAATTCTCATATCAAAAAAGCCCCAAATACCAATTTTCGTCCAAATAGAGACATTATTTCAAAAATTATTTACGAAAAACAAAATTAAAAATAGATTTTAACACCCTCTGTCTCAAAAATGAAGGGCTTGCGGGCCATGCTTATATGAACTTTTCACCTTATAAATAACTGAGGAATCGTCCTGTAAAATATCGCACACTACTTATTAAATAACACTCTGTATATTAAAATATTATAAATGTAAATTTATCTAACGTTCATCTTTTTTGTTTCTGAATATAATTCTTTTAAAGGATAAAGATCGATAGTCCTTATTAAATATAATTTTCAAAAATCTTTTTTGTAATACTTAACTGTTTAACCAAAGTTCTGTTAAATCCTCCCCAACCTAATATCCCATAATTTAAATGAGTTTTAAGTAATGCATAGTATAATATTTCTAGATATGTATTTTATATTCAGAAATTTTTTAATGTTTTCAAAATTGGTAGTAAACTTCTTAATCTTTTAAGCAAGTATTCTACTATATTGTGTGGTACATTATTTAGGTTTAAAGTAAAAGGATAATAATTTGTTTTATTAAAATTAATTATTAATAAATTATTATTAAACCAATTTTTTATACATAATTTCAAAATCTTTTTTAATTTTCTTATATAAATTGCCCCAATTTGTATCGCTATGGAAAAAAATATCAGTATCATCTGCAAACTAAGGATTTTCCCATCGCAATTTATACTAAGTAAATCATTATTATAAATATTAAAAAATAATGGTCCTAAAATTGTCCCTTAAGGAACACCATATTTAAATACTTTTGAACAGCTTTCTTCTTTATATATTTTACCATAAGTTGGTCAATCTTTAAGATAGTTTTTAATTAATTCTGATTGCTTTCCTCTAACTTGAATATTTTCAATTTTTTTTTTAATAGTAAAAATTATGGCTAACCGTATCAAAGACTCTTGCTAAATCCAGAAAAATACAAATACAAGGTGTTTGATTATCGAATGCATTATATAGGTATTTGTTCTGTTAGACAGCAAATAGGATCTTGCGTCGATTTCTTTTTTTGAAACCCAAATGGTTTTTTAGAAATAAAATGTATTTTTCTATTAAAGATATTAATGTTATAAGCCTATAATTACTAACTTTATTTAGATCTCTATTTTTAACTTTTATTACACCGATTTTGAAAGCTTCTGAATATACACTCGTTTTAAAAATTTTATTTATAAGAAAAGTGAGTAGCCTAGAAATAGTAGTTTTAATGGATCTTAGTATTTCTGTGGTTATACCATCGGCACCAGGAGAGTTTTTAAAATTTTAAACTATCAATTATATTTTCAACTTCTTGAATTAGTTTCTTCTGAATAAAATGAGTCTATTGCTTATTTTTTTATTTAAAAATCTATTACATTTATTGATTTTATTTGCTGGATTTTCAGACTTCAGAAAAATAGTCGATAAAGCTATTAGCTATACGTTTCTTGTCCGTAATTGACTCATTCTCAATTTTAATTTCGCTTATATTTTTGATTTTTATTACATAATATTTTAATGGTTTTCCACATATCTTGATTACAGTTTTGGCATTTATCAATTTTATGTTTATAAAAATTGGTTCTTGCCTCCTTTATTAGTTTAGTTAATTTGTTTTTATAAATTTTATATTTATTAAATAAAAATCGATCATTCTTATTTTTTTGTAATTTTTTATACTTAGAATTCGTTTTTTGTCTTAATAAAGTTTAGTAAGCCACTAGTAATCCATTATTTTCTCTTTTTAATTTTAAGTTGTACATTTCTGTACATTATTCTGAATTTATTTTATTAAATTATTAGATACCTGTCGTTTATTTCAGAATAAGAATAGAAATCCGTTTTTCTCATATTTTTTTTTTATTCTAATTTTTAAACATTAATAAAGGTTCTTTATTAGCATTATAATCAACAAGTCTTTTTTGTAAAGTTATTGGGTAATGATTTGTTATTTAATGGTCATTGATTTAAAATTTTCTGAATTTTCTTTTGTTTTTACAAAGATATGATCAATACAAAAGTTACGTTCTTTTATTTCTCTACTGCTTTTATTTATAAATGATATAAAATTATATTCACTCAACAATAAGTTTAAATACTCATTACTGTCTTTAGATGTTGAAGAAATATCAATATTTATATCACCTACTAGAATTACTGTTTTATTTTTACAAGTATAATTGATATTATCAAAAAAACTCTTTAAATTTATAAATTTGAAAACATCTAGTGGGAGTGTTTATATTAATTTTTTCTTTTCGAATGGATAGTTTTAAGAAAATTACTCTCTCTTATTTTTCCCAAAGAGATAATATCAAAAAAGTAATTTATTTTTATTTTTAACATATTATAATATATTATGCCGTCACTTTTATTGAAATCTCCATTATTATAAATTATATCATAATTATTTAATTTAAATAAGTCGGTATTATAAACTTTCCAAGTTTCTGTTAACACTGTAACATCAAAATTATGGTCCAGTTGACATAAAAATAATTTGGTTTTGCGAAACTGTGGTATAATGAAATAAAAAAAAATTATGAAATGGGCTTATCATTAAATTATTAAAATTATCTTGATCTTCAACAGGTTGCGTTAAATTAAATTAAAAATATTAAAAAGTTATGTATAAAATAAATAAAATATATAGATGTGTACTTATAGTAGAAAAAATAAAATAATACCAAATTTAAAACCTTGAAAATATGTATAAAATTAAATATAATTTAGCTATAAGATGGATCTCCTTTCTTAAGTTTTTCTATTCTTTCTTCATTTGTTATTTGAATTATCTTTTCTTCTTCATTTTTTCTTAAGTATATCCTAAATATCTGTATTATACCATCCCTTTGAATATTGAAACCACTAAACTCCCACCATATATGTGATTGCAACTAAGATTTAGCCATAGCATGAAAAGTCTTCGGGTATTGCCTTCCATCAAACCTCAGTGCCTTTAGTATCTCAGACTTTAAACCGCGGGCACAGCCATGGCAGGTACAATATAAATTAGGATAAAACTGAAAATCAAACAGACTGGAAAAGGCTTTACTAAACACCTAAGGTACAGGTTTACAATATTTGTGATTAATAATGCTTAAAATTATTAATAATAAATGGTCCTGGTAAGTACTGTAACACTTATATAAAAAGGAATTTGTAAAGCGACATCTCCAAAATATTGCACTTAAATAATAAAAGAAAGGAAAGTTTTGTTAATAATTCAATTAATTTGTAAGTTGAAATATTTTGGCAGTACCATCATCTGATGTACTTAAAATTGTGTTTCCATCTGAAAATGTAGATATGCTTAAGATATCTGCCTTATGCCCAGTTAAAACATCAAGTAAAGTACCACTTTTTACATCACATACATAAACAGCTCCATCTGAAGCACCAATAAATACTTTGCTTCCAGACCCCCATTTCAGTAAAGTCACTGAGCATTCAATTTTAGCTTGGTGTCTTAAGGTAAATTTTCCTAACTGCCACACACATAGCTGGCCAGATAAAGAGCCAGTAACAATAACACCAAGGTCATTATTAAACAAGGAAGCTTCTATTTCTGATTCTCCTTCTAACAGTACTGTACCTATAGTTTTACCATCAGAAAGCTTTATTACTTGAGCACCTGGAGCAGTTATTGCTAGAGAACCATCCAAATTAATATCCAATGTGTTAACAGACTCACTGTCAGTATTAGTCCACAAGGTTTTAGTTTCTTTTATATCCCACAACCGAATTTGGCCATTTTCATAGCTAGCAAGCAGCTGCTTTCCATTTGGAAGTATCTTTCCATATGTGCATGTAATATTTCCAGGGGAAGGTAAAACTTTACAGTTGCCAGATGGTATTTGCCAAATGTAGATTTCTCCAGACTGACAACCACAAGTTAGGACATTAGCTTGTGGGTGCCAAGTAAGCCACTCCATGTCATAGCCTTCATAACACCATGTTAGCTTCTTTTCACTAACTGACCAAACCTGGAAAGAAATTTAATGTGCAAAAATACTTTATATGCAAATAAACTACAATCATAATTCCAATTTAATTATTGTTCTTTTAACCTTTGACTTTTTAATGTTTAAAATTCAATTACTTATCATATCTAGTAATATGGTTGCAATTTAAAAAAAATATAATATAATATACCTACTTGTAAACTTACTGAATCTACAACTGCAGAAACTATAAATACCCAATACCCACCTGTATCATTCCAGCCATATCTCCTGTTGCAAGGTACTGACTGTTATGATTAAATGCTACTTCTGTCACAGAATCCTTGTGGCCCGTACATTCAAACAACACTTCTCCATTACTTGTCTTCCAAACATAAGCTATGTCATCTTCACCTCCAGTAACAGCCAGCGACTGATCTTTGCTAAGTGCACTGCTAAACACAGATTTTGTATGCTTCGTAAAAGTTAATTTTGCTATATCAATGGCTTCCGTTTCGATTTGATCTTGGTCAACGAGATCCTCTTCAAAACGTTCATCAGCAACTCTATAATCATCTTCGCTATCAGAATAAATAATTTCTACGTCCGCTAAATCTTCAGGCAAGTCCTCAAAATCATCCATGGCAAATGTAAAAAAAATACTTGTTTTTAAATTTAACCCTAACCTAAAAATGTTTGCAGATCAAGATCATGCTTTTTGACGTTTATGAGTGGGGGGGGGGAGAGCTAATTGAGGATCGTTCGAGAACATACACTGAACTTTGTTCTGTGATGTACATTCACTCACACTCACAGAACCTCACACCTACAAGTCGAAAATACAGTGCCAAGTGCCTGTGTATATGCTAGTAAATAGATATAAATAAATTATTGTGTAAATATCTTTTGGGCGCTTTCCGTTTCCCCCAATCTATTCGCATGCACCGTTACTGATATGGGTGGCTTAGTTTTTAATTTCGTTAGTTTAGGGTTTAGACCAATGTTCAGGCTACAAGTGTACAAATTTATTTGACTTTTTCTGACAGTAGCACAGTATAACGGATACTCGGATACTGTGACAGTAGTGAAACCTTGAAGAGTAGCAAACCAATATAATAAGTTGGTTTAGTACATTCTTCTTAAAAGCAGTTAAGTGATCATTATGGGCAACTTCAGAATCTGGGGGGCAAACGGGTAATACTAACCACTTCATTTTTTTGGCAGCACTGCAGATTTTCTGCACGGATTGAGGTTAGGGCTAGAAAACGTAAACAGACATTGTGGTTATTATCTAACCTGAACTAACCTTTATAGTTTATTAGGCAATCCAACGACCTGTCAAATCCAATTTCGAATGACAGTGGTTGGCACACATGTATGTAAACAACCATTTAAGCTTGCGTGGAAAGGAGTATTTATATCCGTATTTTTGCTATTTTTTAGTTAATTTTGGTGTTTGTTGTTTCGTGAGTGTTTTTAGAGAGCTTTATTAATATCATGCCTGTTACTTGTATTGTTGTTAACTGCGGAAGTCGACGCGATCGCGACAATGTGTCGTTTTATAGAATTCCTAGCATACTGAATCTACCAAATAAGCCACATACAAATGAGTTGTCCAGAAAACGTAGGGCCTTGTGGATAGCTGCTATAAACCGTGCCGATTTAAGGGAATCAAAGCTAAAATATGAGAGTCTGCAGCAAACATTTTATAGCTGGTAAGTTTCTAAAACTTTATGGAAAAGTAACTTTCTTCAGGGTTATGACATAGGAAATTTTAGTGTTACTTTCTAATACATTTACGATTAATAGGTGAGCCTGCCTTATTGGAAAACCAAGAACATCCAGATTGGGTTCCTTCTCAAAATATGGGGCATGTTGCAGAAACTGTAGTAAGGAGACCTAAAGATTTGGAGAGACACGAACGTCTGGATAAAAGATGGGACAATCCTCGGGACAATCTAAAGTAAGAGGATTTTACATTTTATTGTCGATTATGTCTGAATTTAGAGGTTTAACTTTCAAAACGCCTTTGTTTTGTTTGTAATAGGTATAGATTTTCCTTGTTAAATGAATTATAACATTTACAGGTGGAGAATATGGATTTGGATCAAGGTAACAACAATGACACTGCCTCTGAAGCAGAAGATGGAGGAATTGCAATTCAGACTGACATAACGATGGAAGAACTATTTTATTTACTTATTTAATTGTAGTATAGGATTTATTCTTCTCAAACCATATTATTATGTTTTAGTTTTAATTAACTTTAACAAATATGATTTTATATCATTATAAAAAGAAGCGAATTGGATGTTAGTTATATTATTACTATAACTACTAGTAAGACTAATGTATAGGGTGAGATATAATTTGAAATAAAATTATTAAACAATTATTGACTTAAATATTTTCTCACCTTCAGAAGATATTTACTATACCTATGAACAAAACTGTGAAAATGAAAATTGATTAGTCTGTTTCTTTTTCTTTAAATTCCTGTAGGTAATCATATTTTATTAAAACAGTACATTTTTTCATTTGATAGGTATTTATTGAAAATAGGTATAAAAATACAGTCAAAGGTAAAAAAGATTTCATCATTACATTCTCAACTTACAAATATTATTCTTCACAAAACCATAAGAAATTGGGAACTGCTATTAAGACTTAGCTTATTACAGATTGGATATACATACTTGATGTATCAGTAGAAGTACCTACCTAGCAAAAAGTTAAAATAGTGACTTTGTTATGGTAGTTTTAAAGATAATATTTGTTAAATAAACTATAACATTTACAAGGAAAAATAGATTTTAATATTTTTTACATTCCTCGCAAAACCATATGAGATTGGGAACATCATCGAGTCCCACACACTGACTATGAAACCACTGCGTTTCACATTCATCTCCATCACATTTTATCATTGGTCTCCCATCATCATATACACATACTTGGCATTGGCCACGATGCCTGAATGTCTCTGCAAGACAATGCTTGTTTCCTGGAGTAAGCATACTCCGCAGCAAAAAGTAATGTGCCTGCACGACTGCAGACCTCACTGTTCCCTGCCATGCAAGTACGGTGGGCAGTGCACACGCTTCCATCTTTGGCAACAATTACCCAGGCATCTAAAGGTTTCAAAGTGGTTCTCTGAGAATGTTTGACCTAAAATTGAAAAGCTAATATGTAGTAAAATTGTAACTCATTTCACAACATTATAAGAACATGATGCTGAAAAAAAATCACAAAACTAGTAATAAATGAACAAAAATCTTACTTTTTCAATTAGAATGTAAACACCATCAACTATTTTAGTTCCAGTTTGTAAAACAAACCCAGACTCAAAATATTTATATGCCTGCAAACTTTTAAATGCCTTCATTTGTTCCTTGGAATAAAAACTATGGGAAACACCAAATATGAAATAATATCCATGTTTGAAATAGGTGGAACGCCATTAATACTGTAGTCAAGGTCCTAAGAATTAATAACAAACGGGTCCAAGCAGCTTATTAACTTTAATTTCAGTCGATACCTAAAAAGAAAACAATGGTTACACAGGTAAACAAGAAAATAGATTGCATTTAAACCTACCTTTCTCCAACATCTGGATTCTCCGCTGATAATTTTTGAATATATTCACTGTCCATCATACAAAAATTCACTTTATTTAAAAGAAAAATCAAACAAAACACTTAAAAACACGATCCAAACACTTAAACGTCACAAAAATCAATGCTTATGTTATGGAGCCAGTCGCCATGTGTGCCAACCAACGTCAATTGTGTTGACATTTCTACCGCGTGGTTTGGATTGCCTAATTGTTCTGTGGTTATTATTTTGCTTGAAGCAGTCATAAATAAAAATGTTTTACGATTTCTAAATAAAAAAACTTAGTTAGTGCTAGATTTTGTACCTACTGTTAATGTACTTCGTGCCTGTAATTTTGTTCTCTGCATAAAGCAAATTTTAGAAAAAGCCATGGAATTTGATTACACTAAACTCTTCAAAGTAGGAGATCGTCTTATACTAGAGCTAAGAAGCAAAGAAATATACGAGGGTATCTATGCTGATGGAGGAAAAGACCGCATTGTGCTTACCGATGTCGTGCAGCACAACAATCAAAATAAATTGGGAGACTTGTATGAATTTTACCGAAGTGAAATTGCGAAGATTCATACCCTTAAACTACCTTTGAATAAAGCTCATAAAGAAGCCGAGAATGAAGTCGAAATAACTTCCTCTGAATGTAAAGTCCTGAAAATTAGCAACGAAGAATACTTTCGTCTGAAAGATGTGTCAAATTACTATATCTATATTGAAAATGCTGACAAGAGATATTTTGATGCTGTAAAGGTTCTTAGTAATTGTGAAACTATTGGTGTAGTATCTTTAGGTATGGAAAAACATCGATCAGGTAGTTTTATTAGACTACTAGTTTTCTGTACTTGGAAGCAAGTATATATATTTGACTTAATAAATCTTGACAAACGGCAGCTTTATCCAGAACTTAAAGAAATCTTCGAGGCCGATTATATTTGCAAAGTAATTCATAAGGGTGCAGGTTTAGTAGATGTTCTTTTTAGGCAGTACAATGTTTATCTAACAAATACCTTTGATATTCAAATTGTAGACCTAATATTGCAAAAAAAGGAAACAGGAAAGTGCCCTTCCACAGAAAGAAACATTTCAGAATGTCTAACTCATTATTTAAATTTCCCAACTTCTTTATTAGATCATGCCCTTAATATGCCTAGTAAAAAGTGGAATGAAAGACCTCTAAAAGATAAATCAAAATTATATGCTTCACAGCTAGTCACTTATCTCCTGTTACTTAAAGACCACTTTCAAAAACTTCTTTTAAAAGAAGTTTACGATACTATAGCAAAAGTTCAGGATTATGTTTATGACCAAGATGACTTTAAATTTTTAAATTATGTTACCCAAACGGATGTCTCAAAGGACATTCAAAAAATAATACCCACTCTAAGGGAGTTAGATTTTACAAAAAACAAGGCAGAACAAAACTAGCCGAAATAAATGCCTTAAATATACAGTTTTTCTATTATTACCCTTTGTACTTTTAAGTTATTTTTATCCAACACTTACATATAATGTGAACATTATTAGTTCGATTTCCGACTAATAAAGTAGCTTATAGCTCACACGTGGGTTATAACCATAACTCACTAGTGGGTTATGATTATAACTCACGCAGGCACATCTTTTATCACACCAGTCGATAAATTCTTTGAAGGTTTTATCATAACTATCTCTTGACTTGTGGGGAATAATGAATAAATACGCTAGGTCAGCTTTTTTTTGAATTTCGGCTGGAGTTTTTTTATATTTTGAGAAACCACCATCGAGAATGGCAAAAATAATAATTTGATTTACTCTCTTTAAATTTTTGTTATTAAGCAATTCCATAACAACAATAATCACACCAGCCTACTCTTACGTGTCAAATTTGTCATTCAAAAATATGACAATTAAAATATAATACAGGGTTTTCCAGTTTATATTGAGACAATATAATTTTTTATTTTTTATTAATATCATCAAGTGTTTGATAAAATTTTGTATGGCACTCGTGTGTTAGGTCATATACGTCACTCGGGAATTATTCAACATTTCCCACCGTGACTTATATATAACAACACACTTGTACCATAAATAACTATTATATATATCCTCTTTATGAATGGACTTAACCATTGATTTGACTGATTGTAAAAAAAGGTAGGTTATGTTTAAGCAAATTATTGAGGACAGACTACTGCAAGCAAGACACAAGATATGTAACTAGTGTCATTTTACTGTCCTTAATCCTTTCAATATTTGAAATTTACGGATAATGTTTGACATTTTGTTTTGTTTATTCTTAACATTAAAATTAAAATGTAAAACCCATGTAACAATGATTTATAATTGTTGGTATTGGTCAGTTATTTTACCTTTTTTCTGTTTGTATATTAATATTGGTTTTATTGTAAACTGTTTTGAGGTCAATAATAAATTATTATTATATTGCATTCAATATATTTTAAACCAAATAACTTTCGCTGCATTCACATCTTATTTTAATCCTAAATTGTAACTCTGGTGCATCCTTCTATGAATAGAAATCTCTGTTGTAGGAATTGTAGACACTGACGAGTGACATTTTGTACAATATCCTAGTTTATCTCTGTGGACATAACTATATTTATTGTTATGTTGAAGTGGATCTGTAATTGGTATAAGCTGTTAGCTAGTTAATATATATTATCGGTTATATAATATGTATTATGCGTATGTTTGGGATTTACTCAAAATCCAATTAACCTATTGACTTATATCCCCACATTTGTGGGAAGGTTTTGATTAAAAAATCTTTTTAGCATTATTTATATCACATTAATCATTTATCAAATTTATACAGTGTGTTCACAGATGGACTAAGACTAAGACTTTACTACAGTATTTGTCATAGATATTTACACTACAAGGCCGAAGATTACTGTCTTAAAGGATGAAACAGGTAGTGTCCAGGACGAGCCGTCTGTTCTGGACGCCTGTAAATCCTGTAGGAAATTTCCAGACTTGTGAAGTACAATATTTTTTTTAAACTGGGACAATACCATATCCTAATTTGAAAATAAACATCAAAAAAAGGCACACATTATTTCACTCTGTTGATACGAATCAAAACATAGGTTTTAAGAAAATTAAATGAGTAATTTAAAAGTATTTTCCACTGCTAACTCTAGAAACCTGAAATTTTTTTATTTTTTACCTCTTGTCAGAAGAAGAGAAATGAGTTTAGGTTGGAGGGTATGTTTATCTACTGTGTACTTATTAAGTTAAATAAAATAAATATTGATTTTCTTCTAGTACTAAGGCCAACAAACTATTAGTGGCTAAATTCTTTTTTGAAGCCCCTTGTCTTCCTGCAGTTCATTGTTTTGACTGTTGTTTTGTTTCCGGCGTATAGTGATGAATCCAAGTATCGCTAAATATCTGCTGGATTCTTCTTAAACAATTACATACATTAGGCAAATATTCAATCATTTTTATTATAAATAAAAGATTATTTTCTTAGTACTTTAACACCCTGTAGTTCAAAAGTTAATAGGGTTAGGCCATACACTCATATAAAGTTTTTTCTTAAAATGATCCCCAGAATCGCACCCTGAAATATTGGCAAATCATTAAGAGGAAGCAAAAGAAATTATGACTTGACCATGGGTTAGTTCATCCATCCGTAGACATCCTGTATAATATTGTTCGCGTTCCTCACAATCCAGTAGCGCTACCACCGCGGGGTGGTTCTCACTCTCACACACAGTGATCACTACTGTAGTGCTATATTCGAATGAACCCAGAGGTCTGGTTTAAATCTCTCCCTTTAAGCATATGCGTAAATGTTTCTATCTACCAATAATAATAGTAATACTGTATTGTTTACTGTGGTTAAATAAAGTTGATATAAAAATGATCTTCTGGTATAATTATGTGTTTGCATTGCTCCAACCATTGACTTGTTCCAACAGTGTTACGAAAGAAAAACGCTAACTTTTGAAATAGAAAGATTCCACTTTAAATGCGAATTTTTATTGTGACTTAAAACTACCTTTCTTTAATATTTGTAACCACCATTGCAAGAAATAGTTCCAATTAAGATATCTAAGGTTTGAATAACCTAATTTAAAGTGGCTCCAAATATGTCCATTTATTTCCAAGTAGCATAGCCTCAAAACGAGGATCAGAGGGTGTCGACAACCTAAACTTTTCTTCCGATTGGTCAATCATCAGCAAAAAAATACAGATCGCCCTGGTAACAGAACTGTATTCAGTTTACTGTTGCTTTATTTTTAGTTTGGACCTGTTCAATATTTTCGTTGTATCCAAATGCTATTTCCTATGCCACTTGCATATAAGTGGAGTGATAAATCTTAACTTATAATAAATAGTTGATGCATACATACTAATCACAAATTGCTATGCTATGTAGTATAGAAACAAATAGTTCCTGCGACTATTTAAATAAATAATCAGTTCTACAACAAACTTCACATCTGTCACTTAAGCCGTTGTTATTTATAAGAAACATGTATAAAACTTTGAAAATAGAAAGATGACAATAATTCATACCATTCCACCTTAGATAGCGGTATGTATTAAATTACACCCTTGGCAATATCTTCAGGAATCCCATAGAGCCCTAGAACAGGATAAAACGCACCAGGTGGCGCCTCAGTAAACGTCTCCAACGGAGCAGTATTGGTTTGACATATCACTTGCACGGGCGGTGGTTGCGGTGCTGCCAACACCGTACCAGGGGGGTTACGATGAGGTTTTCCGGTCGGGGGTATTTCTTGTTTGGTGCGACAGTTCACGCTGGTGTTGATTCCGTGTCGTCGTTTCATGTGTTTGTTGTAGTTTGGCCAATTAGTGAAGTGATGTTGACATTCGGCACAAGAATAGGGCCTCTCACCTAAAATATGGTTTAAAATGCAAAAAACGCTATATTCGACCATAAACGATAAAAGCGGCGATACTAGCGTTAATGCATGTAATAAAAAGGGGGTCACCGCTTTGCTCTTTATTATATGTTGACGCCTAGTATCGTCGTTCTTATCGTTTATCGCAGCTCCAATAAAAACGCGTTATGATCCGAATATAAAGAAAAATGTTGAGAAAACATAAAAAGAACTTTGTTAAATATTTGACGTAAACTATACTCCGGTACCAAAATAATTGGCAGTGACTCATTTTTACCGGGGTGTGCAAGACGTAAGGGGAACGCCAATTCCAGAGGCGTGTCATTTTAAACAATAATAACTCAAAAAATATATGAATTTTTTGTTTATTATTATAATATATTTACATTTACTAAAATAAATATAATATTGTAAATTAAACTGAAAAATAAATTAAGCTTTTATTAAATCTAATGAAGTAATTAAAGAAACTACATTACGCAGGTATAAAATCCAAAAAGATTAATAAAGCAACGGTATCTGTTAATTTCATAATGTTTTTATTATACTACATAATAATAGAAACATATAACAGTGGATTAAGGGCAAAACCTAAACCTAAATTATAAATGTTTATATACTTCCCAACTATTGTTACCTAATGAACACTAATTGATAATAACTTGATAAATTATATTCCACGCCGACATTAAAAAGTGTTATAATGACAATACGTTAAAATTTTAAATTCATTATTACCGTTACAGCGATTATTCACTATCTGACGATGAAAACATTTCATTACTGTCGCTACTGCTGTCATCTGCAGGATTTATAATAATAGGTTCTACCATGACTTCAACGCGTACATCTAAGTCCCACATTTTGTTTTTCTCCGCCCTCGACATGTAATACGCACCAGTGGCGTAACTACCGGTGTCCCATGTGTTCCAGGAACACAGGCCCCCCAGCTTTGGGGGCCCCGAAGAGGCCCCCAAAAGTCGCAAATTCTTGATTTCATACTCCTAAAAGATTATTTCTCGAGCAGTAGTTTTTCTGAAATCGTTACAGCCTGCTGTCTGTATTTGACCATCCCAGTTACCGTCGCAAAAGCAGAAAGATCATTTTCGAAATTAAAGATAATAAAAAATTATCTTCGCAATACGATGGGACAAGAAAGATTGAGCTCGCTGGCTCTAATTTCAATCGAGAATAATATAGCGAAAAATATGGATGTAGAAAACTTGGTGACAGCATTTGCAAATGCAAAAACTTGAAAAAAATCTTTTTAATTGTAATCAAGTATGTAATGTGACTGTCGGCTGTAAATAAACTCATGTTCTACGCTCAAAAATGTCTTTTTTATAAATAAGGGGGGGCCCTTTTCTCGCCGAACACAAGTTTTCTCAACGTAGTTACGCCACTGATACGCACTTATGCCAATCTGCTGCTTGTACATTCGCTATTGCCGTTTTTAACAGTTCTTTAACATCTTTTAATTTAAAAGTATTATTTCCACGCTCCACTTCGCCTTTTATCTGTGCCCATATAAGCTCGATTGGATTTAGTTCACAATGGTAAGTCGGTAAACGTAACATTGTAACACCTCGTTCACGAGCCATTTTATCCAATACATATTTCGTATATTTTTTTTTGTGAAGTCTCGCAAGATCGAGCAACTGCACTTTTAGCATTTTTTCGCCAAATGTAATGTTTTTTCTTCGACCCAGTCAACAATCTTATTTCCTTTTCGCCACGCAGAAGTTGGCAAAGCTTCCACCCGACGCCTGTGGTATGGTGCATTATCCATCACGATTACCGACCTACTTTCAATACGCGGTGAGATGGATTTAAAACAAATCTTCAAACACTCCCGAGTTTATATCCTCATGATAATCACCGGTTTTACGAGATTCAAACACGTTTAACCCACCTTCAAGAAAACCCGATGTGGGTTATAATTAACCGACGACCTTTTCCTGAAGGAGCTTTCAATCCAGTGGACAGTCCATTGATAAAGGCGTTACGTGCACTTTCCGACGAATGGCTAACTTCGTTTGCTGATCAATAAAAATCTTTTTCCGTCCTCTTAATTGTTTCCTTCTGATCGGACACTTTAGTATTCCTATTGTCCTTGATAGTTCTATAAACAGTACGGCAAGATGTCTTAGTCAATGTGGCTCAAAGTTCTGCTGCATCAGTGAATGATATTCCACTGTGTGTGCTTAGAATTCCCTCACACATTTTTTTACCATTGTACGCTCCCCAGGTTTTAAATGACGTCGTTTTGTAACTTGTTGGTTACTATCACCACAGTATAACGGAACTTATACTGTGCTATCACTTGAAGAACTCGCCTGCATTATAATATTTGCGGTTTTAAATAACCACCAAAATAAAAAAAAAATTGCTAATATCCTCTTGATTGAAACTTATCTACGACACTGGACGTTGGTTAGAGGCGATAAGAAAGCGTGCGAGCGCCTTTAGACATGGGTTTTTCTTACCTGCGTTCCCAAATTGAGTAGACCACGTACCGTAGGGTGTAAAGGCCCTTAATGACAGGCTGATTTTGGTACATTTTATGAGAATTTAAATGAAATATTTTAAAACCTTCAATCAATCAAACAATCTATGTTAATTATTTTCTCCGCACACCGTCAATGGTGATAAGAACAGTTTTGCCAATTATTTTGGGATCGTAGGATAGGGGTCCAAAACTATAATACAGTGCAGAGGCGTGCGGTCCGTGGAAGCGATGGAAGCACCGCTTCTCCTACTGCTTTCGTAAGAAATTTTTTTTTTATTAAAATTAATTTAATCTATGCCAATCGAAATTCATAATAGGTACCTATTTATTTATAATTTTCAAGCCAATCGAGTTTCGAGATGGTCATCGGTCTGCAGCCCTGGGTTTCGGGTCCGCTCGGCTAACGGTCTTTTAAATTATAATTAAACCGACGAAATATCTAGTTTATCCTCTATGGATTCGGGAGCCTATCGCGATTTTTCAGTTTATGAAGCACGACTTCCACGAAAGTATCTATCTGAATATTGTTTTTGTGTTAGTGAATTTTGTAAGAGTGATGGAATGCAGCAACAAAATACTTTTGTGTAAATTTACCATATACTTAATTACAAACCGCGTTTCCGTTTAAAGAAAAGCAAACTGTAAATGCAGGTAAAAATGTTTATTTTATGTATTAGTTTTTATTAAGAATTTGCGTTAACTTGTTTTTACAACGGCTGTCAGTAAATCGTATGAAACGAATTTACTTGCTTACTTGGATCCTTGTCAAATGTTCAATTACTTGTACATTCGCCAAGTACATGAGTCGTCTGAGTCCAGTTAAGCCACCCGGTATATACTGCAGAAGCATGCGGTGATGCATGCGTCGACTTCAACGTTTCAAGACTCATGCTGCATAGTGTGTGGGCTGAAGTCGAACGATTTGCAGCAAGCTGCGCCGCGGCATCTAGTACTGGATGGTGAGCAGAGAAGCGGAGTTGGTGATGAAGATGCAGGTTTCAGAGTGTGCGTGTGCTTGAATCAGTGGCGGCTCGTCAGGGGAGGCAGGGCCTCCCCAACAAAAACTTACGAAATAACATTTTATTTTTTTAAAGATAACTTTATTCATTTTTGAAAATGATACTTTCATACTCTTATATTCTCAGTGTATCAAAAATTCTAAATTAGCTACTTCTAGAAAAACACTTTCTTTATAATATAATATTTTTGTTATTGCCGCTTAGCTTTAGTACTAATTAGGTGGTGTCTGCCCGCATCAGCGAATATGCGCCTAGACTATTATCAACGGAGGCATGCTTCCGACGGTTTAATTTTTCAGCACGGATAACACATAATTGTCCACTTGTTTTAATGCAAGAACCGAGCGTCACCACGACGCGAGTTGTTTTTGTCACGTGAAAAACTGATAGCCAGGAGGCAGAAACGCCCACAAATAATATTTCGCGGGAAGCCAAGTAGTGTGTGCCGGCACAGTATACGGAACTATTTGTGTGTGGAGTTATTATTATTTTATTGTTTATTTATTAATTTTATCTCTATATTATTATAAAAATGGAGGTAACTGAAATTGGCGAATATAGTAGAAGCTGTAATGCTAATAATGATGAAATAAATGTTCGAAATTGCAAAGATATCGTCGAATACTTGATAAAATATAGATTTAGTCGACTGTCTTACGACGATAAATTGTTTATAAAAGACTTAAAGTAAAATTAAGGTTATATTTTCAAGATCCGGTAAGTTTTAAGATTTCTTTATTATGTTATTAATTATTAAACGCTAAATTTTATTGTTTTAAAAAAAAATAAATCCTGTTCATGATATTATTCTCTCATACCTATTTTTAAGGAGAAACGAAACGGTAAAAAGACAGTTATTATGTAGTCGTCCGACACCAAAAATTTCGGCAATATTTAACGATAAGAGACAGGGTAAGCAATATTCAAGAGCTTTTCAGGTAACTTGGTACGAAACCTATAAGTGGCTGTGCGGAAGTATTTATAAGGAAAGCTTATATTGTTGGCCTTGGATTTTATTAGGCAGCGTAAAAAACAATTGGAGTTCAGGGGGTGGGTATTCTGATTTAAAAAAATTTTCACGGGCGGTAAAATCACACGGCGAAAGTTCCAAAGAACATAATATTAAGAATTCTGAGGCGCTTACGAGAGTAGAGCAAAATAAAGACACAATAGCGGATGCACTGAGAGAAGTTGACTCTGACCTTGCAAATTGAATATTTTTCTCGTGAAACCTAGTATTTCAAAGTAATTATATTGCTGGTTGAATTCCTAACTATTCATTTTAAGCCAATGACCTTGAAATCGCGAAAAAATTTCGCCTGCGGCGCTATTTTATAGCCTCCCCCCCCTTGTACACCCACGAGCCGCCACTGGCTTGAATCGATGCAAGATCAATGTAGTTCAGTTTTTCCCCTTAGAAATCATTTATCTACGGATCAGTTAAGTTCATATCTCCTTCAAATGATATCATTACGACCGTGGGCAACACAAATTTTAGTTTTACAAAACAGAAAACCTTGTCACAAGGAAACATCGCTACATGTACTGCAGACTATTTCAAGAGTCACGATTCTTGGGAAGCGATACGTGTTCCACCGTATGCATCTGTGTGTGTAGACAGACCGATGCTGATGCCTAGTTTCATGATTCCCGAAGTCGACGCATGTATGTTGCAGTGTGTATGGACAGCTTTACGGACATATGTATCGGGCGGACCCTTCCTTTTCGTAATTTTTGGCTGTAGACTAAGGTACAGCAACCATATATGTATTAGTACTAATACATATATGACAGCAACGAATTTAAGCGAGCTGAAGAAGAAACAAGATGACCGGCATAACGACGAAAACGTGGCAAGGTTAAAAGATACAACTTGGTGTAGGTGTGGAAATTGTGTGGTAACGCCAACACCAAGAAAGAGTTTGTTGGGATAACCTAATAAACATTGTGAGAAACGACGCATGTATTATATATCACGATGCATTTGAGAACCTAATTTTAGGATTAGATTCTTTAAATTATTTACACATTATTTCTTGCATTTTGCATAATAGTGTGTGGTAAAAGCAATTAGACAGAAGTACCCAGAAATAAATCCTGGTCTTTAAAATGTACACTAGATTTGAATTTTTTTTCAAATTCAAAAAAAATTATTTCTAAACTACTTACAAAATTAGAATATTATAAAGTGTTAAAAAAAATTGGAAACAAATTTATTCGGTGATGGTCATTTGATCTCAGTAAGTGCCATAAAAATTGTATATAAAATGTACAGGGTGCTCGCGTATATTTTGCCCAAAAGATATCTCCATTATTATTGGTTTTAGAAAAATTGTTAAATTAGCAAAGTTATAGCATTTTCACCGAACCTTCAGACCACCTTTACCAATTTTCATGGATGGATCTTTAAATGGAGTTAGATATCGTGAAATGCTTGCACATGAAATAAAGGATATTCTTGAAACTTTCCTCTAAACACCGCAAGGAATTTTATATGGCAGCAAGATGGTGCGCCATGTCATAGTGTTCTTCCAGTTACAGAATACCTCGATGAGAATTATGACATTTGGCTTGGTCGTGGAGGGACGATTGCATGGCCTACCAATAGTCCCGACTTAACACCATTAGCTTTGGGGCTACGTCAAAGACAAGATATCTGCATCCAGACCAAATAGTGTTGCCGATTTGCAGGAACAAATCCAAATTGAAATCGACTTTCTCAACTTCGGTAGGCCAGATATGATTGCTAGTGTAATTGAAAAACTAAAAGAGGGTTACCAATCCTGCATTTTAATGAAAGGTGGCGATAGAGGCAATAAGAGGATAAAATTCTTTAACGGATACGCAATGAAAAAATAGGGGGTATTCCATTTGAAATAACTGTCACTTGTCAAAGAACTGTCACTTCCGATACTCAGTTGTTTATGTTCATTTCATTTTCTGAAGGTTCGGTGAAAATGCTATTACTTTGCTAATTTAACCATTTCTCTAAAACCAATAATAATGGAGATATCTATTGGGCAAAATATACGCGAACACCCTGTACACTGCAAATGGTGGTTATGATTAGGATGGAAATGTTGCTGCGTTTATTCGATTTCTCCAGACTTTATATAGCCGCGGCTCCTTTTCATGTCTTGGGAAACTTATGCAGCGTCACCTTAGAATTTTTAAATTATTGTTGCAGCCGACAACACAACAGTTAGGAAAATTTTCGGGCAAAGTAGCACTGGATATTTCACTTTGTTTTCCCGCTGTTTAAAAACGAAATGCTGTATTATCATCAAATTTAGGTATACTACCCCTTTAGCGTCCAAATTCTCAATGTTCTGGTAACCCTAGCTACAAGATAACTTCTAAGGATACCATTGTTGGAACAGTTATTGTGTCATGGAAGTGATGTGAGCCATCACTAACAGGACATAATATCACAAGAATAAATATAATAGCCAGAAGGATATCTTGCAGAAACACCTTTTGTGACCCATGCCCGACAGCGAGGTACCTTGGATTTTGATAAATAGCTCTGCACCATAGGCGTACCTGTACTATTTTGTTTTTTTTTGGTGAAAAACTAAACTGACACTTTCGGGTGAGAATTTCGGATTAAATGCGCTTCAAGGTCAAAGAAATGTATTTTGTCAATTATTAGATATATAAATGACACCGTCCCAATGTTTACTGCTTATTATAAAGAATGAAAGGTTTCATGTTAAATATATTTTTGCTGTTTGTCATTTTAAGCGGCGCGGCGGTCACATTAGGCTGCTTTACTAGTCGCTGGTTGTTGCTAACAGCGCAGCAACCGCTAGTAAAATTATCAAAGGCTGCTGGAGTTGCACTGTTATATCACATCAAGCCCAATGCATAATATTATTAATAAATAATAATCTGTAATACAGTATTTGATTTTACCTGTATGCTGCCGCCTATGTGTCGTCAAAACTCCTTTAAATCTAAAGCGTTTTCCACAAAATTCACAAGTGAAGGGCATCGCGCCGGTATGGATTCTGTGGTGTTCTTTTAATGTACCACGTTCCCTAAATTGCCTTCCACAAATATCACATTGATGTGGTTTCAACCCAGAGTGTATTGAACTATGTTTCCTGAGGCGAATCTAGAAAGATAGGTATTGAAATTAATTTTAAGTGGAAAAATTACATTAGGTATACACTTACCAAAGACTTAAACGATTTTTCGCACACAAAACAATTATAAGGTCTAGCTGAATCATGGGTAAGCAAGTGGTTGTCAAGATTTCCCTTTTGTACAAAACTTTTTCCACATTGGTCACAAGTATACTCCTTAACACCTAGGTGGATTCTTTTATGAGCCATAAGATTAGGTTTAGTTCCTAAAATAAATTTAAGAATATACTTAACGCTTTGTAGCATCAGTCAGTTTAATTGACATTTACAATGTTTAAAGTAGGTAGATTTTCTTAAATAAATTGTACCTACATACCAAATTTTTTAGGGCATTGGTCACATGGATAACAATTCTTAAGGTCACTAGGCAAATGAGATCTAGTGTGTATCATAAGAAGAGATTGTACTCGGTACCGCTTGCCACATGTATTGCATTGATAGGGGTCTTCTTCATAATGTGTAGTTTGGTGAGCATTCATTTCTTTTGCCGTTGCATACCACTTGTAGCAAATATCACAAGAGTATTTGAGAAAGGGTCTGTGATATTTTACATGGCTAACAAAACTGATATACTTGGAGTATACCTAAAATTTGGATTATTCCTAAGTCTGAAACAAATTCTCCTTTCTCAGCCATAACAAAATTTAATTTATGCCCACTTGTGACTTGAGATATTACCTACCTTAGGACAATCTATACATGGATATCTAACAGAAATAATATTATGTACAGTTGCAAAATGATCTCGAAGATCATCAGCAATGTGAAATATATTATTACACTCGGAACATGTCCACTGATAAGAATCCCAACCAGAAATTCCAGGTTTGGGAACAATGCTGCCATCTGGATTTACATATTCGATTTCTTTAAATCCTTCAAATTCTGTGGACTTGGTTCTTTTGGAACCTTTGGTAGTTCTCTTAATCTATAGATAATAGAGGAGTCAGTTTCATTTAAATTTGAACAAATTGGAATCCATAATAAATACTAGATGCACTTAAAAAAGAAACAAACCTTTTTGGATAGTTTAATAACTTTCTTTAGCTGAGGTCTAGGAAGTGGTTCAATATTATTTCCCACTTTATCTTGGTGTTTACTATGCAAGTTGGCACCATCATCCACTAAGGTATTATTTAAAATATCAAATTTACTATCAGTATTATAGTCCGATTCATACTCTGATTTGTACATAGATTCTTCTACAACTTGATCATCTACATCAACTGAGTCTACAATATTAGTTGACAAAATTTCTTGTGCATTCACAATATCTCCAAGTGATAACTGAGCTTTATCCACTTGTTCTTTAAATTGCCAGGTTCTCTCAACTAACTGATAACATTCCTGACATACTGTTGTTGGTAACTTGTCTTCTAAATTTACCTTTAAGTGAAAAAAGTAATCTAACATAGATAAAAACCGTGTATCTCCTAAAATTTGAATTAGTTGAGGGTATGCTTCAGCACATAGACGACACCGGATTTCCATAATAAATACTATTTAAAATTGGTAAATTCTCTTCTAATAAGTTAAGAACATTTTTTTAAATTGATTAGTTATACCATTTCTGTGATTTCCATTCCAGTTATGTACTTTACTTTGTAATTTTACTTTACAACAAAAAGTAAACAATCAACATCAACAATCATTGTCAAACGTCATACACCTGTCAAAATCACCGAGAGATGTGAAGAAGTTCGTGAACATCAATGAACACGGGCGTCAAAAGCGGCCGTGTTTTGATCTCTCTAGATGTTACCAATCATAGAAAATTAAAAACAGAGTTCATAAAAGGTCATTGCCGTCAAATCCACCTGTTGTTTTGATGTCGTGGAACCGTCACCGTGGAAAATACAAACGTAACCTTAAAGTGCTAGAGCAGGTACATTTTTATAAAGCTATTTAAGTAGTTGTTTTTTTAAAATTGTATTACGGTGCTTCCCTTAATTTTAAATAGGTAAGTAAGTTCTATAGGTACACATTTTCGGCATTATCGAGTTAACTTTCTCTTTTGCATTCCTTATACCAGCCCAGTAAAACGATTTCAAATCTTGCCCTAATCTAGAGAAAAACAATTTTTTAAGACATTGCCCTTTACTAGTTACAGCTTACAGCATTTATTGTATTTAATAATGTTTTACCTATTTTACATTAAAGTCATATGTGAATATGAAACTGTTAAGTAGTATCTGTCTGTGGTAGTATGTAAGAGTTGAAATTATTGTTTCTTGTATTTACTCCTACTAAAATATATTATATATGTCCTACTACCATTACTAACATTTGTATATTATATTAATTGTAAATTTAATTCAATTTTTCTTACAAATTGGCCTGCATAAATCAACCTTTAATTAGGTTCATTTTATTTTTCACCGACCTCCTTGCTTAATGTACTGTCATTACTATTATTACAGTAGGTATGATCTATATAAGATATATATAAGCCTAATATTTACTTTACAATATGCGAATGGATAGTCGCATAGCTATCCAGTTAAACTGATTTCTACATAATAATTATTATCCCTCAAAGTGTAGCTTATTAACGGGAAATAAAGATTTAGTAGAAATGTAAATAAAGTAGGTGTATATGTATTCAGAAAAGTATTTTTTAAGTTTTATTTATTCAATTCTTTCTCCATATAATACAAAAAAGGTATATTGGATGCGTCAATAAACATAACACAGTATAAGAATAATAAACATTGCACTGTCTATTGCAACAGCAGTCTTAAATATATCTTTGAATCGGATGAAGAAAAACGAAACAGAATCGACAAGACACACTAATCGTTCATGAAACAAGATTAATTTGTACACACAATTAAAAATACTAATTGGTTTGCACTTTTGTGTGGCAGCCGATGTCAGTGATCATAGGTAGTTAGTAGATGTTGATGTCAGTGATCATAGGTAGTTAGTAGATGATAGATGAGTTAAAAGTAGTCAGAGTGAATGTACAAATACTGTACAATACATGTTCTATAAGTATGTTTTTTAAATGTTTTTTGTTGGAGACTTATCATACAAGGATGTTCGGCGTTTGGGAATGGAGAGCTGAGAGGACAGTCTGGTCTGTATGCTCTTGTGGTATGAGCCATTTGTTGTAAAGTGACCTATATGTTTTCTTCTAAAAAGAAACAATTTGTAGTAATACAGGACATTAGCTTTTACTTTTTAAAGAATGGGGCAGCGTGTGCATCCCATGGTGCTTTATCCAGGACATGCACCAATCACTTGCAGAAAAAAAGTCTATTAATTTTTGGTGAAGAGCCCCAAATGATTATCCCATAAGACAGACGACTCATTACATGAGCGTGGATATAAAGAAGAATAGTTTGAGTATTTAGCTGTTGTCTTAGGTTTTTGACCATAAAGCAAGATGCCGCTAAGTTAACAATTAGAAATAAAAATTTCATTTCGAGACGAAGATCCTACTATTGCAAATATACCTACCTACAAAAAGCAACATACCTCATATGTAGCGGTACGTTTTTACAAATATAGGGTATGGTTTGTTACGACCTAAACTGTGACTTCTTTTGATAACCCTCTCTATATAAAGTAATTTACATGTAGTCTACCTATAGGTATTAATATAGAAACAAAATTTGTATTTAGAAAAGGAGCAAATATTTCAAAATTGACCTGAAGCAAAAAAGCTCTACAAGCTACAGAAATAAGGAGGTGTATGTCTCTTTTGACTAATTTATGGTAAATTAGTCAACATTCAAAATTGAACTAATATAATTGATTATAATTAACAGTATATTTTCTACCATATTTTGAGATGAGTAAATAGAAAATACTATTTCTTTTTATAAAAATTACATTTGTAGATATTTATTTACAGATAAGATTGAGGATTATATAATCAACCTGTAATTATTTATTGTTTCATCATCATCATCATCAATCAGCCTATCCGCGTCCACTGCTGGACGTAGGCCTCCCGTAAAGTCTTCCACTCATTCCTATCCTGCGCTGCTTGAATCCAGTTAGTTCGAATGCGTTTTATGTCATCGGTCCACCTAGTTGGGGGTCTACCTCTATTTCGGTATGCCTCCTGCCGGGGTCTCCATTCAAGAATCTTCCTTGTCCACCGCTCATCTGTTGTCCTGGCAATATATATATTTATTGTTTGGCATTTTTATAAATTAATTAAATTTATAAGTTATACAGGTACCTATATATCTAATCTTGGGTTGGTATGAAAGTTTAATAAGGATTTGAAAAGGTTGCATAACTCTATTTAGACATTTTAGAAAAATTAAATTAATCTTTATATAGGTAGGTACCTTGTCGATTCAAAAAAATATAATTTTTCTTGACATTCTTGAATTCGTGCTCTTGGTGAAGTCAAAAGCCATAGGTTATTAAATAGGTAATTACATACATCTGTCTTGGGTAGTGTTTGGGATCTATTTTTATCTAATTAGCGGATAATTTAATTATTCAAAACCTCTAACGTTTTTCTCAAAAATTGCCCAGTTGATAAGTTCTAACTTCTATAAAGCTTCCCAATTGTATATAATTGCAGTGGCGGTTCCAGAGACCTTTTTTTTTATTGGGGGGGGGGGGGGGGGGGGGGGGGAATTAAACTTGACTTTTACTTTTGGGTGTAACATTTTTTTACTATACTGACAAAATCTATGAATTCTGAGGTTCTAGTTCCTCCCCGTGGATCCGCCATTGATAATTGACACGCTTTCTTTGGGCTTCAAAGGATTCGAAACGCTGCCTTTGCGTGGTTTAAGAATACAATACCAAAATCAAATCAACAAATGCTTTAATTATTGTAAAATAACAGAAATTTTTATTTAAAAAAGTGCCAAATAATAGTTAAAACTACGTGTAGGCACCTATATAGAGAAAAAAAATATAAATTAAAACAATAAAATGACAATGCTAAAAATCTATGAGAACTTTTTAAAATAAAAGAATTTTAGAAACCAGAACCTCATCATTAGGTAGATTTTATGTCCAATATAAAAATGCCGCAGGCGGTCTATACAGGGTGATTCACGGTGGATGGAACATTAGACGTTTCTGACGAACCAGTAAAGGAATCGTTGCGAAAATTTGGTTGCTTACATAAACGGACATGCTCTACCCATCTAAAATATTTTTAACAATACAGTGATGCCGCTTCCACACAAAAATAATAGTAACTTTGATTTTTCAAATAGAACACCCTATATTTTATTTTATTTTCGAAACACCCATTACTTTTCTTACAATTTTTGTTAACTCTATTCTACACTTATCTCTTACCGTTTCTAAGATATAAATTAATTTCCGTTTTTTTTGGCCGAAAACTTCACTTTTAAAAATGCTGATAATTTTGAACTCTAAAATACTGATACCCTGAAATTTGGTTAATAGTTAACTAATACCATAGGGCTCTTTGCCCTACCCTCAAATCTTAGTTGCAATATACAGGGTGGTTAAAAAATACACTTATTCTGGTAACTTGAAAAAGTGACCATAAGTCCTTTTTTTGAAATGTAACACCCTGTATATTATTACGTATTTGAAAAGCTGCTGAAATTTCTCCTAATTCTTGTATATTCATACCTGTACCTAACTAACTCGTTTAACCATTTTTTTGACGTATTAAGCATGATTTGTAAAATTTTCTATACAATTCAATTTTCATTCGGTTATTAGTAAGTTAGCCATGACAAAAACAATGATGTTGACTTATGTTACTATGGTTCTATGGTTATCGTTTTGACATTTCATTAAGTTTAGATACAAGGTAGTTACAGTACAAGACAGTTTAAAATCATGGAAGAAACCTATACAAATGCAGTTCTTATGAATTTATTTATTTTATTTGGACAATGTGATAGAATTATCACCAGGACATGTATAAAGTTTAACGAAATGTACCCTAATTTACAGCCAATGTATCTCAGAAAATTCATAAGGATCCAGAACAATTTTACTGCCTTTGGTTCAGCTTTAAAACCGCCAAGAAACTTGCCTCGACCCGTGACTTCTAACGAAGACAACGAGATTAATGTTTTGGCATATTTTTTTCAAGTTACCTGGTATTTTTTTAAATGAAACACCCTGTATTTTATATTTTTAGTCGTAATATATCATTCTCCGGAGTTCAAATATATATAGGTTATTATGGTTATTTTTGTTAATTTAAAAAAAAAAAGACTTTTTCGTATAAATCTAAGGCCCATGCTGATTTGTTTTTATCAGTAGCCATGGATAATAAAGCAATACAAAAAAAGTCTATTTTTTCGAAAATTAACAAAAATAACTATAATAACCTATCTATATTTGAACTCAGAAGAACGATATCTAGCGACTAAAAATATAAAATACAGGGTGTTTCGTTTAAAAAATACCAGGTAACTTAAATATTTTAAGTTTCTGATGCTTTCTGTTTTTTCTGATAACGGATTCTGAACACCAATTAAAAATACTTGAAAATTGCTAATTTAAACTTATTTGTAAGACCAATATTAACCGAGATATCCATCCAATAAAATATAAACAATCACCCTGTACATTATATGAAAGACATTATATTACCGAGGTAAATTTTAGGTACCTACCCACATATTAAAAAATTCATTAAAACTATATGGTGGTTTAAGTTAACATCAATTTAACCGTCTTTGTTTTATAAATAATCTTATAACCCTTAAGGGAGACTTAAGGATCCTGTTTTTGCAGATTTCTTTATTCATAATATTGAAAGGAATCAGGAATCTGGGAATATTATTTGATAGTAAGTTGATACAACATATTTCTTGCACTATTTTGATATCTTATACGGTACGGCTGATATTTGGTAAAATATGATTTAATGCAGGGCTACATTTTTAATCTGGTCAAATAAAAATAAATTTGTACATTAGTTTACACAGTACAAAGTTTAACACCCTGTATCTTACAAGCGAGGGGTTTCTGGACCTCCATTAATGGGAACTTTTTTCATTATTTTTTGTCAAGGAATCACCTGTTTCAATTTGTCGGTATAATATCAGAACACTTTGTAATTCAATTGCATTGAGCTTAATGAAACTTATAGATATTTCATTATAGCCATCAACACTCTTATTTTTAAACAACGTCCTTAAATCAATTTACTCCTACCGGGTGTAGAATTGTTCTCTAGATTCCAAATCCTTCACTGGACTGGATATGGATTGTGTGCGTAATATTTTGTTATTGTTATACTATAAACGTAAATAAGATCTCTGGTGCGCCAGCATAGGAAAATAAGTCTAAAATTGATACTTTTCAGGAAAGGCAGTTAAGTTTAAACAATGTTCACAAGAAACCTATTTAAAATATAAGTATCAAAAGTGTTGGTTTGTATATTTGAAAGAATTTTAAAAAGGGAAGACGTAGGTAACTAAAAGTATTTTTATTTAGGAAAAAATTATTACTTATATTCTATTAGAACCATTTTTTTTAATTTTTTAACAAACGAAAAAGAAACATTAACTTATACTCTTAGAACCAACCAAAAAACGAAACTAATGTCATTAGGGCATGATACGGTTTTATAAACTAGGCATTCTGATCACACTCTTCTGTACCCAGCAAGTTATCAACAGCATTATTTGATGTCTTCAACGATTCATCAAATGTTCTAAAAACTGGGCTTCTGAGTGGCAATAACTGTAAAAGATTTTTCTTTTTCTCCTCGGCGATAGGAACGGTGTTTCGGTAACATTTTTTGTAAATCAGTTTACTTGTTTTTCTTTTCCTGCTAATGTTGAGATTTTTGAATTCCCCGGCTTCTTCTAAATTTTTCCTGAAACTTAAAGAATGCATCTTGTGTATATCTAAACTATCTAGCATCATGCCATTTGAATGGAAGTCCGCCCTCATCTTTTTTTTGCGCATTTACACAACACAAGAGGGCCTTTGTAAGTTTGTAAATATTTTTTTTGCTTTTAATTAGGGAATGATGTGACTGTGTCCACAGACCATAATTTGTAATCAATAATATTTAAATGTTTTTTTTTCATGACATAAAAAAAAAAACCTTTCTGCAACGTGCGAGTTCTTATTTTGCCGCCACAGGTGTCCGAATAGAAAATAACTATTTCAACATTAAGGGGCAACTCAATTAAATGAAACTATACACAAGTTGCTATTTGATTAGAACCTTGTCCCCCTTCTGATTCATGCCACATGTAGCAGGTAACTTCTACTGTAGCCAAATCATGCATTACAAAAGCTCCTAAGCCTTTCTCTATCCATTGACTGTTATAAATCAACAAACATCTGGAGACTGGACTAAGGAAATTTTTTAGTACAACTAAAATTTTGCGGCGGCTGCTTAAACAGTATGCTGTTCAAATAGTATAACTCTATATGTTTTGCCATATTCTAACCTCAACATAATAATAATTTCTATTGGCCGTAATTAATGTTTGCAACACTTGCCTTTCGACGCCATACAAAGCTAGCTGCAAAAATGTTTTGTTTTTTCTAAGACCATTAGAGAAGAAACTCAAACAACGAGAAACCGAGCAAACAAACAATTAATTAACTGAAATTGAAAAAGTAGTCCATACTTACAGTGGAGTTGATACGATAGGACATAAAATACTTGAAGTCTTCCTTCACAAAATAGATTTATTGGTTTAAAGGTTTATCCCTACATGTTTCGGATGTTTAAACATCCATCATCAAGGGATACTAGAAGAAATTAAGTAAAAGGTAAAAGAAATTCAATATTTGAGTAGACTTGACTTACCAATATCGAGTTCATATAATGAAGTTCGTAACCCCAAATGAATGGGCATAACTACTTGAAGTTTTGAAGCGAAAAAAAAAATTTCTTCGCTTCAAAACTTCAAGTAAGTAGTTATGCCCATTCATTTGGGGTAACGAACTTCATTATATGAACTCGATGTTGGTAAGTCAAGTCTACTCAAATATTGAGATATATACTTAATTTCTTCTAGTATCCCCTGATGATGGATGTTTAAACATCCGAAACATGTAGGGATAAACCTTTAAGCCAATAAATCTATTTTGTGGAGGAAGACTTCAAGTATTTTATTTCCTAATTAATTAACTGTTGTAGGTTATGTATTAAAACTTGCACCAATACAGTACAAGTCAAACCACAAGAATAAATATACCAGAAGGATATCTCGCAGAAAACCCTTTTGTGACTGATACCGACAGCGAAGAACCTTGGACTTTGATAAACAGCTCTGATCCATATCGTACCTGTACTGTCCTATCCTCTTTGCCTGTACTCTTTTGTTTTTGGTGAAATAAATGTGTTTAAACTATCAAGAAAAATCGATATTTTATATATAACAAGAGTATAGTACCATTAGTACCATCGTAGGCTTTATTTGAGCAATCTTTAGAACTGCAAACATGTCTAATTTACAAAACTATTAATATAAAGTCAATGAAACAAACAACTTAGCGAAACCGGAAGAAACAACATAAAACCGAAACTGGCAAAGTATTATAATATATAGCACGTACCTTGGCCCATATTGCTACAACTGCACTGACACTTTCGGGGTAAATGCGCTTTAAGGTCAACCGCTGCCGGCGATGCGGTATTCAGAGAAATCCTTCTGGTTATTGTATTTATTCTTGTGGTCAAGCGCTGTTTTTAGTCGGTCAAAGTAGTGTAAGTGGACTTATACCAAAAGAGCAAAATAAAAATGAACATTATAAAACATCATATTATGTATCTACATACAGTGTGTGTATAAAGTCTGGAAACGGCTTAATAACATCACAATTTATTGGCCGATTTAAACCAAGTTTGGTACAGTTGTGTAAGAGGATCTGACGCACCGAATGACGATATTGGCGTTGTTGCCAGCTTTTTAGTTTGTCTGGAATTCGAACGTGAAATGTAACACCCTGTATATTTTTTCATTTAAACTTTTTACTTTAAATTTGTAACACTTTTCGTATAACATACTTTGTTCCTAATATCAGTAGTTTTCGAAATAACGACGTGTTTTGAAAATATCAACAAATTGTGTTTTATTTATTAATAAATAAAACACCAGTTCAGTTTTGACGTAAAGTCATAAAAGCTGTCAATTTTACATGCAAAAATGTCTTTAACTGAAAGAATTACAATTCTTAAATGATGAGAGCATATGGCGATAGGGTCAGTCTTACGAAGAGGTTAAAAATATATTTATTGACGCATTTCCAAACCGAAATCCAATTTCAAAAGCAACTGTTCTAAAAACTGTCCGACGGTTCGAAGAAACTGGAAATTGTAGAGATAGGCGACGATCAGGACGACCAGCAGTAGTAGATGAAGAGAAAAGTTTAGAAATTTTACAACATGTTGTTGAAACCCCTCCTGTTTCTTCATTAAGAAAAATTTCTCAAGTAAGTGACGTCTGCTTCAAATCCGTCCATAGTGTTGTAATAAAACATAAAAATCACCCTTTCAAAATACATGTAGTTTCAAGAGTTATCAGAAGATGATTATGAGCGAAGAATTGAATTTTGTGATATTATGATGTCAAGGTTTGACCAAAATAACCAGTTTTTCAAATTTATAGTATTTTCGGACGAAGCAACATTTATGTTAAATGGTAAAGTCAATAGACACAACTGTAGGTTTTGGGCAAATGAAAATCCCCACTGGATGAGAGAAGGTCATACACGACGCCCTGGAAAATTGAATGTGTGGGCTGGGCTTCTGGGTAACCACAAGATCGGTCCATTTTTTATTGATGGAAATTTGACATCACAACTTTACCTTGAGCTCTTGGAAACGCAAATAGTGCCTACTATACGAAATGTGATGGGTCCAAATTATGCAAGTACATTCTTCCAACAGGACGGAGCTCCTCCCCATTTTGGTCGAAACGTGCGCGAATTTTTGAACAACACTTTTCCGAATAGGTGGATCGGTAGAGGGGGTACAATCAAGTGGCCACCTAGGTCCCCTGATTTGTCGCCTAACGACTACTTTTTATAGGGACGCTTGAACAGAGTTTATACCACAAAACCTCAAGATTTGGCCGATTTGCAGCGTCGAATTTGAATAATTAATAACGCCAGAAATGATTTACAACACAATTGAAAAATTTTATTTTCAATTAACACACTGTCAAGCTGTACAGGGAAAACAGTTTGATCATTTAATATAAAAAATATATATTTTCTAAATTGTACTCGTTATTTCGAAAACTACTGATATTAGGAACAAAATATGTTATACCAAAAATGTAACAAATTTAAAATAAAAAATATAACTGAAAAAATATACAGGGTGTTACATTTAAAAATATAAAATTCGTTCGAATTCTAGACAAACTAAAAAGCTGGCAACAACGACAATATCGTCATTCGGTGCGTCAGATCCTCTTACACAACTGTACCAAATTTAGTTTAAATCGGCTAATAAATTGTGATGTTATTAAGCCGTTTCCAGACTTTATACACACACTGTATAATTCCACGAAAAACGTAACATAAAATAGGTACAGGTAACTTCTCTCTCTATTTTGCCCAAATATACACATGGTGCAAGGTTGTACATCATATTTATATTATCGCATCTGAATATTTGTAGAGTTGCACTATTTATTTTGAGAATAACGCTTTGTGAGAGAACGGAAAGTCGTAGACTTAAACTATTGGACCAATTGATAGCGCAAGTTAAGTTTGTGCACTTAACACATTTTGACCAAAAATTGACTATACTTACTTTTATGTCCGCGCACCAGAGATATATTTGAAGCCTTTTTTTCGCTTCACAAAATTAATTCGCATCTCAACAGGCATTCGTGTTTCGTTAGTTATAAACTGTGATCCTGAACAATCGGCCTTAAATAACATGACGTCACTGTTACGTCATGCGTAAAGTGATTTCCATATTTCGATTCCGAAGTCGACGACACAATTTTAAAGCTGGCGCCAAACTTAAAACCAACCAAAATTTGGGTTGCCCTTTCTCGTTCGCAACTACGCCAGCTTCAAAATTGCACTGTCGAATTAGGAATCCAGATTCAGGTTCCAAAAAAGCAAGACCAATATGACATCAAAAAATTGCCTACTTTTTATACTAACAAGGTAGAAGATCCCGTTTAGTGAAATCAAAAGCTTAAAATTTTAATTGTTTGGGATTTGGTCATTGTTTCAATTTTTTTTTAGTCGACATGCCCAAACAGTTAAAAGGAGGAAAACCAAAAGTAACCGCAAAGGAAAAAGAAAAGCTCAAAAAGGAATATCAGGAATCCCAAAAACAGATGTACACAATTGCTTTACCAACAATTGCAGTGGTTTTCGTTTTTATCGCCGCCTATGTATACATGAAGACGCGACCAAGAAACTATGACGTCTGAGATATATATATAAGTAAAATACAACACAATTATTCCTAAATGTTTTATTTTGTACAAAATAAATAAATAGTTTTTTAAAAACCATCTTTTGATTATTTCCTTTTTTATGAGAAGCAGAATTATGTACGTAGTCATAAATACATAAAAAAAAGTCTTTAAGTCTTACAAAACATATACACAAAATACATATTTATCGTAGCTGAGTAGTAATTAAAGTATGGAAACCTTTAAAACTGATTCTAAGTAAATTTTCTTGGACCCAAGGATATAGATTACATTCATAAGAGGCCAGTTTAGGGGCAGATACAACCATAACACAGACATCTGTTACTGCAAGGCAATGATATTGATTGATCTCTGGAGGATAAAGAATACAAATTACATTTAAACCTATTTTTAAGTTAATGCTACAAAATTAATTAAGCTGTTCTCTTTGATCAATAAGGATATTTTGGTGCTGGGGGCTAAACCCTGTCTTCGACGTTTCTCTTCAGAGAAGCATTTAACTTTGTAAATAATGTATAATCCATAGGCATCGTAACTATAGATCCGACACCCCATTCATAAATGCTATAAAATTGTGATGCCAAAATCGTTTGGTGGTGAGACGCTGTGAGGAGCTAGGTGGGGTCGGAAGTGGGGATTACGCTGCCTTTACATATGCATGCGACAAAACCACAGAACAATAAAGGTTAGGTTGACAAAACTCCAGGAAAACCCACAGAAAAACGCTGGCACAAATGAATGGAACATCCGGTATGCCGAGTATTGCCGAGACGATGCGGATGGCCACGAAAATGATGGGATCTGGGCGGATTCTTTTTTGCTGCGTTGCCATACTACAGATTTTTTACAAGGTTTTAGGCAATGTTATATATTTCCCACATCATGTTATTCTAGTAAATCATAGAAGTTAATACTTTTAACAGAGTAAGCCCAGAAAACTACGTTTTCTGTGGCGGAAGTCTGGCAAACCAAGTGGAGGGGAGCAGCTTGAATGTTGATTTACTTTACACTGGTATACAATGATGACAACACGTTTATTTGTTATTGTTCGGTCTAATAGTTACGATGTCTATGGTATAAGCCAATTAATTTCTGATTTTTAAATGTATATCTTACCAATATTAACAATTATTATATTAATATGTCACGGAATTAATCATTAATCATCAAACTTGAAGCAACTCCTGATTAAAATATTTTGACTGTTGTCACTCGAATAAAGCAGATCTTACACGGTTAATTATAATAATGTCATGATGAAGTAGGTAATGAAGTCGTCGTACACTTAATATACGGTCATTACTATATGGCAATGCAGGAATAATTTCGCGTCGTTACTAATACCTATCATTACTGTTTTATATCCCTTAAGCTCGATATATCCAAGTCCTGGTAAGTTTACCAGCAGGATAATAGCCAAAGAAACCGTTGTTGAGACTATTTTGTTTCCATAGAAATAACCTCGTTGGTACAGTTACCAGGAGATATAACGGGCCTTAAAGTTCGTGTAAGATATACTGTATTTTCTATAAATATGTATAAAAGAGCAAAACAAGCAAAAAATGAATTCTGAGATAAGATTGAAAATTAACTAAAATAAATACAACATGTACACATCAGTTTAAATAAAAATAAATAAGCAACTTAGTGCCCCGGATTTATCTATATAATAATATGTCTCTTCAAATTGTATCTTTACATCAGGGTTACTCAAAACTTGTGCAACTGCCTAATAACTTGGGATATGCAGAATTCTAATTATGTAGGATTCAATATCTGAACTTTCTTACTTTAAATGAAACACCTCCCATAATGTTCCTGTCTGACATTTCTCAACCTTTAAATAAACTTATGTCAGCTTAAATAACTTATGGAAAAAGAATAATTTCATTAAATTTAAGGGAATAAAGAAACTTTTGCTCATATGAGTGCTGAAAGTGTCTTTTTTGCACTCGACTCTTGAAAGGTATTACTTTTTATGTCGGATTTCTGGTTCAATAAGTTTTGTGTTGTTTAAAATTGACCTTAAAAAGAAAATCAAGGGTATTCGAATCTGGCGAGTAAGGAGGCTATAAACAAATTTTGCAAGCTATCAGCAATAATGAATGCAATTATTTGAGATGAGAATCATGACCCACCACAGTATTATTATACAGATATTTTGGCCATCGCGCTGCAGTTTATAGTACGGTTTTCCAATGTCAAAAACAGTTGAAGATAGGTACAGGTATAATGGGACATGTTACAAGAAATGTGTCAAGGATTGACTGAGGAATTCAATAATTTACCAGGTGCTTTATTTGAAATAACAAAGTTCCGACATCTTATAGGGACAAACTATAAACTTGGCAACATCGCCTTATAATTAGAAACTTTTGACTAACCCTATATTTATTGAGCCATAAGTATACCTGCATATCGCATATAACTAAAGGGCGGAATATATGCAAAGTGCATATAAATGCATTTCTAGCATATTTTGTCAATTTTATAATAAAATGCATATATTTCCCAAATTATTATTTTATTAGCATATTTTTATGTTTTAGCCGTAATCAAACGCCCGGTCATAAAAACTTATAGACTCATAGGTTTAATGTCCAGTCCGGCCCTTGTTTCAGAGATTTTCCAATCTGAAGATAATTATATAATAATTGATATTTACGTTTTGGTTATACACAAGGAATTTATTGGGGGTTTGCAGGTATTGTTAGGGGTTATTTATTGTTATTTATTAATGCCTTTGTTATTACCTGCTTAACACACTGTATTTATATCGGGTTGTAATACGTACTTCTGTTTCAGTTTGTCGAAAGATTTCAGTATTTTCAGTGTGAAACTAGGGATTTTAAATTTGTCTTCGTGGATTAAAAATTTCCCAGAGTTAGAGTTAAGTGGAGAAAAAATCTTCTGTAAAGCTTGTGCAAAAATTATTGTTTGTGAAAAGAAGTTCCAAATCGATCAACATTTGAAAACACCGCTGCCTGCATAAATCAAAGTCACAAAAAACGAAATTTGAGCCAATCATCTAACGCATTTCAAAATGTTGGAGAAAAATCGAAATCTGAAAAGGGAATTTTTCAAGAAGACTTATGTAAGGCTTTGGTCGCAGCAAACATACCCTTAAGAAAATTGCAAGTTCCGCAATTTAGAGAATTTTTGCAAAAATATTGTCAACAAACGATTCCTGAGGAATCCACGTTTAGAAAGAAGAATGTCCATTCAGTATACGAAACCGTTTTAGAAGAAATTAGAGCTTCACTGGGTGATAAATATTTTTAGATTATTGTTGATGAAAGCACAGGTGCTTGTGGCAGATATATCGCACATCTTATGATTGGAGCACTTCAAGAAGATAAAGCGACAAACCCATATTTAATATATTTAATATTCAGCAGTCCCTATCGAGCTTTTCCTTACCAAATCCAGTCCTAGATGAGAAGTTTTTAGTGTTCTTGTCCGCTGCAGCCCCGTATATGGTAAAAGTAGACCACAACTTAAGAATCTTTTACCCCAATATGGTACATGTGACTTGTCTTTTACATAAACCGAGTCGCAGAAACCGTCAGAACTGCGAATATCCTATAGTAAATAAATTAATTTGAAATGTAAAAAAAGTGTTTCTAAAAGCACCTTTAAGAGTGCAGATGTATAAGGAGAGATTACCAGGAGTTAGTTTACCTCCAGAACCTGTAATTAATTACCCGGTGGGAAACATGGATTAAGGCCGCAATATTCTACGCAGAACATTTCGAAGTTATTAAAGAACTATTGGATTTAGATGACGATTCGCAGTATGTTGTGCAAAGTAAAGAGTTGTTAAGTGTAGTTAAAGATCTTGTTTTTATTAAGGTTAATTTTAGTTTTATACCGGACATAATATCCTTGTTAGAGAGTAGAAATTTAAGTTTAAGAGACTTGATTAGTATTGTTGAAACTTTTTCCGCTAAATGAAACAACATTCCCGGTAAAGTAGGAGGTCAAGTAACGAACAAATTGCATGTAACTGTAAAAAAGAATAAAGGATTTAAATACTTAACTGCAGTAAAAAGCATTTATGGAGGTAAACCAATTAAACCATCCAACGAAGTTGTATCTTGGCCTTATATTTTACTACCTAAGTTGCAGTATATTGTCCGATTACATCAGTAGATGTTGAAAGGAGCTTCTCCTTGTATAAACATATTTTTACTGAAAGAAGTCAATCCTTTTTAGTTGAAAATTTTCAAAAATATTTAGGAATAAATGCCTTTTATACAGTTTCAGGTTAAAAAATTGTTTACTTTTATTTTTCTGTTTTTTTTTGCATTTTTTTTTTAATAAAACATCTTTTTTTAGAACTGAGTGTGTTTCTTTACCCTATTTCATCATAATAAATTAAGAAATATTGCATACCAGTACCTATGCATATTTGGTCAAAAAAATGTATATAACTACATATTTTACAGGCAAACAATGCGCATATTTTGGCTGAATTTAAGTGCATATATTTCGCCCTTTACATATAACATATAAATAAAACCCAGTAACAAATTTGTGTTATTTTGACGTCGCGATAAGATTATTATTCCTCATTCAGGTCAGGCCACCAACAAATGACGTGAAATATGACGCAACTTCGTATCTTTGACAATGGGTGGTGAATAACTTACAGTTAAAAGTTCTGTATTCTTTATACCTTATATGCGAGTTGATAAAACTTAGAAAGATAATTTAATACTCATTAGAAAACTTATTTTGGTTGCAGATTCATATTTTGTGCGTAATTTACAAATAACCTAAAAAGTTAATGATGGTACAACTTTACAAGTTCCAGTGTTTTCTCTTTGCTGGTTTGATTAATAAATTAAATAAGAGACTATAAATAATATGCCTGAACCTTATAGCTTTTTAAAGTGTATTGAAAAAATATACACAATAAAACGAGATGTGTTGAATAATGATTTAAATATATGTGTTACGTCAATATGACGGCAACTTGCTAATGGGGTGGCTATGACTCTTCTGAATAATCTCAATGTTCAACTTTCTGTTACCTATTGCATTATTCAATTTACCATTAAATGAGGTTTCTTGCACTTTAATTTTTTACTTAGCTACATTACTTTTTGTTAGTAGTCTTTTATCACTTTTTATAACAACCATCACACACTATACGTCCATTTATCAGACCCTTGTAGAATTTAATAACACACATCTATTTTCGCTATTTACAAAAACTATACATCAAATATCACAGCAAGTCTTTTATGGCACCACCAAACCATACCATCACCAAAGGCAAAAAGTATTGCATTAAAGCCCTGGTGAGCGACATAGAGTTCGTATTCGCACTTGAAGTCCTTACAACTTCCGGTGTTGACGTAGTACTAACGGGCGGTGGTGAAGGATAAACTTCGTTTATGTTTACCCTAAATATATTATCTTTTTCTTCTTCGTGCACTTCTGGTTTATCGTTTTCTTCGATCCCGTCTCCAGAGCCGGAACCGCTCCCATCAAAACTCTCTTCAGTGTCGTCGATAATTTCAACTTCCATTCCTTGGTAGGCTTTTCGTAATTTTTCCGTTAATCCGTTTAACACGTAGATTTGTTCCGTTATGATGGGGACATCTGTGGGGCTGACTTTCGGTTTTGGTTTGTCGTATGTTCCTATCATTGTTCCGTTCCAACATTTGCCATTGTCACTGGGAGCAGCCGAGATCGTTTCGTTGTTGCAGTACTGGTAGGGTAGCTGAAGCCAGAATTGTTTCGTGTCCTTTACTTTCTGGAAAGAAATTTTTTTATTAATGGTAATAGTAATACAAGGAGGGTGATTCAAAGTAGGTGGAACGTTAATGGTGAATCAGTCAACAGGACGTTCAAGAAATTTATTTTTTCTACCCAGCTAAAATATTTTTGATTTTCGATGTTGCCGCTTCCTCCAAAAAGTAGTGGCAACGACTGGCAACTTTGATATTTTAAACTGAATATCCTGCTGTATATTAACATGTAATTGAAATAGTATATTACGTTACAAGACCGGAAAGTACTATTTTACAGGACGAAGCAGGCAATTTCCAGGGCGAGCCGCCAGGCGAGTCCTGGAAGCCTGCGAGTCCTGTAAACGTACTTTCCGGTTGTGTAACGTACAATATTTTTTTTTAAATCGACGCAAGACCAGTGGCGTACAAGAAAATTTAGATAATGGCTTACTACATTAATATAGTTTTAAACAGATTGAAAACTCTATAGTCAGGAATTTTTTTTATTTATAATAGTTATAATAAATATTATTTGATAATAGGTACTTAATAAATAATTAAAATTAGAATTATTCTAATAATTAATAATATCTATTTTTGAACTGTTATGTTAAAAGTACAATTTTTTTCTTTACACCAACATTTGAAAACGGCAAACGTTTTTTCATACTTGTCCCTGGACTTATGCGGCAACAAATCGTGAGTAGCTCTAGCAGCCGCTTCAGTTATTTCAAGAGGAATTTCACCTTCATCCACATTCATTTCCATAATATAATCTAACTTTTAACTTTTAAACACAATTTTTAATAAGCAGTATCAAATTTGACAGTTCGTTGCCATGAAACGCCATGAAAGAAACAATCAAGTCAAAGCCTACTTATTATGGGTTTGGTTCGTTTTCTCAAATATTGATCGGAATGTAAAAAAAGGGCCCGGTAAAGTAAAAAGAGGGACCGGTAAAGTACTTTACCGGTCCCTCTTTTATGACTTTCTGGTCTAGACCGATAAAATGACATTTTCCGGTTAAAAAATTGAGTAGAAAGTGGTTGCTTTCCGGTCGATTTTAAAAAAAAGTTATTTCCTTCGACGATATCACAAGATCTGATTCATTAGATTTTTTACTTGTGGGATATATTAAAAAAATATTTAGAAATCACCAGTAACGTCAAGAGAAGCTAGATCGGGTTAACCAAACATTTCAACATCTAGATCCATATAAAATTAGATCTGCCTAACGAGTGAAATGCGCAATCAACAAGCACATTTTTTTGCGTTTGTTCAACTTTAAAACAGCAAAGGTCAAAAAACAATAATAATTAAAACAATTAAACACAATATTAAAACATGTAGATGCTTAATAAAACACTGGTCGTTTACTTTAAAAAAGATCGGGTAATCTTGGAGACCAATACCAGCAGAGTGACTTGATAAATGACACTGTACGTCCTTTTTTAATTCAAACCAAATCAAATCAAATCAAATCGTTTATTTTCCCAAAAGACAATATATAATTATTGTAGGGGAATAGTCAAGAAGAGCTAAACCTAAGATTTACAAGCTAAATAGAGTAAAATAAATAAATAAATAAAAAAGATACAACATATATATATGTAAAAACACCTTACACACATTTGACACTTTTATGACACACGACTTAAAAACTCATCTATGCTATAAAAACACTCAACAATTAGATAGGTCTTTAGCTTATTTTTAAAATTCATAAGACTAGGAGAACTTCTTATATCCTCAGGCAAGTGATTAAATATCCTAACACCAAGATTACGAGGAGAATTGTATGATATAATACCTCTAGCATTTGGGATGCAAAAGTTATGTCTATTCCTTGTTGCGAAACCGTGAATGTCCTTATTCTGAGTAAAATCACTTTTATTACAATATATAAATATAGCTAATTCTAGTATATGTAAACAAGGAAGAGGCAATATCTTAAATTTTCTAAAGAGGTTTCGGCAACTATGCCGACCAGGAACACCTGCTATACATCTTATAATTCTTTTTTGTTTAATAAAAACATTTTTACTTAGTGTAGAAACACCCCAAAATGCTAGCCCATATCTTAGGTGTGATTCAACATAAGCATAGTATAACATCACCAAATGATCTTTGTCTAAAATAGATCTTAAATTTATCAGCAGATAATATGATGAATTTAGTTTAGCCGCAACATGCTCACAATGATCCTTCCAATTTAAACATTCATCCAGACATATACCGAGAAACTTGATGTTACGAGTTTGGCATAAGGACTTATTATCGATACGAAGATCTATTCTTTCTACCTGTTTTTGTCTACTGTGGAACCTGACGAACCGTGTCTTGTCAACGTTCAAAAACATATGATTATGTCCGAACCAACTGGAGAGCTCAAGAAGCGCATTATTAGATGTTTGTTCGAGAATATTTGAGAACTTATTCGAAATAAGAAAAGAAACGTCATCAGCAAAAGCTGTACGATGTGCCTCCGGACCTACATGATCTATATCATTTAAATACAATAAAAACAACACAGGACCTAAAACAGAGCCCTGTGGAACCCCTGCATTAATATCCACAGTTGACGAATTTATCAGTCTCCTCGACTGTCCATTGAAGTTATTAACACTAACATATTGTGTGCGGTTTTCAACAAATGATTGGATCCAGTCATAAGGCTTTCCATCTATGCCATATTTCTTCATCTTTTGAAGAAGAACATTATGGTTGACACAATCAAAAGCCCTGCTGAGATCACAAAAGATCCCAACAGGGCTCTCATTTGCATCAATAAACCTAGTTAACTCCGTATAAAAGGCATGCATTGCTGTGGTGGTCGATTTTTTATTTTGAAAGCCATGTTGGTTTTTAGATATAATGTTGAATTCATTTAAATATGGGACTAGCCGGTCCAAAAAACAATATTCAAACATCTTAGAAAAGACAGTGATGATGATGATGTTTCTTGCTTTTTAAAAGTGGGAAAGTAAGTAAAAAACGCATTTTTGGGTTAATTTATGTGTAAAATCCAAATTATTTTGTCTTGAAGGCATTTCAATTTCGTACTTAAGAAGCCCTTCGACGGCCTTAATCGAGAGCTGGCTCCTGACTCTACCCTATCTCCTGCGGGGCCCTAAACATTGGGGGCCCCTGTGAACAACATAGAGAGCCAGGGGCGGCGGAACGTTTTTTTTCAAAGGGGGTGTTGAGTTGTTCAAGCCAAGATTTGTACTACCAACTCCCCCCCCCCCCTAATGAATCTTAGTCCCCCTTTAGAAATCGAAATATAGAAAAAAATTCCAATGTTTCAGACATATAATTATGTAAAGGTATACAGAAAAAGTTTTTACAAATTCATGTTCGGGTATGGCGTGAAAATTTCCCATGTTGAATCCCAAATGGGGAAAGTTTACGCGTGTTGAGCTCTATGAACAGGTATTCCGCATAGTATAGCATTTAACCCTTGGATGATTTTAAGAAAAAAATCTTATATAAATATAGGTCCGCCATCGCTTTATTTTTAAAATACATAATTTTACAATTTTTAAGAGGAACAAAAATTGTAAATTAATAAATAAAATATGTACGCCACTGCATTTTTTCTTTTTGATAGCACAGTTATTTAGACAATTCAATGTCTAATGCAAAGTGCCTTTTGATAATTTTTTGATTTCGGCTTCGTTTAGGACATAATTGCAATTTCATCAAACTCTGACATCTCCATATAGCGATATGCAAATAAATGTCATTTATTCTTTTCTTTTAATCGAAAACCGTTCGTTACACGAAGAAAAATCTAGGGACCGTTTTTGCTAAGTGATAAAGCCCATTTTTAAAAATAATATTAATTTTGAAGGAAAACCGTGACGTATCAGTTTTCGCTAAAAATATTAAAATACATTAAGGCGGACGAAGTAGAGCAAATCTTTTTTATGGAAAAAATTTGTTTTTAGTTAGTGCCTATTTAAATTCGAAAGGATCTCTAAAGCGGCCTCAAAAATATTAAGAAAAACCCTGTATCTCAAAATTAAGTTGTTTGGGTTTACGCTGCTCTTAAGAAATTCTAAAACCTAAAATAGAATCCGTTTTGTGTAGATATAGACTAGTATAGTTGATAACGCCTATGAATTGACTGTATGGAAGGAGCTTAACCACAGCCCTTTTCTACTAGAAGGCTGTGGGTTCGCTTCCCCCTTACGGATACAGCGTAGCTACAGACTGAAGCGACGTATTGTACTTTCAGTGTAATTAACAAACTTAATTTGTGGTCGATGACGTAAAAAAACTGCAATAATTATCTCTTGATAACACATGATCATATGAATGAATCATGTATGCATTCATCGTTTAAAAAAAAATGATTTTGTGTTTATCAGTAACGTACGATAAATAACATTCGTCATAGAACATGCGTCACGTAAAATCTGAAGAAATATTATTAACGTCTCAGATTCACTGTAGTGAAAACATTAACTGAAAGTAACAAATTACAATGGGAGAAAAAAGTGCCAAAATAAAACAAACAAGGGATCAGGTTGATTTATATTGTGTTTGTACCTCATCTGTTAAAACAACTCCCAATATATCCCGCCTTTGTTTACATCTGAAGCAGAAGCAGATGGGCATGTGCGTAAAAACATCTATTCCAGAATTAACAGTTTTCCCAATAAAGTAAACTGTGAGTATACATGCAAATGGACCTGTACAGGACCGTACCCAGAATTTTAACCTTAGGTAGTTTCCAATTCTGTATTTAAAATACTAGAGTAATATTAACGACCGTGCATGCGTCCGATAAAAGAAAGTTAAGGGGCCAGATTTGCTCAGAAATGAATAAGGATTAAAAAAAAATATTTTTAATTCAAGAAAAGACAGTGGCGTACCATTTGTTCTTCCAAGTATTTGGCTAAAATCCTACAGGAACGGCATTGGTGGAAACAAAAAAATCAGATCAGAGATTTGGTGGATCTTTGCCGATGGACCAACGATCAAGAGACAACGCGATTTACAACTTCCCATCTTTATTTATTATAGCCTTAAAAGGGAATAAAAACATAATCATCGTTTCGATCTGTCACCTTTAATTTGTTTTTCAACGTTTGTGTGCCTTGCAATTCAATTTAATCCTATAAACTGTTCTTTTCAGAGCAGTTTTTATTATACTCTCGTGTTGGCGGTAAGCAATTATGGATATTTGTTATTATTATTAAGTCTGAACGCTAACCACGGAAATTTTAACGGTTATGAACTTTGTTTTGACTTTTTGAACCTCGTAATTTTGATTAGATTCATATAGTTCTAGCAGTGGCGGATCAACGGGGGGGGGGGGGGATTAGGAAAATTTCCCCCCTTAGAACTTCAGAATTCATAAATTTTGCCAGTATAGTAGAAAAATGTTATGTGCTTATAAAATATTTAAGACATATCCTCATATCCACCCTTTCTTTTCAAAATACACTCCAAAAATTATCTTCGCTTCTTTTGGTAAGTTGACTGAATTTTTTTCGCAATGGAATTACACCCAAAAGTAAAAATCAAATCCCTCCCCCCAAAAAAAAGGTCTCTGGATCCGCCACTGGTTCAGTCACGTGAAAGTAATGACGCACCGGCAAAGAAACACCGTTTTCACTGTATGTATGTGTATGTGCCAACATAAAATTGTGTACCGAATTTCACAAAAATATCTGGGACCGTATTATCAAAAAAAAAGATGTTTTTCCTAAAACTTTTAACGCCCTGTAGTTTAAAAGTTTAGAGATTTAGAACTAACGTTTATATGAAGTTTTGTTCTTAAAATGGGCTCAAGAATCACACCCTAAAATATTAGCATATCATAAGGAACATCCGGAACTGCTTATTTGCCTGAACTAACCTAAACTTAAAACATTTAGTTCAAAATTGAAAATTGCGACGTTGCCAAGTTTTTAGTTTTTCTGTAATTCAGGAATTCAAAAAATATTAAAATTTCATGCGATATTGAATGTAGTACAAACAAGTATTTTTCTTTGATATGATTATAGCAAATATTTTGTTTATTTAAGCTTTAAAAATTAATATAATTTGAATTGTATTGGCCGACAGTTGGCAACAGAACTGTCAACGGTGCGGTGACGCCAGCTCGTTGGTTGGCCTGTTTTGACGTTTTGTATACGTTTCGTTAAAAACTAACCTTTATTGTTCTGTGGTTTCGTGTTAGTGCGTCTTTTTTTTAAGAACAACAAAAGTGTACATACATATCTCTGTCGATTACGTGGTTTACTTTTTCTGAAAAATGCCGAAGCATTTAAATAGCCGGTGCAAAGAGCTAATAGCTTCTCTAATAAGTTATTTTCAGGAATAACTTAACAACAATGGCCCATCTTTGTATTATTATTTTTATTGTTCTTGACATTAAAACCCAAAAAATAAAAAAATTAGACTCTTTAAATATTGAAAATATGTGTAATTTTAGGTATATTTTTGCCTCCAATTTCAAAAGCAACTGTTCTAAAAACTGTCCGACGGTTCGAAGAAACTGGAAATTGTAGAGATAGGCGACGATCAGGACGACCAGCAGTAGTAGATGAAGAGAAAAGTTTAGAAATTTTACAACATGTTGTTGAAACCCCTGCATGTTTCTTCATTAAGAAAAATTTCTCAAGTAAGTGACATCTGCTTCAAATCCGTCCATATTGTTGTAATAAAACATAAATATCGCCCTTTCAAAATACATGTAGTTCAAGACTTATCAGATCAAGATGATTATGAGCGAAGAATTGAATTTTGTGATATTATGATGTCAAGGTTTGACCCAAATAATCAGTTTTTCAAATTTATAGGATTTTCGGACGAAGCAACATTTATGTTAAATGGTAAAGTCAATAGACACAACTGTAGGTTTTGGGCAAATGAAAATCCCCACTGGATGAGAGAAGGTCATGTGATGGGTTCAAATTATGCAAGTACATTCTTCCAACAGGACGGAGCTCCTCTCCATTTTGATCGAAACGTGCGCGAATTTTTGAACAACACTTTTCTAAATAGGTGGACCGGTAGAGGGGGTACTACAATCGAGTGGCCACCTAGGTCCCCTGATTTGTCGCCTAACGACTACTTTTTATAGGGACACTTGAAAAACAGAGTTTATACCACAAAACCTCAAGATTTGGCCGATTTGCAGCGTCGAATTTTGGACGAATTTGAATTAATTTAATAACGCCAGAAATGATTTACAACACAATTAAAAATTTTTATTTTCAATTAGCACACTGTCAAGTTGTACAGGGAAAATAGTTTGAACCTGTAATATAAAAAATATATTTTTTTTTAAATTGTACTCGTTATTTCGAAAACTACTGATATTAGGAACAAAGTATGTCATACCAAAAGTGTAAAAAATTTAAAGTAAAAACTATAAATGAAAAAATATACAGGGTGTTACATTTAAAAATATGAAATTCGTTCGAATTCCAGACAAACTAAAAAGCTGGCAACAACGCCAATATCGTCATTCGGTGCGTTACACCCTCTTACACAACTGTACCAAATTTGGCTTTAATCGGCCAATAAATTGTGATGTTATTAAGCCGTTTCTAGACTTTATACACACACTGTTTGTATATCATGAAAGAGTTTAAAAATAAAGTAAATAAATTTGTCTTTATTTTTATAAATTTATCTTGTTTTTATGAAAAAGAAAAAGCAGTGTAATTCCCTCACTCGGTTATTTTGGTTACAAGCTGGCAGCACTGCCGATAACTGACATCACTCGAATCACTCGAAGGGTATGACGTGCAACGGAAATTGTTTTGCAAAGAGTATATGTGTTTACCAGCATAAATGACACTTTTCGCCGGGCTAGAAATACCATTGCCCACACATATTATGTAGGCCACGATCCATTGGATACTGTCAGTGATGTGAGGGACTTGGGTGTAACACTGGATAGCTCCCTGAGCTTTGTTAATCATATGTCGGCTATAGTCTCGAAATCATTACAGATGTTGGATTTTATAAAGAGTGGCTTCAAGTTGCAAATATATTCGTCTAAAACTTTTTCCATCTATCCGTTTCTCTATCTTCTAGTTTTCAAGATCCCTGTACCTGTAGGCCCAATCTCAACAAGTTGTGCAATTAAAATGGTTCGACTGCACTGCGAAATATTTCAGGCCCCTAATAAAACTTTCGGCACGGCCCTGGATAGGTGCGTGGCAGATTTCATTTTTCAGGACTTATCGTTTGTGCGTGTTCCCGTTCAGCTACGGTAAACAATTTTATCAGCAAGGAATTAGAGCATAATTTACCGACCAGACTACACGGAACATTCATGCTGAAAAACAAATATTGGAAGATGAAATTTAAAAAACAGAGCCGCCGTTAGTTGTTTAACTTTGAGCGGAAAATTAGTGGAAGAATGCGGGTTTTAGGTACACAAGTCTTGACTAACATTATTTATTTAAATGTTCAAAGAGAAATGTTAATTAAGTGAATACTTTTCTTGCTATAGCTTATCGTGTCTATCTAGTCACACAGTAAATTTATTATTTAATAAACCGCCCCAGTCGGTAGAGCGACGAGGGGTCAAGAGCCAGGAGTAGGAGAGAAGAGCAGAAAACCCGCAATTTCTAAAATTATTATTTATATGTACTTTTCCTGTTTACATAAGAATTAAGCATAAATAACCATTTTTACATGAGCTACAAAGTCCAAGTCGTGCTTTATTGTCTAAAATAAATATCTTAATCGACAAAACTTTTTGAATTTTCATCAACAATAAAATATAATATACAGGGTGTTTCATTAATATTACGAAAAAATTCAGGATGCTTAACAATATGAAAAAAAGTTCCTATAAACCTATGTTCGGAAATGCTTCGTTTCGGAGGTACAGGGTGTTACAATTTTTTAAGCGGAACAAAAAAAATGTACGCCCCTGCCGTTTTCTCTTTTGATAACATTGTTACATTGTTACGTAAGCAGTTTAATGGCTAATGCCAAGCACCTTTGATAATTTTTTGATTTGGGCTTTGTTTAAGAGGTAAATGCAACACTTACATATTAAGTGAACATTATTAGTGGGTTATGATTCTGCCCTGCTAAGACAGGAGCTCGTATCTGCCAAAATTGCATTTTTCGGTTTTTACCGGATTCTGGCATATTAAGATGTATTTTATGATATAGCCAAGGTCTGAAAGTCCTATCTTCAAACGAAATAGTGATTTTGATTCGGCGGGTCACTTCTCGACACCAAATTTGTCTTGTACCTACCTGCTAAAAATTTTAGGTCAAGTAATCTTGCAAGAAATTTCGGCCCCAAACATTGCAGGTAATGCGAATTGAACCAAAAAGGTGGATTAGATGCCGTGTTAGCGCTGTTTAACCAATATAAGTCTATAAAAGGGGCAAACAATTAATAATAATATTCCACGGTGAACTTGAAAAAGGCGAATTGGAACCAAAAAGGTGGATTAGATGCCGTGTTAGCGCTGTTTAACCAATATAAGTCTATAAAACCGCATTAGCCGAGTTGCAGGTCAAAAATTGAGTTAGTTCAGGTTAGTTGCATTTTCATTTTATAAATGATTCAATACACAAAAGATCATAAAAAAATGAAAATGTTATAACGTTATGTAAGAATATATGCACAATATGCACATACACCTGAATAAATATTCATTCTGGAACTCTGATTTTCATTGACCTAAAAATATATCCATCCAAGATAATTACATATTTATAGGTTAAGTACCTGGCTGTTAGTGTCGAGAAAGGCTATTAGTTTACCTAAAACCTTAACGTTTGGTGTCGAGATCGGCTATAGGATTAAAAATGGCAGGTATTTGGTGTCGAGATTGGCTACGGCCTTTTGATTGATATTTATTTGTCGTATCTGCAAGAATATACTAAATACTAGGTCGCAATGTCGTATTGATCATTACTTGATCAAGTTGTCGTATCTAAATAAAAATATGTTAGTTACGACTTCTTGACTTAGTATTTTACAGTGGGCGGGTCCAATATTGACAGTTACGATAGTAAATTATACAAGTGAGTTAGAGTTAGTTGCTTTTCCGTTACTGTTTTTGTTTTTTGTTTGTTATTTTAGTGGCATTTTTTCTCTACTGGTGTGATAAAAAAGTGTATCAATAAAAAAATCATAGTTTGATTAAAAATGAGTAATGTAATAAGTTCATCACGCAGTGATGAGTGATGTAATGAACTTATTACATTACTCATTTTTAATCAAACTATGATTTTTTTTGTTCCGTCAGTCACTGTCATTTTTTGTGTAATGTCAGTTTCATAATATGAAAATCATTTTGAATACATAAAAAAAACAAAATTCTGGGTCTTATATATCACACGTACGGTAAGGCTCATTACAGCACTCGTGTGGTTACTACGACTCGGTCTACGATCTCGTCGTAGCAATATTCCCCACTCGTTACTGTAATGAAACTCATACCGTACTAATAATATAATAGATATTTACGTTATAAGTCCGGTAAATCAACTTTTACAGTATGAGTGAAATGTTTCGAGACGAGGCGACGAAGGAGCCGAGTCTGGAATTTTGAAACGAATACTGTAAAGGATTTGCGGGATGAATGACGTACAATATTTTATTTCATACTGTTCTGTTGAAAATTATAATTATGTTTTGAAATTATAATGAAGTTTTATTCTGCGTCGTATATTTGAAAAGTGCTTATATTTACTGGTGGAAACATTGTGTGTTTGACATTGATTAAACTAAAACTTAGAAATTTCAGTCTGGTAAAGAAATTTTACAGGACTAGTCCGGTAAAAAAATTTTACCGGACTTATTGCTGTAAAACCTTATTTTCTGGACTAAATTCAAATATGTAAAGGTGTGTTTTACAATACAGTATGAAATAAATGACTATTAAAGGCTTGTAATTCATACGGAAACAAGGTAAGCTGTATTTAAGTACCTATCTAAATATTTTAGGTGTTTCTTTTCGGATACCGGCCATTTTTATGGTTGGCATGTGTATTATTCTAGATGTCGGCTAGATCTAGAAGATGGTTACAACTAACCTGAACTAACCGAACAAAATATATTTAGGTGCAAAGCAAAGCAATGACAATAAGAAAATGACCCGCATCTTTTCTGACATTGACGTTCCGGTTTAATAAATTATCGGGTTTTTCTGTTCCATAGTAGCATTAATATTTGTGGAAGATGATGGGATTGGGCAAGCTACGGTTGAATTTTCTGAATTGGGTTTTTGTTTTTTTAAAAACGAAAACAAATTAGTTTGCGTTCTTTTTCGTTTGTCACCCATGACTTGCTGCCTGCAAATAAAAAAAAACGTTCTTCGCCCCCCCTGGATCCGCCAGTGATTAAGGTATAAAAATATGATCTTATATGATCTTGGGTTAATTTGTCCAAGAGACCAGTCCACTAGAAAAAGTATGTAGCTACAAAAATGTACATTATAATAATATTATACTTACAACTTTGATTTCAACAATTAATTTATCTAAATTGGGGGTGGTGTCGACCTTCTCCTGTTGAACTTTCTTATGTTTCTTCTTCCCGTTGCCCATTTTCATAGTTTCGTACCGGATTTCCATATTCGGGTTGTCTTCGGGAGGATCTTCATAACCAGCTGCTCTTTTCGGCCGCTTAAGCAGAGGCGTTCCACACTTCGACTCGATTTTCTTCGACACGTCCGGTCCACTTTCCTGAAAGTTCATCACAGCTTCCGATATTTTGATATTTAACGGTTCCACTACGGATTCAATGTTGTAAGGTCCTATTAGACGATCTGCTACTTTTTCAATTGCATCTAAGAACGAAAGAAATATGTATATTACGATTTTTTTAAGTATCTTTGGAAAAAGTAAACGTTCTGCCACAGAATTTTGATAATTGGGAGTTTATTTGGACGAAAAATTTAAATGTCTTAAGGCCGCATTACAGTTGGAGATTCTTTATTGCTGCAATAAATAATTGCATGATTTTTATTGCGAGCATGTAATCAGCTGTTGCGAGAAATAGCTCCGGACCTATATTTATTGCAGTTGCAAGGGCAAGTCTGGGGAATTATTGGGCAATTTCAGTGCTACTAACCTGAAAAAATATTAGTATTTTTGGTTCTACCCGGTTCTACCATTCAAACCTAGATTTCTATCATTTTTATATTGTGGTTTGTTTTTGTTGTTACACCATTTACATGAGATTTATCCATTATAACTCCTATAAATAACGAACCGTGCATACTTAAAACAACGCGAAAAAGTTAGGTTATCTGCCATTTTATTTTATTTAGTTGGCAGCGTGTACAAAATCAAAAAGAAAAATGTTCAATAATTTCACGATATAAAGCAATTAAAAATTGCTGCAATAAAAAATTTCTTCAGAAAGAAAAACTTGCCAACTGTAATGCCACCTTTATACATTCTTGTAGATTGTAGAGAACGATGTCGGCCATTTTGCTTAAGTTTAATAGATTACAACTTTTTTGCGCCTTAGTGTATTTGCGTTTTAAATCAAATTGTTACTCCTTGTATCTATTTTGTGTATAATGTCGTTCCGAGCAACCGTTTTGGAGATATTAGGGCATAAATCGCTCAGTGGTTTGTAAATGTCAAATCAAAAAATCACTTAACATTAAATTTGTCGTCGAAATCGGGCATACCTTTTCATTAATTTTTTCTGTGACTATTCCACTCATCATAATTTGAACCAATCAAAATGTAGCAATTTTAGATATTTACCTGTTTTTAATCCGAAAAACCACTACCTTCATAATTTTGCCGACCCCACTGACCAATCAGAATTTCAGAAAATAGCTAGCAACATAGTTTTTAATCGGCACAATTTTGTTACCTTAGTTACATTCACTGTTAAGATTGGTAATTAATGACTGACAGTAGATTGTCACTGTTACTTTTGAAAGGTTGTAATCTCACGTAAATTTATTTATTTTTACCAAAGTATGTGTTTTAATATTATTCGTGAAATAGTCTTGACGAATACCACTCAGAAAAAATTTTTTTAGGTAAAATTTTCCCTCTTGTGGTATTATACCGGGTGTTGCATCGTCGAGCGGGACATAGGAAATCCCATGTAATTTTAAATGGGGCCAATTATTGGCTTCCCTAATTATTTTAGAGAAAAATTCTATTTAGGTTTATTAAAGAGCACTAAAACCCACATTCAAAAGAATAACTTTAGATATTTTTGATGAGCCCGTTTACGGGTTATCGCCGATTTCTTTTTAACTATTTCTCCTTTTTATGGCCCCGTATTTGCGGGCACCAGTCAAGGTAAAAGATGACTGTCAAATAAAGTTGTCATTTTGAAATGTTATAAAAACTCGTACATCGAAAATATTAAAGGTGTATTTATGAGTACAAATTATTCTGAATAAAACTAAAATAAAGTATCCAATTACCAGGGTAATTATGACATTTTACATGTTTCAATATTTTACTAATTAATAGGTAGGTACTATTAAATTGTTAGAACTTTAGGATTTAAGAAGATGTTCAAATATTCCTCAAAATGACAACTTTATTTGACAGTCATCTTTTACCTTGACTGGTGCCCGCAAATACGGGGCCATAAAAAGGAGAAATAGTTAAAAAGAAATCGGCGATAACCCGTAAATGGGCTCATCAAAAATATCTAAAGTTATTCTTTTGAATGTGGGTTTTAGTGCTCTATAATAAACCCAAATAGAATTTTTCTCTAAAATAATTAGGGAAGCCAATAATTGACCACATTTAAAATTACATGGGATTTCCTATGTCCCTCTCGACGATGCAACACCCGGTATACGATTAAAATAAGATAATACGAATTTAAGTAACTTTTCTCAGGCTTTGAGATCATGAAATTTAGCAAATTAAAAAACAGGTTAACTTTCTGTATATATGTATTATTTACAATTATCTGTAATAAATCCCTACCAACCATTTACGACAGATAATTTGTAGGGTAAAGGAAAAGCATAAAACGGAATTTTAATTATTTTTTTAAAACTAGCGCATTAATGTAAACGCAAATATGTCGGAAACGGGTACTTAGAGTGACAGCTACAAAGTCTATCTTTTTTACGTAATAAAGATGAAAAGTAATATTTTTTTTAATCGACCGGAAAGTAAGCACTTTCTAGATAATTTTTTAACCGTAAAATATCACTTTACCGGCTACATTTTCATTACCATTTAGCTTTTTTATTTAAGTTTTTTTTTTAAATTTAGTATAAACATTTCAATTTATTAAATATTTTCCTGACTATATAGTTTTACAACTGTCTTAAACTATACCAATACACAGAGTGTGGAAAAAGTCCCGGACCGGTCAATTATTTAGAAAATGGCGCACAATATAAACAAACTTCCGGCATAAAAGTTGTAGGCCTTAAAAAAATCTATAAAACTAAGACACCTGTAATTATACAGGGTGCATCAAACAGTCATGGTAAACAAAACTTTGGTTTATTTAAATGGAATGTCCTCATTTTAATCACGTTTTTTGATTCCTCTAAACATTATTCTAAACAATAATTATGAAACATGTCATATGGCTAAACCCATTAGTTTAAGAAATAATTTGAGTTAAAGGACATAAATACAACAGGTAAGATATTACTTACATTTTGCATTTTTACAAGCTGGTACCAGAATTTTTTGCGCCACTGTCATATTAATTTCTGAAAATTTCTCTCAACGAAAGGGAACGTATAACTTTACTAATGATCAGAGGTTTTGGAGACCGACAAAGATCATTTACCGAAACAAAGCAATTTTTCAATATTTTTCCAAACCGATAGCCTATATCAAAATCTACAGTTATGAGAACAGTTCAAAGATTCGAGGAAACCGGGTGTTGCAGAGATAAAATTCGTTCCAGTTTAGTTATTATAAGTTTCGACAAAGCGGCAAACTTGCAATACTGCGCGGACGAAATTTTCACGTTAATACAAGTTTCGACAAAGGCGCAAACTTGCAAAAACTACGCGAACGAAATTTGCATGTCAAAACCTCTCCAGTTTTGCTTCGTATCTGTACTATTCCTGCCTAAAAATATTTATTTACTTAACAAAACAAAATATAAGCAGTTAGAAATATTTAAAAATAATAATATTTGTAAAAGTAAATTTTTTTTAAAAATCAAAAAAAATCATGATTTTTATCAACCCTGAGTGAAATCCCTATTTTTTCGTCCACATTGCACCCTCAAATAAACTGGTGTCTGGTTGGATGTTTTCCGAAGAAGAATTGTTGGTCCTATTTTTTTCCATGACACAGTTACAGTACAGATGTATAGGGGCAATATTTTGAATCCATTTGTGGAGCGATTACTTGACGATGAACTACGTTTTGATCATTTTCAACAAGACGGTGCAACCGCCCATACGTCCACCGAAACTATTAACTATCAGATCACCCTGCTTGACGATTATGGATTACTTCATTTTTCCTCATTTGAAGAATAATATTTGAAACAGTTGAAAATTTAGAACATTTACAAAAATCTCCCCAGCAGTTAGAAAAAAATCGTCGCTATATACGCTTATTGGCGCCCCTCCCACCTTTAAAGTCTGACTACGCCACTGTGTATCACTTCCGCTTTTATAAACTAAAATTACCCGCGAACTAGTTTATTTTAGTGATTAGCCACATAAATTATTTTCAACAGAGCCGTTCAAGAAACCCAAATAATCAATAAACTTGCATTTTAATAGCACCATAAAGGAAAAGTTAATTTTAGAAACAGAAACAAGTAAGGAATATGTAACGCAACTTACCGACGAAGCTGTCCCATCCGTCGCTCAGCTGTATTTGATGTCTCAGACACAAGGATACGGTATCTACGCAGTATCCAGAACAAGCGCCGGAGCCCCCCTCACCCCGGCAATGACCGCAGAACTGCATGTGGGTCTGTTGTCGCACGCACTCTTCGTCCATGCGCAAAAACGGTACTTCCCGTATCGCTTCCGCAGCTCGCGTCAGCGATTTGTAAAAGGTACGCGTAGCGACAAAGGAGCGGCGCAGTTGTTGGCTGAGTTTTGAAGGGACGTCACCAAATGGTTTCATTTCGGTCATATGCTCGTTGACACATTCTAGAAAAGGAAAAAGAATAATGTTTTATTATATTCTATTTTTAAGTTGCAGAGGACGTAACCGAAGATCAGAGTCAGCGCGTGATACACAAGTAATCATGGCTGCTTCTCGCATTGGTATTGGACAGACAATGCTGTCTATATTACGAGAATGTAGGCATTTAGGTTTATTTCTTGTGTCCAGATAAGTGGCATTTCCTGTAGCGTGGTAATTAAAGTTTGCTACGTTTTCATGAGGATTGAGTTCGATTTGAATACTTTTTACGCTTCTGTATTCCAAGACGTTTTCATTACAGTTTTGAAATCGAATATTGAATTTTCGACATTTGTCAGCTCTTTTAACATTATTTTGGTAATTTTCCAGTTTATCGGCTTATGCGAAAAATGGCGTAAAATGAAAAACGTTTCTTGCAATACGTAGCACGTACTTTCTAAACCACAAATCCGCGAGCGGAAAACCATTTTTTTAATTGGAAATATAAAAAAAAAATGTGAAAATAGTCGACCGAAAAGCACAGTGAGAGTGACAAGTGAGGTTATGTTTCTCTAGCTGTTAGTCACTCGACAAAAATTGTAATAATTATAGACTTATATTGGTTAAACAGGCGCTAACACGGCATCTAATTCGCCTTTTTGGTTCCAATTCGGTATATTATGCTACATAAATCAACAAGAGTTTTTAATTTTTTTTTTCATTTTTGTCACAAGCGGGTACCCTATTTTCACATTTTTTTTATATTTGCAATTAAAAAAATGGTTTTTCGCTAGCGGATTTGTCGTTTAGAAAGTACGTGCTACATATTACAAGAAACGTTTTTCATTTTACGCATAAGCCGATAAACTGGAGTGGTACCACTATTTTAAATCAATTTTTGGTTTATTTTTATATTATTTTTTATCAAATATCATCAAATAGGAGTTTTTCAAAACTGTTATAAATTAATTCTATATACGGCGACTTTAGATTAGATGTTGCAAAATGCCGACAAATTGGTGAATTACGGCATAAAATTCAGATGTTCTTTGCAGATTTTTTTTAGAATTTTGTTTCTTATTAAGTACTTACCAGACAGTCCTTCCTAGCAACGAACAGTGTCTCTTGTTAATGTTCGTTGTTCCTAGTTAGTTGTATTACGAGAACAAGTTTAAACGCGCTTTAGACACGAAAATCCTCGCTCATTTGATACATATGTGAGTGACACTCAAGTCAAGTCGAATAAGTAAATGTAGGTATTGTTTACCAAATGAAATAAATCAAGTTTTACTACTTTTATAATCGTTGGACAAAGCATTATTTTCAAAAAAAAAAAAATTTTAATAAAGGTTATTGTTGGTAATTATTTGAAAAGTTGGGTACCTACAGCGAATTCTTCGCTAATTTTTTTCTAAAGCCTAATTTGAGGTCGCTGATCATGAAGCCGAAGTTGTTCTTCTCCGGAATTTAGTAGTTTTTGAAGAAAACAATATTGAAATTTTTTCATTTACCGGTACGATATTTGGCATGTATCCTTCAAATTTTACCATTTCCACTTTACTTGTTAAGAGAAACGAAAACTATCACAAAAAAACGGAAAAAATGCCGAAAAATGTAAAAACTTGAAGAAAACAGAAATATTTAGATTGTCCGACAACAGGTGACAGCCGAAAAGACAACCGTTTATAACAGCTGATCGTTGTGCTGTTGCCAGGTTTATATTGTAGCAATATGTTTGCTATTTTCCTTTTCCGAGTTTAAAAAGATAATTATAAGATATTACCCAACTTTTAGAGCCTCTCCAATTTCCCATCCTGGCAGGGAGTGTCCCACCTTCACGTGGTCTCTGCTGGACAACAACATTTTTTACGTTGCGAATTTAAAACGAAATGACGAATTAGAAACCGGTTGGTTAGCGCCGTTTTAATAATGTAAGTCTAGTGTAGAAATGTTATTGCAATTATTTCTTTCGCGGATGTGCGCAAATTATGGATCGACATAAAACCAGACACGTTCGGCAACACTGTCGGTAATCCTTTCTTTCATAAACGTTTTAAGAGAGTTCTCGCGTTGTAATAGTTTGAAAACCACTATCATTTCCGAAACTTATTTTTCAATTTTTGGCGAAAAAAGTGCTCCATCCAACGATTTTATATAATTTTTTGTGACCAGCTAAATAAACAGACAATTTTGCAGCAAATTTGAATTCGCGCATCCCGTGCTGAGCTTGATGGAGAGCTTCTTAGAAGATTGGAATTAAAATATAGAAGTGGAAGTTATTGCATCTTTTATTAGCTTAAGCTTAATAATAAGAGCTAAAATTGGTTAAGCCCAGTGAAACAAGACTTTAATACAACCACGAGGAACTAGGCCTTAATTTTCTCATCAGATCTAAGGGCGAGAAGGATCACTAATCTATTTCGTGTCATTAAAATGTGCTTGTGGCGCAGTGGTTAGGGCGGCTTTTTTTACATAAATATCGTCTTACCAGTTTAATAACTATAACATTGGTGGATTTATAGATTAATAGTATATTATTTGACTAGCATGGTATAGCTTTATTACTTGCGAGTAAAATACTATAATTTTTCTATAAACAGTACACACAGTACGGTAAAAATACCTTTTTCGTGTGTTCTATTCGGATTCAAATCGAACTCATCTCAGTCCTCAAGGAAACGTAGTAATTATGTTATTGTGCCTATTACAGCTCATCCCGAATGCATATAATATTATTATTATTGTAACATAAGTAAGTTTGTTATACCTATACCTACTTAGAACCAAATTTCAAAAAATTACTTACCCAAATATTTCTCGTCGTAGTTATATTGAGCATTAATGACTGTGTACATCCTCTGATAAAGAATGCCGAAAAAAGTGTCCATGGTCTCCGATAGCCGCACGGTTCCCTTTTTGTAATACATCTCTAACTCGTTAAAGAAGTCGCTGAATACCTCGGCGTTTTGCAGATAGATCTTGCCGTAGGTTCGTTCGAACATTTCGTGAAATTCGCGTTTCGAATTGTTCATCATGTCTCGAAAAATCTCTGGAAAAAACAATAATATTGGTTGATTAGAAAAAACAATGCTACTTTTTAAGAAGACACTGTATGTAGGTATTTGCTTCAGGGAAACTTTGAAAAAGTACGGATTAACAGCATTGAGGACTTAATTTGAAATGATAATAATAATCAGTGAATAATGTGTAACACTAAATTAATAATTAATCTCAGGTAAAAAATAAAAATCTGCTTTATACAGCCTGGGATAGTATAGGTACATTAAAGGCATAAAAGAACGGATAGGTATTCAATGTACATATTTGCTTATCACCCGAACATTTTAGGTTCATTAATATTTATAAGACTTATTTAATATTTACATAACATATCTGTATGCGAGGATTTATCCCACGCACAGCCCTTGACAATCAATTTTGTCATTTCGCCGGTGTTATTGACAGCTGCTTACACACAAGATAAATTACATTTTAATATCAATATTTCAGGTCTGCGTACAATATTTTCCCACTGCAGTAGTGATGGATAATATCATTATATAAAAATATCACCCTCATGATTATGGAAGTAGCATTTACATTACCTATTTGTTTTGTCAAGTTTATACTATTTGCCATGCATAAATGTGTTGAGAATATTAATTATGGATGGGTAAATAGTAGATCTAGTTTGGTTCATGAATACTTTTCCCCAAGAAAAGTGGTAAAAAATATCAAAGAAATGTGTTTGGGACACACTTCATATTTCTGTCGTGCCCCAGTAGGAAAATAAAGTAAAAAGGTTTAAATCAATCTTAGGGGATATAATGTACTTAATGTAATACGAAGCCAAGCGGCAACGTCGCATTCGTGCTAAAGTACTATGTTTTTCTTCAACAACTAAATGCTAACAAGAAGAAAAATACATTAATTTCAAAGGCAATATAAATGGCAACACCGCATATCAAAGTGGTGGCATCGTTGTACAAATAATATACGTTCAAATTAAATCCTGTAATGTAAACAAAGATTGTCTCCTATTTAAAAACCTAAATAATATTCTCTAAAACTATCAAAAAATATTAGCACCCACGTGCGTAGCAACAAGCATAAGATTCTGATTGGCCGATTGACAGTGGCCTGATGTATAGACATGGCCGCTTGGGTTCGACGTGTTAACATCTGATTGGTCAAGGTGTTTGGATAGAGTTAATATATGTTCTGAAATGTAAACAAATTAGTGTCAGGTGGCAATCTAAAGAGTTAAATCGTCGCTCCGTGGGGGAGAAAAGCATTTACGTTAAAAAGTTGTTAAAAGTGTCAGGCAAAAATCTAAACAGATAAGTCGCCGCTCCGTGAGTGGATAAAGCCATCACGTTAGAAAATTGTTATCTGTTTTCAAAAGTGTTTTAACTAACATGTCTTGTTAGTAATGTTGTAGCCCATGCTAGGGTGAAGAGAGGAGGAATATTATTAGTCTTTTAATAAAGAAATAATGCAGCAAAATTTAAAAAGGATTTTATTTTCCAATTTTTTAACAAGTTTGAACCAGTCGACTTGTGAAGATACAGGTCAAAGTTTTGTGTACCTCATTGTTACAAACGTGAGTTCGCACAAAATCTTTTCCAACCTTTTCTTTTATCTTTTTGTCTCCTTTTCAATTCAGAATTCATATCTTCTAACAAATTTATTGCAACTTTTCAGTATGCCTTATTTAACAGTTTATTCAACATATTCACTAAAACTTATATCATTAGATGGCAATTAAATGTCGTCTAAGTTCTACTAGCAAGCCTACTTACGCCAGTAAATAAAGTAACATTTTGGTGCACAAATTGAGGTTTACATCTATACCCAAAGTTCACAAATTCTGCCAATGACTCATTTAATACCAATCACCAAATCTAGGAAGCGACAGAATAAAAATATTGTAATAGATATTGTTTTGTGTAAAAATATATTTATTAAACCTTATTTAGTATTGACAACTGCTTTTAATTGAGTAAACTATAAGGATATTAACGAACCTTCAACTATTTGTTCGCCTACAAAAAAAAATCAATTAACATTAAAGGAAGGGATGACAGTTACAAACGTATCTTATGAAATTCGGAAACGAAATTCTGAACTAACCACATTGGATGCTGCAGAAATATGTGGCACTTTAACGAAATCTTCCTCGCGCACTGTGTTCAGGGTTTTGAAAGGTCGTCGTCAACAAGAACCCAGCCCAGACAAGATGCCACAAAATACGCCATTCATCGCAAAATCCATGGATTTCTTTTTCATAAATGAAATATCCACAATAAAAAAAATCATGGCTGAAATTAAGAAGGACACCTAAAATATCAGTAAGAGTTTTCAAACGATCTTTAAACGAAATTAATTTTAGGTAAATTAAACGAAATCGAAAAAGCCTACTAATTGAATAAAATTAAACTATTGTATGGCAGCGAAAATATATGGAAAAAAACACCTGAGTTTCAGGAAAAAGGGAAACAAATTGTATTACACCGACAAAACATGGCTCAATGAAGGGCACACAGTTGAGAAGGTATGGCAAGATCTAAATACTAAAAGTTCAAGGCAGGCATTTATGGATGGATTTTCGCAAGGCCTAAGAAATCCCAGTGGAAAAGATCGCCATCCTATAGGATCAACTTTTAAGGGTTAATGAAATAAATTGAATTTTGAAAAAATATATGACATTCCGAGAAAATTTCATAATTTATTATTTTTTGAAATGTACACGCCACTGGAATTCATACCCCTGACGTCGCACAACCCGGAGCTCTCTATACCGGGTGTTGCATCGTCGAGCGGGACATAGGAAATCCCATGTAATTTTAAATGGGATCAATTATTGGCTTCCCTAATTATTTTAGAGAAAAATTCTATTTAGGTTTATTAAAGAGCACTAAAACCCACATTCAAAAGAATAACTTTAGATATTTTTGATGAGCCCGTTTACGGGTTATCGCCGATTTCTTTTTAACTATTTCTCCTTTTTATGGCCCCGTATTTGCGGGCACCAGTCAAGGTAAAAGATGACTGTCAAATAAAGTTGTCATTTTGAGGAATATTTGAACATCTTCTTAAATCCTAAAGTTCTAACAATTTAATAGTACCTACCTATTAATTAGTAAAATCTTGAAACATGTAAAATGTCATAATTAACCTTGTAATTGGATACTTTATTTTAGTTTTATTCAGATTAATTTGTACTCATAAATACACCTTTAATATTTTCGATGTACGAGTTTTTATAACAATAAAGCACACATTTCAAAATGACAACTTTATTTGACAGTCATCTTTTACCTTGACTGGTGCCCGCAAATACGGGGCCATAAAAAGGAGAAATAGTTAAAAAGAAATCGGCGATAACCCGTAAACGGGCTCATCAAAAATATCTAAAGTTATTCTTTTCAATGTGGGTTTTAGTGCTCTTTAATAAACCTAAATAGAATTTTTCTCTAAAATAATTAGGGAAGCCAATAATTGACCCTATTTAAAATTACATGGGATTTCCTATGTCCCGCTCGACGATGCAACACCCGGTATGCTAGTGATGAGTCACTGACAGAAATTTTGGACTTGGAGTATTATTATAGTTCATATTTTGAAGCAACATAAGTTAACTGACGGAGGCTAGAATCTGAAGAAGGGAAAATACCTTTCAGCGCACTTTATACACAAAAATCCTAAGTTAGAAAGCTGGGACATATAACGACATCCTGTCAGATTGGGACAGGTGATGCGCCTAAACGTCACAAGATATCGCTTTATGATAAATCTCACAGGTATACATTGTTTGTGTATAGAGTGTACCGAGAGGTCGTATCCCTTTGTCAGGTCCTATAGCCTCACTGACGAGTCGCGATATGACAAAACACGTCTAGGGATAAATCGCGGTGAAGGGAAATAGATGAACCTTCATATTTCCTAATTATTGTTTTCGGTTTTTAGACCGACGACAGGCTCTTGGTACTGCCTGGCGATTCCTCTATCATTTTTGATATATAAACGGATTCAATTAAACTCCATACTTATAACACAAAAAAAAACAACATCTTTTTACTACACTTGAATAAAAACTTGTAAGCAAACTTCACAGATACTTTAACTTGAGGATATTTGCACTTAATCGCACATATTCGGGATTTGTACGTACATTGATGAAATACACATTTTCGTGTAAGAAAAGAAATTGCCCTTAACTGGCAGAAAACAAAAGCTTCCTTCTTCCTTGAGAAGCTTTGAGAGAATAATAAAAGATGCACAAGGCCCACCTTCCTTTATCGAAACTACTCAGGAGACACCAATTGGGTTAACCAAGGAGTGTGACATACATCAACGTATGGTACGTTGTCATGACAATCTCAGACATGAATTTATACATTGCCATTAAGAAATTTTTACAAATAATGGGAGTATCTATATGTTTTTACCGCTTTATTGCCGTACTTTACAAAGAAACTTAATTCACATATTTATTATTATGAATATTTATTTCCCGGCTACTATAAAGACTGTTATAAATTTATTTACAAATAGACATGTTGTAGAATCTTTTTTATTTTCTATAGGTTTGTTCCAACTTCGTCGAGGTTCCAACAGAGCCAAATTACCGTCCCCGAACGATCATTTCCAGTCTGTTGTTCTGAATTTGGCAGTGGTAATTTTGTTGAGTGACCGTTCGGGGACGGTCCTAGTATAGTTTTTGGCCGTGTTCAAACAAGCCTTATACAGAGGGTGTCTTTAAAAGGTCTGTTCAAAATCTGAGCACATATTCCTGAGGCCAAAATAAGGCCATTTAAAGCAACTTACCTTAGTCCGAAATTGCTCCGTTTCCGAGATAAAGGTAAAGAATAAAAATCGAATTTTTTAAAATTAACGAACATTTTCTAACGTATTACTTTAAAACTTGGGGTTTTTTGGGATGCGAAACCCGAATACGGACACCTTTTCACTATGGTTTAGAATGGCCATAACTTTTTTGTCAGTGTAGTTTTTTCCTTTTTTTGTCAAGGAACTAATTTTTTGAACATTTTAAAACAAAAAAGGTACTCTTGTGAAAGTCCGCTAAAGTAAGCTGTTTTTGAGATATTTCGGTTTTTAGTGTTCGATGCCGCACCGTAATATTTAAATTATTTTGAATAAAAAATTCCGCTATTAGTAAATTTTCGGCAGGAAAAAATGTTTCACTTGGGTTAGTTACAGCAAGTTTTGCAGGAATAATTTGTGTATGGATTTTTTTTTAATTAAATGAGCAACAATTTTATTTTAAAAGTAAACTTAATTAGCATAAACTTTTAGTAATTGTTCAAAATTACCTCCGTTAACATAAGTACAAAGATTAATACGACGTAAAAAGTTTAAATTTACTCTTTGCATCAACTCCGCATCGTTCTTTAATATGTTGACTGCATGTTGAACTCTTCCCCACAATTCCTCTTCATTATGAATCGGTCTGGAGTATACCATCGTTTTTAAAGACCCCCATAAAAAATAATCCAACGGAGTCATATTCGGTGAGCGTGGCGGCCACTTTACAGGAGCGTCATTTCCTCTACCGATCCATCTGTTTGGATACTGTCGATGCAAATAATTGCGGACATTTAAACTAAAATGTGGTGGAGCACCGTCATGCATAAACCACATATCTCGTCGAAGTTGTAATGGCAAATCTTCTAATAAATGTGGTAGCGTATTTTGTAAATGTTCTAAATAATCTACCCCATTTAGTCGTGGCGGAAAAATGACAGGACCAACAATGAAATTGCCAATGATTCCTGCCCACACATTAATTCTAAACTCATGTTGATAATGAGTTACGTTCGTAGCATGCGGGTTTTCAGCAGCATAAACATGTTCGTTACGTAAGTTGGTTACACCACTTCTTGTAAAACATGCTTCGTCAGTAAATAAAATGTGCTTAGCAAAATTCACATCCTGTTGTCTTTGTTCGGTAATGAATCGACAGAAGTCCAATCGTTGATCGAGATCCGGAGCCAAAAGGTCTTGTACCTTTTGGATATGGTATGGATGAAGCTGCTGTTTTTTTAATGTTCTATGAACTACATCCTTGGATACTCCTACCTCTAAACCTAAGCGTCTGGTGCTTAATTTTGGATATTTGACAATTATTTCCAAAATTTGTTCCTCAACCTCAGGAGTCCTTATTGCACGTTGCCGTCCATAATTGGCAGTTAAAGGAGTGAAGCTACCGGTTTCGCGAAGGCGTCACTCAATAGCAGCAAATGTTTGATGGTTTGGTATGCGCCGATTTGGATATCTTCCCTGTATACCCTAACACTTTCGCGGCCATTACCTTTACAATGCCCAAAAACCAATAGCATATCCGTCATTTCTGCAGAACTGTATCCTTCAGCCATCTTTACAGTCGATTTAAAATTTAACTAAAACGTTTCAAACACCTTATTTATTCTCGCATTGTCAAATTCTTACTGAAACACTTACTGTAAACAACATAGACTGAAAATTCTTAAAATACGAAAAACGTTTACATTTAAATAGTCTGTTGCAAAAAAAGTTTTAAAGGTGTTCATCAAACAGGTAAAAAATCCGAGGATTTTTGGATGTGACACTCCAAAAAAGTATCTAAAAAAATACATTTTCCACTGCTAATTCACTGACCACATTTCATCCTCAAAGATAACAGCAAACATTTTTTATTCAGAATAATTTAAATATTTCGGTGCAGCATCGAACACTAAAAACCGAAATATATCAAAAACTTTAGCGGATTTTCACAAGAGTACCTTTTTTATTTCAAAATGTTCAAAAAATTAGTTCCTTACCAAAAAGAGAAACAACCTACACTGATAAAAAAGTTATAGCCATTCTAAATCATAAGAAGTGCATTGTGAAGCGCCCTCTAATGGACACAGTGAAAAGGTGTCCGTATTCGGGTTTCGCATCCCAAAAAATCCCCGGGTACCAAGTTTTAAAGTAATACGTTAAAAAATGTTTATTAATTTTAAAAAATTCCATATTTATTTTTTAACTTTACCACCCTGTATCTCGGAAACGGAGCAATTTCAGACTAAGGTAAGGTGCTTCAAATCGCCTCAGGAATATGTGCTCAGATTTTGTACAGACCTTTTAGAGACACCCTGTATATCTCGTATTTTTACGCCAAGAAATTACAAGAGGTGATTTTCTTTGTTAGTTATACCGCTTTTAACTACGTATTGAAACTATATAGTTGCAGTTTTATTTAAATTACTATATTATTTTCCGTCCTAGAAAAATATAATCTTCTTTCCGAGTTTAGCTTATTTTAAAGCATGATTGGTTCTCGAACAATATTATGTTCCGGTCAGATTGGGACCTAGGGTTGCCAAGTGTCCTTCATTCGGGAGGACAGTCCTTCTTTCAGACATTAAGTCCTTCTTTCTCCTTTTTCACCGAAATGTCTTTTTTTTTCTAGTACTGTCATTTTGAGATTAAAGAAACCAACCAATAAAAAAAAGAAAATAGCTAGGTATTTAATCTCAAATCACGTTGCCATTACTTCTGCTAAAATATTTTTTGTGCCTTAATAGTAGTTTCTACCATTTGAAATTTCGGACAGCCACAGCACCGTGGCGTAGAATATTAGCTATATAGAGAAGAGTGGTATTGTTTCTGGATAATGCACCGTCGCGTCCCAAAATTACACTGGATAATGTCAAGCTTAGTGATGTAAAAATTACCGTAATTTATTTTTGGTCGGTAATATTCGTTAAATTACGAGAACTTACCGTAATTTATGAGAATTTTAGGAAATTTAACTCGTTCTTAAGCAGTAGACTACACTTAGTCGGTAATTTATTATCCTTGTTTAAAAATATATTATTAAACAAAATGTCAATATTTTATCTTTAAAATTGGGTCCAGAATGAAATATTTTGTATTAATTTATAATTTATTGTATAAATAATGTGAAAACATTTTAACTTAAATAACATAATGTATTTTCATAAGTAGCTACCTACAAATAAAACCAAAACAGATAAAAATAAAAATATTATAAAAAGTAACAGGCTAGTTTAGGTTAATTTAGGTTTATTATTTAAAATAAGGAATACTGAGGAGTGACAACTAAACATGAAATGACCTAAATATTTTCCAAATCAGAAAAATCTTCTTCTCCAACAGTCGAGTTAGTGTCGTGAAGTGAAAACTTTTCTGCACTATCTGCGTCAGAAGAACTATCACTCCTATGTTCGATTTGTCTCTTTATTGTCCATTTAGCTGACTTCAGACTGCTATTGCTATTGCCATCAAGACTATCAGTATTAGTAGTTTTATTTAATTCAGTACGTCCCTCTTCTATATCTTTAGTAAAATATAAACTGGCAGGCATGTTTTGATCTAAAAGTTTTAAGTTATGAGCAATATATAGAAGTTTTCCAGCTCGTTCTGTAGTCAACCTATTTCTTTTTTTACAGTGAATAAAAGAATAGGTACTAAACGACCTTTCTGTAGCAGCTGTTGATGGTGGTAACCCTAGAATGGCAACAGCTACATTTTTAAGTTTGGTTTTATTACAAATGCCTTTCCACCAAGTAATGCAGTCAGACTTTTTGGCACTTTCCCACACAAAATTTATACTCCATAGATCATTCCTGCCTAAGTAGTTTGTAAGCTCAAGAGTAATAGTTTCTTTGTGTTCTTGAAACTGAGGATTGTTTGAAATTAATTTGTCTATAAACTGCATTGCTATAATATGCTGTACGTTATTTAGCTCCAATTCAGATTGATTAAAACAAGGGTCCTTGTAGCGTTTTTAACATATTTTTGACCACAAAAAATGCAATCATAATAATCTTTCCCATTTATTGACCTTTCCTTAAAATATTGCCATATCGGTCCTTTATATTTAGGCATATCTTATATTTTTATGAGTAGCGCTTAGCACTTTTGTTTACCACAATCACATAAACAAGTAGAAACAAAGAGCGGCGAATACGTCGGCTTCTTACGACTGACTGTTGACGCTGACCGAACACACGCAAGGAGGCAGCACAAGTGTGGAGAACTCAGGGGAACTACACAGAGTTTAAGGCGAATGTATTCGGGTAATATTACCGGGAATGTTCTCGGTAATATAACGGTAATGTTTCCGTAATACGTTACCCAAAAGCGAATATTCCTTGGGGAGGGTGCGAATATTACCGTAACTTATGCAATTTATGGGAATATTCGGTTGGTAATATTCGGTAGTCGCATCTCTACAAGCTTATATTTCTTCCACCCAATACTACCTCACATTGCCAACCTTTCGACCAAGGCATTATTCAGAATTTTAAAATGCTCTACAGAAGCTACCTTATTAAGATTTTTAACATGTATAGACAGTGGTTGTCCTCTTCAAGAAATCGAAAATAATATTACCATAACCAACGCCTTGATATGGGTTTCGGTGGCCTGGCGCAACTTGCCCTCAGTGACAATAAAAAAAAAACTGTTTCCTAACATTAAGGAGACATTTGTAAACTTGAAACAATTTGCCTCTATTGATAACGATTTGCTACCAGAAAGTGCAGAATTGACTATCATCATGTGGATTGAAGAGATCCAAGAAACGGATGAAACTACTCCCAACTCTGAGACAGAGGAAGAAGAACCTGAACTTGATCCAGTGTCGAAAATATCAAGCCTATCTGAAGCCTGCGCAAGTTTGAGAGAGTTAGAAAACTTTTTTAATACAGTTAACAATTTTGACAAGTCTACAAATATTTCTCAATTGCTATTATGACAATGGCAACCTTTTGTCATGGGCAACAGGCTGTCACTATCTGCACGGTAGCTCTTTTTGTGGAGGCACTAGGTCGTGGTCCATATACTTACACCTTCCTTTCGTCTGTGGTTGCCTTGGGCGCCACTTGGTTTGACAAGTCCAAACCAAGAAAAATATACCGTAGGTATATCAGTTCTATTGGAAAATCCATGCAATAAATTAAACCAAAGTTTTCCCACCCAAATAATAAAGTTTTTTTTATTAAATACTAAAAGGTTACTCAATAACAAAAGAGGTTGATTGTTTTAAATCTTAAAGGAAAATTCAAATTATGCATTGACCTGTACTATTCTAATTATAGAATTATTATTAAAAAAGAAAAACACAGCCTTTCCGGACGCAAGGATTCAAATTAAACATTGGGTATAACCTCAAGGAAGATTCTAGAACCTTGGAAATCTTTTACTAGTGTATGGTTAAAAAAGTGTTACCCCTTGCCTATATTTACATTATTAGTTTAATTTTTGTTAGCGTCAATAAAAAGGTAATGAAATTGAAATGCTTAAATGTGCTGAACCTTGATGAATGATAAAAATTAATCAAATTATAACAACTTATCCAGGTTACTTCATACTGTCCTGAGAGTCCACGATGAATACTGCTATGCAGCTACGTCAATCAATCAGGAGGCCCCCAAGTGGTCAGGCGGAATCGATCTATCGCAGGACGACTAAAACCCAAGCTGTTAGACTGCTACATGGGCCTTAAAATTTCATGTGGTTTTGGTTTAAGCTACGTAAATGCCGAACGGAGGCAAAACGGCTAAATCGGCCGAAAACCAACAAAACCCCTCTAAAAGGGGGTTGAGACCTCGTGGTCTTTTGCCAGAAATAAATGGCCTAATGGCGGCTGGCTGTACCTTCTTGGCTGAAGGATTTTCAGAAAGTCAAATTAAGGGCCACGAGAACTCTGAAGACCCTCCCCTTCTCTTCCAACAAAATCGGCTGACTTAATGTTGCTAACTGAACATAAACCCCAACAAAGGAAAATAAGAAGAAGAAGAGAACAGAGACACAACATCATATATGTATATGGCTATTACCCTGAAAATCTTGAAGCAACAACAGAGATAGCAGATCCAGGGTCATTTCGACTTGTGCGCATGCGCCGTCAGGGTATTGCCAAATATGCTTTTATTTCTTTAGAATAGGGCAGAAGAGTGAGTCTTAGAAAATTAGAGCAATGATAGAATTACCAAAAATCTTGCTAAAGAATTGCAAAATAAGCATTAAGTCCGTACTTCCAAGTGTTTTCAAATTATTTGTTTCCATTTCTAAACTAAAACGCGTCAAATAACAATTTCATATGACTAGAGGGTGACAACATGACAACGTCTCATTTTTGCTCGACATAACCTCGAAATCTTTAGCAAATGTTAATTTGGTTGACAGCTCGCTTCAGCGAGTAGATTTGTTATTATTAACGGCTTTTGTGTACTGTTTATCTTTACTTTTCTGCAAATTTTGATTGTGTGTGTGAACTGTGACCATTTTGTGACGATGCCGAGGCAAAACGGAATATTTTACATTATTTTAAACAGGCGTAGAAGCTTGAACAAAGATTTATCGTTCTACAGGTATGTACCCAGATCGAATGTTTCTTTCTATTAACTTACTTACGTTAATTTTGTGAGGGAACAATAACTAGGTAGTCCATTTCCTAAAGATTATAATTTCCTTTGCTGCTGTTGATATAATTAGGTACCTAGGTACCTATTTTTACCGAAAATTGCATGTACTCCAAAAAATCCTATTAAAACCTATTATTTTACCTGTTGAACTCTAAAAATGAATGTAAAATATCTAATAAAAGTTTTATTGATATATTTACCTGCGTTTTTTTTCTTTTTTCAGTCGAAATACTATACAAAATCCTAAACAAATCAAGAACTTTAATGTTTGTTTACAAATTTCTGTCCAGTTGTCAAAGTCAAATGTGATAACCTCATTTTTTTCCTGTTAAAACAAACGTCATCTCGCGCATGCGCACTGCGCGAAATGACCCTGGCGGGACAAGGAACCTCGGCTTCACTTCGTTTACATTGGTTAAATGGGCAAGGCGCCATATAGTACTAATACATATATGCACAACATAAAGGATCCAAACGATCAGAACGAACAAGAGTCTGGGCTTTTACCAGAACCTAAATTACATAGGAAATAAATCAAATAATTCCAAACAACTTTGATTACGCATAAAGTTGCCAAAAGTACAAATGGGCGTTCTGCGCTTTCACGGGAACCAGAAACGCAGATAGATATCGATGGCTTAGATTGCAAACCGGCTAACTCCCAAAATATAAATTTTACAGGAGAGCAAAAAAACGACTCGGACTTCTACAAAATGACATTTTATGATTTTATTGGTGTTTATTCCATGAAAGTGAAAATAAAACACAGTTGTATGAAGAAAAACACGTGATTTAATACCCAATATTGATATTACAGCAAAAATATGGAGTTAGACGTTTTTTTATATACGCAGAAAATATTTTTTGGAGTTAGACGTTTTTATTATTAATGTATTTTACTGTAATACTGATATTAGAAGACACATTTATATTTAAATACTAATAAATACGAAATAAACATTATTGTCGTAATAATAAACAAAAGGAAACAATATTAATAATAATTCGTAACTTAATCTTCATAGGGAATATTGTCATAGAAATCATGAAAATCTTTAGGAATACTCTTTTTTAACTGTTGTAGGTCCTCAAATTTCTTTTTCTTTATCTTTCGTCTGCAGGAATATAAACAAGGCAGTTCATTCCACTTCTTTATTATGACATTTGCATCTCGTCGTTGGGGCAGTATAGTCTACTTGTCTCCAAATCTTAGTTTAAAAAAAATGTCACCATCAGGATTGTAGGTACTGAATGGCTCGCAAATCAGTTACCTAAAATATTTTTTTTTATGTAATCTAAAGGGTAAATATTGTAATAAAATAACAAACCTTTGGATCGCCTTTTTTCTTTCCGGGGCGAATAGATGTATAAAATCGGATGCCATCAAATTTCTTAAATACCTCATGGGTTAGATACTGCACAGAGTAAGGTTCCGGATTTTTTCTTGCTTCTCTGCATATATTGATGTACTCAGCCGGAACGTTTATTATTTTATTTTTCGAGCGCTTCTCGATGGTGTCATGCATGCTGTCGGCCTCCATTTGTGGGTGTCCAACTTCTAAGAATTTTTGTTCGATTGTCACTTTGCTTGCTATGGCTAAATTTAGCAATGTATTGCTCATTACCGCATTTTTTTAATTAATTTAAAATTGTTTGTCTGTCCTCTTCTGTAAAAACGAAGCATTTAAGTTGACCTTTTTCCTTAACTTTGCAACTGCATCTTCTATTAATAATCCTTGGCTGTTTTGGAATTTTATTATTCCACACGCTATCTTCTTTTTTTCTACCAAAATATTTTACACCTTTTTCCCTTTTTCTTCTGTTTTCCTCTAAAGTCCAGGTAGATTTAGTTACTTGACATCTCTTTTTTCTTTTTTTTGGCAGAATCACGTCGCTGGACGTGGAGCTATCTGAATCAGAATGTTCAGAATAATCTACTAGGTGAACACTCTGGTCACTTTCGTCAGATATATTTTGTAACATTTCTGAGCAGTTATTTGAAACTTCGCCAAGTTCCGAGATCGTATTTATTTTGTGATTGGTTGTCAAAGATTCGATGGCTGACCCATCTTGATTTTGCTTTTCATTTTTTCCTTTATTAATATTTTCTGGACGAGGAACTAGCTGAGTATCAGGAATATTGCTTTTCCTATACAAAATTTCAGTCAGTAATAATTTAGAAATCATATCAAGCAAGTTATTTATGTATTACCTTTTAATAATTATAAATTAAAATTGTTGATAAATAATAATAATAATTATTTTGGTTTAAATAATTATTTTTATCGCCCAACAAATTAAAATAAAATCTAATAACTCACTAAAAAACAGCTAACTCCGTAATAAATGCATAATATATTAGAAGTGAAAAACAGCTAACTCCATTTTTATTAAAAATGGTATAGATTAGCTAAAGTAGAAACAATTATTAGCCTGTAAAATTATATTTCACTTACCTTATTAATGTTATTAATCACCAAGTACTTTTGCACACTTATTAACTATTATTTTCAATGAAAACTTGCAGAGAGTATGATTTCACGTGTATAACCTATCGTCTCAATAGTAAAAGGGCGCTTAATGCTGTAGTTAGATGTTTTGTCGTATACATAATTGAGGGCCATGGAGATAGACGCTTTACGTGCGTTGGTTTTTAAAGAAAACCATAATTATTTGGAGTTATTCGGTTTTTATATCTATAGATCTGACATTAAGCTAACTATTTGCACAAAAATCGAAATTTTCATAAAAAGTGGAGTTAGCCGGTTTGCAATCTAAGCCATCGATATGTGATTCAACTTTACGCGGCGCTGGCTAGCGCCATCAACCCACAGAACAGCAAAAGAAGTGCGTTCGCCCCATATTTTGGCTAACGTTATGCAACCAAAGATGATACAACCTAATGAACAATTTTTAACAGCAAATAAAAATAATGCACTTTGAGGAAACATATCTGTATAAATCCAAGGGAGTCTACCTTCCCCACAAAATAAATAGTGACAATTTTAAAATTGCTACACTATTAAAATGTGAATCTGAATTTTATAAAAATGAAATAAAAAATATGAAGCAATTATTAATTTCTGATTATTTTAAAGAATAAGAATTTCAAAGCAAACATACAGAACATTGTATAATATATATGCTAGAATGCACGTGCAGTATATACAAATTGGTAAATGGGCTTCATCTCATTTAATTTTAGTTCTGATAAATTTAAACAAAAATATTTAAAATTGTTTACATATATTGTAGATACTTATTAATAAACAAACACTGTAAAATGCAGACCAGTTGTTTCAATTTTTCTCTATTAACCGACCACCCCTGTTAACCGGCCAACATTTGATTCCCATAAGGGTGGTCGCTATAAACAGATTTTACTGTATAAACTTTTATTTCCTTAATTAGTTACTTATCTACCTGGGCTGTGTTTATTTATTATGTTATTATACGGAAATCATAGTTTATGTTCGTCAGTTCGTTTGTATTTATTTAATATGTTTTTTTTGTTCTTTGTTTACTTGTTCCCCCCTTCAATGCAGGGACGTTCTCCCTTTGCTAATGAAAAACTTGGCAACCCTATTGGGATCGGTAATACGTGTAATCGCCACGAAATGCCTATTTGTTTTACTAGGAACATATAACATCTTACTATTATATTATAAGGTTTTTCATATAGAATTCACACGATGGTCGCTGGTGTAATCCTATAACGGTACGAATACCAATAAATCAAATCTCTCTCGCAAAAATTCTCATAACTTTCCAACTTGCGGACTTGCACATATTCAAAGCGTCCATAAAGTACACCATTAGTGACGCCCCCGCTTTTTAAAACGCATGGGCCGTGTAATTTCCTCGAAAGTTAATTACACATTTTTGGCACGAAATATAAAGTATACGGACTACTTCTTGCTTGGGTAAATGCTTTATTCTCTGGAGCTATAAATATCGGGGTAATGTTTTCCATAACGATCTCTTTCATAAATCCTTAACAAATTTTTCCCAAGGACATTTGAACGATTTGCATGAAGAAAGTAAATGTCTGTTATTATTCTTTTGTTGTATAAGCACGAGAAAGGCCCAGTTGTATAGGTTGAAGTTAAGTCTAAAATATAACCTATACTACGGTCTCAAAATAATTAACCAAAACCATTAACGGTGTGCGGCGAAAATAATTAACATTGATTCGCCCACTTTTAAGTTAAATAAAAGCAATCCAAACCGCTTAGGAAGATTGTGCATAAATAGGTCATTACATGCTGCCAAGTTTTAATAGATTTCACTGAAATTTCCATAAAATTTACCGAAATCGGCATGCCATTAAGGGCCTTTTCACCCTACGGTCCCTTTTTTACTTAATTTGGCAACGCAGGTAGGAAAAACCCATGTCTAAAGGCGCTCGCACGCTTTCTTATCGCCTCAACCAACGTTCAGTGTCGTAGACAAGTTTCAATCAAGAGGATATTAGCAATTCAGTTTTATTATTTTGGTGGTTATTAAAAGCAGCAAATATTATAATGCAGGCGAGTTCTTCAAGTGATAGTAACCAACACAAAACGACGTCATTTCAAACCTGGGGAGCGTACAATGGAAAAAAATGTGTATGAGGGAATTCAGTTCACACAGTGGAAAATCATTCACTGATGCAGCAGAACTTTGTGCTACATTGACTAAGCCATCTTGCTGTACTATTTATAAAACTATCAAGGATAATAGGAATACTAAAGTGTCCGATCAGAAGGTAACAAGAGGACGGAAAAAGATTTTTATTGATCAGCAAACAAAGTTAGCCATTCGTCGGAAAGTGCATGCGTTTTTTTCGAATTTAAAAAAAAAATTCTGCCGAAATTGAAAGGAATTAAAATATGCAAAAAAATGCGTACACTACGAGAATTGAATTTTCGATTCTTAAAACGAAATCGTAAAAGTCTTTTGGTGGAAAAGGAAGAAATCGTATTGTGGCGTAGAAAGTATCTAGAAGAAATACAACAATATCGCTGTGCAGGGAAAAGAATTTACTTTACGGACGAGAAATGGTTAAATGAAGAACATACTGTGAATTACATTTGGCAAGATCTCAACATTAAAGATGCACGTAATACGTAACGCCTTTATCAACGGACTGTCCCAAGTGTCCACTGGATTGAAAGCTCCTTCAGGAAAAGGTCGTCGGTGTTTGAAGATTGGTTTAATCCATCTTACCGCGTATTGAACGTGGGTCGGTAATCGTGATGAATAAAGCACCATACCACAGCCGTCGGATGGAAGCTTTGTCAACTTCTGCGTGGCGAAAAGGAAAGATTGTTGACTGGCTCCAAGGAAAAAATATTGCATTTGGCGAACAAATGCTAAAAGTGCAGTTGCTCGATCTTGCAAGACTTCACAAAAAAAAATATACGAAATATGTAGTGGATGAAATGGCTCGAGAACAAGGTGTTACAATATTACGTATACCGCCTTACCATTGTGAACTAAATCCAATCGAGCTTATATGGGCACAGATAAAAGGCGAAGTGGCGCGTGAAAATAAAACTTTTAAATTAAAGGATGTTAAAGAACTGTTAAAAACGGCAATAGCGAATGTACAAGCAGCAGATTGGCATAAGTGCGTATTACATGTCGAGGGCGCAGAAAAAAAAATGTGGGACTTAGATGTACGCGTTGAAGTCATGGTAGAACCTATTATGATAAATCCTGCAGATGACAGCAGTAGCGATAGTAATGAAATGTTTTCATTGTCAGACAGTGAATAATCGCTGTAATGGTAATAATGAATTTAAAATTGTAACGTATTGTCATTATAATACTTTTTAATGTCGGCGTGGAATATAACTTGTCAAATTATTACCAATTAGTATTCATTAGGTAACAATAGTTAGGAAATTTATAAACATTTATAATTTAGGTTTAGGTTTAGCCCTTAATTCACTATTATATGTTTCTATTATTATGTAGTATAATAAAAACATTATGAAAATAACATATACCGTTGCTTTATTATTCTTTTTGGATTTTATGCCTGCTTAATTTAGTTTCTCTAATTATTTCATTAGATCACCAAATGTAAAAGCTTAATTTATTTTTTCAGTTTAATTTATAATATTATATTTATTATAGTAAATGTAAATATATTATAATAATAAACAAAAAATTCATATATTTTTTGAATTATTATTATTTAAAATGACACGCCTCTGGAATTGGCGTTCCCCTTACCAAAGAGTAACATAACCAATAAGAGGCGAAAGAAAGCCAGTCCGGCGAAACCAAATTTGTATGCGCATGCGCGAAGTTAGTAATATTTCAGTCAAATTTGATGTGTCATATTTTGTTATCAATCACTGTCAATCGTGTTTTGACGTAAACAATATGATAATTTTTGTGGTTTTCTTGTTTTATTTTTTTCCATCGGTGTTTTTAGTGTGTTAGGACGTATTTTTTAATAATTATTCCAAAAATTATTATTGTTTTGTGACTTGTCGGTGGTTAAAATCCATTTGTTTAAATGTTAAAAACGAAGCTTAAAGTGTGCTTACCGTGGGTGTCCTAACAGAACCGGCAAAGGAATTTCATTTTTCAGATTTCCAAAGGATACAGGGAGGTATGTTAAGAAAAAGTTAATCTATTTATATCACAGGTATATGCGAGAGGTCGCCTACGCTCGAATGAGCATGGCACATAAAGAAGAAGAAGCATTTACACAAATTGATCATTTAAAAAAATCCTTTTAAATAGACAATGAATAGAAACAAGATTACCAACCAAACCAACAATTTTGCATTAAAGCAAGGCTGCATGGGTTTATGCAACATTAGTTTATCGTATTTAACTTTGTAGTAGTTTGTTTTCTTTAATTATCTTAAAGCGAACTGGAAGTCTGCATGCTTTTTTATGAGTGATATAAGATGAAATAAGGTTACACAAAGCAGGCCTAAGTTTGAATACTATTTGCATTAAAAGACATTGAATATTCAATTAATTTAATCATATTTTTAAATGTAAAGCCTGGCTTGTTGCCTGTAACAGGACCGATTTTTTTCCCGTGTAGACCGTATTCGGATATAAATTTTTATATCCTATAAGTGTATCCTATTTTTTACTGTGTAGCTGGTGGTATCAAGGTCACATAATTTGGGTACATCAACATCAAAGAAGCCGACAAAGCTTTCGCCTCTTATTTGTTGGGTTACTCTTTGCCCTTACGTCTTGCATACCACGGCAAAAATGAGTCACTGCCAATTATTTTGTTACTAGTATAATTCTGTTGCAATTGTTAAACCAGAATTTATCAGAATATGGGTAGAATCTTCCGTGCATTTATAATAATAATAATAATAATGTCCTTATTATAATTAAAGAAGAAACAAATTACAAAAGGCAAAAGGCGAAGTTGAAGTTATGCTTCCTCACTTAACCTATAATATTCTAAATTATGATTTGAGTAGTAATCGCGAAGGGAACCATAAATTGTCTGGATCTATTAGATATTAACTAACAAATTATTCTGAAAACAAAAGAAAACTATATAGTGACTTACCGTCAAACTTTTTCGCTCTTGTTTCTATTAGAGATGACACCTTTAACACCGATTCCTTTAAATATCTCTCTATATACGACTGACTATATCGCAACATAATTTCTTCTAAATTTGTACTACAGCAACTACCGTCTCCACATATTAAGCCTGCAAAACAAAAGAAAAATTTGAATTAATTAAAGTTTGATTGACAACGAATTAGTTCATGTGCTAAATAGACCTTTTAAAAATTATATTATTAATTATACTAAACTAAACAAAGTGAGTTGTTATTTAGAACTAGAACAAATGTACTATAATTTAGACTAACTTTTGAACATTTTCATTACCATTATCCTCTCATTCTTGTTTATCTAAAAGCAGTAATTTATATTCATTGTTCATCTATTATTAAGTAATGTTATTGAACCATTCATCAAGAAAATACACACGGATTGTCGAGCTGACAATTGAAATATTACTTAACCATGGCGCGTCATGTTTTATTCAACAATGTTGAATTTATTTTGGCTGTATTATTAGAATATTATAATCCTAATAAAATTAACATTATTTGTTTTCAAATCATTTATAATTTTTGCAGTCTAGACAGTGAATATCTGTAATGAATTATGCGCCATTTTAAAATAAACAGCAGGCTACTCATGACATCACCAGACGTTTTTTTTTCGGTAAATAATCACCCTGCTAAAAATGATCTCAAAGGATGTGATGACACTGGATGACTAATTTACGAACTGTGTTAATCCATACCCACTAAGAATTTATAATAAGTCCTGAAACATTTAAATGTTCTATGTTAAAAAACAAGAATTCAACACAAAAAAAAAGTTTTGGTTTATTGGTACTTGACTTTATCTTTATTACATCTTTAAAATATATTTTTACGATTAAGAAAATTGTAGTTTCTGTGCGTCTCGTAACTTTTGTCTCTCCACTACTCCACTTCAGAGCAGGTGAAGCGTAGTTGTAATGTTTTAACACGAAAGCTTTATTCTGATTGTTATGCCACAAAAATCCAAAGATTATTTATATAGCAGAGATTATTTAAAAAGACCGAAAGGACAATAAAACCTGCAACAAAGAAAACTACAGCTAAAGTAATAAAATAACGTTTAGTCATAATATTCAATTTCCTTTTTAGGCTAATAGAGAAAAGCGTGCCCCAAAAACAAGGGATTTAACTGAGGTAAGGAAAACTCAAATAAGGAACGTAGTTTACAATATGATTGCTACGCATAAGTATGTTACACGGCAAAAGCTAAAAGAAGAATTGCATGCCAAACAAATTATTGACCTAAGCAACCTATTTTTGTATTGTTCTTTTTTTTTATTATATTTATATTTAAAAAGTATTAATTAATGTATTTTTTAATGTACATAATTTAAGATTTGCTTGCCCCCCCAAGAGCAAATCCTAAAGCCGCCACTGAACATAAAAACTATAAAAAACAAAAAAACAAAGATATAAAATATTAAGATTATTAATAAATATATAAACTATAAATTATATGTAATATAAAACATAATTTCAATAATACTGGTTTCATTTTTAATTTTTACTTTTCTGAAATACTACATTCCGGATCTGACCCAATATCCCACCAGCATTCACCAGATATATCAATCAGTTTATAAAAGGATACAAAATGCACCCTCATATTGCATTATGCCTCTCTTGCTCAGGTACACGCTTGGATACCTGGTAAAAGATAGAACACTAAGACTTATGTGATTTATTATTTTACTCTCTTTGAATGGCGTCAAGTGGATATCCCCTTTAATTTATTTTTGCTTTTGATTTGTATGACAACATAGAAAACCCTGTAGCGTTCTTTGTTGCACGTTTTATTATGGGGTTTCGGTCTTTTTAAATAATCTCTACTATAATATCTTTCTTAAAGCAAGAAATTCGTATTATCACAGATAATACAGGTTCGTCTCTGGCATTATACTGTAATTGAGTCTTACCTCCGTTATGGTATTGGTTTTTGGGGCTCTTGTGCAAAGTACTCTAATCTGTGTTTGTGTTCTAAAAAGAAGGACGTTTAGGAGACTAGAACTAAAAAACTCTTGTTAGAATTGAATAAAAATTGATGAGTATTTTGATGATGCTTTGAGTTTGAGCAAAATTTTAAATCGTAACTATTAATTTTGATTTTTAACCAGGTGTTATAACTTATAACTATACTATATTCTGACAGTTTAATTTTATATTTATTTCAGTGTATTAGTGTTGTTATTATACTCTTGAATATTGTGTTTGTTATGTTAATTTGTTGTTTTTTTGTAAACTTAAGAAAGGCTTGCATTGATATATTCTTAAAAAAACTCTTTGATATGGGATCTAGAGGGATTAATATAATATCGTGGAAGTATAAACTTAAACAACGATAATACTATGTATTTTAAAGTCTATGATATAATACAGTAAAATCTCTCAATAGCGGCCACTCTCGGGGAATCAAATGTTGGTCGGTTAATAGAGAAAAATTAAAAGAACTGGTCTGCATTTTACAGTGTTTGTTTATTAATAAGTATCTACATATCGTCGGTCGGCCCACGTAGTGGCGTAACTAGCATTTTATAAATTGTTCAGGAGAGTAGAAACACAAAAACTGCACCCAATTAATTAGTCGTACAGTAAAATATATTCGAGTTGTGCTAACGATGTTTTGGTAGTCAATTGCTCAATAGTTAAGCTTTATATAGGCACATTAAGAATGTGTAATTGTTTCACGTTTTGCAAAAAAAAAATGTTTTATTCAGTTACGCCGCTACGTGACAAATTTTTTTTGGAGCTTTTTGGTTACGCCAAATATTTTATTTAGTTACGCCACTACCTGACAATATTTTTTTGAAGATTTCCTGTTACGCCAAATATTTTATTTAGTTACGCCACTTCCTGACAATATTTTTTGGGAAATATTTTGTTACGCCAAAATAGATGTCTTAAAAATATTTGTAAAAAACGTAGTTATGTGAACAAAAATAATTGCTTTTATTTGGAAAGTGACAATTTACACTTGTAATAAAAAACTAATAGGTACAAAAATATAATATGAATGAACAAAATTCGAAAAGCTCTTAAAAGCTAGAGCAAAAAACATTGCTAAACCTAATTTTCATGAGGTAAAGAAAAAAATAACTCCTGCAATTTCGGCATGCGAACAACAGGAGTTTTTCCCTTACAAAGAGATGTTAAATCGTCATATTTCTTTTTTGAAATTGGGATTCGTCCAGAGTTTAAGGGTTTCAGAGTAACATTCGAAAGAGGTACACGTTGTTTCAGGACGATTTTATCATAAGAATTGTCGTTATGACTGTATTTAAAGAAAATTGACATTGGTTCCTCTTTTTTAACCATCATGTTCATTATATCCGTCCATTTCATAGGTTTATTGGAGTCGCTTTCTCTAACCGATAAAATCCTTAGCTCTTTGGGAAATGATTTGAAATCCAAAAAGTCTCTAAAACTCATCGGTATTACATCATAAGGCTTTTTGGTTCTAGAGCATCTGATGACAGGGTATAGTTGCGATGGAATATAAAGATTTTCTAAATGTTTTAAGTTATAACCTATGGCACTATGAGCGCTGTCACCCTCGTTCTGGCCGTGGTTAGTTTCAAAGAGCACTTACAAACACACCGGCAAACTAAATATTTCTAGGTTTATAACCATATGACTTGCACCTACGTCATATCAATAAATTATTTAATAAAAATATTTTCAATCTCATGTAGGGGTGTAAGGCGCAGGTACGCCGCTACGTAAAAAATATATTACGTTCAATTGCAGTTAAGCCAAAAATTATTAATTGAATTTCAGCAAAACAGGTACGCCTCTACGTGTAATACTGCTTGAGGTTATAGAGCATGTTAAATTATGTATTCTAGTGGCGTAACTCAAAAATTTCAATTTTGGCAGTTACGCCACTACGTGGGGAGACCGACGATATATGTAAATAATTTTAAATATTTTTATTAAATTTATCAATTAAATTAAATGAGATGAAGCCAATTTACTAATATGTATATACTACACGTGCATACTAACATATAAATATTATACAATGCACTGTATGTTTGCTTTAAAATTCTTATTTTTTAAAATAATCAGAAATTAATGATTACTTCATATTTTTTATTTTATTTTTATAAAATTTAGATTCACATTTTAATCAATTAAAAATGTTTGACAGAACAATGCCTACTCTGCAAAATTTTAAGAGGCGTTTGAAAATTGCTCAAAATTTGTAACGCAGCTTATTGTGCTTACTTTTACTTATACTTTTATATGTTATATATTATCCTATTGTTATATATTATATTTCATTAATATAATTTATATTTTACTGATATATTTTATATATTATTGTAAATGTCTCTACAGATTATATTTTGAGTGTCCTAATTATTTTGTACTTAGCATCCACAAGTGTTCATACTGCTGTATGTGTTGCCCATAAATAAATAAATAGCAATTGAAAAATATTTGTAGACTTGTCAAAATTGTTAACATTATTTAAATGTTTTCTAAGTCTCTCAAACTTGCGCAGGCTTCAGACAGGCTTGATATTTTCGACACTGGAGCAAGTTCAGGTTTCTCTTCCTCTGTCTCAGAATTGGAAGTAGTTGGAGAGGTATGGTCTGTTCAGAGATATAAGAAAGTGACTAACTGATCCCTATTAGGAAAGACCCGGGCCAGCTGTAAAATTGAAATATGGCCGAACAGGTCCGTATTTTGCTTAGAATTTAATCATGGTTTGTAATAAAAATAAGTAAGACATTAAATAATATTTTATTTATGTTTAAACGTGAAATTACCAGTTATTTTATTATTAAAAATTATATTTATGATTAACAAGACTTAAAACTAAGTAAAGTTAAAATTACAAGAGTAATAATTTAAAATAGCTAAAATATAACATAGGTACCATCGTGCCGATAAAAAACTGGGACAGGAAATTTTTCTATTTTCTCCTAGACTATTAGGAATAATTTTACATCAATCCTGGTACCAGTAAAATGTCATGAAAATTTGCATTTCAATAAAGATTGTCACTTTATGATTGACTCGTCAAACATACAATCATATATTATTTGTAAATATGCCACAATTAACCCCCCAGCAAAAGGCAATTATTTATAGTCGGTTGCGAGATAGTGTTAATATTAGGGATATTGCAGACGAACTGGGAGTTAGCAAGAATACCGTGCTATTGGCAAAACAAAAAATAGCAAGACATGGGGCTATTATTAGGAATGCAGGTTATGGTCCCCCTAAAATTTCTACTGATGATCATGATAGAAGACTGGTTAACTACCTAAGGGATCATCCCTTCGAAACTGCAATCAAGGCAAAAGAAGAGACGAATTTTCCAGGTTCTGTAAATACCGCTAGAGACAGGGTTCGAAATTCCGATATACGAAGCCGTTGTGCTGCCAATAAAATTTTTTTAACGGAAATAAATTAACAGGGCAGGTTAGAATTTGCACATGAATATATTAATCAAATAAACTTATGGGAAACAGTTATATTTTCTGACGAGAAAACTTTTCAGTCATGCAATAATGGGAGAATTCGGGTGTATAGGCCTTCCGGCATGCGCTATGATGAGAGATACACCCACAAAACCAACCAAAGTGGGCGTTTCTCCATAAATGTTTGGGGCTGGATTAGCGCTAGAGGACCAGGACTTTGCCAAATCGTCGAAGGAAGACTAACTGCAGCAGTATACGTTAATATACTAAACGAAGTGATGATACCATCGGTAAACGCTATATACGGTCAAAATTACACATTTCAGCATGATAATTCTCCAATACACACAGCACGCATTGTACAAAATTTTCTCCAAGAAAATAACATAGCAGTTCTTCCCTGGGCTTCGAAGAGTCCCGATTTGAATCCGATAGAAAACATTTGGGGTGCCATGGTCAAATCTATGTATAAACATGATTTTCGACCTAGGAACAGGGATGAATTACGCCACAGGATAAATCAAGCTTGGGATGAAATAACTGGCGAATTATGCAGACCCCTAGTTTTAAGTATGCCACAAAGGCTTCAAGAAGTAATAAACAGAAATGGTTCTATGACCAAATATTAATTTTGTGTTGTTTTGACAAACTTTGTGTTTGCAATTTTTTTCTTTTTAATAAATGTATTTTATTACCTGTATTAGCTTTATTTATTATTTTGTGGTAATGGTAAATATAATAATTTATTAAATATTTGACTTGAAAAAAAAAATCTAATAAATTTACTTTATGCATATTATAGAATGTCTCGAAAATTTAACCACCCCGTATCGCAAAATACAAAACGTTCCATTATGTAACCGAGGTGACTTTTTAAATTTTGGATGTTTTTACCTTTTCAGCTCTAGACACCTTTTATAGTCTAGGAGATATGTATTTCTTACCTAGTTTTTGTAAATCTCTTGTCCCAGTTTTTTATCGGCACAATAGTACATCTCAACATAAAGTTTTTTAAAAAAAACAAAAATATTATACAATAATTGATAATAATAATTACAAAAATCAAACCATATCACAGAGGAGTAGTAATATTCAGTCTCAGATGTCTTTGAAATTACGAATAGGAGACCCCCAACAAACTTCAGAACACACTCAGTAACCGAAAGATTCGCCAATATCAGCATTCGGGGCATGCAACAATAATAAGCGTAGTTTGTTCTATGAAACGGCAGATGAAACAATATTTCGGATCTTGTGGTTCTAATAGGGACATGTAGATTGATTTTCGAAAGTAGGTAGGGGCAGTCAGTTCTGTTATTGAAGAGGTTGTAAATAAACATAAGGTCTCTATGCTGACGTCTAGTTGTAACGTAAGAACTTGTGCTGTACACTTTCAAGGCTACGAATATGGTTAGCATAAGAAGGAGACCATACACTAGAGCAGTACTCCAGGCAGGGTCTGACTAAAGCACAGACAACAATTTAATGGAGTTTGCGGTCCGAAAAGCATGAGTAGCTCTCTTTATGAAACCCAGCATCTGCAAGGATTTGCTGACTATATAGCTGACATGTGGGACGAAAGAGAGAGAACTATCAAGAGTGACACCCAAATCCTTAACTATGTCCTTGGATTCTAGTTGAACCCCATTGAGGTGATACGGAAATCTTACAGGATTTTTGAGGCGATAACACCACGTGCCAAGGGCATCAAGCTGAGCCTGCAGGTGTGATGCATCATTTATTGAGGATACCTTGGCGTAGATTTTCAAATCGTCCGCAAACATATAGGATTTTTCCACTTTTTCAACATGTGTAACAGGATTCGCCCAACTTTGTGAAGCGATGTTAAAAACTTCAGTTTCTATAAGCTCAAGTACACTGGAGTTTATAGTAGGGCAAATATTGTTACGACAAATGGCAGATTTCAGTTGGTGCCAAACATGTTCGATGGGATTAAATATACAATGGTATGGTGGAAGCCTTAAAACTGTATGCCCTAGATTTTTTGCGTAATTATCACAGAAGTATTCCTTTTGTAGTTTTAAACTTTGTAAAACCTCAATTAATTGCTTTTTGGTGTAATCTTCCTGAAAATAAATGTCATTATCATACATGTAGTTTTGGATTGTTGCTTTTGTGTCACTTGAGCAGGAGGGAGTCTTGGTCAACTGCCTACTATGGTAGCTTGCATTGTCCATTACAATTATGCTATTCGGAGGTATATTTGGAATTAGCTTGTTTTTAAACCAATCTTCAAATAAATCAGCAGTGGTGCCCTCATGGTAATCCAGATCTAAATGTTTTTTTGTAGACAGAGAAAGTCCATTTGGAATCCATCCGTCTTTAGATCCAGCATGCAAAATCGTAATTCGTTTACCTCTTTTTGATGGCGCGCTTGTTTTACACTTGCCGCTTGAGTCAACCCAACCGTTTTCCGGGGTATCATATGTATCGAACCAGGTTTCATCCAAGTTAATAATCGGCCCTTGCTGAACACTGTAAATCCCAATTTTTTGTAGATATTTGGATCGCCATTCCCGAATTCTACTGGATTCCATTAAAACTTGTCTTTTATTAATTTTTTTAAATCTAAAACCAATGTGTTCGATACACTTCCAGAACGTTGCTCTGCCACATTTAACGACGGTTTTATCTTTTTCAAGCCTCTTTATTAAATTATCTAATGTAGGCACGCTTTGTTCCTCGTATAACTTTATTAACTAAATTTTACGCCGTATTACATCTTGATCACTTCCATCTACCTTCGAGAAAAAGCCAGTATCGGTTCTTTTTTCGCTAAAATGGGATTATTCACAATTTTCCATACGGTTGATGTTGGAATTTTTGTTAATGTGGCCGTTTCTTCTAACGCTGCTTGCTTGCTGACCGCACGTTCAATGAGAGTTGAATAAACATTGTTTATAACTTCCTTAGTTTCCACAGAAAAATGTTTTCTACTTTTCGACGGGGTTATCTCCTGAGATACATTGGGCTCGCATATATTTTCCATGACTTACACACGATTAAACAAACGCTGTATTACACACGAAGTAAGAATAATTACTAAGCTTAAAACTAACTAGAGTGGCTATATATAGAGTCTTTAGAACATAATTTGTTTTATGGGATTAACCCTCTCATTTTGAATCAGGTAAAAATCGGTTTAAAATCACCAAACTATTACTTTAATAATGAAATTACGTCTTCCGGATTTGCAGTTTACTTTAAGACATTTTTAAATACGGACCATAATTTACCTGCATTTATTCATTCATTCATTGTTTGTTTATGGTCACCCTTGGATAATCCCATTCAAAGGCAAAGTGTAACTTTCTTATATCTCTGGACAGGCTTTACCTTATCGATATGTGCGCCCCTAAAACATCGAGGATTTTTGCTTTTGCCTATTATAAGTGGTTTTTCCCTCTCACCTTCCATATTTGCACAGAACAGAATTGTAAGTCGTTGTTTTGCTGTCTTTCTTCCAGTACACTTGTCATCTTTCAATGCACTTGTTTTGGTTGGCAATGCACGACAGTAGAGACCTATCTCATCTGCATTAAATACGTCCCTTGGGGCATATTCCTTTTAAATTGTCAATGGTTTTTCTTTCCAAACAGTTACGTCTTCCATATTGATATCGGCTGATTTGCCACATATTTTCTTGAAGCTAATATCCTGCCGACGACTGAATTTTTCTAACCATTCGATGCCTTGAAGTTACTATAGTCCTAGGCATTGAGCAGATTCGAGGGCTTTTGCTTGAATTATGGGCCCGGATATTGGTAAGTGCTTGTTTCGAGGCTTACAAAACCAGTTAAAACTGCCAGTCCTTCGGTTTCGGGTTTTTTTTTTGTTCTCCGTTACCACCTTCTTGGAAACAAATTTCTAACTTCTGCTTTATTTCGGAGCAACATAGTCTATTGGGTTTTATCCATTTTAAATTTTTCAGTCAACTCCTGGTACTTAAACCAGTTTTTTCACTTTACTTGATTATTTCAATTTTTTCGCATAAAGAAAGACTTTTCCTTTTTCCGGCCATCTTCAAATATTCACGTTAGTCCCAAAACACACAAAAACTGTTCAAAACAAAACTAATGTTAACAATCGATTTATCAGCCTTTTAAAGCAAATCGAATGGATCCGCCTGCAATAAAGTAATTAGTGTATGTAGGTACCTATATTTCTTACGAATTTTCGAGTCGGGTTTTACTGCCCCTCATGGAGGGTGTTTTTAGCATTAATGTTTACTAAAAATTTCGATGATGAGTGCCCGCGGTCGTTTAACAGATGCGCCGGTAAAGAAAGGTATAAAATAACGGAATTTCCATTTTTAAATTGGGAAATTCATAACCGGTCGATAAACGAAGGTTAGTTTGGCTTATTCGAAAGCAGATATATTAAAATGGCTTCTGATAAACATGTTCTTACACCGAATGAAAGACGTCTTATTTTAAAAGTTGAGGAATATTTCAAGAAAGAGAAGGAAAATGGTGGTCCTTTATTATCTACGGTGGCGGTACAACAACGAACAGCGGATTCCTGTGGCATATCACGAAGAACTCTGATAAATATTTACAATTTAGAAAAACACGGCCATATATTGAAAAGAAAAATAAAAAGCGCCGTTTAAGTTTGAAAACCAATGATTTGCCAGAAGGAGTTAAATGTCAAATCCGAGGAGTTATTTATGATATGTACAAACAGAAACTGGTGGTAACTCTTGATTCGACCCTTGAGAAAATCAGAAACAGAGAAATATGTGACATTGGCCGTACTAGTCTTTCATTAGTTTTAAAGCAGTTGGGTTTAAGTACCACAAAACTAACAACCGAAAAATTATTTGTGAGCAACAATACATTGTTTCTAAGCGGTGGTCGTTTTTGAGGAAATACCTAGCTAATTTAAGGTCCGAGAATTCAAAACCTGTGGTATTCTTAGATGAGACATGGATTTTTGCGAAGGGAAACCAAACAAAATATTCATAGCAGTATGGGTCAACATACTGCTATTCAAGGGTTTCATCCGGGAATGGAAAAAGATATGTCGTAATACACGGCCGGAAGTCGAGAAGGATTTTTGCCAGATGCAAGTTTAGTTTTTACTTCATCGAAGAAAGTGGAGGACTATCATGACAATATGACTGCCGCGATATTCGAGAACTGGTTTGAAGAATATGTGCTTAAATCACTCGAAGAACCCTCGATCATTATTTTAGAGAATGCTTCATATCACTCACGAGTTTCTGAAAAAATACCAAAATAGTTCCACCAAAGATGAAATGAGGAACTGGCTAAACACCAGAAAAATAAAAAACGACCATACATTTTTTTTAAAGCAGATTTGTTATCCGAAATTAAAGTACACACTGCTGGTAAGGATAAGTCTTACATAGTGGACTCCCTCGCGGGGAAATACAGGTCGCGAGGTCTTACGTCTGCCCCCATACTAATGTGAATTTAGTGGTATTAAATTAGTGTGGGAAATTTGCAAAAACTTCTATGACAAGCATGCATGTCAAACGACGAACGAAGAAAGCATTTTAAATTTATGGAATAAAGCTTTAAAACAAATTGGACCAGAGACTTGGTCAAAATGTATTCACCACGTGGAAAAATTGATTCAGATACTTTTGACTCGGAACAGGTCATTGATGAAATAAGGCCAATTATTATAACTTCTGATAGTTATAGTGACAACAGTGCTGATAGTGATATTGACGATTAAATGTACATTTTATGTAATAAAATTTCTAATTATTATTATTATTTACATAGTTATGAAATAAAAAATAATTAAATAAATAATTGTAATGGAAATTTTAATTACGGCCCATATACACTGCGTCCATTAATTATGGAATAGGTAAAAAAGTACTCAAATTTTAAACATCCATATCTCCATCAAAATTATATCAATCCACTCAATTTTTGATTTATTAGGTAGGCCGTCCCTTGGACTACTTAGCACAAAGTATTTCACCTTACTTTATGTCTTTTTTATACAGGATGATGGCTAAGATACCAAGCCATGTAAAATGTGCTAATTTTAAAATTAATGTTTGGAAAATACGAAGCAATGGAAATTGAATTTTATTAGTGTACTGGTTATAACTTTATGTTAGGTACTTACTGTACAAATTACAGCGCAGTGCCGTTCGTGCCAATTAAAAAAAAAATAAAAAAATAAAAAATGGAATAGGTAAAAAAGTACTCGAATTTTAAAATCAATATCTTCATCAATCCATTCAATTTTCAGTTTATTAGGGAGGCTGTCCCTTGAACTACTTAGAACAATGTGTTTGCCCTCACTTTATGTCTTTTTTATACAGGATCATGGATAAGATACCAAGCCGTGTAAAATGTGCCGATTTTAAAATTAATGTTTGGAAAATACGAAGCAATGAAAATGGAATTTTGTTAGTGTACTGGTTATAACTTTATGTTAGGTACTTACTGTACAAATTACAGTGCAGTGCCGTTCGTGTAAATTAAAAAATCTGTATATTGCAAATTATATTGACTGAAAACTTGTTACTTCTATTTTTATTTACGTTGCTAGTCAACCAATTGCCCTTGTCAATTTATCAAGATTATAAATTTGTTGGCAGTTCTTGACAAGGCCTTTTGTTTAGTTTCTTTTTTTAAATGAATGCCAATATCCGATTCATATCTCCAGAAGAATGTTCCTATGCAAGAGGACTGTTTGAGCAGGGCCGGTCTCAGTCTGATATTGCCAGAATCATGAATAAAACGCAAGGGGCTATATCAAAAATTTTAAAACGGTATCGAGAATATGGATCGAATCAAAGAAGAGCAGGGCAAGGCTGACCAAGGAAAACAACTGCTAATCAGGATCGGTTTTTAACAACGCAATGTGTTCGGGAGCGATTTACAACAAGTACCAAGCTACAAGCACGGTTGTCAAACGTTCACAATGTTCGACTATGTAAGCAAACAATACTTAATCGCTTAAAAGAGGTCCAACTGAAACCGTACGAAGCAGCGATAGGACCAAAGCTGGAACCGCACCATAGACGTGAACGATTGCAGTTTGCTCAAGAGCATTTGCCATGGGGTGAAGATGAATGGGCTAATGTTTTATTTAGTGACGAATCCCGTTTTTGTCTATACAGCAATGATAGACGTTTAAAACTGTTTCGAAGACCTGGTGATCGCTATGCTCAGTGTAATTTTAAAGAGCGGGTTAGTTATGGCGGTGGATCAATTATGGTTTAGGGAAGTATATCTCTAGAGGCAAAAACGGAATTGGTATTTGTAGAGCGATTAACTAGTGACAGGTACATTACGGAAATTCTTCAGGAGCATGTTGTGCCTTTTGCTCCCTTTATTGGAGAAAACTTCATTTTTATGCAAGATAACGCACGTCCACATACGGCGAGAATAGTAACGGAATATCTAGCAGAAACGGGAATTACCGTAATGAATGGAAAGCTCGAAGCCCAGATCTTAACCCTATAGAGCATTTATGGGATCGAATGGGTAGAGAGGTTCGTGCAGAAGCTAACCCACCAGAAACTTTGGCTCAGCTGAGATTGACGCTACAAAGAATATGGGAAAATATGGATCAGGTTTTTATAAGAAATCTGATTCTCAGTATGCCAAATCGTTGTCAAGCTGTCATTAATGCCCGTGGAGGAAATACGCGTTATTAATTTTTATTCTTATAATTAAGTTGTTTCTTTAAATTGTTATTACTATTGTTAAGTTAGTGTTATATCACGATTTTTTATTTTTTTTTAATTAACACGAACAGCACTGCGCTGTAATTTGTACAGTAAGTACCTAACATAAAGCTGTAACCAGTACACTAATAAAATTCCATTTTCATTGCTTCGTATTTTCCAAACATTAATTTTAAAATCAGCACATTTTACATGGCTTGGTATCTTAGCCATCATCCTGTATAAAAAAGACATAAAGTAAGGTGAAATACTTTGTGCTAAGTAGTCCAAGGGACGGCCTACCTAATAAATCAAAAATTGAGTGGATTGATATAATTTTGATGGAGATATGGATGTTTAAAATTTGAGTACTTTTTTACCTATTCTATAATTAATGGACGCAGTGTATTTAAAATTAGTAGAAATTGTTTGAGGACCGCTGTCTATTTTATTCTAGACTAATTTTGACCATAATCGGTTAATGACAAATTCGCATTCACTCACTCCATTCCATTTTAAAATCTTTATTTTCCTATTTCTCTTATAATATTAAGCCTATGTCTAAGTATCTAGCTAAAACTAACTAAAACTAACATGTTTTGGGCGCATATGAGCCGTAAGCATACGGCCCAAAATGCGCCCAAGAAACCGAGCAAGCTCGGCGGCCGATATTTTGGCCTATGGACACTCTTAATATTTGAATCTCTAGCGCATTTCACTCGCGTCCCGGCAGTGCCTTAACGGGTATTAACGGGTTTTTATTACCCCGAGGGGTGTAATCGTCAAGTTCGCAAAAAGTTTCGACGAATTGACTTGGAAAACCAATGGCAAGCATTCTGGGAAAAGCTCAAAAAAAAAAACCAGTAAAATTGATTCAGGTACTGAAATTTTGTGCCCGCCCGCAGCAGGCAATCGCAATGCAGTGGAAATGACTTTCACTCACTGAACGCAGTATATTCAAATATCTTCGGGTCACAATATGGGGTGTTAAAAATTCCATGACCCGAGCTAAAAAACACGCACTGTATAAAAATATAATAAAGTAATTATTGTGTTTTTTAAAATTACATATTTATTTAACAAATTGGCACACAATTTATCGCGCCTTGGGTGCAAAATATAAACGCAATAACTCAAAAAAAAGCAGAAAATCAACACAATAGATTCAAATACCGGGAGGTAAGAATTGACACAGGCGCCACAAGAAATCTCCTAAATCATGGAATAATAATCGATTTATTCCCTAAACGTTTTGACCAGAAATAGGCCATAAAACAACTTTAAACTAAGAACAGCAATTTTCTACCTGTAAAAGTCGCCGACAAACGGGACGAAACACAAAAATATCACCTTCAACTGGGACTTTAGGTAGGTGGGTATGAATAGAAAAAAGTCACGATAAGATTGAGGTGCGATAAAACGAGCCAACTTAATTAAGGGAAGGGAAACTCTCAGGTCAAAACGAACTCCAACGAATATTTTACAGTTAATATTTGTTTAAGGTAAAAGGCATCCGCTTTAAAAATATTTATCTGTGTAAAGTGAAATGTTACCTTATACTGTGAGAACACAAAATATGGAAGGAGAGAAAGAAATATGTGTAAAGTACAATTCATTGTGTTGTAGACAATGTTAAAGATTGACTAAAATGTACTTCTTGGACTTTATTTTATTTTTGTTACACGAAGTTTCGATTAGCTTATTCAAATCGGTTACAAGTACAAATTATTTTTGTACTTGTCAGAGATTAAAGATGCTAGCAAATCGAAACGTCGTATTATAGCCAGTAAATGTTGTTTATAACGACTTTACTCCTGGACAGAAAAAAAACGGGCAAAGAAAATGTTGTCAAATTAAATGTTCGAATTATTCCTAATTCGTACATCATCATAAAACATTATTGTTTCGTACATCAACCCATAAGGGTCGTAAAGTTACACAGTACACATTACCACAAGAGGGGTTGTCAAGTTAAATGTGTATCTAAGATGGGATTCAAATAAAGAGTGGTACACCATCTTCGCCGCTGAACAACCAAGTTCCAGAGACACTACCCTTATTGCAAAGCAACTGGATGCTGATTTCTTGTTTAGTTCAATGACATGTTTTTCAAATTTGAGCTTTGAGTCGATAAAAAGTCCAAGAAATTTGGTGTCAGACCTATTTTCCATTGGCTGGTCATTAAAAGTAAATCCAAATGTTAAAATACTAGTTTTTTTCAGATTAAAACACAAAGAGTTAGAGTCGCAACAAGTTTTCATTCTTTTTAAGTCACCATCAACCATATTCTTCAATTCCTCTTGGTTTTTCGAGTGCCACAAGAGAGTGGTGTCGTCTGCAAAGAGTGTCAAACTTCCCTGAATATCCAAATCCAAATTTGCAAGATTGTTTACATACAACAAGAACAATACTGGCCCCAGCACTGAACTCTGAGGCACCCCAAGGTCTACACCAGATGAACCAAAACAATTCCTGTCAACCACCAAGACCTCCGTCCTTCCCGGCAGATATGAAGTAAACTAGCGATGTGCTGTATTACGGATGCCATTGCGCTGAAGCTTCTGCAGCAGTACTCGATGATCAACACAATCGAATGCCAAAATACCGCCGCAAGAACCTCGCCCTCGCCCTCATTGATCATTCAAAATATAGCATCGCTTGGGTTTTACATTTAGAAGTCGTTGTCGTTTGGTAAGTAAAAATCCAGTCATGGGTACTTTTTCTAAATTTATCAGTTACTATTACTTTATTGGTTTCTCCTGCCCTGAATTATTTGTGACCTATTTTTCATTTCACCCATTTCTAGTTTATAGATCCGTGATCCATCTGAGGCAAAGTTTGTGTTTCGAAAGAAACATCTTATATTTATTTACCTTCTTATAAAATAAAAATATACTAATAATATCGGTGAGAAGCTTTAGAATATATTCTAATCAAACTGTAAATATTCACTCACAGTTTTATTTAGGCGATTGTCCAAGTCCCTGTACTTCTTGGCATGTTTTGGTGTTGTAAAATTAAGATCAAATCTTTGTTGTACAGTGTCATAGTAATTAATTTTCTCTAACAGCATACACTTGTTTAAATTCAAAAATGTTTGGATGAGCCTTTCCCCCTAGCTTGTTTAATCTGTTATGCCAACCTTCTACTGAATTTGAAGTGCGGTGTTTGTCTTTGTGACGTATCCATCTTCTGGAAGATATGCCAAACTTGCACACGTATGAATATGGTCTCACGTTCCTTTTTTCGTTATACTTGGTCACCAGTCCCAAATCTTGAGCCAGAGAGCTTGACTAAAATTGCATCTTTTGACCATGACCTCTGGAAAAATGTATTTTAGCGCATTTTTTGCTGCGCGCTTGAAATCAATGTGGGCTTTTTTCGGAATAAAAGTGGGTGTTTTCTTTAAGTACCGTAAAATGGGGTTACTTTGCCTGATGTGGTAACTTTGCCAAACGTGTAGTGAAATTAAATAAAATTCATTTTTTAAATTTGGCAACACTGTAGTGTTGTTTTAGAATGTCCGAGCAACAAGTGGTGGTGTAACTTAGCGTCTGCGATAAAATATTACAGTAAGTTAAACTTCATTAACTAAATATAAGTGGATATGTATATTGCTATATTTACGCATGTCTGAACACGTTGCTATACTAAGGCGTGTGGAAAGAAAACCGATAACAGTAGATATACCAGTTTTGGATATGAGGTAGATTATTATAGGTTAGAGTTGTAAATGCATTAGATGTTGCCAAACTGCTACACAAAGGAAAATTAATTCGGGTGGCAAAGTTACCCAGCATTTTTGTTCTTGGAGTATCTTTTGAATTAAATCAGCTTTTCGTTTTTCTAGGAAATGCCGCGGGAGTATATACAATTAGGTGCCCGACGGTACAAGGATTATACGGACGAGGATTTGGATAGGGCCGTTACTGCTGTACGACAAAAAAGGATGAATGCAAAAGTTGCTGCTGACACTTTTAATATTCCTCGTAGAACCATCCTAAATAAAATTAAAAACTTGCACTGCGGTAGTGTGGGTGCACCAACAGTTTTATCAGAGGCCGTAGAAAGAAGCTTTGTAGATGTTGTCATAGCTTGTTCGGAATTTGGAAGCCCTCTTAGACTGTTTGACCTACGCATGGTAGTGAAAAGCTATTTGGATTCTAATGGTTTGACGATAGCTAAATTTTCAAATAATTTGCCAGGAAAAGAATGGGCATTTGCTTTTTTAAAAAGATACAAGAACCGTTTAACACAAAGACATTGCCAAAACATAAAGCATGTGAGAGCAGAGAAAACGGAGGAAGAATTTAATCATTATTTCAATAATCTAGAAGTTACCCTAGAAAATGTCACACCAGACAGAATTTTAAATTTTGACGAAACTAACTTATCAGATGACCCTGGCTCTCAAAAGTGTCTCTTTCGCAGGGGATGTAAATATCCAGAAAGGGTTTTGAATTCAACAAAAACCGCGATATCAGTCATGTTTGCCGCAACAGCATCGGGGCAGGTTCTCCCACCTTATGTGGTGTATAAAGCGGATCGTATAATATGACCAGTGGTGTATTGGAGGACCACCAAAAACAAGGTTTAACCGAAGTAAGTCCGGATGGTTCGACAGCGTATGCTTCCTAGATTGGTTTAAACGAATTGTTATTCCATGGGCCCAGTCTCTTGAGGGCGATAAAGTAATAATCGGGGACAATTTGTCATCCCATGTTAACGTTGAAGTTTTAACAGAGTGTCAGAGGTTAAATATTAAATTTGTGTTTTTACCATCAAACTCGACGCATTTGACACAACCCTTAGACATAAGTTTCTTTAGAGCTCTAAAAATGGCATGGAGGCAGATTTTGACTAATTACAAAATCAGAAATCCAAGAGATTCAGTTTTGAATAAGACCAGTTTTCCAAATTTACTTAAGACATTGACTCAGAAAATTGAGATGAACCATTCCTCAATAATAAAAAACGGATTCCGAAAGGCTGGGATTTATCCAATGAACAGAAGTGAAGTTATTAAAATGTTGCCGAAACAGAGACTTGAAGAAAATGTCAGTAACCAAGTAGGAGACGCAGTGGTAAATTATCTTAAAAAAACTCGCAGTTCAGATGCTTCCAGTGAAAAAATAAGGAAAAAAATGGTCCGCGTCGAACGCGGAAAATCCGTAAGCGTAGAAGACGTTTTACCAAAACAAAGTTTAGCAGAGGAAGACACAGATACAATGGAAAAAGAAGGAATCTCAGAGAGGGATGGGACAGATGTTGAAAATGATATCCAAGAGATAGCAGAAGAAGAAAAAACCCAAAAGACTGAAGCGACAGTAGTCAAAGAAGGAAGCTTTGTAGTTGTACAGCTTGAAGCTGCAAAGAGAAAGGTTCATTTCATTACACAAATTATTTCTATGGAGGAAGCAAATCTTTATAAAGTAAAATTTCTGAGAAGAAATGGCAAAAGATTTTGTTTTCCGTCAGTTGATGACGTAGCTTACATTGTTAAAAGTGAAGTTGTGAAAATTTTGTTAGCGCCAAGTTCGTGTTCAAGTTCAAGGGAAATTTATGAATTTCAAGATGTGTCAGAATACACTTTGTCTTAAGAAGTTTGTAAAAACTCTTTAGTTTTTCTTTAAAGAATGTTTCTTTTGTTTTTTCTTAAGTTTTTATGTGTTTTTGTTATTTTACAATATAATTTTTTGAAATTTATTTCATTTAGTTTGAAGAAATAAAGTATGTTTAAATACAAGGTCGTAATTTGCTTATTTATTGACAGATTTCTGAGAAATTTATCTCTATATTAGAGGAAATTTTCCAAGGAATCCAAATATGCTATTAGTTGGGCTATCTTTGCCTTTTTGTTGAAGTTATAGGCCGTGGCAAAGTTACCCCATTTCGATGGTAACTTTGCCAAATTTTTGGCGTTTTAAAAAAAATAGATAAAGCTAACTAACTAGCCTCAAACTATAGATTTTGTTTCCAAAAAGGCTAAAATTTCACATAGTTTTATATCAAGTTTCATAGTTAAAAACAAGAGAAGTTATTCAAAAAAAATCTCGAAAACCGGGCAAAGTAACCCCATTCTACGGTAGTTTAAAAAGCCTGTTGTAGGTAACTTCTTTGCGGTTTGCGCATAGATTGCTGGAACAACAGCACCTGTTGCATCTGAATGACTTCCCAAATCTACTTGGATCGTGGAGGGTGCAACAGCTTTTAAATGTTCCATCCACGAAAAATCCTTGTGTAAGTAACTGTCCTCTGTGGCTTGCAAAAATTAATATTTTGTCCTCCAGTGCATCGTTCACAAGCAGATGAGGTTCTATTGTCTGTGGGGTGTTAATTCATCTAATTTTTTTGGTAAATCATTTGTTCCCAATGCTCTTCTATGCCTTTCTCTGTAAAATCGACTATTAACCGAAGAAAAATCTGGAAATTCGACTACAAAGTCAAGTCTCGCATCTCTAGCAGTCATCAGTTTCTGCCTGTATATTTGAAGTATCTGAACCATGTAATTCGTTTCAATTAACAAAATTTGAGGAGGTCTCCTACACATTTTAACAAGATTTCCTGTAATCGGTCCATCTTTTGCCGGGATATTAATTATTGCATCTTTAACATGCTTAAAGACAAAGGGCACTTCTGACAATAGAGATTTATCTGACTATACGAGATTTATTGATTTTGTTATAGGACGCAGGATATGTTTACAATGTTGTAGGTTTTCCAACCATTATCGTCTAATATTAATTTTTGAATGGTTTGGTCGACACCAGTACACTGCAAAGCTTCCTTGTTTCTTAAAATTGAATTCACAGTGATAAATAGAGCACCCCATCTTGCTTTTGTGAGTACTTTTAGGGAAATTATTTTATTTTTTTGGTAATTTTCTGCCCGAGCATTTTTAAATGCCTGTTTATAACATGCACTTTTTAATCAAAAAAACTTATAAATATTATTTGAAATACTTACATTTAATAATACAGTATTGCCCGAAAAAAACAGCACTGAACTTGTAATCGTATTATATATTTAAAAAATACATATTATTGACACTTTATTATATGTTCTAAGTGTGCACCTCCTCGTTCAAGACAGACTTCATAACGATGTTCTAAGTTTCTGGTCATGTTATTGAATAAGGGTTGTCTCAGAGCTGCGAAGAAGACTCTAACGGCATCCTTTAATTCATCGATGGTTTGTGGTGCCCGTTTGAAAACGGCATTTTTAGCCATGCCCCAAATGTATGCGTCTGGAGGTGTGAGGTCTGAAGAATGTGAAGGATAAGGGAAGTCAGTAAATCGTGAAATGAATTTGCTTGGAAAATGTTATTGAAGAAATTGACGAATTGCGGCAGCAGTATGCTGAAAAAATTGGTTTCGAAATGCCAAGTTACGTGCACGACAGAATTGACGTAGATCAGGGATAAATCGTGTTAAAATGTGTCTGTACCTCTGTTGATTAAGTGTGACTTGCCTACCATTCTCTTCGATGAAGTACGGACCAATGATTCCGTGTCCGGACACAGCACACCAGACACTCACTTTTGCACTATGTAAAGTAACCTCTTGAACCTCATCGGGTCTGGCAAAGCCCAGAAATCGATTTGTGCGACGATTCACATAGCCTGACAAGTGAAAGTGTGCTTCGTCTGAAAACCAAACATTTTTCAAAAATTCAGGATTTTCATACTGTAACGCGAGAATTCTGGCGCAATATTCCACTCTACTGCGATAATCCCGAGGATGTAGTTGTTGATGTACCTGAATCACATACGAAAATGCACCCAGCTCCTTCAGGATTCTTTGAAAGGAAGTTCTTTTTAAATCAAGTTGTAACGCTGTCCTTGCCTGGCTGGCTTTCGGATTTTGTAAGATTTGCTCAAAAACACGTTCATGGTTATTGTTGTTGTTAACTGTCCTGGGACGCCCCGAGTTTCCTTTTCGTTGGCACAATACACTACCCATATTTCTGAACTTTTCAATAACCTTCAAAATTACAGCATTACTTGGAGAACGTTTATTAAACCGTTGTGTGAATTGATCAGACACGTATAGCAAACTTGCACCATTATGTCGGCCCATTCCGTATGAGCGAAAATAATGCTCTACCAGAAACACTTTCTCCTCTGTACTTAACACCATTTTTAACAATTAGGCCCTACTAATTACTTCTTTGAGGTTTACTTGACAGGTCTATACTAGCTAACTTGAGTGTGACAGCGCACGCATAAAAACACCGCCAACTTAGTTTCAGTACTGTTTATTTCGGGCATATCTGTATAAAGCAAGTTTAGTAATTAAAACACAAAATTTCCGTATTTTTTTAAATTTTACTGATGGGATAGAAAACATTCTTTTTCGAAAATTTAAAATCTCTATTTTTGAATACACGTTTCTCAACCGCATATCGATGTCCCGACCACAAAATCGCTGGTTTTCCTATTTGGGTTGTGATAACTTGCTCATTCATTTTCGTTTTTTTTTTTAACAAACATTGTGTTGCAAAATGATGCTCACAATTCATTTTATTAGGTAAAGTACTTCCCAACATATCTCGTTTGGCTTAATGACTACAATAAAACCCCCCATACACTCGGCTTTTGCTTTCGCAGAGACGTATTAACCCACATTTATTTTTAATGCCAGTTTATAATAACAATAGATAGGTACATTACTTGATTTGTTATCAAAATTAATAAACTATCTAATTAAGGTTTTCTACAAACAACTTAATTATTAGGATATTTCTTAAAACTTTTTAGTTACAGGTACCTGTTTATATAGCTAATATAAATAGTAAACATAAATTTGAAATAGATTAGTACCTATTTATTTTATTTTGAAACAGTGTGCAACAAGTTAATATTAAAAGTATGTGGAGACCTTGGGAATCTTCAGCTAATGCGATATCTAGCTACCCTAAACATTCCAGGAAGCATTTATCTTCTGACACCAAAGTGATCGTGAAAAATGTATGTGAATCGTTATTAAAGAGCAAACACCCTAAAGTAATTGCCATTAAAAATACCAGTGTAATGACGAAAGTTCCATTATCGACGGTACGAGATATTATGCTAAAAGGACATTTTAAAAGAGAAAAGTTTTCGGTGAAATTCCAGATGAAAGTTGGAAAAAAAAAATAATAAGTATATACCTGACAAAATCTTTAACATATTTAACCATCCCGCACTTGAGCAAATTTTAATTGGTTCTTGGAAAATAGCGATTATTATATAGATTTAACTATAATAATAGCAAAATAATTTAATTATCTATTTAATTATTATTTATGCTCAACGCGTAATTCTAAGATAATTTTGTTTTGAAACCTCTGATTTCGCCCAGTAATAGAATACAGTAAACCAGTGGGATGTTCGGTGTGATCAAGTATAGCGAAGGTGCGAAGATATTGTAACTTAACCGACTTACTGTTTTAAAAGCGATAACATCCCTTGGTGATTTAATCCGATATCGGACTTCTTAAAACGCACAGACTTTAACCATTGCTACTATAAGGTATTACTATGGTAGATTTCGTTGGTTGGCACGCTCATCGACAGTTTTATATGGGTAATTTTACCAAGAAATTCTTTAAAAACGTAGGATTGGCAATCGAACAGGTAACGGGGTTTCTTTGGGTGTTTACGATATAATAAAACTATTATTGCAGTTATTAGGTCAAACGAAATATGTTCGGATGGGCTTCACCTGAAATAAAATTAAGTTCAGGTCAGGAAAGAATATTTAAATGAATTGTTAGGGATGAACTAGTTACTTTTATGAATGCTGTAACTACATATAATAAGGGATATTTTATTATTGTACCTGACCGGCTAACATCAGATAATATCGCCTAACATTTTGAGTCATCCATGGTCAGTGTACGAAATGAGAATGTACGAAAAAGGAAATTACCAAATATTCAGTAACGTTCGTATTTTTGTATCGATTTTAATTACAATTATTGCAAATGGTAGATTAATTTATTAAGTTTGTATTTAACTTTGCGAAGTTAATAAAGTGGCAAGTATGGTGTATACAAGGAGATACAAAAGTTTTAACACCCTGTAGAGAAATTGAGTATCACAATATTGTGTTAAGTTGTACTCTTTCTGTAACATTTCATTATTTTAATTCATATTAATATCTTAATATAAAGGGATAAATATACACGCTTTTAAAGGAAACTATGCATTTTTACCAAAAGTTAAAAACGGGCAGAAGGTGTTCCACGAGCTGTTGCACTAAATGACGATGCGACAAAAAAATGCTATACCAACGCCATAAGTACTGTAAGATTGCGTTTAATTTAAAAATAGCGGTAGTATTTGGCATGCTGTTTTATAAACATGGTAACCTGTATGGGGTATGCACAAAACATAAGAAGTTGTTAAACAAATGAGGTCAATTTATTAACAAGATTGTTGCACAGCTGCATACTCATTACAGTTTACTAAGGATGAAAAAGTGAGATAATCTGTATCTTGATACTTGTGACATAAAACTTCGAGTAGCGCTTAAGATAAAGTTTATGTAGCTTTAATCGTTCAAAAACAAATACAGAATCTAGTTTAAAATATAGATTAAACGTGTTGAATCCACACAAAGGGAAAGTTAAATATTTAAACCTGTCAAATGTAAATCAAAATCACGATAATCTTATCAAAATTTCATTAAATTAAAAAACAATAATCGAAAAATAAAGTTTGTAAACTGGAGAAGTTCCATTTTATTTATTTAGCCCTTTGTTAGATGCCGCAATCTTCAATTTTGAATTAAAAGCAGAAATGATCATTCAACAACAAAATTTTAACATAAAACGGATACTTCAATGTTTTAACTTCTTAGAGGCAATATCCCTGAAGATGCCTTGTGCCACTGATTAGGTGAAACGTCGAAAACAACTTCGACGCCGTTAGTTAATATGAATAATCAAAATTTATGGAATAAAACACAAAGTCTGCTCCACTAAATTAATAAAATAAAATTATATGCCCATACATGTTTCGAAGGCATAAACCTTCATCCTCAGTGGGTTAATATTAAGATGTAAGAATATTATGAAGAGACCAATGACATTGTTAAATTATTAAAACTTATGTTGCAGAAAAAATTTTTTTATATTAATTTTTTATAAGAATTCATATGTATACGTGAACTACATTATGACTAATAAAAAGGGTTTTTGTTTAATTATTGATGTTTAAACCCAAATTGCCAAACTTTGGCTATACAAAATTAATCCAACCATTTGGTATGACTTCACCATGATGGTCGTACCCCATTTTGCTTTCAATTTCAATTTCACAGTAAAATTTGAGTTTTACAATAAATTTAAAATAAAATTAAACATCATTTATCTTTATATCCTTCTATATTAAACAACGCTTACAAATGACAATATTTTTTACTAAAGTGTAAGTGTGAAGGATTCAGACAGGTGCAAAATAGCAGGGCGCTTTCAAAATATTGCGGGGGGCGAACATGCCCTTAGTTACGTCACTGCATGTACAAGATTTTGCCAAGAGACACTAAATCTAAAATTATCAACCTACTTATTGGCTTAATGACCAATATATCTAAGCATATTGGCCCACCTAAAATAAAAATAAAAATCAACACGCGCCAAACCGATAGTTGCTTAATTGCCAAAGGAAACATATTTTACAAATCTTGTTATTACAAGAAATAATTCCGAAATTTATTTTTTTAGCCAACGTAACATATCATCGTCGCAAGTTGAAAGAGAAGGGAACTACAAACCCGGGATGTATGTTAATAAATTTCCTTAAAAAATTACCAAAACAAAATAGTTTCTTTTGAACTTTATTGCAAGTCGATAGATTTAGTGTGGGATGGGCCGTTTCGTTTAGGTACCCCTGCGTTCTAAAGTATTTAATGTTCCAAAAATATCGTTTTTGAGCCTTTGAAATTTGATGCCAATATTAATTTTAAGCAGTTCGTTATTTTTCATTAAAAATTAATTACATCTTATTTTTAACAGAAAGCGCAATTTTCGAAAAAATTTTAATACTTTCCATGAAATGGAAGGGAATAATTTTTCGAAAAGTTTTACAAATTCTTGGAACAGGGAAAGCAAGAGTAGGTACCATTGCGTAAGTTACGTCCCAAATATCCATGTCCTGGTACTTTGAAGCTTATAAGGTAAACCTTCGTCAACAGATAATCACCCTATGATCAAACACACAAGTTAACTATAGACGCTAACTTCAAAATTAACTGTTTTTCAACCACAATGAAACATTAACAAGTAGGCCTTTTTCGGTTGTTATCATGGACACGGTACGTTAAAAGTTAACTTGTGTGTTTGATCACAGGGCTGATGATAATTCAAATTGATTCAAATTCTCCCTTTTCTCATAAGTTTGCTACTTGCATTAATTTTTTCCATAGATTATTAATAAAACAACCTATAATATCATCCACAGACTACAAAAATTACAGATCTTTAATTATTTTCGGAATATTTCTTCAGAATTCAGAACTAGCTAAATTTTTTAAACTTCTCAATATCTCAGTTGCTTTCAGAATAGGTGGTATTCAATCAACACTAAAGACAAAGTGGACCCTCTTTTAAAATCAAAAGTTTGTTCACTGCATTGTAGAGATTGTTCGGGTTAGTCTTTAGCAGGAAAATCGCTTACGCAGAGTTCATGAATATCTCAGCTTAGTTAATAAATAGGTACCAAAATACCGATGTATCCAACCTTAAATCTGCATTTGCAACCCATTTACTTGAATCAAAACTTAAATTATATCCATCTGAAATGTTAATGTTTTGCAGGAATGCCAGGAAAGTCAATAACTTGATCTATTAGAAAAACTAGAAATATCTGAAGCTTAAAACTAATACCCAACCTGAAAATTTATTTTCGTTTTGCCAAAAATCGTTTATTGATTAACAGTATTGACGTTGGTATGGTTGATGCAAAACAAAACCGATGCACGTCATCAATCAGCTGATCATTGTAAATCCGTAAGAAAACACGAGGAAATTAAATTTGGGCAAAAAGTATTAAAATTTTATGAGATATTAAATTTACTACAAACTTAAAGTATTCTTCTTTGATACGAACCCACTTATAGCAAATATGTTGTATATTTAAGCTTATTATTATAATTTGAATTTTATTGGCCGATAGTTGGCAACACAACGGTGCGGTGGCCGCCAGCTCGTTCTTTGGCTTTGTTTGACGTTTCGTGGAAAACTAACCTTAATTGTTTTGTGCTTCTGTATTGCTGTGCCGTCTATTTTTTAACAAAAACTCCAGATCTTTTCATAAATGGCATTAAAAAACTGTTCTTTTAAGAACAACAAAAGTGTACATACATCATACATATCTCTGTGAATTACGTTGTTTACTATTTGTGAAAAATGCCGAAGCATTTAAATAGGCGGTGCAAAGAGCTTGTAGCTTCTTTAATAAGCTATTTTCAGGAAGAACTTAACAACAATACCCCATTGTTACCGTCGACCGCAGTTAGAGAAGTAAATTTAAAGAGTGTGTTAAGGTCTATCTATTTTATATCTACTTTACTAATTTTTAGCGTGTAGCAGATACCCTAAATTTGAATATGTCTACTTTAAGCGCAGTTTCAACAACAGTTAAGCAAAATAAATTATTGGAGTCACCTAAAAGGAAATGTTCTTATTTAAAGAGAGTTGTAAATGTGTCAAGATTGGATATAAGTTCTATCCGTGACACTATTTATGGAATGTATAAAACAAGTTGTATTATTCAAAAACTAATATTTTACATTGGTTGTGCTTAAGCTGTAACTTTTTTTAGAACATCATGTAACTTTGACAACTTTAAGTAAGAAATTAAAAGACAGACAACTGTTTGATGGTTGCCTTAACTCTTTAAGAAGCCTCTTAAAGGAAATAGGCTTCGGATGGAAAAAAAATGAACCGAGGCGAGGGTTTATGGAACTTTCCCATGTAGCTTTCAAATGATTGGTATTTTTGAAAGAATTTATAAATGAAAAAGAACCATCCTTGTACCAATTGGTTTTCTTGTATAAGAAAATTTTTTTCAGAATGGTACCATTGGTCGATCTTGGCAAGATTAAAATAAAAGAAGTGTTAGATCTACTAAATTTGATGGTAAAAGGTATTATGCAGTAAACAAATCTATAAACTATGGGAAATTTTTGTATATTCATCTTGTTTTTATGAAAAAAACTGTGTAATTCTATCACTCGGATATTTTGGTTACAAGCTGGCAACACTGTCGATAACTGACGTCACTCGAAGGGTATGACGTGCATCGGTTTTTGTTTTGCATTAAGTTTACTCTGGTACTTATTCGACTTTTATATTGAATAATGACTGCCCGTTTATCCCCTACTGCATACTTACTAAGTGTGGCATCTTTATTTGTTTTCTATACTATTTATTGTACCTACCGTGTTTTACCTTGTGAGTATGTAGTTTTAATGTTTTTATGAATTGACATCTCTTTGGGTCTGATAATGCTTCAAAGGCGAACCATGTTACCCTGTTTCAATACATTAATTGAGACCGACACCTTGTGTTTACCTTTGGCTTGAATATATCCATAAAACTGTGTCATTCCATAAAAATCAAGAATTTTTTACAACAAACAAGATGATTAATAATTTTATTGGTAGACGGTATCATAAATCCTGCTGCAGTATTATTCTCTTTCGCCTGTCATGTTAGCTAAATTACCATATAAAAGTCGTTTAAACGGCCTGCAATTTTGCCAAGAAAGCGGGAACCCTGTGTGGGTTTATTTTTGATACCGGGTCGCACAAGTCCCAAAGTCACAAAATTTAGTATGAATATTCAATATTTTCCTCACCCTATACAGAGTGTTATTTTATGGTATGCTAATATATTAGGATGTGATTCTTGGTATCATTTTAAGAAACAAATTTCATATGAACGCATGTCCTAAGCATCTTTACTTTTGAGCTACATGGGTGTTAAAGTTTTAAGGAATCGTTTTTTATATTAACTCCCATACCATCTTAGATATTTTTGGGAAATTTGGTGTACACCTTCTATGCATTAAGAGAAATGTTCTGATGTATGAAAATCAAAAACGAATTTTACGTATTAGATATTAATTAGCCATATAATCCAGTGGCGGCTCGTGCCCTATTCTACAGGAGGGCTACCGAAGGCTATTTTTGTTTTATTTATAAAATAGGCATATTAAATTTTCTAAAACTTATTCAAGCATTTCTGTAATAATTATTAACCTATACCACCATTATTATACGTAAATAGCGCGAAACAAACGACCGACACACACAGCCCTCATCTTCTCAAGCGTCGCAGCCGACTGCCGGCTGAAATTTTGGCAGCCTTTAGCCGCATTAAAATTGCATGTAGCGAGCCGCAGCGAACGTGACCGACGCCGCACGATCTGGCGCTTGTTACGTGTAAATTCATGGCTGAAATAAGTTGAGTCCTCATTATAAGGCTTCATTCCGTTGCGAAAATCGCCTATGTAGAGTGGTCACCAGGGACGGACTGACGGACATCCAAATTATGATTGTTACAAATATAAGACGAACAAAAATATTGCATATTAAGACATGAGGACACCTGTAAATAAGAAAATAGCATATTTTCGGACGAGGATGCAAATTAGTGGACGAAGCGCAGCCCGAAGCAAACGTCCGACGAGGAGAATATGATTTTATTACGAGGTTCACATACTATTTTTTCTGTAATCGAAAATGAAATAGAATAAATTGCAAGATTGTATGTATGTATGTGGCCTAGGCCGGGAATATAATATTCTTATAGTACTGTTATATAATAATATGTCTCATTGCTTAAGGGGGATTTACACGGTTCCAGTAGCTGGAACAAGTGCTAAAGCCACTAACTAAAATTTAGTTAATGGAACCGTGTAGACTCCATGATTTAGTACTTGAGCAAGTAAACCTTTTAGTCAGTAGTTTAGTCAAGTGAATAGAAGCAGGTTCTATTTACTTGAGCAAGTGGCTTCCCCCACTCTTGTTTTTCGACTGGCTGAAGCGAACTGGACGCGTGTAGACAGAATAGTTTAGTCGATTTCAGTAAAGTATAAGTATATTAGTAGGGTTTTAGTTTTGAATAGCAGCGCAGTGCATCACATTGCAATGTCGTCTCGTTGGACTGAAGAAACAACCGTTAAATTTGTGCAAGAATATCGAGAGAAACCGTGTCTTTGGAACACAAAAATTTTACTTTACAAAAACAAGCAAGCAAGGGATGCGGCCCTTATAATCATACAAGATAATATGGGGATTGAAGGTTTTGGGGTAAACGAAATAAAAAACAAAATAAAAGCATTGAGATCCACCTATTCCTAGGAAAAGAAAAAAATTAAAGATTCCAAAAAATCGGGGACTGGAACAGAAAGTATTTACGTGCCAAATGTAAAATAGTTTACTGAAATGGACAGTTTTTCTTTGTTAATTTCTTCTGATAAAATATTAGATAATTATCTCCACATATATTCAAAACGCATTTTTGAACAGATAATCTAACAACTGTACTTGCCGCCATTTTAAAAGTGTTCAACTTATCTGAACTATTTCAAAACACTAAAATGCGTGTAGACAACCACTTGAACAAAAACAAATTTTATTTAGTTACTAGCTTTAGTACTTGTTCCAGCTACTGGAACCGTGTAAATCCCCCTTTAGGAACAGTGAACAATACTGGACTAATGACTTTTGTGGCGTCAAGCCACGCCAGAAAGATTGTCAGTTTATGGACGATTGCAGAAAAAGTGTTTTTTTCTTAAAACTTTAAAACTCTGTAGTTAAAAAGTTAAAATGCTGAAGACCTATATCTAGGACCGTTTTTTTTTAAATGGTCCCAGGAATCACACCCTGAAATATAAGCGTATCATTAGTTAACACCCTGTACCTGCATCATTTTTGTGGCTATCAGCTAACGCATTTTTACCTTTGCTTGCATTAAATATTATCTTTGCTTCGTTTCTGATGTCATTCTCACATGTTTTGAGACACTATCAGGTAGTTTAAAATTCAAGTTTTATACCATTAATCATTTTATTTTCGTAGGTAATGTACTCAGGTTTAGTAAACAATAATTTGGAGATGCTTTCACACTTTTTGTTCGTCTAAAAATGACCTAACACTAACCGTTAAATTGTGTTTTTGCAAGCGCTCAGGACTGGAATTCCCACAACCTCAAATAGTGACAATTCTATAACCTCGGGAATTAATAAATGTAATCTCAGAAGTAAAATACTCATAATGTGAAAATTAATTATTTTAACAAAGTGTTTTTGCATATTTACATTTCCTCTTGGTACACAGGGCTTATCCCTAGGAGGTCTTGGGCTCATAAAAAAAAACGTTCGAACAATTTAAGTATACCTCTTAATACCAATTTTTCCGTTAGAAATGATAGATTTGTATCGTCTCAAAGACCTATTCTTGTATATATTCAGCACAACAACACCACGAATAGGTGTTCATTGTACCACTTATTTTACAAACGCCTGAATGACACAACGTCTTATTGTCAAGAGGCTTATTAGGCAGATTCCTATTTCTAATACCTACTTCAGCAAAAGCAAATTCCTTCGTGGACAGGGCTGGAATGTGAAATTTAATACTGCCACATCATACAGGTAAAAATACAAACAAGAAAAAATCAAAAGGACTTAAACTGGTAAAAAATGTGGTACCATTTATAATGATTTGTGGTTTGGGTGATTCACCACGCCTTTTATATTGTTAGACTTGATCTCCGATTTATGAATGAATAATGCAGGCCTTAATGCTACCCTGTCGGTTAAAGTTCCAGGTAAAAAGACGAGTCTTCTCGAAATCCAGGTACCACGGAGCCGGATGCCTTAAATTCCGAATCGGTGAAACACAATCCTCTATTAAATATGGATTCTTGACTGGTTGCGACAAGATTTAGGCCTGCTCAAGCTTGTTAACAGTCGATTGGCCTTGTCTAAATATAAATTGATTATATTTGCTCATTTAAGTATCTAACCTGTTTTTTTTTAAACATTACCTTGCATTTTTATTTCGGCAACAGTATTTTTCGAACTTTTTATTATAGCTAGAATAAAAATATCATCATGAACGTAAAATTAAAGCTGACAGTCATGGTTCGTGTATTCCTACATAATAATTGAATACACAATATGTTTAATAAAAATCTATATTTTACATGGTTTAATTCATATATTATAACAAAATTCCAGGGCAGTTCCAGCGACGCAGAAATTTTAAATTTGGCACAAGTACACCAGGGGAAAAATCGTCGATTGTACAATAGCCACCCCTAGCACCCACACAGTTAAAGGTCAAATAAGAACTTAAACGTGACCCAGTTTTAGGGGTTGAAGATTCAAATTAATCAAAGAAAAAAAAATTCAAAATCTTACTCAGACCACTTGGGGAATCAAGGTAGGGTCGCCAATTTGCCGGGAAATTTTTGGTTTTTTGGTGAAATGTGGCCTAAAAGTTGTCATGTCACTTTTGTGTTTAAAAAATGCGTGATAAATTTATGTATGTTCCTTTTAGGACCACATATTTTGTTGCGTTTTGTGAATATATATATATATATATTTGGTTTTGTACTTGCGTAAATATTATTATTATTACGGCAGTTTTTATGTAGGTTATTTAAATTCTACTACATAGGCAAAAGAATTTATTACCTTGGGCATATTTTAAAGAATAATATTACATTCTTTGAACTATGCCTAGGGTGACCAAATGTACTCTTTTGAGTCAACAAATACTCTATATTCTTACTTTTTGTTATATTTTACTCAATATACTCTTTTTTTCAAACATGAATGTGACTTTGAAGTGCTTTTATATCAATAAAAAAATGTGTTAACTGCTTTCAAGGTATAAATTATAAATTTGACCAGATGAGCGTTATGTACGGTACGATGCAGAAATCTGCGTCCATAATAAAAATTAAATTATTTTAGTTCTTAATCGAAAACCGGACTTTCCACCTATAAGACATATAAAGCTGTTTCCATGGACAGGCTTAATTAAAATTTTATAAATCGGACGATTTAAGCCTTTTTTATCACTTTAAGTTAATCTTTATTAACCTTCGTTCAATTCTCCATTTATTATTCCCATGCACGGGCATATTTATGATAAACATCTTTTAATTATCAATAAATTTGTTAATTATCGCCAAATGCACAACGAAACATCTTGGAAGCCTTATAGTCCAAGCTTTCATAGTACAAAACCCTACATCCTCATAATACTACACAACAATTCTCCGAGTGAATTAAATACATAATGGTAGGGAAGCAGAATTAACCGACTTTTTTAAACTTTTTATAGAACCCCGTGTTTTTTGGAACAAACAAGGAACATTTTTTAATCAAAATTTAACCAGATTTTAACGTGTAAATTAAGAAATTAAAAGAAAAACAGGGCTTATCATCTGTTCAATAGCTCAAGTTGGTAATAACCCAAATTTTATCTAAGTCTCTTTTGTAGTTTTTTTTATCGCCTAATTCTTGTAGCTGTGGTATCAGACGAACATTCACAAGGATAAAAGAGTATTCTTGTTTCAAGAACATTGTCACTATTGTCAGTATTTACTTAGTTTAAATGTTACGTTTCTTTGTTTAAATAAATGTTATTCGATTAATGCACTAACAAAATTTAGTATAAGTATACAGGGTGCTTCAATATTATACCGACAAATTGAAACAGATTCCTGTGACAGTGATTCCTTGACAAAAAATAATGAAAAAAGTTCACATTAATGGAGGTCCAGAAACCCCTCGTAATTTTTAGGACACATGTTTATATGAACTTTTCTACTTGAATTTGGCTCAGGAATGCGCATTAAGTAACACCCTGTATACGTGGTTCTACTCGGGGTTCTATACAACCAAATGATGTACTGAAATCACGGAGAAAATGTTTGTAAAGCATCTACTTCCCAACATATCTCGTTTGGCTTAATGACTGCAATAAAACCCCTCATAAACTCGCCTTTCGCTTTCGCAGAGACGTATTAACCCACATTTATTTTTAATGCCATATTATAACGCCAATAGATAGGTACATTACTTGATTGTTATCAAAATTAATAAACTGTCTAATTAAGGTTTTCTAGAAACAACTTAATTATTAGGATATTTCTTAAAACTTTTTAGTCACAGGTACATGTTTATATAGCTTATATAAATAGTAAACATAATATTCGAAATAGATTAGTACCTATCTATTTTACTTTGAAACAGTGTGCAACAAGTTAATAATAAAAGTATGTGAAGACTTTGGGAATCTTCAGCTAATGCGATATCTAGCTACCGTAAACATTCCAGGAAGCATTTATCTTCTGACGCCAAAGTGATCGTGGAAAATGTATGTGAATCATTATTAAAGAGCGGCCACCCTAAAGTAATTGCCATTAAAAATACCAGTGAAATGACGAATGTTCCAGTATCGATGGTACGAGATATAATGCTAAAAGGACATATTTTAAAAGAAAAGTTCGCAAAAATACCGGAAAAATGAAGTGCGTAGATGATTGTGACAAAGATGTTATTCGCAGGAAAATATACCAAATGTTGTGCCCACGTTAGATTCTTTAAAAACACACGATTAGCAACTGACGATACAACGATATCATGTAGCAGGACAAGTCTTCACCGCGCTTTGCAAAAGATGGGATTTAAGTATAAGAAAATAAACAAGAGATAAATTATTATGGAGTCCGAAAGATTAAGAAAAATGAGATTTCTGTACCTTCGGGAAATAAAAAAGTTTAGATCCGAAAAACTCATGTAGTATATTAGGTAGGATTTTGTTCTGTGCATGGGAGCTCCGACTATTACTTTTGGAAGTAATCTAGTCATCGCTCATATAAATTAGTCTCACTTCAAAGTATACCGTCAATGTGTCAAAACAGAAAATACAATCATAATAAAATTAAGTTTATTTGTCTACAGTTGACAGATATCCTCTTAAATTATGTGTGTGATGGTGTGCGCGCCGTGTGCTTAAATAAATGTCATAAGCCCCTTTCGAAAACGGTGTAACGATGAATAGTAGATTATAGAGCCCGATCTACTAACGTAAATAGTTGTTGCATGCAGTGACGTAGCCACAGAGGGGCGATCACCCTCCCCCGCCCCCCTTGGCCTTGCGTCCCTTTACTACTTAAATAATAATTCTTAAAAAACATGATCGGTCTTATTTTATTTTTAGTAAAGAGCGATGGGAATAAACTTAATAAAACCGGTTTCGACCACATTATATTAATATTTTTATATAACGGACTTTAACTTCATTTGGGGCCTACGTTCCCTAGGGAGCATAAAGAAGGTGAATTCCTACGAAATTTGAGATTTTGGGCGTGAACCCAACCCCCTCCCCCGCCCCAAAATGCTGGCTACGCCACTGGTTGCATGGAATAGGTAAAGTTTAGGGTCTCAAGTTTAGGAAAAGTTTATCTATAGTAGAGATTATTTAAAAAGACCGAAAGGGCAACAAAACCTAAAACAAAGAAAGCTACAGCTTTTAGTCATCTTTCTTTTTTTTTAACAAATCATAGGGATGAAATTAGCAAGTACCAACCCTTAATTGCCTCTCTTTGTCAGGTGTGAGAAATTAAAGCGAAACAAAGAACCTTTTCCCAGGTACACAAAAATTCCGGTACGGGCGAGGAATTTTGAGGTTTATAAGACATTCGAGAATATTTCGTGCAAAATGTTTAACGCTGAGACACGGAAAATTATTTTAAACGTTTTGGAGTATTTTCAAAATGAAAACAAAAATAGCCTTCAGCCAATTTCAGCTGTGAAATGCACTTCAGCAGCCTGTAAGATTAGTAAGAAAACTGTAGCCATGCAGGATCCGAAAGGAATATACAACAGGAACCTCTCCCAGGGTAAGTGGTTTGAAATTTATTCACATATGAATACAGGGTGTCCCACAGTGAATGGCGTATTAGATGTTTATGGACCAAGAAATTATGCGATTTTTATATTATATAATATATAAGGATTGTAATTTATTATAAGTATTTATATTCAATAACAAAGTAATAAAAGAACATGTAGTCATAATAATCAATTTCCTTTTTAGACTAATAGAGAAAAGCGTTCCCCAAAAACAAGGGATTTAACTGAGGCGAGGAAAACTCAAATAAGGAACGTAGTTTACAATATGATTGCCACGCATAAGTATGTCACACGGCAAAAGCTAAAAGAGGAATTGCATGCCAAACAAATTATTGACCTAAGCAGCTCCACATTAGGTCATTTGTTAAAGCATTTGGGATTTAAATTTAAAAGAGACGCCCAAAGACCAAATCCTAAAGCCGCCACTGAACATAAAAACTATAAAAAACAAAAATATAAAATATTACGATTATCAATAAATTAGCACATTATAAATTATATGTAAAATAAAACATAATTTCAATAATAGTGGTTTCATTTTTAATTTTTACTTAACTTCTCTGAAATAATACATTCCGGATCTGACCCAATATCCCACCAGCATTCACCAGAGATATCAATCAGTTTATAAGGGGATACAAAATACACCCTCAAATGACATTATGCCTCTCTTCCTCACGTAGACGCTTGGGTACCTGGTAAAAGATAGAACACTAAGACTTATGTGATTTATTATTTTACTCTCTTTAAAGGGCGTCAACTGGATATTGTATGAAAACAAAGAACACCCTGTAGCGTTCTTTGTTGCACGTTTTATTGGGGTTTCGGTCTTTTTAAATAATATCTACTATACCCAAAGCACTTTTACTATACAATCTGCTTGCTGGGAGCCCCTTAAGTTGTCTATGTTGTAATCGTGGTATAAATGCGGTTATCAACGGCGGACTGCTTCTGACAAGGACGCCTCCTGCTGCATAAGCTTAATAACAACAAGTCTTAATTACGTAATTTAAAAAAGCTGTAAAATATCAATTTGCTTATCCGACAGCCTCTGTAGGTTCCCAAAATTAATTTGATTAGTGTAATTTATATTAATTTTCTTTGGGGTATATCTTAAAATTATTCATGTATTCGTCCCTTCGAAATAAATCTTGTTTGGCTTTCTTGGAAGTTGGACCTACCTAGTGCACGGCCCCTTCGGTGTAGGTCTAATCATGACCTTATATTGGCTTACTTGTGCGATAGACTGTTGTGAGTCACTATGAGCATCCAATACTGGATTTAATATTAGAGCTGTTTAGCAGGTTCGGAATCGAGAACCGGAAACTTTTTACTCGAATACCAGACGTGGATTATATTCATGACTTTTAAAAGTTCTTGTTAAGTATACTTGTTATTATAGTCTATGTCAGAAAGGTGTAGAGTAATAAAATGGGAAATTCCGTCCAGTTCGGCTCAATTTCGGTGTCCGCCATAGGCGCAGGTAAACTTTGTGCATTAAATTATTTATGATAACTAACCAAAAATTTTAGAGAATTAGGTTAACGGGTATTAAGATAAAATAGTATTGTTTGTAATATTAAAATTTCAAGTAATTGAGTAAGAGGATTAGGAAAGGTATGTTTTCTGGCCTGAAGTGTCAAAATTGAAATATTGTGTTGGGATTAGTTAGGTAGTAGATTTTAAAGTTACGTTTTGCGTTTAACAGGTACCATTTAAGAAGTACCGAGTTTGGCTCTGGCCTGTTTGGCTGGATCATATAAATAGGTGGTAATTTGGAATAAACTTCATATATCGTGTGTGAGTGTATGACCTTAATAAGTATATTTGTTTAGTTTAACGCATCAGTATTTGCTGCTAAGCCGTATATAGTGTTCACAGTATTATAAGATTAGTAATAAAATGGCGACATTCACACCAACAAAAAGATGTATAACAATAATTCTCCACTATCAGTGAGTGAAAAAGTTATTATTTTAAATGTACATGATTCCATAAAATACGATTATCCGAATTTTACTGTAAAAGAAACTGTCGACCGATGTTCCCGAATGACTGGAGTTGGAAAGTCTAACGTTTTTAAATTATTGCGGGAGAGAAAGACAGCAAGTCAAGTGGAACCTCCCAAGAAAAGTCCAGGCAGACCAGTAAAAGTCCTTGATGAAGACACCAAAAGTGTAGTTCGAAGAAAAGTTAATTTTTTTTTATTTAAAAAAAAATATCCACCCTAGATAAGATTCTAATGGAGCTTGGCCAGGATGACAGTATTCCGTTTATAACTAGAAAACTTATATGGACCACTTTAAAAAATATGGATTTTGTCTGGGAAAAGCATAACCGTAAATCACTTTTACTGGAAAGCGATGAAATTGTTTGCTGGCGACGAAAATACTTGAGAAGTATAAAGCAGTGCAGAAGAGAGCAGAAGAAAATCTTTTATCTTGATGAGACGTGGATTAATGAAGGTTATATTATACTACCAAAATTGTGGCAAGACAAAAATATAACCAGTGCTCGCCAAGCTTTCATGGAAGGCCTGTCAACGGGTATTAAGGTGCCTTCAGGTAAAGGGAAGAGACTAATAATCGTCCATATTGGAAGCAAAGAGGAATTTTTAAAAGAAGGTTTGCTAACCTTTCAGTCGTTCAATACGGCAGATTACCACGAGGACATGAATTCGAATGTTTTTGAGGACTATTTTGGTGAAATGATAAAATATCTTCCAGCTGATTCAGTAGTAGTTATGGATAACGCAAGCTATCATTCGCAACGCATAGAGAAGACTCCAACTTCATCTTGGAGAAAACAAGAAATTATCGACTGGTTAACCACCAAAAGTATTGAATTTGAAGATAATTTGATAAAGAAGGAACTATTAGCTATAGCAAATTTACACAAGCATCGTTTTATGAAATATGCCGTGGAAGATATAGCAGAAAAACATAGTGTAACTGTGCTGCGCACACCGCCATATCATTGCGAGCTAAATCCTATAGAACTTATATGCGTGCAAGTAAAAGGATTTGTAGCAAGACACAACACGACATTCAAAATGAAAGACGTTAAGCTACTGTTCGATCAAGCCATTAAGGAAGTGACACCAGAGAACTGGCGAAAAGCAGTCCATCATGTCATTAAAGAAGAGGAGAAAATGTGGGATCTTGACCACCTGATCGATCGGACCGTCGACCCGTTAATTATAACGTCAAGAGGAGATGACAGGTCCTCAGATGACGAAGAATATTATGATTTTTATATAATTTAATTATTTTTCTGTATTTGGTTTTTTTTTATAATGTTTAATAAAAAAATAAAAGTACCTAATACTATGTACATAATGCCTAAATTTTATTCTGTTAAAATAAAATTCTTTCCTTCTTACGAGTATAATTTAATTTATTATAATTTTTACGAGTATAATTTAATTTAGTATTTTTTTAAAAATGTTTAATAAAAAATAAGTGTAGCTAATACTATGTACATAATGCCTAGTTTTAATTCTGTGAAAATAAAATTCTTTCCTTTTGACGAATATCTTACCAGCACGCCTTTGCCACACCATTTTCAGTGTTTGTGAATGGATAACAATAGGCAAAACCCATAAATTGACCCAACCCCGGGTGGTACTACCTGCACTTGATGGAAAGAAAGAGTTTTGCAATGAAATCAATGCCAAATTATGAAAGTGGGTTAAATATTCGTTGGGTCACTCTGTAGTCCCTTTGCATACCTAATGAGCTTTTATTACTCTACACCTTTCTGAAATAGACTATAAATGATTCTGCATGCACAAGCTTTTGATAATGGCATGATGGATGGACAATACACTAGCAACTTTTGCAGATGATACTGGTATTTTATCTGTTAACAATGAAGATGGAAGATGATGCAAAATAAACTGCAACAACCCATTCAACAATTATGATTCTTTCTTTTTATTATCATAAGGCACAGCACTGCAACGATTAATCCTTTATGGCGCTTTGCGAGCGATGTGTGTGCGCAGGAAATGATACATGTACAATGTGTGCAGATTATACTCGTTGGGGAACACGGCCTCAAGAGGTCGTTCCAGAGTGATGACGTTCTCCAGATGAAAGAATTTTTAAACAGTGTCGTTCGAGGGACACTAAGCTGAACCACGTACAGGTGGGCTGCAGTGGCTCATCGTATATTTCTACCATGCACTGCTCTGGGTGGAATCAAACGGGCAACCTTAGTTGAGCACTTGCCATGAAAGTATTTGTAACATAGATTCAAGTCGCCAACCTGCTTTTGATGTTCAAGGCTTTCCAGATCATGGTCACCGATCAAGCGAATGGCTCTTCTTTGGATGGAATCCAGCAATCTCAGGGTATTTTCTAGGAAGGGAGCCCCAAATATGTAAACAGTATTCCAGCAATGGTCGATTTTGGGCTTTATAGAGCATTAAAAGTTTGTTGGGGTGTATACAATGGAAAAGTATTCCAAACTTCTGCGAGGCTGCCTTAGCAATGACCGCAATGTGAATATGCCAAGACATATGACTCTCCAAATTGACGCCCAATAAATGAATTGATAAGGCCAAGGGAATCGAGCTTCCCGCCATGACTATATCCGCGGTTCTTCAACATTAACTTCTTTAGCCTGGGTATTTTTAGCATTGAATTCTACTTGGTTATTGTCACACCACGACAAAATTTCATTCAGGTCTTTGTTGAAATGTAAGACCTCTTGCTGCCTATAGATGTGCATTGTCAGTAGATGTTTGAGCATCCAAAAGCTGAAACAAGTGTGCTATCATCAGCGAAGCAGTTTTCCAGCCAGAAGGAAATATTCCTTTTTTGTAAGATAAGTTAAAAAGCCTACAATATACCCGTGTTAATTCATCAGCGCATGGCATAATTACGATGACTGCAATTTCGTCAGGACCAGAAGTTTCTTTGGTATCAAGACTTCTTAAGATTCGTTTAATAGGGCGCTTCCGGAAAAAAAATCTCCGGCATTCTCGATTGTACGGATGGAATGTTGGGTGGAGTTTTACCCTGAAAATTAACCGTTGAATGTGAAGAGAATAGTTCCGCCAGTAAGTTTACTTTTTCCTGCGCTTTAGTCGCAATAGTGCCATCACAACGTATTAGAGGTGAAATGGTTGACTTAGTAAGTTCTGACTGATGGCCTTAGCTACCAACCAAAATGATTTTGATCCGCTAGGACATTGAAGAAGTTTAACTTTGAACCTCTGATTGCGTGCTTCTTTGCTTTGGTTTATCGTTTGCTTGCATTGGTTTCGAGCGTTAACAAAGATGGCACAATTATTGGCGGTAGAGTTTTGACGCCATTGTCGGTAGAAATAATTTTTTGATTTAACAGCTCGTTCGCAATTTTTGATGAACCAAGGCTTGCCGTTAGAAGGGCACCTTTTTGAGAAACGTTCCGCCAAGGAAAAGTTCGGAAATGGTCATCTAGGTCATCCCACTTAGCTGATGTATAATGTCAGATCTTGCGTGGTTTAGAAGGCTGTTCGGTTATTGGTATAAGTTTGTTCAGTGCTAAAATAAGGTTGTGGTCAGACGTTCCCAACGGAAGCTTCACGGTGACAGTATACAGGTCGGGGATTGAAGTTAAGAAAAGATCCAACAAACTAGCAAAATCACCATCTCGACCTGAAAGAAAGATTCGAAAGAAAGATGCAGGATCAAACTAAAAAAGCGTCTGTTCTCATGCATTTATAAATAAAAGTAATAATTAAGTAGCAGTTGGCATAAATAACAAACAGATTTCATAAACATTATGTAGCTTTGATATAAAGGGTTTTCCAATAAGAACGATATGATTTCAAAATGAAATAAAATTAAAATTATTTCAGATACAATAAAACTTTTTATATTATCTTAAAGTATAGTTGATAACATTTATGTTTTGAATAACACATCGTTTAAATGTCCTCCGCGACTTCGTGTACACGAGCGAATTCGACAAACCCAATTTTCGATGACTTTATGCAATAAATCGGGCGTGATCTGACGAATGCAGGGTTCAATGTTCAACCTTAATGCATCAAGTGTTTGTGGTCTGTTTGCATAAACCTTAGATTTCAAATAGCCCCAAAAGAAGTAATCTAAAGGGATTAAATCACAGCTTCTTGGAGGCCACTGAACAGTAGCATTCCTTGAAATTATCCTTTCGTCAAACTTTTCTTGCAGTATATCGATAGTTTCATGAGCAGTGTGACATGTGGCACCGTCTTGCTGGAACCACATATCCTCCAAATCAAGTGCATCTATATTTGGCCACAAAAAATTTCTTAACATCTGTCGATATCGTTCACCATTCACTGTAACTGCATCTCCTGCCTCATTTTGGAAAAAAAATGGTCCGATGATGCCACCATACCATAAACCACACCATACAGTTACCTTTAGCGGATACAAAGGCTTCTCATGAATCTGTTGTGGATTGTTTTCACACTAAAAACGGCAATTTTGCTTGTTAACGTATCCACTTAACCAAAAATGAGCTTCATCTGAAAAGATAATTTTTTTGGCAAAAATAGGATCCCTTTCAAGTTGTTCTAAACTCCAAGCAGCAAATTCTCTGCGCCGACGATGGTCCAGTGGCTTAAGTTCTTGGGTCAAAACAATCTTATACGGGTGTAAATTCAAGTATTCTTTCAAAATACGCCAAGTTGTCGTTTTTTTAATCCTTAACTCTTGAGCACGACGAGGAATTGATAATTTTGGATACACTGCAACACTAGCTCTTACAGCAGCAATATTCTCAACAGTTCTTGCGTTTCGATGTCTTCTTGGTGCTTTTGCATCGTGAAGAGTAAAATTATTTTCAAATTTCTCAACGATGCGACGAATGGCAAGCAAAGAAGGACGATTATTTACACCAAAGTTTTCGCGAAGTGCGCGATAAGTGTTCACAAAAGATCGTCTATTTTCATAAAATTTTGGATAATAACCAAACGTTCTTGAAGCGCGTATTTAGCCATAATAAATTGTTATAGTTTACTGACAATAACTGACAACTGGTGACAGGTATTACTTTATTACCATGGTTACCATATCGTTTCAAAATCATATCGTTCTTATTGGAAAACCCTTTACTATGAAATAGAATTCTCGGGTTGCGCCAGTAATATCCAAATAATTTAGCCTTTCTAAAAGTAAATACTAATGTTCCTTGCTACGGCGGAAACAGCGACCTTCATCGATATCTCAAAATGGACACTATTGATCAGATCATTGGTAGTTCTCGATAACGCCAACCTGACACGAATATCCAAGAGGATGAGACCTGAACTAAAGTTTTTAAAAAATGTACATGGCGACTACAAAAACGTTTCAACTGCTGCTAGTTTAATTGCGTTATATATAACGTTTACCGCGCTAATTATCATACATTTTTTCCTATGCAAGGACCACACCTGCCCAGGTCTCACGATTATGCTTGAGCATTAGCAGCTATAGCCGTGGAGGATCGCATTCTTAGGGCAGACAAATGTTCGAAGATAATACAGACTGCGTGCTAGACTGTAATTAGGAAAGGTTTTTATTTAAAAAATGAGACCCAATTATGAAAAATATTTGGATAAGAATGTTGAATGAAAAAACTGGTTTTCTAAATCGTTTTTGTTCTATATATAAATAGGTGGGTGTCATCAGGTATTCACTTAATTAATACAAAAGACGTGGGTAAAGGCATAAAGGAGAGCCTTTTTTTGCCAATGATGCAGACACGAAACAGTGGGAAGCCCAAAAATTAAAATCACGGATTTGCTTATGGGACATGCCCTTTATATTTTTATCCACGCGCGGTAAATTGAAAGTGCTTTGCCCAACTTAGGGAAGTAATGTGTGTGTTTAAGGGGTTTCAACACCAATAATAATTATTTTATATCCAATTTCTCTTCGTCAACATGCATAAAATCAAAAAATGCTTATACAGTGTGTACATAAAGTAAGGAACAAATTCATTCGTAAAAATCCTCAGACACGTATATAATAATTTTTAATTGCGCATATTTTGACATATAAATTTATTATACAGGGTAACTCATGTGGTAGATATGACATTATCGACGATTTTTTTAAATGGAAACCCCTATATTTTAGTTCAGATCTGTAATCCCCAAGAACAGCTGATTTCAAAAACATAACACACTTAGGGCCTAAAATTGATAGTTTCGTAGCTACAGGGTAAAAAAATATTTTTTAAAAGTATTTTTAATTTAAAAAAGTTAAAAAAATTAAATAAGCTATTTAATTAAGTGTTGATATTGTCCTCCTTCTTGTGCCTAGCAGTACTCCAAGCGATCAATAAACTCTTGTTGGACTTTTATTATGGTTTCTTCTGAAATATTCCTGCATTCTGTTGTTATTCGATTTTCCAAATCTTTAATATTGGCAGGTCTTATTTTATAAACAACATTTTTCAGGTGACCCCACAAGAAGAAGTCCATCAGTGGTGTAAGGTCTGGAGACCTAGGCGGCCATTCAATAGGCCCACGTCTTTCAATCCACCTGTTCGGAAAAACTTGATTGACATAATGGCGCACTACTGCTGCATAATGTGGAGGTGCGTCGTCTTGTTGGTACCAGAAATTTTCATCTAGAATTGCAGGATTATTTCTACTCGGATATAAGTTAACTAGCGTAGGGATAAGAAAGTCTTGAAGAAACTGAAGGATAGTTAGCCCGTTTACATTGTTGTCAAAAGAATATGGCCCAATTGTTTTGTTTTTCACTATACCAGCCCAAACATTATTTTTTTGAGGATAATGAGTATGATGCTTACGCATCCACCTGGGATTTTCTTGTGCCCAATATCTACAGTTTCGCCGGTTAACTTCACCATTTAATTTAAAAATGGATTCATCCGAAAATAGGATATTTTCAAGAAACAAAGGATCTGCGTTACATCTTTTCATTAATATTTGACAAAACTCCATCCTACGATCTGGATTATCTTCATTCAAGTCATGAACCAGTCGGATTTTAAACGGGTGCCATTTTTCTACCGTTAATAGGTTATGAACGGTCATAGCAGCCGCCTCATGGTCTATGCCAATTTGGCGGACGAATTTTTTATCATTCCGAATAGCTGGACGGCCTTTCCTGGGAAGATCTTCCACAGAACCCGTTTCTCGAAATTTTGTTTCAAGTTTACTCACAGTTGATCTAATAATTGGTCTTTCTGGGTACTTAGCGTTGAACAAAATGCAAACTTCTTGTTGGGTACGAATCCTATCACCATATCCAATCATCATAAGAATTTCTATTCTTTGTGTGGCAGATAAACGCATAGTAACTAAATATTAAAATTAATTTTATTACTTCTACTAAACTTACTAGAAAAATTCAATATAATGACAGCATAATGCCATTATCTAAATACCATATAGTTACATAACAACAAATAAGCCTACTTAAAACAAAAACATAACAGTAAATAAGCCTACTTTTAAAAAAATGTATCTTAAATAAAATTATTTGTTCTACCCTGTAGCTACGAAACTATCAATTTTAGGCCCTAAGTGTGTTATTTTTTTGAAATCAGCTGCTCTTGGAGATTACAGATCTAAACTAAAATATAGGGGTTTCCATTTAAAAAAATCGTCGCTAATGTCATATCTACTACATAAGTTACCCTGTATAATAAATGTATATGTCAAAATGTGCGCAATTAAAAATTATTATATAGGAGAATTTTTACGAAATGTTTTTAGATTAATAAATAATGAATTTGTTCCTTACTTTGTGTAGATAATGTATATAAAAGTCGCAGAGAATTTCTTTATCTAAGGCCAGAAACTGTAATATTTTTATTTTTTGAAGTAAAAGATAATTTAAAAAACGGACGTTATACCACAGTTGTTGTGGGTATTAATTTAGACATGCTGGTAGAAATATTAAAATTCAAAGTTAAATAGTTTGTTCATAATCCTGGAAATACGATTTTGCAAAAAAAAAGTTCTGGCTTCCACCATTATTGAGAAAAGTAGGGCCGATTGAGGACCTGCGTTAAACTAGTAGTAAATTACAGAGTAAAGTAGGACACAGATTTGTTAGATAATGTAGATAACCTTGTAGCAGATATAAAGAACCTTCCATTCCATGTCCAATGAGGAAAATTAGATTTCTGCTATGCAAGCAAGTTGTCTTCTGCAAGATATTGATATATGCTTTAATAAGTTGATCTATAATTCAACAAGACTTATTCATAATATGGAAAACACTCTTGCGAAAAGTTATAACTCTGTTATTTACAAATTTGTTGGAGGAAAAAGAATTAATTACACTTAAAAAGGATTTTTCAGACGATGCGAAGCTGCTGCAATTTCTTTCAATTTAGGTAGTGGAAACTACCATCATTCAATGGGCAAGGCGATTGGTAAGGTTATTCCTAAAGCTTATACAAAGAAGTTTGCTGAAAAGTTAAAAATAAGAAGATGGAAAATAAAGGCAAAAAGGGTAATTTTTAAAAAGGCAAGGAAAACACATCAACCAAAAGCTAATGCTGAATCCGATTTGACAGAAAAATAATACCAAATTCAAAATTAAGTGTTTCTAAAGGAACTTATAAAGTGAGAACAAAACTTTAATGGTAAAAAGAGAAACGAGGGGGCAGTCTGGTAATCCACTGTGGAAGCAGGAAACAAGTCCTAGACTGACGGCCTCCAATTTTGGAACTGAAATCTAAACTTATCAAATACAAGGACAGGTAGACTACATTAGGATTCCTTCTAGAAAATGTATGCTGTTTTGCCATATTTTTATAAAATATATTCTTACAGGTATGAAATGCTTTTTGGGTATTAACTATAATAACAATTGAAAGGTATTATTCATAGGATTAACCCCGTCGAAATTGAACTACTTCCCTATGTCTCGTCGTTTGCACGAGGCTTCTTAAGGGATATTTACTCTATGACGTTCAGCATTCTTTAAACTCACCTCAACTAAAAATGCGATAAATATTTTCAAAGCTCAAATGCCTACTTGTATCGTAAATTCTAAATCAATATCCAGGCATATTGAAAAGTTGAAACTGTATCAGAATCACAGCGTGTGCCCTTCAAAGCCCCCGATAAAAACGTGAGCTTTTGTCTTTCGTTTTTGAAAAGCAATTGAAGCACACAGAGGGTGTCTAATGCGCGGAAGAGAAAAGAAGGGGAATTTCACACTTCATGCCATTTATCGAACAGTAGCAGCTACGTCGGTTTTTCTTGTAAAGCTCTTCCGGGAAAACGAAATGTGTTGGATAAAAAGCAGAGTGAATAAAACACCTTATAAAAAGACTGAGATTTTGTTAGATTAAAGCGAACGGTTCAAAAACAGTGTGAAACTGCTTGCGCAATTAAATTGTTTAGTCTTTGGGAAGATTTTCTGACAGTTTAAGAATTGTCAGTAAAGGTTTTTCGTCCGTAGTTGGTATTTATTATTTAATGTTTCTCATTTTTTACCAGTTATTTATTTACAAATTTTAGATCATATATCATTTAATGTTAAAACCGCTGAACCGTCGCCTTTTTAACTTGATCAAATAAACGAGGCTCGTAAAAACATCGATGGTTCGCTTCCAAAACCATAAAGAATCAATCTACTTATGTAGTTGATCTTCGCGGTTCGGTGACATATCAACTTCATTAAGGTTAAAAGCACTTTTAAGCGAAGACCGATTATTTTCTCACGTTTTTATTTTTAACTTATTTGACGTCAATAAATAGAATACCACAATTTATTTTCTTCATAATTTACTGGTACACCTCAATTTAATTTATTTTATATATCCCGTTTATTTCAATTTTTAAGGTACCTAAATCTTTTTAATAAATATAGGGAGGCAGGTATTTACGTTTAATTTTGATCCTGGTATTTTACCTTGGACAACCATATTTTTTTTATCATTTCAAGTGCTTTGTCAATTTTATAGTAAATCTAAAATACGACGTCGATGTACTGCAAGTATTCAGTAGCTATCTGATTATGAAAAATAACCTTATCTATGTTTGCGTAAAGGTTTAGCTAGTAAAATGGGTTATTTGTGTAACATCCTGATATTGCGGTGCGTACACGAAGTGGCAGGATTAATAATACCAAAGAAAATTATAGCTACGAAATAGAAGTCCGATGTAATGTTAATAATTCGACCTCTCGATGGATCCCGGTTTTAAAACAACGGATACCTTATACATAATAATATGTAATATAGTCTTCAGGATTATTAATTGAATTTGTAGACTGGACTCAGTATGCTGTTAAATATTTTTGCGTTATGTCTTTTGGTAAACCTAATAGCTTTTGTATAAAACTTTTTTTTGTATATCCCTTGTAATAATAACACCTTACTGACGCACCCTATTATACAGGGAGACCTTGAAAAAAGTACAATAATGCATTAGTACCACACGATAGAGGATATCAAAAGAATGTCAAAAGGGTCCTATACACTTATGTACAAATTTCTTTTGATCTCGAGACAGGTACAGGATATATAATGATGTATTTTTAAAAAAAATATTAATTTTTTAATTCTCTTTCGACTAAGTAGAGGGAATTGAACCAAAATTGGTATATGATATCTTCTTACAGTCTGCTACATTGTGTAAAAGAAAGAAAATTGGCACCATATGAATATGTTCAAATTTCAGATTGATTCCTAGATTTGAAAAGTCCTTTTCAAATACACTTTTCAACACGCGTGTGTTATAAGGAATTTCCTTGCCAAGTTAACTGGACTGTTTTGCTCACTTTCACAGGTGGTCGTAGGTAAAGTCTTTTGTGATAAATAAATTCTTAAAAATGAGTTCATGATCATAGAAAAACTATAGTATTTTACTCGCAAGTAATAAAGCTATACCATGCTAGTCAAATAATATACCATTAATATATAAATCCACCAATATTATAGTAGAAATAAATTTCCAAATAATTCAAAGCAACAAAAAATAATTAAAGAAAAACACTTATGCCTGGTTTCTTCATCATCCGGTAAAAGTCAGTTAAACTATAATCCTTTGTTAAACGAAATATGTATATATGGTATTTTCACTACTGAATAAATTTAATTGTCGGTTAAATGTATCTTAACTCTTTGGTAACTTAGCCCGTAGTAAATTGGGCGGTTAAGGTGTCAACAGGAGAATAAATGTGTATCTAACCTATAAAATAGAAATGTTATAGCCATTATTTATTTTTGAATAATTGAAAGTTTTTTAAGCTTTTGTGTGTTATAAACAAAGGTAAGAAATAAGGTAGGTAGTATATAGATGGGTAGGTACCTACCCATTTGTATGCAATAAACGTAAATTTTTCTATTTTTTTATACTACATCACATGTAATAAAATAAAATTTTGTAGGATGAATGTGGATGAATATTTTGATATTATTAATGGTATTGATTTAGTCAATATAATAGAGGAAGAAGTGGCGGAACATATAAGAGAGTATAATGTAAAAGAACGCATTGACCACTTCAATTCTTGGAATGATGCAGAATTTTTTCAACGAGCTCAACAGCTTTTAGCTTGCGGCTTCTGCCGGTTTCACTAAAACTTTGAGGTTAGCTGATCAGCTGCTGACGGTGACTGCCCTGCTGGTGCAACTCTTGCTCGTTCTGTGTATAATTCGCTGGAAGATTTTCTATGTCCTGTTCCAATACGTACGATAGAAAAAGAAGCATATAACCTTGCAATTCCAGTGCACTGCAACGTTGTCAAACGTACTCCGATTAAATCTAACGTTAGCTAACTGTCTGTTAAAAAGCAATCAAAATACTAATTTTGCTTATTCTACTGTTATAATGTCGGTCAAATGATAATCCACTGTTACATATTTCTCCATTTAACAGACCGTGAAAATACCGGGCCTTAGAAGTAGAAACGAACTCCTGACTGGTAAAACGATATTTATCTAAACGATGCCGCCCTAACCACTGCGCCACAAGCACTTTTAATGAAATGAAACAGATTGGTGATCCTTCTCGTCCCCAGATCCGATGAGAAAATTTAAAACCTAGTTCCGTGTGGTTTCATTAGGTCATGTATCACTGACCTTTGCCAATTTTAGCTCTTATTATTAAAATTAAGCTAATAAAAGATGCAATAACTTTTACTTCTATATTTTAATTTCAGCCTTTTAAAAAACTATACAACTACTAACTGACAACGTAGCTCTCCATCAAGCTGAGCACGGGACGCGCGAATTCAAATTAGCTGCAAAATTGTCTGTTTATTAACCTGGTACAGCGCCTCTTGCGGTTCTAAGCCCCTCATAAGAATTATACTTCTATTGTGTAGCTATAATTTCGTTTGATAATACTTATTCTCTAATTAATTTCAGTTTGGATAACTGTGTATGTTGAAATTGAAAATCTTAAAATTATAGAATCTCAGCAGGTTTTTCCAACAAATTTTGTTAACCAGTTAAATTACATGCTTAAATAAGATATTCAGAAGGTTAAAACAAAAAAAAAATGACCATGAGACAATAAGTTGCATTCATATTTATACGGGTCGCTCACCTAATTTGCAAAATTAACAAATGTAAAAGTGATAAGTGATAAATAAATCGAAAGCAAGTCATGGTAGTAAAAACTAGTTTTAAGAACGATTTAAAAAAAATGTTCTTCCTGATTTTATATGCACATGATATATTAGAAAAAGGCTAACTTATATAAATTATATGTATATTATATACAGGGTCGTTGGTATGTATGGAAACGGTCGATTATTTCTTAAAGTAAAACAGTTAGCAAAAAATACTTAAGACAAAAGTTTCAGGGTTTCTAAAGGTCTATTAGAATTAAAAAAAAAATAAGTATACAGGATGAGTCAGAAAACCGTAGAGAAACAAAGTTACTTTTTTTATACGGAACACCCTATATCTTAGAATATTTTTGGATTTTACATAAAATAACAATTATTTTTCAATAAGTGCATTATAAGTCTAAACCTAATAGTTTCCGAGATATCGACTTTTGAAAAATTACATTTTTGAACTTTGGCAGCCTCTAGCTTTTTAACGGTACGTCTTAGAGTAAAACGGCTTACATGTCCCTATCTTAGTTTCTTATTATCTTCCTAAAAGTGTCAACTTCCGGCTAATCCGGATGTAAATCAAAAGCCGGAAATACAGTACTTCCGATTTAACCGGAAGTTGATGTTTTTGGGAAGATAGTAAAAAAGTAAGATAGGGACATGTAAGCCGTTTCAATCTAAGACGTACCGTTAGAAAGCTAGAAGCTGTCAAAGTTCAAAAATGTCATTTTTCAAAAGTCGATATCTCGGAAACTATTAGGTTTAGGCTTATAATGCACTTATTAAAAAATAATTTATGGCTCTTAAGTTACATCCGGTTTATCCGGAAGTTGACACTTTTAAGAAGATAATAAGAAACTAAGATAGGGAAACGTAAGCCGTTTTACTCTAAGACGTACCGTTAGAAAGCTAGAAGCTGTCAAAGTTCAAAAATGTCATTTTTCAAAAGTCGATATTTCGGAAACTATTACGTTTTGACTTATAATGCACTTATTAAAAAAGAATGGTTATTTTATGTAAAATCCAAACATATTCTACAATATAGGGTGTTCCAATTCAAAAAAAGTAACTTTGTTTCTCTACGGTTTTCTGACGCATCCTGTATACTTATTTTTTTAAATTCTAATAGACCTTAAGAAACCCTAAAACTTTTGTCTAAAATATTTTTTGCTAACTGTTTTACTTTAAAAAATAATCGACCGTTTCCATACATACCAACGACCCTGTATACACAGTGGCGCATAATGCCTGTAACTTTTGAATTACCTCGCATACGAAAAAGTGACCTTTACGAAAGTTGTGCAGTAAACTATTCCCCACATTTCTACCTGCATGAATTTTTTCATTTCCATTTCTGGTTTGGTTGCCATAGAGACTAACTTACTTTCTTTAAATGGAACACCCTGCATATGATTGCATATTTAGATTCTACTGGAAAAACTCTGAATTTTTTGTATTTCAAATTTTCACCTATCTGCAAGCGTTTCCGAGATAATGACAGCTCAAAAATGACAAAATTCCTAATTATAATTATTCCTACCTAATACCCACCAGTTGAGTCAAGGTGTTTTCATGACAGCGACCTAAGAGGTGTCAATTTTGAGTTCCTGTTTAGTTTTCTGTTGTCTGACTTCTAATTTGTTTACACTATAGTTGAACTGAATGAGAAACAACGAGTCAAAATTTTAATAATGAGCGGTTACGGAAATATGAAGAGATCGCAAGATCAGGTTTGTCAACTTCTCAATGAATTATATCCAAATAGGCCTCCAATAAATCCGTCAACGGTGTGTCGAGTGGTAAGGAAATTTCGAGAAACAGGCAGTGTTAGGGAAGCCGCTAGATCAGGTCGACCTTACACGGCAATCGGGGGAGACAAAGCTTTGGATATCATGCTCTCAATACATGAAAATCCAACACAATCATCCAGGCCAACGGCAATGGATTTTAATGTGTCTCATCAGTCAGTGAAAAATTTGTTTAAGCAGGAGAAGTTGCAGCCCTACAAGATAAAGTTGGTGCACGAGTTAAACGAGGACGATTTTGATAGAAGAGCTGAATTTTGTGAGCTGATGATGGAAAGATGTACTAACGATAATAACTTCGCAACAAATATAATTTTCTCGGATGAAGCTACTTTCCATTTAAATGGCATTTTTAATGGACATAATTATCGTTATTGGTCTGCTGAGAATACTCACTGGTTCCAGAAAGGTCATATATACTTAGAGGCCCGAAAAAGTTAATGTTTGGGCGGGCATAGTTGGTAGACATATTGTGGGACCTTTTTTCATAGATGGTAATTTGAATGGCGAAAAATATCTGGACCTTCTCAGGAATAGAGATGTGAGAGGAGAATATTCTCTTTAAGAAAATTCTCCCGAGAATATTCTCTAGAGAAGTTTTTCTACATAATCTACTCTGAAAAATTTTGAGCTTCTCTAACCTTTTCTATAACTCTGGTAACAGTGTTTTACGTCGGCGCTTCTAGGGGAATCTGAGTATAACAGTAATTCAGGGAAATCCCCCTAGAAGCGCGAACGTATACTCGTATATAGCTGGTGTGAATTGTAAATGATGTGGTGAGACTAGTTTTATTTTGGCGTTCCGTTCGGCTCAGTTTAAACCGTCTATAAGTATAAAAACATGGAGCAAAATAAATTAAAGACTATCACAAAATCAAAAAGTAACGTTTGGAAATATTTTAATACAAAAAATGTACTGTTATGTAATGTAAAAATTGTATTTCTTTTTATTGCCATTTCTACCGATTTTCTTACCATTCTCAGAAAATTCTCTAACTTAAGAATATTCTCGAAAATATTCTCCAAAAGAATAATACCGACAATTTTACATCTCTACTCAGGAATCACATAGATCCTTCTTGCAGAATGGTTTTACCGGGTGTAAATTATGACATAAACGAGCAGGTATGGTTCCAGCACGATGGAGCACCTGCGCATTATGAGGCAAATGTTAGACATTACATAAGCGAACAAGTTCCAGGACGTTGGATAGGCAGAAGAGGTGCTATTGACTGGCCAGTGCGATCTCCGGACTTAATCCCGCTCGGTGCTCGACTTCTTTTTGTGAGGACACTTAAAAATCAAAGTCTACGTTAACCGTCCAAATGATTTAGAATGTTTAAAAGTCAGAATTAGTGCTGAAATTCGGGCCATTCCAGAGGACATCCTTTTAAACGTTGAGGACGGGTTCAGGGATCGAATGGCGCTCTGCTTAGCAGAAAATGGTGGTCATCTTGAACACCTGATCCACTTTAAGTCCAGGGAATAACCGCTTCAATTTTTGCCGTATATTTAATAAACTGTATACTATATTGACCTGATATTAAATGTAGTCGTAGTCACAATCAATAGTCTTATTTATATACCTACTTTAGTATTTAATATTCTTGATTTAAGTAAATCATATTCTTTACAGCTTAAAATATATTTATTTCGGGGAATGCAGAAAAACGTAATATTTCAATAGGAAACTTTATGTTTGCTCTGGAGTTAATTGGCACCTGGACAATTAACATAAAAATATTCAGCCTGTATTGAGAAACATAATGGCATAACCTGGTTCTGACGCCGTGAGAGAGTTCTCGGCCGGGGCCAGCCGGCATCGGCAGAAATAAATACGTTCCCTGCTGCAGAAAAGCGGCGTAGGAGGTTAAACGGCCCAAAAATGCCGGCCGATACGCGCCCGAGAGAAAACCGATACCGATAAATAAAAATAATTCAGACGCACGTCGAAAAAGAGTTCTCTGCAAGGTGCATACATGGAATGCGGACTTTCAGCTGGCCAACACAGGGTCGGTCTTAGATTCTACATTTGCGAAATGTAACGCTAAAACATCAATTCTAAACGTAGGTCTTCTAAATCTTCGTAGGGGGTTTTGAAAACCGAGTTTTTAATGTGCAAAAAGAAGTCGCACAGCGTGAGATCCATTATGTTTATATCCTAAGGCTAGATTAGATTTGACGGTGCGTAGCTTCGAGCACATATATGCTCGAAGGTGCGTAGAGGCTGCGGTTATAGTCTAAAATGTGCCTGACAACACGTTCAATACTAATTTTATAATTTAAGTTTTTCCTTATTGATCGGAAGAAATCAATGCATCAGGGTATTAGAATGTAAATGCATCGAAGAAACTTGGAAACAAATTATTGGGTTAGGTAGATAGTTGCAATATAATAAAGAATAGATGATTCAGGATTAAACCAAAATCATGCTGAAAGTTATGAACGCAACAAGTGTTGCTGGACTTGCCGTCGTTTGTTACTGTTCACCACAACATAAGGCTGATTCGTTTAAAAATAAATACTTATGTAAAATTAAAATAAACATCTATTATTGCATTTTAACAAAAATTTGTACACAAACTTTACAAAACTTACATACTGCACTTGATGATTTGAAAATATCTTCGGGATTTATAAGTACCTACATACATATTAGTGAAATCCGCATCTTTGTGGTCTAACACCGGCAGAAAGAAGCTGACTGTTTTGCTTGAGAAGCCATGAGAGAATCTGTTCAACACGATCAAAAACCGTACATATTACCGTCACCAAATGATCATTTCCAGCCTGTCAATTAGATTTTGAACTTGGCAATCCATTGTTGTAATGGTAAACTGGTTGAGAAATCGTTCGGTGACGGTCCTTGTACGGTTGGAACAAGCCTATAAAGATGTACAAATTAGTCCACCTTCCTTCCCCTAAACTGCTGAGAGGAGACCACTTGGCTTAATCAAGGGGTATGACATACATCAACGTATCAGAAATTAGTACAAATAACGGAAGAAAATGTTTTTACCACTTTATTTTGGTACTTTTCAAAGAAACTTAATTTGTAAATAGACATGTTTTTGAATCTTTAGTTCGTTCTGTGGCATTTTGTGAGATACATATTTTAGAGGTGATTTTCTTTGTTACTTATACCGCGTTTAACTATCTATTGAAACTATTTGCAAAATAGAATTTTGTTTTTAAATGTAACTTATTTTAAAGCATGGCTCTCCAACAAGTTATAGGAAAATACCCATTTATTCATTCACATACGAAAAAAATATTAAAATACGGCACTGTAAACTGGTTTGGCGTTGTGGTCTCTCTTCACTCGAAAGGTTAATCTTTATAATGCCGTTTGAGAAAATAAGTTGCTATTTAGTCTTCTTAAATTTTAAAAGATTAGTTAAATATGTTGATTTGATTTAGGAAAAGAAATATGATAATTAAGAGGACGTTTTAATTTAAAAAAATTAATTTACTACTGCACACAATTATTTATAATAATAGGTATAGTAATAATAGTAAAATTTCATTAAGTTATACATGTCGATTCAAAAGTTAGAGCAGAAAAGGTACGTCGCTGGAGACCCCTTTGGGGCCCTGTATCTCCGTTAAGGGACACTATAGGAATTTTTGTTTCTATGACAAATTAGGGTTATTTTGACCTCCCCTTCACGCTCCCGAGAGTATGCCATATACTTACTGGACACCCTGTATAGTAATAGTTTAGCTAGCTGACCTACAGTTAGTAATGTCAAAAGTCAAGTCAAATTTTTCATGAACCGCTGCGTAACATGTTTTTGCACCATATATTACAAACCATTTTATCTATAGTAAATCTATCGCATTCTTTCTTAGTCTTGTGACCTATTTCACGAGTCTGCGATGGTCATCAAGTTGCTGGTTCGACTAACCCAAAAGGAAAAAAGAGACAGAGAACCACCACCGAACAAGCGGCCAGAGCAGACCGGTAATAACTAATTAGGTAGCGCTAAAACATTGGCATTCTTGAGATGCCTGTGCGGTGCATTCTCTCTCCCACGATACTTGGTCGTCGTCGATGAACCCGGTCAACCACTCCAGGACAACTTATACCTGAATGGCGCTATAAACCTTTGAACGCGGTACTGCGGTACTGCCGCGGCAGCGCTGCGAAAGCACGCAGGGTTGCATTTTTGGAGCAGCGAGAACAGACTGAAAAGAATACCTATCACTGCTTCCTCGCGAGGTCTAAGAATCGCTTGAACATTAAAATTCATCTATTAAGGATTAAACGAGCAGTTTATAGATTTCCACTAAAAGGGTGTCGCCTTTTCATTCAAAAGTAATATTTACTTAATATTCGTCCATTTTTAACTAAATTATAGCTAAAAAACTTCTCAACAGCAAAAAATCACAGCTACAATGACTACAATAATTATAATAATACAATTTATTCATTCATTTTTATTCTCTCCACTTTCAACTAGTATGTTTTAGTCCTCTCACCGACAAATGTTCGTGTGGTGTGGTGGCCGTGTCAAATCGACATATTTGCAATTTTTTAACTTGCGAAGTAGTATTCTTTTGCTATTTATTTAAATTTTTAAAATTAAAATGATTAAACCTTCTCAACCATTCGATAATTATTTATACTACGATCCCAAAATAATTGGCAAAACTGTTCTTATCACCATTGACGGTGTGCGGAGAAAATAATTAACATCGATTCACACACTTTTAACTGAAATAAAAGCATTCAAAACCGCTTGGGAAGACGTTACATGTTGCCAGGTTTTAAAATATTTCATTTAAATTCTCATAAAATGTACCAAAATCGGCATGTCATTAAGGGCCTTTTCACCCTACGGTACCTGTTTTACTTAATTTGGCAACGCAGGTAGGAAAAACCCATGTCTAAAGGCGCTCGCACGCTTTCTTATCGCCTCTAACCAACGTTCAGTGTCGTAGACAAGTTTCAATCAAGAGGATATTAGCAATTCAGTTTTATTATTTTGGTGGTTATTCAAAATAGCAAATATTATAATGCAGGCGAGTTCTTAAAGTGATAGTAACCAACAAGTTACAAAACGACGTCATTTAAAACCTGAGAAGCGTACAACGGTAAAAAATGTGTATTAGGGAATTCTAAGTACACACAGTAGAATATCATTCACTGGTGCAGCAGAACTTTGTGCCACATTGACTAAGACATCTTGCCGTACTGTTTATAGAACTATCAAGGACAATAGGAATACTAAAGTGTCCGATCAGAAGGAAACAAGAGGACGGAAAAAAATTTTTATTGATCAGCAAACAAAGTTAGCCATTCGTCGGAAAGTGCATGCATTTTTTTTCGAAATGAACTTCCGAATTTAAAAAAAAAATGTCTGCCGAAATTGAAAGGGATGAAAATATGCAAAAAATTTCACGAACAGTTCTAATGCGTACCTACATACTACGAGAATTGAATTTTCGATTCTTAAAACGAATCTTGCCCGATCTTGCAAGACTTCACAAAAAAAAATATACGAAATATGTAGTGGATGAAATGGCTCGTGAACGAGGTGTTACAATATTACGTTTACCGCCTTACCATTGTGAACTAAATCCAATCGCAATAGCGAATGTACAAGCAGCAGATTGGCATAAGTGCGTATTACATGTCGAGGGCGTAGAAAAAAAAATGTGGGACTTAGATGTACGCGTTAAAGTCATGGTAGAACCTATTATTATAAATCCTGCAGATGACAGCAGTAGCTACAGTAATGAAATGCTTTCATCGTCAGATAGTGAATAATCTCTGTAATGGTCGTAATGAATTTAAAACTGTAACGTATTGTCATTATAACACTTTTTAATGTCGGCGTGGAATATAATTCGTCAAATTATTATCAATTATTGTTCATTAGGTAACAATAGTTTATTAGTTAGGAAATTTATAAACATTTATAATTTAATTTTATGGAAGTAGTCCATCTCACAGTGGAGTAATATTTTAAGTGAGGAATGAAACACAAAGTCTGCTCCACTAATTTAATAAAAAGTTCAGATCAACATCCCAAACATGTTTCGAAGGTATAAACCTTCATCTTCAGTGGGTAATTATTAACTTTTTATTAAATTAGTGGAGCAGACTTTGTGTTTCATTCCTCACTTATTTATAATTTAGGTTTAGGTTTTGCCCTTAATCCACCTATACATGTTTCTATTATTATGAAGTTTAATAAAAACATTATGAAAATAACATATACCGCTGCTTTAATATTCTTTTTGGATTTTATACCTGCGTAATTTAGTTTCTCTAATTTCTTCATTAGATCACCAAATGTAAAAGCTTAATTTATTTTTCAGTTTAATTAATAATATTATATTTATTATAGTAAATGTAAATATATTATAATAATAAACAAAAAATTAAAATAGTTTTTCAAATATTATTGTTTAAAATGACATGCCTCTGGAATTGGCGTTCCCCTTACGTTTTGCACACCCCGGTAAAAATGAGTCACTGCCAATTATTTTGGTACCGGAGTATAGGTGAGATCAAGATCAAGTCGGATGAAAATGCGGTTTAGACCCGAATCTCAAATATTTGTACATATTACAGTACTTCGTTCTATACCTAAAAAATGTAGAAATTGTGGATTTTCGAGAAAAACTAAAAATCGCACTTTTTTTTAAAACGGTTTTTGTTTTTCTTTAGGTTATAAAAAATGTTTAATACATTATCGAAAAGCTTTCCTTAAAAGACACGTAAAATGTATATTTCGAACTTTGAAATTTTTTATATAACTAAAGTGCAAAATAATAAATAAATCAAAAATTTCTTTTTGAACCGAGTAGGAGAATTATTTTTTATTACATCCATATTGGGTTTATTTGACTTCCCAGTCATTTTTGAACAAATTCCACTAAAAAAAAAATAAACAGATAATCAGCCCTCAATCAATCAAACACATAAGTTAACTTTTTAATTTTTCACTGTGGTTGAAAAACAGTTAACTTTGCAGTTAGCGTCTACAGTTAACTTGTGTGTTTGATCATAGGGCTAAATAAAACTCAGGGTTGTTTAAAAAAGGAATTAATTAATTTAAGCAAAAAATAAAATATTTAATTTAAATTATGTGTTAACATTGACTATAATAAAATATTAATAATTCTTCTCGTCCTAATTTATTTAAAACAGTTCGAAAAATAAACGCCCTTATAGTTAGCAGTGTTTCAGCTGTAAGTAGATGTTTTAAATCTTAAGCTCAAGGATTTAAAACTAATGTGCAAACCTGGTACTTTATAATTTGCATCTGAACTAATTTTAAGAAGAAAATATTGATGCAAAAACGAATTACCATTGCAAATTGCCTTTTACATCGTTTTCTTTTTTGCCATGTCGCTGTTCAATAGGAGCCAGTCAAACGCATAACAAGTTTTTATTCTGTTGAACTAATCGGTTTTGCACGTCACTATAATTAAACTACAGTTTCAGGTTAGCACTTATAGATTTTGCCAACCACCATCGCAACCGGTAAAAAGTATGCATTATTTCAATTTATTAGCGCAAAGTTGACATAACTAATTTATATTTATGAGGAAGACCTACGGCTATTAAAGAAAACCAGGAACTTTATACCTCTTTTATTACTTATTGAACATGTGAGGCATTAGCAGGCAGGGTTGGGCAAAATTTGATTTTTATTAAAAAAATCAAAAATCATTGATTTTTTTGATTTTTATGATTTTTTTGATTATTTTGATTTTTTTGATTTTTATTGATTTTATTAAAAATTTAACATTTTTCTCTCTTTTCAAATTAATACAAATTATTTTAATGTCGGTCTAACAATATAGTAGGTCTAAATTTTACCCAAAATATTGTCAGAACGCGCTTCTTGCAAGAAAATTCCTGTCGCCACTTGATTCTTTCCCGATCTATAAATTGCCGTGGCCCAATATGTTTCGCGTATTTTGATGTCGGTTGTTCAAGGGAGTGGAAGTAAATAGTTTTTTAATATGTTATATTGTTCATTGTTCTGAATTAAAAATAAATAGTTTCATTAAATCATGATTTTTTTTTTAAATCATGATTTAATAATTTAGCAATTTATTGATCGGGAAAGAATCAAGTCGCGACAGGAATTTTCTTGCAAGAAGCGCGTTCTGACAATATTTTGGGTAGAATTTGGACCTACCATATTGTTAGACCGACATTAAAATAATTTGTATTAATTTGAAAAGAGAGAAAAATGTCAAATCTTTAATAAAATCAAAATTAAAAAAATCATAAAAATAAAAAAAATCAATGATTTTTCATTTTTTTAATAAAAATCAAATTTTGCCCAACCCTGCCTAGTAGGTATTGAATGGCGCTCTTTCAGATTCCTCTCCAACCTGAACTAACCTGTGGTGGTTCATTCAGCTCATCTGAAGAAAATAGCCCTTCTTCAAATACCCAACTATCAAAAACACTAATGGATTATAATAATTTGTGGTTAATTATTTAATTTAATTGTTTATTCCCAACTAAATATTACAGTTCATTACAGGGAATATAATACTATTAACTGAAACAATAGATAAATTCATAATTTCCCAATAAAGTATCTACTATTAACAAAATCATTCTTCGAAAATTATTTTTGTTAACTTATTTTTAAATTTTTTATTACTTGGATATCTTTAAGAAACGTTGGTAATTGATTATAAAAATATTAACTCCTTTATCTAAAATTGATGGTTTGCCAAAATTTAATCTGATTTACGTAATTTGGAAATTATTGCATTGTCTTGTCTTGTATTATGTTGATGACGTTAATCGATTTTAATAATTTTATGTTTGAATTTTTTATTTTAAAGTTTATTGTTTGTATTAACATACTAATTATTAATTTATACAAATGCTTGTTCGATATAGATTTAATTTTGGTTCTAAAAAACGTAAGTAGTGTATGCATTTAATCACTACTTTATTTTGTATTTCTTGTAATGGTTTTCAATAGGGATATTAAATATTGAATACATAAATAAGACAAAAATACATATTTTTCAAATGCTTTAAGGGAACAAAATGTCTTATTTTATATAAAATTCCTATTAATGCAGATATATTAAAGTCTGTGCGTTTTAAGAAGTCCGATATCGGATTAAATCACCAAGGGATGTTATCGCTTTTAAAACAGTAAGTCGGTTAGGTTACAATATCTTCGCACCTTCGCTATACTTGATCACACCGAACATCCCACTGGTTTACTGTATTCTATTACTGGGCGAAATCAGAGGTTTCAAAACAAAATTATCTTAGAATTACGCGTTGAGCATAAATAATAATTAAATAGATAATTAAATTATTTTGCTATTATTATAGTTAAATCTATATAATAATCGCTATTTTCCAAGAACCAATTAAAATTTGCTCAAGTGCGGGATGGTTAAATATGTTAAAGATTTTGTCAGGTATATACTTTTCCGATAATGACATTATTTTGGGATTATTATAATTAAATCTTCATAATAATTACTATTTTCCAAGAAATAATTAAAATTTGCTGAAGTGCGGGATGGTACCTTCCTTAATTTTATTGTTTTAGACAATGCCTCTTACCATACGAGACTCGAAGAGAAATTCCCTACAAGCAGTTGGAAAAAGGAAGAAAATAAAAGAGTGGTTGTCAAAGAAAAACATAAACCATGAAAATTTATATTTAAAAGGTGAACTTTTAAGCAAGTGTAAAGAGCAGTCATTTAAAAAAAAGTATGTTGTTGACGAATTAGCCCTCAAATATGGACATCAAGTTTTGAGATTGCCGCCCTACCATTGTCATTACAACGCAATTGAATTGGCATGGGGTATTAGCAAGAACTATTATGACAAACATGCCTGTAAAAATATCGGTAAGCCTAGCGTTATAAAGTTATGGGAGGAGGCGCTTAGCCAAGCGGGCAAAGAAGAATGGCGGAAATGCATTGAACACACAGAAAAAATTATTTTTGAATCTTATGAGACAGAACAGGTTATAGACGAAGTAAGACCGTTAATTATTACGAATGATGATGATGATGACGATGATGTTGATTCTGATGAGTCTGAAAGCATGGGTGAAATTTGAAATGCAGAGAAAGACTACTTTTAGTAGTACCTATCTACAAGTAGGTACGTTCTGTCGCAATACTACAAAATCGGTTCTTTTTAGAACCAAAACTTTATTAAAAAAAATTCGTAAAACAAATTTGTCTGAATACTACAAAAGCTAAAAAATTATTATTTTTCTTTACCTAAACTAACTTTTTATTTACTTTAAATTATTTTATTTAGAAAATGTAATTCATCAACATCCAAAATTACCTTCAATATAATTTATTGTTTGAGAGCCACCGACATAATGCTCAAGAGGTTTTATGGCTTAGCGGACTTCTTAAAACGCACAGACTTTAGTTCTTAGGTTTTGAATGTCAACTTAGATTTTCTTCTTTTTTTTTTTAATGATAAGGCACAGTACTGCAGGATAAATCCTTTATGGCGCTCTGGGAGCGGTGCGTGTGCGCAGGAAACGATTTATACGTTGGTCTTGAATCTTTGGAGATTATACTCGTTGGAGGACACTATCTCAGGGAGGTCGTGCCAGAGTAATGACGTTCTCCAGATGAAAGAATTTTGAAACAGTGTCGTTCGAGGGACACTAAGCTGAACCACGTACTGGCGGGCTGCAGTGGCTCGTCGTGTATTTCTACCATGCACCGCTCTGGGTGGTATCAAGCGGGCAACCTAAGTTGAGCAGTTCCCATGAAAATATTTGTAAAATAGACTCAAGTCGCCAACCCGCCTTCGATGTTCAAGGCTTTCCAGATTGTTGTCAGGCTATGGTCACCGATCAAGCGAATGGCTCTTCTTTGAATGGAATCTAGCAATCTCAGGGTATGTTTAGGAGCAGAGCCCCAAATATGCGAACAGCACTCCAGCGATGGTCGAATTTGGGCTTTATAAAGGATCAAGAGTTGTTTCATATAAATATAGTCCTGAAAATTTAACTGTTTTTGATTAACAGTATCAAAGGCTTTGCATAAGTCTAATGATAACCGACAACATTTTTTAGCAATTTCAGTATCTCTAGATTGACAAAAGCCGTACTGACCGGAAAAAAATATTTTTTTATTTTCTAAACAGTCTGATAATTTGTTACTCATAATTTTCTCTATTACCTTTGAGATGAAAGCAATACAGAAATTGGTACAGTTATAGCGTTCACCATTTTTAAAGATACGTGTTATTTTTGCAATTTTTAATTTATCTGAAAAAATTCCCGTGTTAAAAGAAAGTTTGGTTAAATAAAGTAAAATAGGAATAATTTCATTTTTAACAAATTTTATGATTTTCATATTAAGTTGTCAAAACCACTAGTTTTCTTGGCCTCAATTCCATCAATATCATTATTATAAATATTTTCATGTTCTCGAGTTTCGAGGTAAATTCCGATTTTTCTTTAAATATAAATCCCTATATATTATATTTTTTGGATTTGGATCAACTTATATAATATAAATACCAGGACAGATAATACTTACTATCTTATATTACGTTATATTTAAATTTGCCTCAAAGGGGTGGGTGTGTATTCTGATTTATAAATGATTATTGCAAAAACCACAGGAAGTTTGTGGTTAATTAACAAATAGGTACAACATTTTCTAGAAAGCTAACAATACCCTTAAAATAGAACGTTTATAGTTTATCGCGGGAAATATAGAAATTAAGTAGAAAAAAATATCGTGATAATGTGTTTTGTAAAATGCAAAGTTGGGAAGTGACGTCAAAGGCTCTCCTATATAGCCCATCTACCAAGAGAGAAAAATATGAAACTAGTACGAACAACACTCAGGTCTAGTTTTCAATTGACGAAATTGAGTAAGACACAATCTGCGAAAGGCACATCTTACAAAAACTTATCGTAGAAGAAAAACTAGAGAACAACTATAATACAACTACACAGTAAAAAATTGAGTGTTAAATTTAACACTCATTGGTGGTACATAATATAGGACCACACTCAATAGGGTATATTAACCAATTAGTATATCTTGTAAAAGATATTTTTGACTGTTTTTTTTACTTTTTGATGAGTGTTAATTCTTCTCATTTATGGGTAGGTACATTTACACTATCAAGTGTAAATTAAACTCACAGATTGTAAACCTATCCTTCTAGGGTGTAAAAGAAATAATGGGAGGTGTAAGTAAACCATTTTTTAATGGTAATTTGTGATTAATTAGTGTAAATATCATAATATTGCAGTGTAAATTTTATTTTATTTGGGTGTGACTTTACTATAGTGAGTGTAATAAAATAATCTACCCAGGGCTAGAATACTTTCCACTTTGATTAAGTTATTTAATCCCGTATCAAACTAACCGGGCGTTTATAATTAAAATGTAAAAATGTATGCATTCAAGATATTTTACATTATTAACTTTTGCTTAGTTTGATACATGATTGAATTACTTAATCAACGCCCAAAGTAGTAGCCCTTAATATACAGTGAGCTCAAAAAGGTTGGAATAAATTCGTTTAAAATTCAGGTGATTATTTTCTGGAAAAACGCTTGGACATGTCGATTATTATTTTTAATTGCTAATTTTTTGACATAAGAAATGTGTATACAGGTTGTCTCAAGAAGAACATATTATACCGTCAAATTTAATTTTTTTAAATAGAACACCCTTTATATTATATTATTTTTAAATTCTACGATGCATTCTTAACACTTTTTGTATAACATACCATATCTCCAAAATCAACGGTTTTCGATATATTGACATTTTAATATTTTTCTGAAAAAATGCTGAGATCCGTGGATTTTTAGTTTTAATTGCACATTTCTATATTATTATTGTAACCTGTTACCTGAATTAATTTATTTTGACACAGACATTTACTTCTTGTCAAAAATTCTTCAAATTGTGTAGATCTATCTAACTTCCAAGTAATTCTGTAAAAATGGCGCGGTTAAGTGGAAAAGATAGGATAGAGGTACTAATGATGCTTGGCTATGGAGATAGGATGCGAACCCAAACAGAAGTGTGTGAGTTATTTAACAATAAGTACCCAAACCGAGCACCAACATCTCAATCTGTTGTTAGTAAAATTGTAAAAAAATATAAGGATTTGTGGCATGTTAGAGACAATTATATTCAAGGTCAACCTAGGATTTCAGAAGATGTGCAGTTAAATGTCCTCTTAGCTGTCCAAGAAAACCACCATAGTGTTACTCGCGGTATTGCCACGGAAAATAATATTTGTCAAGCAACCGTATTGAATTATTTACACAAAAATAAATGGCATCCCTATAGGGTACAGTTGGTTCATGAACTTAATGAAGATGACCCGGATAGAAGAACAGAATTTTGCGAAATAATGATGAACAGATACATTGAAGATTCTCAAACTTTAAAAATAATTGTGTTCTCTGATGAAGCAACGATTACTCTAAATGGGCATGTGAATCGCCAAAACTGTCGATATTGGGCTAAGGAAAATCCGCACTGGATCATGGAGTCGCACACACAATACCCGCAAAAAGTGAATGTTTGGGCTGGAATTGTTGATAACCGGATTTTAGGTCCCTTCTTTTTTGATGGTACGTGAAATGGCGAACTGTATCTAGAATTTTTAGAATTTGAGTTAATACCGGCACTTGCTGTACTCTATCCAAATCGAGATGAGCCAGACATTCCCAACAATAACTATCAGCAAGACGGAGCACCAGCCCATTACACACGCCCGGTGCGTGAGTACTTGGATACAGTCTTTCCTGGCAAGTGGATTGGTCGACGGGGTCCAATAGTATGGCCGGCAAGGTCACCAGATTTGACCCCGCCAGATTTTTTTCTGTGGGGCTACTTAAAATCTAAAGTATACTTTAACAGACCTAACAATATTGATAAACTTAAAACTCGAATAAGGCATGAGGTTAGATTAAGAGAGCCCCAGGTAATCCATAACGTTTTGGAAGAATTCAAAGATCGACTTGCATATTGCCAGGAAGTTGGTGGCGGTCAATTTCAACATTTATTAAAATAAAATTTAATATAGTCTATGCAAATATTATAGACTAAATAGATGTAAAGAGTTAATTTTTAATTGTAGTTTTCGTACCAGAAAAAATGTCAATATATCGAAAACCGTTAATTTTGGAGATATGGTATGTTATACAAAAAGTGTTTAGAATTAATGTATCGTAGAATTTAAAAATAATATAATATACAGGGTGTTCTATTTAAAAAAAAATAATGTTGACGGTATATGTTCTTCTTGAGACAACCTGTATACACATTTCTTATGTCAAAAAATTCGCAATTAAAAATAATAATCGACATGTCCAAGCGTTTTTCCAGAAAATAATCACCTGAATCTTAAACGAATTTATTCCAACCTTTTTGAGCTCACTGTATATAAATCTTCAGATCGCTTGGAAAAGGTTTGTTAAATGAATGAAAATATTGAGTATTATTTATCGTTTATTTATAAACAAAATGATGGTTACAACAGAACTGGAAAACCCTGTGATTTTTTTTACACTTATTATTAGTATATACAGGGTGGGGACTTTAAATGGAACACTGCTTATAGCTGATCTGAGAATAAGATTTCACTAAAATACAAAAATACGTCCTCAAAGATTTTTTATGGGCTTCGTTTTTGTCATGTAAAAAAAAATTTGGGCCCCATGGAGGGGGCGCAGCCCTAACCAACTTTTTTTATAAGATTGGAAGACACCACTTGTGACACCTTTTTGGAAAGCTCATTGAAAAAGGAGTTTGTCAATAATTTTTTTTTGACATCTGTCAGACCATGTGCCAGAAATTTAATAAAATCTAATTTTAAACAATTATATTAACCGTAACATTAAAGCTGTAATGTCATCTTTTTAACTTTATAATAATTGTTGAAAATGTGCCCCATTAACCAGTTGGCACAAACCTAACCGATGGTAAAACTTTTCCCTTACTCTTCCCAAAACTTCTGGCGTGATTAAACGTATCTTTGCCCGAATCCTTGCCTTCAACTCTTCCAAATTGTTAGGTCTGGTAACATATACCCTTCTTTTTAAATCCCCCCGCAAATAAAAGTCTAAGGGTGTAATATCCGGTGATCTGGGCGGCCACTCTAAAAATCCTTGCCGCCCTATCCACCTATTTGGAAATGCAGTATTTAAGAATTCTCTTACAATCCTTGCAAAGTGGGGAGGAGCTACATCCTGCTGAAAAAATATCCTTCGATCTAGATTTCCATAATTTGGGAATATTCTTTGGAGTTCTGGTATTAAAAATGTTTGAAGAAAATTTAAATACACGTCTCCATTTAAATTATGTTAAAAAAAGAATGGACCAATTATTCTGTCGCCTATATTATTCCTGCCCAAACATTCACTTTCCCTTGGCGTTGAGAGTGACATTCAACAATCCAATGAGGATTTTCGTCGGCATAATACCAGCAATTTTGACGATTAACCTAAAATGGAAATTAATTAATAATCGGTTTAGAAAGTAAGACTTTGCCCAGTGATTGTCAAGAACAATGGTTAATCCCTTTAACTTTCAAACTTACCTGGCCCTCTAAAGTAAATGTTGCTTCATCAGAAAAAAGTATCCACTCTAAATCAATGTGTCGGTTGTCCAATGCGTTCATCATAACTTCGCAAAATTCTACCCTTCTATCTAAGTCATCCTCCAATAACTCTTGCACTGGCTGCATTTTGAATGGCTTTATGCCAGCAGATTTTTTGATCTTCAACACTGTTTTATGATCAATATTGTGGTCACGAGATAATTGCCTTGCTGCAATAATTGGGTTTTCTTGATAACTCAATAGGACATTTAATTTGGTTTCATCCGATACTCTTGGGGGTCTTCGTCTCGGAACATGTCTTACATGACCTAATTCCCTAAATTGCTTTTCAATTTTGCTGACTGTACTTCGCGACAGAGGTAGCCAATCGGGATGAATTTCATGAAACAACTCACAAACTTCTTCTTGACTTCGTTTTCTTTCTCCAAACCCGACCATCATCAGTATTTCAATCTTTAAGGTTTCAGTTAAATACATTCTTAAAATTTTCAAATGAAAGCGTCAAAATAAAATTTTAATTAGTACCTGCTTGTCAAACGTAACAGAACTGGCGGCATTACCAAGGAAACAAAACAATAATTGACTTACGGTTGACTCTATGCCAACAGGTTAATGGGGCATATTTCTAACAATTGTTAAGCTAAAAAGATGACATTACAGTTTTAATGCTATTTTAACATAATTGTTTACCAAATTGTTTAAAATTAGATTTTATTAAATTTCTGGCACATGGTTTCACAGATGTCAAAAAAAATTGATTGACAAACTCCTTTTTCAATGAGCTTTCCAAAAAGGTGTCACAAGTGGTGTCTTCCAATCTTATAAAAAAAGTTGGTTAGGGCTGCGACCCCCCCTTTCGGGCCTACATTATTTTTACATGACAAAAACGAAGCCCATAAAAAATCTTTGAGGACGTATTTTTGTATTTTAGTGAAATCTTATTTTCTGTTATTATTATTACCCTGTATATCGTACACCATTTTTGGTTGATTTTTTTGCAATTTTGGGTAAGTTATGTTGAAACTATTATTTTATAGGCAAGGAAAATATTTAAGGTCTATAATAAAATTACTTTTTTGTTTCACCATTGTATTTTTTGCTCGTAATTGTTGCTAATCTTTATTATATAGTTCTTTGAGGTTATGTTAATGACTCGAAAGTTTTAAAATTACATAGAACAGTGAATATATTAAGTGGGCCAACGACTTAACACAAGTAGGTCGATGAAGTGGGCCATCTCTCCCCGACTTTTGGGAGAGACGGCCCAACGTCTATTCGGGTTAGTTGGCTCACGGGCCATCTATCCCGGACTGTAATAGCTAAACTAAAATTCTTGTGATTACTGTATATTTTTAATTTTAGAGTCATGCCAACAAAATATAATAGAAAAGGTACGGTGCAAAGAGGAAAGTGGACTGAGGAAGATCTGGTTAATGCTGCAGAAGTAGTCAGAAATGGTGTAATGGGCGTTAGAGAAGCGTGTCGCACTTTTAACAACATCCCTCCTCCAACCTTTCGAAGACGATATAAAAATAATGATTTTAAGAAGAGAACTTCGGGCCACCCTCTGTTTTTGGCAGCCGGAATGAATCAAAACTAAAATTTCATATACAAAAACTACAAAAACACGGGTTTGCACCAACACATCATCAGCGAACATCCAGAAAGTAAAAAAAAAGGACAAAACAAGTAGCTGCTGTTTTGACGTCTTCGGACCATACTGAAAAAAGAAAATCTGCGATTGAACGCAAAAAAGAACAAGAACAGAAAAGAATATTGAAGCGAAAGACCTTAATAATAAAAAAGAATAAAGGAAAAATACAAAAAATGAATAAAATAGAATCATCTACGGATGAAGATGTGTCAGATGAGTTAGAGACTCACTCTGACGACAGCCCAGATAAAGAAGACGCGACCGAATGCCTTGGTTGTGGTGAAAAATATAATGCTACCACGAAAAACGATGATTGGATTCAATGCATACCCTGCCAGAGGTGGTTCCACGAAAGCTGTTCAAAGTATTTAAACCTTTGCGACCTGTGTGGCAAGACATTAAAAAAAAAAGGTGTTGAATGATAAAATTTACCATGGGTCATCTCACCCTACATGCCTGGGCCAACTAACCCACAGTATGTGGGAGAGTTGGCCCAGATAGCTATATTTGAAAAAAAATGTTTTTTAAGCTAGTTGTTTGAGTTTTTTCTTATATAATATTTATAACCTAATACTATACTATTTCTTATGTTAAATAAATATTTTGGGTTCATTTATCCTTCTGGATTTCAATTTTATTCCATTTTTAAAAAAAGTGAGCCAACTCTCCCGGACTTACCCTATGTTAATGTACCTCATTGTTAAGCTTAACAAAACAAATAACATAATAAATATATGTATACTTAGAACACCAAACAACTAAATAAAAGTATGCTTTGGAACAATATAAAAGAATGAAAATGATGAGTATTATATTAATCGTATATTTATTTAGAGATCTATGAAGTAAAATATGTAGGTAGGTACCTAAGCATTTTTATAAAAAAGGAATACATTTATATTATAAGCTTATATCAGAATAATTTAAAAGCTAAAGGGAAAACTGTAGCAATGTAAATACCTACTTAGTTTCTTAAAAATGGCGTACTTATTAGTAAGGTTTCTATTAAATTTCGTTAATATGCTTACCCAATTTAACAAGATCCTCATAAGAGGCACTCTCATTTGGTACTTTACAGAACTTTGCTTTATTTCTATATTTTAATTTAAATATAACATTATTCTATATCACGTTCAAAGAGCACAATCAGACTGACATTAAAGTTGAATTTGAATGTAGCGTCGGCGTCATCTGTCAATTCCTAAAATTTCACACCACGTGTTGCCGCCTGTCTTTTCGGTAACACGGGTTTAGGTATTTTTACCCGGGGCCGTGTAATAAAACGATTAAAGAATAAGTTTTACCCTCAATGTGTTAAAATAACCTTCTAGCGGGGTTTATTTACACGCTAATATGGTGTTATTAATTGTCATTGTATTTTTTTTTTCCTAATAGAGTGTAAAATGAAATAAATAACACCCATTCAACAAAATTAATTTTTTAGAGAGTTAAATTCATAGGCAAATTTAATACAACAACTTTGGTCCCATATGAGTGTACAAATGTGGTAAATTATGTTGATCCGGGTGTTAACAGTAACACTACTTTTTTTTACCACTCCTGAAATGATTTTTACCGGGTGGATATTTTTTACTGTGTCGTCACAATTTAGCCCATTGTTAAAAGAATTCGACATTGGATAACCAGCAAAAATAGAAGAGACCGATGACAATAATGACAAAGGAACATAGAACTAAGAAAGTGGCTTCGGATAAAAACCTGGATATATCTAAATAAACAAGCCACAGCATGACAGCCCCAACAAAGATCCCCTCTCAACTCTTGCATAGCAGATACCATTAGGGAAGATTATTCTTTATTAGACATCGGAGAACATTGTGAAGCACTGAGCAAAGATGTTCCTGTATTTATCATCGATACCAAACCAACCAAAAAAAAAAAAAATATGTAAGAAGAGTCCTAAGCACTAAAATACCGTATATATGCGTGCAGTGCAGGAAGCTTAAGATGAAATCATATCAATTTATTGCTGATGTCAACATTTCTACCTGATGACGATCCCAGAGCACATGATAAACGCCTCCTTTATCTTTACGTTTGGAGTTAATCATTCTCGCCCCTGTCAACATAAATTAAAAAGCTGCTTCATTTAGCGCCCAACCTGTTATTATAGAGCCCGTCTCCGTAAAAACGCCATTCACCACTCATCTGAATAGGCAAACACACATTTTTATTTACCCGCAGAGTAAAGTTGATTCAACTAATTTATATTTACGTAGAACACACAGACAGAACTCGTTTTCTACTTTCTTATATGGTACTTCTTGCATGGTTTCGCTTCTGTGACCAAACGAAGAAACACCTCGCGGTGTCCGATTATTATTTTTTTGTTAACCGGTTCAGATGGCATCTTTAAATACCTCCGTATATTGACTTAATTTCAGATTATTTTAAAAGCTGTTTGTAATAAATGACATGTCGAATGGTCGTTACATCATATTTCACGTCTATTTTATGACTCGGAAACAGCTACATTTAAATGAAATGTACCGGAATAACAAAACATTAAGTTGTTATAAAAAATGACGCTGTAAAATTTACAAGGCAAATAAGAAGAAATTATGCAGTGGTTAGCGTGAAATTGACAAATACATACCTTTGTAAGGTGTAAATTGTATTTAACTTTATAGTATACTACGAAGGCGTCTGGAAGTTGGTTTTACTACATGTAAACCAACGAAAGATGGAGGTATTCTATTAAAGTGTAAAACAAAGGCAGAGATAGAAAAAGTAAAAAAAGAAGCAGAGAAATGCCTTGGTAAGCAATATCAAGTAAGTTTGCTCCAATCCAAAAAACCACAATTTAAGGTATGTGACATTATTGAAGAGCTAAGTAGTGAAGAACTAATCGACAGCATAAAGTCACAGAACTTGTTTTTGAACCATGAAAACAGCCAAATGAAGGTTATTGTATTTAAAAAGATGAAACCCCAATTCATGGCGATTATTGAGTGTGATCCGGAAACCTTAAAGAAGATCCTAGAAGAAGGAAGCTTAAGCATCGGATGGGCTACATCGTGCAGAGTATTTGAATACGTAAAAATATTTAGGTGCTATAAATGTGCAGGTTTCAATCACAGGGCGGAGGAGTGCACTACTGAAGTTCGTTGTTTCAAATGCGGAGAAAATTATCACGAGAAAAATCAGTGTAACCGCGGCAGTTTTAAATGTGTAAATTGTCTAGATGCAAATAAAAAAAGCAATCAGTGTCGAAAGACAAAAAATTTGTATGGACGCTATTAATAAGTAGCAATTAACGAGTGGAAAGTTGAGTGGCAGTACGTTAACACTAGGGGATACAAGTGTAAATGTTTATCATCAGAATGTGCAGTGTCTGAGGAATAAGCTTGACAACTAGGACCTTGGAGGTCGCTTTATTGGAATGCAACGCCGATATTGTATGTATTACCGAGCATTGGCTAAATGACAATAAATTTAATATGGTAAGACTTAACGAATACATGTTAATCAGTAAGTTTTGCAGAACAAATTTTAAAAATGGCGGCGTTGCAATATTTTCAAGCAAAAATTTTTTTAAATCCGTTAAAGAAATAAAATTAAATAATATTGTTTGTAATGAGAAACTTTTTGAGATTTGCGGTGTAAGATTATTGCTCGAAAATAAGAAAGTAATAAAGATATTTTGTATATATAGATCGCCCTTAACTGATATTAACCTATTTATTTATGAGTTCACCAAATTTTTAGAGTCAAATGTAAACATAAAAAAAAATGAAAGAGTAATCCTGTGCGGCGATCTTAACATTGATTATCTAAAAAGTACAATAGAAAAAAATGAACTTCATGATCTATTGAGTATGTACGGACTTGCCTTCCATGTGAGTGTCCCAATAGGGTGTGTGGCTGGTTCTTCAACTGCAATTGATTATTATGTGTTCAAATTTAATGGGTGTTTATGAATTAGATTGTAATGTGGAGTTTAATGGATTGTCGGATCATTCAGCGCAGATTTTAAATTTGAAAAAAGTACTCATGTCAAAAAATGAGAAAGTATTCATTTATAAAAGATTGTTTACTACTGAAAATCATAATACATTAAAATATTATTTGGAGAGGGAGACATGGTTGACTGTTTTTGAAGCTACCAACGTAAACAGTGCTTTTCAGGAATTCGTTCAGCTTATTCTGATGTATATTAATATTGCATTTCCTCTAAAGAAAATATTTTTAAATAATATCAGAAAACCATGGTTGACTTCTGGTATTCGTGTATCAGCGCAAAATATAAAACTACTGCATGCGTTGGTGGCGCAAACTGATAGTCCTGTCCTGGTCGACTACTATAAAAAATATAAAAAGGTATACAGGAAAACTATTCAAGCTGCTAAAAGGTTACACAATGATAGATTGTACTTAAATTCGGCAAATAAGGGCAGGACTGTATGGGGCATAATCAAAAATACTTTAGCTCGAGGAGAGATTAGAAATAATATTGAAAGTCTCTACGTGAATGGCGACCAGATAAGTAATCTGAATGAAATGGCTAATGCTTTTAATAAGTATTTTGTGGAGGCCCCACAAAGTTTAATTACTGATAATATAAAGCGACAAAAGAGTGAATATAATTTTAAATATCGAAAAGACGTTGGAACGATGTTTTTCAGACCTGTCTTGGAATGTGATGTAAATGACGTCATAAAATCATTAAAAAAATCTAACTCGGTTGGCATTGATGATATTTCGGTGAATGTATTGAAATCCATTGGTTGCTATATATTGAGTCCATTGACCTATCTAATAAATATGTCATTGGAGAATGCAATTTTTCCCGATATCTTTAAAACTGCTCGAGTTATTCCGCTTTATAAAAAAGGAGAAAAAGAGATTAGATAATTATCGTCCAATTTCTCTACTGAGCTCAGTATCAAAAATTCTGGAGCGAATTGTTTTTAACCAAATTTCAATGTTCCTATCTACTTTTAATATTATTACAGAATGTCAACACGGTTTCCGCAAAGGAAAGAGTGTATCTTCGGCGATCTTGAGCTTTGTTGGTGAGCTTTATAGTGCACTTGATATTAATAAGAAATGCTTGGGCCTTTTTATGGACCTCAGTAAGGCCTTTGACCTTGTTGATCACGTCTTGCTCGCGGCGAACTTACATGAAAACGGCATAAGAGGTATGGTTGGTGAATGGCTGCAGTCGTATTTGACTGGTCGAGATCAGGTTGTGGATCTTGAGGGTATCAGATCTGATAAAAGAAATATGCATTGGTGTTCCGCAGGGATCCATCCTGGGCCCTCTATTATTGCTAATTTTTGCGAATGATCTCCCAGACTTGACTCATAATGAAAGAGAACTTGTCATGTTCGCTACCCATTCACATACTAAATATGTAAGTATAGTAAAGTTTACATTATACCGTTGATCTTTTGACTGCCATAAAACTAGTGATGAAACGATTACCATTACGATTAAGATTAACCGCCGATTATTAACATTTTCCGATTAATCGTTATCGCCGATTATTTATACAATTATTAAACGATTATTGTATTATGCGTAATTTGAGAACCACTGGAAATCCACTTGGGGTTTGACCTTTATGATGCGAGAAACGCGAAAATCGATTAGTATGAGTGTATGTTTTTTTTAATACAAATTTAATATCTCTAAATTTCCAATATTAAATGCCAAAAACATCAGGTCTGGCTTTTAATTTGCTTTTTTATTTTAGATTTTATTTTAAATGTTTTCGTCTATTTTGTTCAGAGTTTGTATTTATTTTCCTTGAAGTTTCTTTTAAAAATTAATGAAATTATATAAAGTAGATATTTTTACGTCTTTTATTTGATAATTGTAATCGTAATCGTAATCGTACGATTATTTCATTTCAAATCGTAATCGTATAACAGCAATCGTTGCATCACTACATAAAACCCTAATTATCCCTTTATAACTATAAGATGGCACAAATTTACATCTTTTCGGGCAGAACCGGATTACAAATTACCTGCATCCCTAATTGCTATATCATTTTAAGACGAGTGAATTTTGTTATAGTGCGTTCAGTGAGTGAATGCGCATTTGTCATTAACCGATTATGGTCAAAATTAGTCTAGAATAAAATAGACAGCGGTGCTCAAACAATTTCTACTAATTTTAGATATATGGGCCGTAATTAAAATTTCTATTACAATTATTTATTTAATTATTTTTTATTTCATAACTATGTAAATAATAATAATAATAATAATTAGAAATTTTATTACATAAAATGTACATTTAATCGTCAGTATCACTATCAGCACTGTTGTCACTGTCACTATCAGAAGTTATAATAATTGGCCTTATTTCATCAATGAGTTGCTCCGAGTCAAAAGTATCTTGAATCAATTTTTCCACGTGGTCAATACATTTTGACCAAGTTTCGGTTCCAATTTGTTTTAAAACTTCATTCCATAAATTTAAAATGCTTTCTTCGTTCGTCGTTAGACATGCATGCTTGTCATAGTAGTTTTTGCAAATTCCCCACACTAATTCAATACCATTAAATTCACAATGTTATGGGGGCAGACGTAAGACCTCGTGACCGTATTTCCCCGCGAGGGAGTCCACTATGTAAGACTTATCCTTACCAGCAGTGTGTACTTTAATTTCGAATAACAAATCTGCTTTCAAAAATATATGGTCGTTTTTTATTTTTCTGGTGTTTAGCCAGTTCCTCATTTCATCTTTGGTGGAACTATGTTTGGTATTTTTTTAGAAACTCGTGAGTGATATGAAGCATTGTCTAAAATAATGATCGAGGGTTCTTCTAATGATTTTAGCACATATTCTTCAAACCACTTCTCGAATATCGTGGCAGTCATATTGTCACGATAGTCCTCCACTTTCTTCGATGAAGTAAAAACTAAACTTGCATCTGGCAAAAATCCTTCTCGACTTCCGGCGTGTATTACGACATATCTTTCTCCATTCCCGGATGAAACCCTTGAATAGCAGTATTTTGACCCATCCTGCCATGAATATTTTGTTTGGTTTCCCTTCGCAAAAATCCATGTCTCATCTAAGAATACCACAGGTTTTGAATTCTCGAACTTTAAATTAGCTAGGTATTTCCTCAAAAACGACCACCGCTTAGAAACAATGTATTGTTGCTCACAAAGAATTTTTCGGTTGTTAGTTTTGTGGTACTTAAACCCAACTGCTTTAAAACTAATGAAAGACTAGTACGGCCAATGTCACATATTTCTCTGTTTCTGATTTTCTCAAGGGTCGAATCAAGAGTTACCACTTTTTTCTGTTTGTACGTATCATAAATAACTCGCTCGGATTTTACATTTAACTCCTTCTGACAAATCATTGGTTTTCAAACTTAAACGGCGTTTTTTATTTTTCTTTTCAATATGTCCGTCTTTTTCTAAATTGTGAATATTTATCAGAGTTCTTTGTGATATGCCACAGGAATCCGCTTTTCGTTGTTGTACCGCCACCGTAGATAATAAAGGACCACCATTTTCCTTCCCTTTCTTCAAATGTTCCTCAACTTTTAAAATAAGACTTCTTTTATTCGTAAGAACATGTTTTATCAGAAGATATTTTAATATATCTGCTTTCGAACGTTACGTTAGCAAGTGACAAAAATAAGCCAATCTAACCCAAATATATATAGCCAAACTAAAGAAAACAAAGAAAGTCCCACTCAGTACCTGTACATTATGCATTTAATTGATATAATAAATTACTTATTGACAAATATTTATTAGAATTAAAATGAATTGTTCCGTTTTCTTAGAAGACAAATCGACAAACAAAATACAAAGAAATCCCCAGTCTCAGTCACTACCTGTACATTAAGCATTTAATTAATATAGGTAGTAGATAACTTATTGAGGGTTACTGGAATTTACAGGCGCCAGGTAATATTTAATTTATGCATCCTTAATCCGATATGAGAAAGCACTCAATGAACGGACTATATATTAGGTAGTGTTTAGCTTACCGGCGCGTGATAGTTATTGTTGTATTAGTGTAAGAATGTGGCGTCTTTGGGCTTGTGCTGAGAGTGGGACATCTTGTAGTGTCACTTTCAGAAGAAAGCATTTATCTCCCGATGCTAAGGAAATAATGTTGTATTTGGATCACTGCAACTGTATATTCTTTTAAAATAAAGCAGATGCCACCAAACACAGTACACAACGAAACACACAGAATGTTCGCTATAACAAGGAGTCAATTACACAAGGTTAACCCACAAACACAGAATTGAACCTAGTTTTCCGACCGATAAAAATCTTAATACGCGTACACGACATAAAAGCCATTTTTGTTTAACTTTATTGCCTTTAATATAAGGTAGAGCATTAACGTGAAAAATGTAGGCTTTATGTAGGCGTGTGAACGCGGCATTCAATAAAGTCGGGTTAATTTTCTTTCCGGGCAACTTTATCAATCGCGGTTGGGCTGAATACTGCTGTGGATTCAAAACATTGTATACTTACATAATAAATTTGTTAATAAAGTAAAGGGTGTCCCAAAATGTACGCACATTTTAAATATCGTGGTATTTTCGTTTTTGTCATAGTAGGCTTTTAAAAATTTGATAGATGTCATGTAATTTTTATTGCAATTAATAGCCATGGAACGTTACACGGTAGAACAGCGCGTTGTCACCGTGAAAACGTATTATAAATGTGGAGAATGTTATGCGGAAACAGTTCGTAGAGTGCGAGCCGTTTTTGGAAGAAATAATGCACCAAAACATACCTACGACAGTGCAAAGATTGATCAATAAATTTAAGCAAAGTGGTTTAGTTAGAAACATAAAATCAACAGGGCGCCGCGTACTGCTCGATCTATTGCAAATATTGCAGTAGTGTCGGAAAGTGTTGGTGAGAATCCAGGCACGTCGATTCGCCGTCGGTCACAGCAAGTGAACATTACTAAAGGCAGTATGCAGCGAATTCTTGCCAAAGATTTGCATTCGTCCACAAATATGTGAAAATGTTATCAATAATTTCGTCAAAAGGGCAAGGGCGTGCCAGCAAAGCCGCTGTGGACATTTGTAGGCTATTGTGTTTCACACTTAATCGTGATATGTATTCTTTCTAATCCCAGTAAATTATACAGTATATTTCAAGGAATGTAATTTGTTAACAAATAAAAATATGCGTTCATTTTAGGACACCTTTTAATACCAAAGAAACCAGGAAAAATGCAACAAAATCCATTAGAAACACATACAAAAAATCTTTCTTCTCTCCAAAATACGTTCACGAAGCAGGACGAATGTATACTGTGTTATACCTATTCAGCTAATGTTTACCTAGAACTTTAATTTATTGTTCAAAGTGTAAATGAATAAACTATATTATGCATCTTGGCATACTAGTATTATAACTGTAACAGTCTCTCTTTTGCACGCGGATAAATGTAAACAAGTTCTGTAATATTTAATTGCTTGTAATCTTATTGTAATTACAGTTGGATTTCAGTGTAACGAGGTAAACGATCCACTTGAATCAAAACGTAACGCGTGTGGTGAATAATTTATTACCACCAGGCACAGAGAGGGAGAAAACCGTTATTGACTGTTTTTCCACACGCACTGAAAACGGTAACCACGAAACAATCCATTAAAAGATAATATTTCGTTTATATTTTTCAGACAGCGAAAACGAGTGAAGCTACAACGTGTCAAGAAACGATTTTAATATAATTGTATAGGAATTTTCTAGGGGTCAACACCTCATTACAGTGTATAGGTGTATAAACCTAGCCTCCAGGACCAGCAGGAATTTACAGGACCGTTGCTGTTCATGCAACACTATACCTACACAATTCTTTCAGGACTTCTGCAGTGTTTAGTGATTTTAAAAAGAAACGTTCTTTTTATAGCTTGAAAAAAACCATGTCACGTTTTTTTTCACAATTACATTTGAGACATGTGAAAATAATGAACGCGTAGAATATCTGCTATTGCCCCTACGTCTGCTGCTTGTGAACGTAGCTTCAGTACAGTTGATGCAAAACAAAAACCGATGCAAGTCATCAATCAGCTGATAATTGTAAATCCGTAAGAAAACACGAGAAAATTAAATATGGGTAAAAAGTATTAAAACTTTATGCGATATTGAATTTACTTCAAACTTAAAGTATTCTTCTTTGATACGAACCCACTTATAGCAAATGTTTTGTTTATTTAAGCTTGTAAAAATTAATATAATTTGAATTTTATTGGCCGATAGTTGGCAACACAACTGTAAACCGTGCAGTGGTGCCAGCTCGTTCGTTAGTTTGGTTTGACGTTTCATGCAAAACTAACCTTAGCTGTTCGTGGTTCCGTGTTGCTGTACGTCCATTTTCTAACAAAAAGTCCAGATATCTTCATAAATAGCATTAAAAAACTGTTCTATTAAGAGAAACAAAAGTGCACATACATATCTCTGTCGATTACGTTGTGATTTGTGAAAAATGCCGAAGCATTTAAATAGTCAGTGCAAAGAGCTACTAGCTTCTTTAAGAAGCTCTTTTCACGAAGAACTTAACAACAATGGCCTATTGTTACCCTTGACAGCAGTACAGAGAAGTAAATTTAAAGAGTATGTTAAGGTCTAGATATTTTATTTCTACTTTACTAATTTTTAGCGTGTAGTAGCTGCCCTAAATTTGAATATCTCCACTGTAAGCGCAATTTCAACAACAGTTAAGAAAAATAAATTATTAGAATCACCTTAAAACAAACGTTCTAATCCAAAGAGAGTTGTAAATGTGAAGATTGGATATAAGTTCTATCCGTGACACTATTTATGGAATGTACGAAACAAGTAATCTGTATTATTCAAAAATTATAATATTTTACATCATTCATAAGCTGTAACTTTTTTTAGACCAACATGTAACTTTGACAACTTTAAGTTAGAAATTAAAAGACAGAGAACTGTTTGATGCTTGTCTTAATTCTTTAAGAAGCTTCTTCAAGAAAATAGGATTCGGATGATAAAAAGATGAACTGAGGCGAGGGCTTATGGAACTTGCCAATGTAGCTTTTTGAAAGAATATATTAAAAAAAAGAAGCATTGTTGTACCAATTCGTTTTCTTGGATGAAACATGAATTTTTCAGAATGGTATCATTGGTCGATCTTGGCAAGATGAAAATAAAAGAAGTGTTAGATCTACTAAAGTTGAAGGTAAAAGGCATCAATTCATACACCTAAACGAAATAGGTTAAAGAATGATAGAGCAGCAAGGATAGTGTATAAATCCCATTATTTAAGACTTAATGTCCAAGGTGAAAGCGTTGTAAACACTAACATTATTTTTGTTTCTGAGAGTATTATCACTGAACTTCAAAGCTGGTCTCAATAGAGAGTGGAGTGATGGAAAAAATCTCCGAAAGTGAAGAAATATCGACTTCAGAGTCATGAAGAGGCTATTCCCTCCACATCGAAAGGGCGTGAAGAATTCCGATATAGATTCTGACAATGAATCTTAATGATCGAAAATAGTACCGAATTTGTTTTAGTTATTTATTATTATTATTATAATATTATTTCTTTAATTTAAAACAGACTCATTTGTATGATTTAGCATTAGGTTAAGAATTTTCATGTTCCTGTCTTGCAACAAAAATTTTATGTTACTGTTTTGTTATTAATTATATAATTTTTATTTTTTGCTTCTGTTTATGGTTATTTTTTTAATGTGATTACAATATTTCGCAACTTTAAAATCAATATATTTTGTACTCAAAAGTGTCAAAAGTATTTCAGTCATAGAGGGCTTATTCGGAGTCAAATGGGTGTTTTTACAATGTGACAGAGTTTGATAAAATTGCATTTTTCTCCTAAACAATGATTAAATCAAAAAATTATCAAAAGGTACTTCGCATTAGCCATTAAACTGCCTACATAACAGTGTTATCAAAATAGGAAACGGCAGTGGCGTACATAGGTTTATAGGAACTTTTTTTCATTTTTTTTTAAGCAGGGAAACTCTTCGTGAATTGTTTCGCAATAAAACATCCTGTATATACTGGATGGCCGCCGAGGTTTGAGAGATACTTCGTATATGAATTGTATGACTAATTGTACGCAAAAATGATTCTATTCACTTTTCTCGAATTCCTAACGATTCTTGGTGGTGGTCCCATTGCTTGGCCACCGCGATCTCCGCATCTCAACCCACTAGACTTTTTCATGTGGGGACATGTGAAGACACAAGAGCAGTTTTAATAATTGCAATGTCATTACGCTTTTATTAAAATAAATCACATTTTTTCGTAAGCCCTCTTAGTAATTTAGTTTAACTTCAAACCCCGATATTTTAAGAACCGTTAGAAATTCGGGAAAAGTGAATAGAATCATTCAGAATTTACAAAAAATTTGGTGTTAAGCATGCCACGTCATCTACGACGAAATATTAATTATTATTATTTATTGCTGTTGATCTATTTTTTTACTAATGATCTATAATATAAATGCATGTAGTACAAAAAAACGCAAAAGCTTTTCAAGAACAGAATGCTGCAGGACACGTTGATATCCTTCATATTTACCTCGTATACTAACTTGTAGCAAGGTGGACTCATAGATACCAATTACCTTTTCAAGACGTTTTCATAATAGTCTAGAAGCAACATATTTTGTAAGTTATTTGGGTATACAAATACATTTTTGTTTTCAGCTACCCTGGCCCTTATAAGACTCTATACAGCAAGGCTGGCCAATAGATTTTCCGGGTGGGCAAAATTTCCTAGACTGTGGCGGCGCCGGGCCAAATACCATATTTATACAAAGGTTTTATATAGGTACATATAAAGTTTATTATACAAATACCACATTATACACAAAAAGACAAAATATGCTTTAATTTACTTTATTGGTAAATGAAATTAATTAACATAATAATGAAAACATTATTTCTATTTTTTAATGTGAGCTGTGAAGAGGTTTTCCTGATATTAATTTGTCGATATTTGGTTTTAAGTCTGATGTTGATATGACAATTAAATCAGAAATGTGTTTTGCAGTGAGAGATGTGCGATATTTATTTTTGATGTACTTATGATAAAGTTGAAAATGTTTTTTCACACACATAGGTGGAACCAAACCTGCTGAAAATTTTCATAGCAAGGTCGCGCAATGTTGGAAAATCTTCACTGGAAACGTTTTTCCAAAAACTTGCAAAATTTTCTGTTAGTTGCTCTGAAGTTACATTTTCGTAGAAAATTTGTTTCAGGGCAGTGTGGTTTTGAATATCTGTCACTTCAAGCTGAATGTTTGCTAGATATTCAAGCAGGTCAGTAGAACTGATGGCAAATGGGTTTATAAACAGCCGAATATTTCTCTCGCCTAATTCAAAATCCTGGAATCTGTTTTCAAAAGACTCTCTTAAACACTTTATTTTTGATAGGTACTTTGGGATATCAAGGACAGTGATCTCTAATCCTTTTTTTACACTAGCAAATGTGGGAAAATGGTCGATTTTATTTCTCTCTAAGTTTGCTGCAAACAAGTCCAACTTCCCTTTGAAACCATTGATCAACTTGAACATTGTTGGAAGAGAACAATCTTTTCAATCGTATCAATTAAAAATGCAAGATCACACAGCCATAATGAATTTTCAAGTAGAGCTCTCTCTGCTGGCAATGCTTGTTTTTCGACCAAAAATTCCAGAACGTGTCAACCAACCAATCAAGTAAAAGCAGTGCCATCGCGCGCCGGCTAGCTAGCCGACCGAAGTTCGGGCGGGCAAATTCAAATGTCTTGGCGGCTGGGTTTGGCCAACCTTGCTATACAGGGACGTTGGTTGGTATGTATGGAAACCGTCGATTATTTCTTAAAGTAAAACAGTTAGCAAAAAATATTTTAGACAAAAGTTTCAGGGTTCTTATGGGTCTATTAGAATAAAAAATAAATTAGTATACAGGATGAGTCAGAAAACCGTAGACAAACAAAGTTACTTTTTTTTAAATGGAACACCGTGTACTTAGACCTTTTTTGGATTTGACACAAAATAACAATTATTTTTCAGTAAGTGCATTATTAGTCTAAATCTAATAGTTTCCGAGATATCGACTATTGAAAAATTACATTTTTGAACTTTGACAGCTTCTAGCTTTCTAACGGTACGTCTTAGAGTAAAACGGCTTGCATGTCCCTATCTTAGTTTCTTATAATCTTTCTAAAAGTGTCAACTTTCGGTTAAACCGGATGTAACTTAAATGCCGGAAATTCAGTACTTTCGGCTTAACCGGAAGTTGATTTTTTTGGGTAAATAATAAAAAAGTAAGATAGGGACATGTAAGCCATTTTACTCTAAGATGTACCGTTAGAAAGCTAGAAGCTGTCAAAGTTCAAAAATGTCATTTTTCGAAAGTCGCTATCTCGGAAACTATTAGGTTTAGACTTATAATGCACTTATTAAAAAATAATTGCTGTTTCACGTAAAATTCAAAAATATTCTAAGATATAGGGTGTTCTATTTAAAAAAAAAGTAACTTTGCTTCTTTATGGTTTTCTGACTCATCCTGTATACTTATTTTTTTAAATTCTAATAAACCTAAAACTAAAACTTTTGTCTGAAATATTTTTTGCTAACTGTTTTACTTTAAGAAGTAATCGACCGCTTCCATACATACCAACGACCCTGTATATAACTACTATATAAGAAGCTTATACATAATACCAATTAATATAGTATCTGCAATGTTGCTCGCTTCTACTTCTATTCTGTATCGATATATCTTTGCGATTACGTCTTGGAATTGTTTGTTTTCTTTATACTTTTTGTCGTCATTTGCTTGTTCTTGTTTCTTTAATTTTATTGTATTTTTACTCTGGCTTTTTGTTTTAAAGTTTTTCTATTCAATTTTTCCGTATTTAGAGTGGGAACCAGCCTTTGGGGAATTTGTGTCTGTCTTGTTCTCGTGATTTTATGTGTGATTTGTTATATTAAGTATGTTGTCTGAAACGTCCGTTAGTTCGTAGTACTTTGATATTATTTTGTATAATGTTCCTCTAGTGCCTCAAGTCTTATGTCTGCGTGTAGTATTCTTAGTGGTGTTTTATTAGTCTTAGTCTGTTTTGTAAAATTTGCGTCTTTTTTAGTCTTGTCTATTTTACTGTACACCAAGTCTGTACGCCGTATAATATGTTATAACTGGTCGAATTATTGTCTTATAAACTAATATTTTGGCAATTTATTTAAGTAACTGATAGCCAACGTTAAATCTTTTCCAGTCTTAGGAATCAATGCCACCTTGGTCTTCTTCCAAGTGTCTGGAAAGTATCCTCTTTCGAGTATTGCTTGTGCTATATTTACCAGATGCGTTACTGCTTGCTCTGGCAAGTTTTTGAGTGTTGACTTTAAGAATTTTTTGGTTTAGCAAATGTATATTGTAAAATTAGATTATTATATTGGTTGAAAGAATCAGTGTTTTCTTTAAAACCTTTCCTGGTAATAATTAAATTATCTTGCCTTTCTTGTTGTCTCATATTACACTTATTATGCATTTCATTGCACATATATATTAATGTAAAACAAATAGGAAAAGAGCATATCAATCAAAAAGGTGATTAGCACTGAATGATTCGATATGAAATTTATGTTGCTTGGCCTACATATAGAAAATTGCTTCCTTTGATATTGGAGGTTATATTTATTTATACAATTTATTGATTAGTAGCGGTTTATAGCCTTAAACGATAAGCTCTTTAGATATTACGGATAAGCGAATAGCAATGTCACATTTGGTGACAGATTTGTCATAAAAATAATGAAAGGAACCGATGATTGTTTATAGATTAACGCAAATCCGACGTGGAAATGAAAAACTCAGTTACCTATATTATAAAATTAATTAATTTTATATAGATTTAGATAACTGAACACTGTCCCATGACGGTTAAACGTATACACTTGGGAGTTTCCTATTTTTTATGTTACCAGCTTCTTAGTTATCGATTTATTATTTGATGATGATGGAAGTCGCCCAGAACGGTACATGGTTAAACAAATACACAACCTAGACAGGTGCCTATAGGTGTTTGAAAAAAAAACAGATACTTTAACCTAATTTGTTAAACTGTCATAACACTGCTCCATCAAACGAAAGTTTGACACTTGTTTAGTAACTAATCGCAAAATGTTTTGCGTTCAACAGAACTTCGGTGTTTTCCACCTCTGCTTTGTGATTTTCAGTCATTTATCACACAAAGTCTGATATCGTCAACAACTTTCAGCATTAATTTCCTAACAATGAAGCTTAGGGAAGTTTGCTCTTAAAGTTTTATTCGAACTTTTGCTTTGTAACGAAAGCGATGGAAAACAATATTATGGAACCATACAGAATATTCCGTACAAGCTTTGTTAAGCATCATTTTAGTACAGGCGTCCATGTTAGAAAACCAGCCATTGCGGGGAGTTTTCTACCGGGACAAGCACGCTAAAAGCTTTTCCTATTTGGTTCATAAAAATGATTACCTTATGAAAGTTGAAAGTTGGTAATGATAATGCGTATATCAGTAAATTTACCTCAAGTCTATACTTCTACTTAAACAAAATCAGTGATTTAAAAAAAAATAAAAGGAAAACATGGAATATAATAAATGAACTTTGTGGTAGAAACAATAACAAAAAACAAATAATTAATCTAACTGTAAAATCCTTCGATACAACTCAACCTGTAGACGTTGCTAATTGTTTAAATACTCATTTTTGTTCAGTCGCTGAAAATCTTGCCAGTAATATAAAAACAAAAAACAGCTTTTTTAAACTTAATAAAATAAATCACTCGGCAAGTTTTTATTTTGTTCCAGCAAACCCTCTTAAATTATCTGACATAATAAAAAATCTGGAGAATAAATCCGGCTTCTGGTATAGATGGCACTACTCTCAAAGTTATTAAAGAACTGCCTGGTATCTGCCTTGAGCTTATAAATTGCATAATAAATGAATCGTTTCAGGAAAGTTATTTTCCAGAGGACTTAAAAACCTCAGTAATTATTCCAGTCCCGAAAGGTGGCGATCAAAAAAGTCCCACTAACTTTCAACCTATTTCAGTACTGCCTATTTTAACTAAACTAATTTCAAAGGAACACTTTGGCTTCTAAGCTAAAAAGTCAACAAAAAATGCGGTGTATCTTTTCTTAGAGAATGTCTATAGTAACATAGATAAAAGATTTACTCTGGCATTGTTTTGTGACTTGGCAAAGGCCTTTGACAGTGTCAATCATGAGTCGCCGTTGGAAAAGCTGGAATTCTATGGGTTTCGAGGGGGTAATTAGGGAATAATTTCGGATACTCTTGGTGGGTCGAAAACAAATAACTAAAGTGTATGATTCTTCCCACAATACTATTTACTCCGAAATTGCTCCAATAACAAGCGGTGTGCCTCAGGGATCAGTGCTCGGTCCTCTGTTGTTTCTTCTTTTCCTTGATGATGTGACATGCCTTCCAGTGAAAGGTTATTTTACGTTCTTTGAAGACGATACCACTATATGTTGGTCTAATAACAACGCAAACATATTACAGCAGGAGAGTAAATAAGGATTTCACTGGTTAAGAATTGGTTTGTTTCTAACAATCTTGTTCTAAATTTAGGCAAACATAAATGTAGTTTAAACGTGGAAATTCAGAACACTAGACTAAGTACAGTATCGGAGAAGAAGTTTTTGGGAATAACATTCTATATCTAATGCTTTAAAGTGGGATGCTCATATTAATGTTGTTTCAAAAAAATTAGCATCAGGACTGTTTGCAATAAAAATGACAAGAAAGACTTTACATAATATACAGATTTATTATGCCCTATTCGACTCAAATTTTGGATACTGTCTACCATTTTGGGTTTTTTCTGCAGCATCAAAAACCAACTTAATTTTTCTCTCACAAAAAAGAGCAATCAGACTAATAGAAAATGCTTCGAGTATGACATCATGTAGGCCGCTGTTTAGAAAACTTAATATACTGACTTTTCTTGATGTTCTAATTTTCGATACTCTGAGTCTCTTACATAATCACAATTTAAAAAGATATTTTTAAAAAAGAAGCGATGTACATAACCACGCCACTAGATTTAATCGAAATATTACAGTGCCACAGTCTAGCAGCTCGCTAACATCACAATATTCTCTCTTCCACCAAGGAAATAACCTATATGAAGAACTTCCCTATCAATAGATTTCAAAATATACTAAGAACGCATCTTGTAAATTCGACAAACTATTCATTAATAGATATTTACGTTATAAGTCCGGTAAATCAACTTTTACAGTACGAGTGAAATGTTTCGAGACGAGGCGACGAAGGAGCCGAGTCTGAAATTTTGAAACGAATACTGTAAAGGATTTGCCGGACGAATGACGTACAATATTTTATTTCATACTGTTCTGTTGAAAATTATAATTATGTTTTGAAATTATAATGAAGTTTTATTCTGCGTCGTATATTTGAAAAGTGCTTATATTTACTGGTGGAAACATTGTGTGTTTGACATTGATTAAACTAAAACTTACAAATTTCAGTCCGGTAAAGAAATTTTACAGGACTAGTCCAGTAAAAAAATTTTACCGGACTTATTGCTGTAAAACCTTATTTCCTGGACTGAATTCAAATATGTAAAGGTGTGTTTTACAATACAGTATGAAATAAATAAATTTTTAAATAATCTAGTTTTCTTGGCGTAATAATTAGTATCTTGCTGCAGTTTAAGTTTAGTTTCAGCCTAGTTTAAGTTTTGTGTATAGATTGCATATTATTATTGTTGTAGATTTAAGTTAATATTGTACAGTATTGTGATGCTTACCAATAAAATTTCATTCATTGATAGGATTTATCCAATGTCTAATGCCGGCGTTGACGCATGCATGGAATGGCAAGTCGTGATAATAAAACTTATTGTTTAGTCATGTATGTTTGGTTGCATAAACATGGATAATAAAATAATTTTTTGACAGGAAAAGAACAGAATTTAAGTAGTACCAAAATTAAATTAGGCATTAAAAACATACTTATAAAATATATAGGTATGGCATATTTTCTTTATAAATATGGATTTTTATTGAAAAAGAAAATGCAAAATAGAAAAACAAAGTATAAAATACATGTTCTATAAAGCTATTATCGCACTTGTCCTGTTAGAAAACGAGCCGCTTTTGCATAGACATAGACGCGTGGACTAAAACGTGGACTTTAATATACTGTTATTATTATAACTTCATTTTATACACCTTCGTGTGCGGACATTTCATCTGGAAGTCTAGTCTCGAACTAGGGGAATGATCGTATCAAAAGAAGTGATCTGTCTTTTGTAAATTATTTCTCCTAAAAATTTTTAAACTCTATTCTTAAAAGTAAAAATTACTGTGTACTTCCATCAAGAGTTAGGAGAGCGCGTTCTCTCGGAATTTTCAAAGAGAACGGGATCATAGCGTGAGAAATGCGTTGACAATCATGCGTGTTTAGTTAAAAAAACAAACATATGTTGTTAATACTCACTTCTCGCGAGAGAGCATTCACTTCTCTTAAGTTGGAGAATAGATGTCCAGATGCGTACGCGACTTAATACAGGTATGGCAAACCTAGCATTTAGGTGTTTTAAGGTAAACATTTCCATGCAACGTCATTGGGACGCGAGCTTCCTATTGGCCGAAATATGTGGTTAGATCGCATCGCGCGCCGGTCGATCGTGGTTCCGTGAAGCAAGCGCTTTTACGTGCCCTCTGCGATTTTAAGGCCTTTTTGGGCAACTAAGTAGTCTTCCAAGATGGCTCTGTGAAGCCAGTGCTTTTACGTACGCTTACGGACTTTAAGGTCTTTTTGGGGGCAATTAAGAGTTTTCCGCGATGACTCGATGAAGCAAGTGTGCTCTTACGCACGTTCCAAGTTTTAAGGCCTTTTTGGGAAAATTAGGAGAACATTCCAAGATGGCTCCGTGAAGCCAGTGCTTTTACGTGCGCTCGACGTATTTAAGGCCTTTTTGGGCAATTAATGGTTTCTTTTTAAGTAGAAATAAGCAGCTAGCGACTCCGCGTTATTTAACGTACGAAATTGAACTCCCTACGATACCGGGGCGTTTTTGTGATGTACTTTAAAGTAATAGTTATCGAAAAAAAGTAAAGAAGCAGTTAGTAATGTAACGTTAAGTATCGACCAGTGTCTTTGTCGTAAATCCTTGTAATATGCTACCATAACCTGCATTAGGGAATAAGAACACAAGTGTTGCATTAAACAATTGTTTTAATCAAAAGTAGCCAAAAATTAACGAACCAGTAAGCAACCCTATAGGCCACGCAGTAAAAATTAATGTAACCACCATCAAAAAGGCTGCTGTAGGTTCTATTAGGCCATGCCCAAATTTTCACAAATTTGGTCAATATACTCCCGTTATCCCCCCCCCCCCCTGCAACGAAGTGAATAGGTATAGGAGATAGAGTACTGCGCATATGTGCATGCCCTGCGCTTTTAAAATCCTTTTATCTTGTTCCTGAACTAACATGCAACAATGTACACTTCAACACACGTAAATGCACTCCCTAAAATAGACTCTGCCATACCTGTATCACAAGAATAAATATAATAACCAGAAGGATTTCTTGCAGAACACTCTTTTGTAACCGATGCCTACAGCGAGGTACCTTGGATTTCGATAAACAGCTCTGCTCCATAGGCGTACCTGTACTTTTATTTTGGTGGAAAAATGTGTTTAAACTATCAAGGAATATCGATATTTTGTATATAACAAAAAGGATATAGTATCATCGTAGGCTTTATTCCAGCAATCCTTGTAACCAGGGTGGAAAAAAATCATAATTTTTTTGAAAAACATCAAAAATCGCGAACTTTTTGAAAAAAATCATGATTTTTTTGGTTTTTTCGATGTTTTTTCTATTTTTTATTTTTATCTATTTTTTCCTATAAATAAGTTGCTGTTTTCAACACGTTTTTGATTTTATTCCCACCGTTCTTCAAATTTTAATGAAGATAGTTCCTGTCGCAAAAGCTCAGAGCTGCAAATTCCTGTCAGAACAAGAACCCCCTCCACTGTTTATATAAAGATGCGTCCGCCCTAACTAATTTTGACAAAACGGACATAACTTTAAATCAACTGCAAAAATTTAAGAGGCGTTATGAACAGTGTTGGCATATCTTCTTGACTCAACAAAAACTCAGCAAACAGTAACAGAGAGTGAAAAAATGTTGCTTTAAAAGCTGTAAAAGAATTAGATCTAAATAGTGGTTTATAACAACTCATAGTCAAGTTTCTTGCCAGATCGGAACCTTTCACTGATATTATGTTTTATGATGATATTCTTCAGAATGTAAAACCCATAGGTTCATAATTAGACAATTACTTTGTGCTGCTGCTTCTTCCGCATTAGTCGAGAGAATTTTCTCAACATTTGGTTTAGTCCATTCCAAACTCAGAAATCGATTAGAAACGGAAAAAGCTGCAAAATTACTTTTTTTGTACAAGCACTACAATTAACTAAAATAAACATTATTTAGGTACACTGGTTTAATTTTTTTGATATATTAAACCATTAATTAAAACTGCAAGTTTTTATTTTCGCTTAACTATAACTTATCAGAAATTTTAATTTTAATCATGATTCAAATTGGAAAAAATCAAGTGATTTAAATCGCGATTTAAATTATGATTTAAATCGATTTATTTAAATCCTTTCAATCCTGCTTATAACTGCAAACATGTCATGATTTTCTCTTCTCCTTTTCTATGACGATAATATCACAAAATCACAACAAATTCACAAAATTGTTGATATAAAGTCAATAAAACAATACAGCGAAAACTATAAAGAAACAACATAAAACCAAAACTCGCAAAGTATTATAATACAGCACGTATATCTTCACCTGTATTGTTACAACTGGTTATTATAATATTCATTCTTGTGCCTGTATGTAGTAGGCAAACAATCAAATAAATCGCAAATTTTTAAACAAACCGACTTGTTCTTCGAATTATATAAGTGCATAAAAGTTATAGTTACAGATAAACGATAAAACTGCAAATTTTTGAACCAAACGATCTGTATTCTTAGAATTACAAGAGCATAAAAATTATATAAACAATAAAATCAACCGTTAAATATTTAATAAACCGACTCTGTGTTCTTAGAACTTAGTGCATAAAATTTATAATAATAATAAAGCTTACAATCGAGCTTACAATATAATTTTTCCATAAACGCATAGTCGGCGATTAGACGGTTTAAATGCAGACGACCATTCGTCGATAAGAAACGGATTATACAGGGTGCGTCAGTAAGAAATTATTTACGACATGCCGCATAATCTTATGAATTATTGAGGCAGAGCAGTAAGTGAAAAATGGATATCACTCGTGGACAAAATTGTATGTGTGATCTTAGACAGGGTGATTGTACAGTAAGGTGTTCGTCTCTGATAGCACCCAAATTACAAGGGATGCAAAAACAAAGTTTTATAGAAAGGTTGTTAAGTTTAGCAAAAGACATAACGTAAAAATATTTTACAGCTACTGAGTGGCCCAAAAAACAGTTATAACTTACATAAAAATATGTATTTTTTTTAAATGAAGCAGTGAAATTAAAATATCACATTTTTAAATTAGTCGAATGGTACGGTCACCAGAACGGTGCAAATTTATAAGACAATCAAGTAATCAACCACCCCATTTTGCTGTTTCCCCAGGTTACGCTGAACGAGGTCAAGTCCCTTGTTAACTTTTTGAATGGGAAAAATCCCCGATTTAAAGAATGCGGCGTTGCGAAACTCACCCGACAAAGCTTTAGGGAACATAGTAAATTTGTCCCAGAGAATAATCAAAGAAGGTCACTTTCAAAGTACATGGAAATATGCAAAAGTCATCCTTATACACAAGAAAGTTGCGGTCTAGCCTGGATGAAATAATGGAAACAATTATTCTAAGGCGCTTAAACGACTTTGTTTTTGAGCCAAATATAATGCTTACCAAACAATTTGGATTCAAAGCCGAACATTGCACAGTCAGGCAGACAATACGCCTAGCTTCAAACATTTTAAAGGGCTTCAACACACGAGCTCATATACGAGAGCGATTTTCTTTGACGTTATAGTAAAGCCTTTTTTAAGGTCTGGCATACCGGTCTCATACTGAAGATGATAGGACTCGGAGCGCCGAACTACCTCATCAAAGTAGTAGCTTCTTTTCTTGAGAATAGAAGTTTTACAGTCTCGCCAGAGAATGCACTCTTCTTCGTGAAAAGCATTAGGGCGGGAGTGCCGCAAGGGTCGCCTCTCTCCCCGATGCTGTATAATATATACAGGGTGTCTGTAAAAGGTCTTTACAAAAACCTACCACATATTCTTCAGACCAAAATTAGCCGATTTAAGTAAACTTACCTTAGTACAGAGTTGCTTAGTTTGGGCGCTAGACGGCGCTGAAGTGACAATTTTTAAATCGTTTTTCTGGATTAAATCAAAAACTGCTCATACTATTTTGCCGAAATTTGGTACGTTGGCATATAGCTTTCTGAGGCAAAAAACCATGCCACAATTCTGATTAATATCAGTCCATGGGCGTAGAACCTGGGTTTTTTACTAATTGCTTGTTTCAGATTTCTATGCCAATGGAACAAGAGGGGTTTGGGCACAAAATTTAGATGAACCAACTCATTTGCTACAAAAAAGGTACTCTTGATAAGACTCGATTCCTCTGACAGTTTTCGAGAAATTTGCATTTTATTACTTAATACGTATTAATTTTTACAAAAAAAGAAAAAAATAACTAAGTCATAAACAGAAATAAATAGAAATATCATAAAAATTGCTTAAAATGTCCACCATTTTTATGAATACAAAGATTTATACGTCGAAGAAAATTAAAACACTCTTTGCAGAACTTGTTCATCGCCCTTAAGAATATTTATTGCACCTTGAATACGTTGCCATAGTTGTTCTACGTTATCTGGAGTTGTCCTGTAAACCACTGTCTTAAGATGCCCCCATAAGAAATAATCCAATGAATTTAAGTCCGGAGATCGTGGTGGCCAATTTACAGGGGCATCACCTCTACCATTTATTTAGATACTACTGATTCAAAAAGTTTCTAACATTTAATGCAAAATGTTGTGGAGCTCCATCGTGCATAAACCACATATCTCTCCGAAGTCGTAAAGGAAAGTTGTAAAGGTAGATGATCAGAAAACTGTTCAAGAGGTTTTTTGTAGTAAATAGGTTGGTTTAATCTAAATTTTAAACTTAAACCTCTTATCTTCCATTGGCGTAGAAATCAAAAACAGAAAAATTCTATAAAACCCAAGTAGTACGTGGTAAAAACTACTACGTATTAAGTAATAAAATGCAAATTTCTCGAAAACTGTCAGAGGAATCGAGTCTTATCAAGAGTACCTTTTTTGTAGCAAATGAGTTGGTTCATCTAAGTTTTGTGTCCAAACCCCTTTTGTTCCATTGGCATAGAAATCTGAAACAAGCAATTAGTAAAAAACCCAGGTTCTACGCCCATGGACTGATATTAATCAGAATTGTGTCATGGTGTTTTTTGCCCCATGAAGCTATGCCAACGTATCAAATTTCGGCAAAATAGTACGAGCAGTTTTTGAATTACCTAATCCAGAAAAACGATTTAAAAATTATCACTGCAGCGCCGTCTAGCGCCCAAACTAAGCAACTTTGTACTAAGGTAAGTTTACTTAAATCGGCTAATTTTGGTCTGAAGAATATGTGGTAGGTTTTTGTAAAGACCTTTTACAGACACCTTGTATAAACATGACATTCTGCACGATAGACAGACCCAGCTCTATCTGTTCTCCGACGATACTGCAATTACGACTACCTCTAAGCAACCGCGGCTTGCCAGGAGGTCAAATACCTGCGACTTATCTTTGACCAAAGACTGAATTGATGGAAGTTGAACCGAGTCAATAAAGTCAAGCTTGCATTGCGCCAATTGGGCTCCATCTACCGCCTGCTTCACAGGCGGAGTAGACTTAGTAATCGTACCAAAGTTAACCTCTACAAGGTACTGGTCAGGCCGGTTCTGACTTATGGTGCGCCCTAGTGGTGCAACATAGACAGGGCTGAGCTGAATAAGTTTCAGGTCATTCAAAACAGGGCACTGAAAGTAATCACAGACGTCCCCCATATTGCACGATGAATTGGATACTTCATCAAGATTTCCAAATTCCGACTCTGGACAACTTTTCCTCAAAATTATTACAGACCCACTGACGTATCGACAAACCCTGAACTAACCAACTCACATATAAAAGCAAGACCAGACTCGACTTCACACTCCCGAAAGACTATTTACCTTTACCTATTAAAATGTCAAGGTATAAGGTACCTAAGGCGCCATGTTACTGTTCCCTAATATTTCCAGGCAGATAACAGGACACACACACTCATCAAGGCAAGAAATGCAAAATTTAAATTTTTCTTAAATGATATAGTGTGAAAACTAAACGAAGATACCGATGTTAAAGGTTTTGGACCTGACCTGACGTAATAAAGCATTCAAGAACTAGGCTAATGACGTTGCGGCGTTTAACTTACAGCATTCAAGCTCTATCAAAGCACAACATTTTTACCTGCAAGCCTCAAACAACAACGACGCCACAGATATTAATTATTGAGGGAGATATTATGCAACTTGAGTTTGGTGGCTAAATAGTCACATTACAGGAACAGTTAGTTTAAAGCTTTGATTAATTAAATTTTGTTATAAGTAAACGGCGGAATATATGCACTTAAATTCATCCAAAATATGCGCATATATATGCCTTGTTTGCCTTTAAAATATGCAGTTATATGCATTCCTTTGACCAAATATGCATACTGGTATGCAATATTTCTTAATTTATTATAGTAAAATAGGGTAAAGAAACACACTGGGCTCTAAAAAAAAAGTTTATTTAAAAAAAATGCAAAAAAAACAAAGAAAAATAAAAGTAAACAATTTCTTAACCTGAAATTGAATAAAAGGCATTTATTACTAAATATTTTTTAAAATTTTCAAATAAAAAGGATTGTCTCTTTTATCAGTAAAAATTACTTTATACAAAGAGAAGCTCCTTTCAACATCTACTGATGTAATCGAACAATACTGCAACAATTTATAATCTGACTTAATTCAAAATTCTTAATCCTAAAAATACTACTGATTCATCCTTTCCCATAGACGTTTTAAATTATATAACTAAAAAAATCTACAGTCTCTTTTTTCAAATTAATTTATATTCTTAAGGATATACTTTACATTACACATTTCAGTAGCTTCAGGTGAAAGAAGTTTTTCTAAGTTAAAACTAATAAAGAATTATTTAAGGACATCAATGAGTCAAGAACGCCTATCAGATTTGGCCATTATTTCGATTGAAAATGATATTTCTTCAACTTAAGTAGTAAAGTATAAGGCCAAGATACAACTTTGTTGGATGGTTTACCTTCATAAATGCTTTTTATTGCAGTTAAGTATTTAATGTGTGTGTGTATCTGAGTTTATTGGCACTGGTTTAAACCAACTGGCCAGCTTTGATTAAGTATTTAAATCCTTCATATATTCAGGATATTATGTCCGGTATAAAGCTGAAATTAACCTTAATAAAAACAACATCTTAACCTACACTATTACTTTTTAGCAACCCTTTACTTTGCACAACACACTGCGAAGCGTCATCTAAATACAAAATTAGTTCTTTCATGGCTTCGAAATGTTCTGCGTAGAATATTGCGGCCTTAATCTATATTCCCCACCGGGTAATTACAGGTTCTGGAGGTAAACTAACTCCTGGTAATCTCTCCCTATACATCTGGACTTTTAGAGGTGCTTTTAGAAACACTTTTTTACACTTAAAATAGTTTATTTACTAAAGGATGCTTTACAGAAGACTTTTTCTCCACTAAACCCTAACTCAGGAACATTTTTAATCCACGAAGACGTTTTCGCCATTTTAGACATTTTGAACACAAATTTGAAATCACTAGTTTCACACTGAAAATACTGAAATCTTTCGACAAACTAAAACAGAAGTACGTATTACAGCCCGATATAAATACAGTTTGTTAAGCAGGTAATAAGGCATTATTAAATGACAATAAATAACCCCTAACAATATACCTGCAAACCCCGGAAACCCCCAACAAATACTTTGTGTACAACCAAAATGTAAATATTAATTATTATTATATGTATAATTATCTTCAGATTCAAAAATCCCTGAAATAAGTGCCGGACTGGACATTAAACCTTATAAGTCTAGGAGTTTTCATGACCGGGCGTTTTAAATTTTTTAATATGAAAATATGCTCATAAAATAATAATTTGGGAAAAATATTAGTTTTATTATAAAATTGACACAATATGCATATATTCCGCCCTTTATATATAAGATATAGTTCATACAATGAAAATTATGTTAAAACCATTTATTTAATACTCGGTGACATGAGTAGAAGTCTTACTATGAGACATGTTCGTTGAATAATTTACTATGATATTGCTTCCGTTTTACTTAAAGCATCACTATAATTAAAAGACAAATCCTAGATTCCTGTAACAACGGCCCCTTGTCAATCATCAGATTTTTTTCATTAGAAATCTAACTAAACTCCAACATTTTTTCAATTTTAAAATTCATTATAAGTGTCGAAGAATAACGGAAATTCTCCGCATCTGTTCGTTTTTCAATTAATCTGCTAATTCGACTTTAATTAAAATACTGAAGTGCCGTCTTTTACAAGCAGAGGCGATAAAATCTTTTTTTTTCTTTTAATGTCCTATAGACGTTTATTTCATTACCGCTGCAAGTGTTTTGCTGATAAAGGGAAAATACAGACATGCCGAAAGAAGCCAATCAAATCATTGAAGGAGACGAGCACTTTATTGTATTGTTGATAGACTAAAGTTGTTAAAAACGTTTAGTTAAAGCATTTATTCGGATTTACGAGTACCAGCCAAAATTGTACATTGTAACCAAACCTTTCCGTGTTTGATTGAAAAAAACCTGATCTTCTATGAGATATTGAAATTTCATATTTTATATACACTATCGGACATTTTCCCACTTGTTAGTTTGCGTCTCATTACTTTCATATCTCATTACTTTCATATCTCATTACTTTCAAGTGGGAAAAGAGAAATTGTCAAACTTAAGAACAAGGATGGAAATGTCACATCGAATAGAGAACAACTATTAGAAATTGTGGAAACATTTTATGGGATCTTATACACGAAGCAAACCACTCTAAGTCCAGAGGAATATCTGCGAAGAAGGGTTCAAAATCAGGGCTCCGAGGATGTTCCGGAGATATCCCGGGATGAAATTAAGTTTGCTTTAAAAAAGATGAAGAATAATAGAGCCCCGGGGGATGACGGCATCGTCACGGAAGCAATAAAGGCAGGAGGACCAGTACTGATATCCATGATTCAAAAACTCTTTAATCTATGCCTGTGGAATCAAAATATCCCAACAAAGTGGAATAATTCAATAACCATACTTTTGCACAAGAAGGGAGATATAACGGACCTGGAAACATATAGACCAATTAGTCTCCTTAACCATCTTTACAAACTATACACCAGAATTATAACAAATCGATTGGAGACAAAGCTGGATTTCTATCAGCCGCGGGAGCAAGCTGGTTTCCGCTCGAAGTACGGTACAAACGACCACCTGCAGTGTTTGAAAACCTTGATAGAGAAGACCATTGAATATAACCGCCCCCTAGTATTGATATTTGTTGACTTTAAAAAGGCTTTCGATACAGTAGAATTAGCGGCCATCCTAAGAGCATTGCAAGATTGTAGAGTGGACTACCGATATTGCGACATAATTAAAAACATATATGAAAATGCCACAACGACTGTAAATCTACACTCTCCAACCAACAGAATAAGGATGGAAAGAGGAGTTAGACAGGGTGACACCATGTCGCCAAAGCTGTTTATTACGGTCCTCGAGTCTGCATTTAAAGGACTGACATGGCACCAAAAAGAATACTCATTGATGGAGAGAGACTCAATCATCTGCGCTTTGCGGATGACATCGTTATTTTATCGGACAATCTGGGGGACGCCGGTGACATGCTCCAAGAACTCAACGATGCCGTACAGAAAGTTGGACTGACAATAAATTTTGAGAAGACCAAAATGATGACTAACATGGTTCCCAGTGATCAAATACAAATTAATAACAACAAAATAGAACTAATTGACAAATACATATATCTGGGTCATGAGCTTAGAATAGCCAGAGACAACCAAACCTGCGAACTAAACAGACGAACTACCCTGGGATGGGCGGCATACGGGAGAATGAAGGACATCTTTAAAGGAAATATTCCGATTCGCTTAAAACGGAAAGCATTTAACCAATGTGTGTTGCCGGTTTTGACTTACGGCGCAGAGACCCTAACTTTAACGAAGAAAACCGCAGAAAAACTAAGGGTAACACAAAGGCGAATGGAGAGATCGATGCTTGGCCTTACCCTGAGGGATCGAGTGAGGAATGAGGAGATACGCAGACGTACTGGAGTAGATGATATTATACAGCGAATCACTACACGGAAATGGAGATGGGCCGGACACATCGCGAGAATAGAGGACGGGAGATGGACCAAAAAACTGTTGGAATGGAGACCGAGAACTGACAAGCGTAGCCGAGGCAGACCTCCCACTCGATGGACGGATGATCTGAGGAGGATAGTGACAAATTGGATTGCAACAGCCAGGGACAGAGAGAACTGGAGACGTTTGGAGGAGGCCTATGTCCAACAATGGACGTGATAAGGGCTGTTTGATGATGATGATGATCGGACATAAGTATTGCAACAAATTGAAAACAAATTTAAATTGTAATTAATAAAAAATTTTCAGATTTCTTTAAACTTTAGTGTCGTTTTCTTAATAGTTAAGACTGTCATAATGAAACAAAAACTTCTTTGAAGTAGGATTTAAAACCACATTATGCAGTAAATAATTCTCAGAGTAATTTATTAAGAAATAGTGGCGACAAAAGTATTGCAATATTTTTTATAATTAAGGTTAGAACTGATTAAATAAACAAAGAACGAACAATTTAAACAGGCTAAAATAACAAGAATAACATTTAAGAATATATACACAAGTTTAATAACCAATAGCATATCCATTGTTAGCTATAACCTTGGCAGTCTTGGCACATCTTCTCGGCATGGAGTTGATTAAATTTTCTAAGACAGAAAGTGGCAAGTTTCTCCAAACCTCTGAAATTTTATTCATCATTGCTTGTTTATTGGGAAATAATTCGGTTCGTATTCGTCGTTCTACTTCTTCCCAAAGGTTTTCTATCGGGTTCAAGTCGGGAGATTGCGCAGGCCAGTCAAAAACTCTAATATTGTTCTGTCTGAACCACTCTTGCACATGATTTGACGTGTGTTTCGAATCATTATCATGCTGAAAAATGAACCGTAAGGGCATTTCCCATTCTGCGAAAGGAAGCATAACGTTTTCCATAATGTTTCTGTACATGAACCTGTCCATTATCCCATCGATAAAGTGTAGAGGACCAATCACCCCAGACGAAAAGCAAGCCCACAAAACAACACTACCTTTGCCATGTTTTATTGTAGGCGTTACATACTTGTGATTGAAACGCTGGTTTACAGGTCTTCTAACTCGTCTCATGCCATCAGAATTAAAAATATTATAACGTGTTTCATCACTAAAAAGAACCTTTTTCCAGTCAGCGGCAGTCCAGTCGATATGCCTTCCTGCAAATGCAAGCCTAGCAGCTTTATTTCTGGCAGAAATTAATGTTTTTTTTTTGCTGGTCTCCTACTATATAACTTTGCCTGCACTAACCTTCTTTGAATCGTTCTGCAGGAAATGTTTATATCAGGTTCGGCTTTGATTTGAGGACCAGACTTCCACGGATCGTTTTCAGAAATGCGTTTTATTAACCTATCTGTGCGCACATGTGTTATTCTTGGCCTACCTGACTTGGCAATAGTATCTAAATGATGTATTTCATTAAAATATGAGATTATCCGTGAAACTGTACTGGAAATTAACAAAAACCTTCTAGCAATGGCAGCTTGTTTTTCTCCATCTTGAAAAGCTCTTAGAATTCGTGATCTTAAATCTTTGGACACTGCAATTCTTTGAACTGGCGTTAACAAATTTTAAGTTGCAAGCTAGGTTATACTCCCAAAACCACTACACAAATGCAATAAAATATGTTTTGTCGTTTAAAAAACAGCAAATTACTAAACGCCAAATTATAAAATCGTAATTGTTGATGGAATAATGTTTTGTTATGTCAGATATATATGATCACGGCCAACTCGAAAAACAATGTTGTTGTGATTTTTACAACAGGCCCTCGTTGGTCCGCTAAATATTATGCAAATTTTTGATTTTTCAATTTGTTGCAATACTTATGTCCGATAGTGTAGGTATCATGGACAACTTATGTCAAGATGAAAATACCTGGGCATCAGATAGGGGTCAAAACAAATCAACCAGGCAATTGTTTTGACCATCTCCGATTTTGATGATTTTCGGTACATTTATTCTACCCTATGGAAAAACCCGAAAACCCAAAATTTTAAATTTTTTGAATCAGCAGTTTTTGTGTTATTAATTTTTGAAAATCGCAAAAGTGACCAATTTAACTCCTGCCAGGTACTTACAAAAATAGCAAGATCTTGAAAATTACTTCCACTACAGAACTGAGTGATAGCTTATTCTAAAGCCCTTTATAATGATGTGTCATTTGGCATACTTCTTGTTTGTTTAGTCTTTTTTTATTTGTGAAAAAATATTATTTTTCCAAAATCTCAAAATCACTATTTTTGATTTTTTTTTTAATATATTTTTCTCGCTGTCTTCTTAAGATATCTACCAAAGTATCAAGAAATAATGGGTTCAAGTTCAAAAATTTTTTTGAAAATTTTGATAAAATGTAACAAAAATGTATAAAACAATTTATCTTACTTGACAGGTCAAGATTAATTATACTGTGCTTTATGTACTTTGAAGACAAGGAATAAAAAAAAAATGATGTAAGGTTATGACCTTAAAATCAAGTAAATCGGCGAACAATTATAAATAAAATATAAAAAATATTATAATTTACTTTAAATTTAGGGAGTATTAAACAAGGACAGCCGAAAAGAGTCACGTACTACCTGTCTATCAGGGGTTCACTTTAATAGTGCTATAACGGGTAATAGTCAAAACCAGCGACCATGCTTTTTTCCTGAAAACTTCATCATTATGCAAATTATAAGATCATTATAGGTAAAAGGGTGTTGTAAAGATACCCTACCTGGATGACACAGTATTGGTTGAAATACTTGAAAATAACTAAATTTTAGTCCGACTATTCTCGAATTTTGTGCTATATACACGTATATTCGATAAACTAATAATATAATGTGTGATCAGTGTTACAAATAAGAATGAAGAGGCTTTGATATTTGAATTTTCTAAATATCGAAAATAAAAAAAGAAAAAAAAACCTGAAATAACTTTTTTTGACGTGGCTGTTTTTGACTATGCTTTTTTGGATACCTGGCTAGGTCAAGGCTGTTTTTACCGACTCCGTATTAAACTGGCCTATATAAACAGGCGTATAGAACGTAATATAATATCTAAATACAAACTAGTTACAACAAAAAAAATATTTTTATTTATTTCTTTACCTTCCTTTTTAAAATATTTGGAAAATCGAACATTAAATTTCTTCAGTAGATACCTAAGTTGTATGTTCTACCAGTGACTGTGTTTGGATTAACTTAACTTAACAGGGTTATATTATAAAAAATTTAAAAGTAAATCTTAAAACCTCTCTAATACGAGAAACAAAAAGAAATACTGATGTAATGGTTGTCCAAATACCTTCAAAACAAGGCGCCACATATTTTCTATTTTAAAATTCTAAAGGTAAAACCCATCATTTCTCCGTCCTAGAATGGGGCGGACATGTTGGGAAGACATTAGGGAATTTTTGTATTCAGAAATTAAAAAAAAACATTTAATTGCATATTTAAAAAAAATTTAATCAAAACTATGCCATAAAAATAATACCTTTAAAACAAGCTATCACTTATGTCTGTAGTAGAAGTAGTCCTCAAGATATTGCCATTCATGTAAGTGCCTGCGCTGCAGGAACCACATTGGTACGTTTTGCCATTTTGAAGAATCAATAAAACAACTACTAGGTAATCCAAAAAATCTAAAATTTTGGATTTTCCGTGGGTGTACCAAAAATCAACAAAATTGGAGATGGTTAAAACAGAAATTACCCTTTTTGGTTAATCTGATATGGTTTGACCCAACGACGATAGCTTTATCGTGGTTGGTTTGACCTATATACAAAAATATACTCGCTGATTAGGAGAAACTATAATCTACCCGTATATAAGTAATATAAGGTTCAACCAGAGTACAGACATCACCGAGTAAAGTCACTCACCCAAACACCTTTGATATTTTCATATCAAAAGCAGAAAGCCGACCAGACAATCGTCAGCTGCTGCACCAGATTAATGCTCGCGCTAGCCACTATCTAGTTAGAACTGGTTTCACTTCGAATTAGAGCGATGCCGGCAAATTTGAAAATATGGGTAGTGGGTCTACCGTGGTGCAACTATACAAGTTCGCTGCACCAAACAAAAATTAAACAACGAGTGTTCTAAAGTTTCCGGTCTAAGGATGCTAAAGAAGTAATGAAATAAAACCACCATGTAAACTTCAGGTATGTCTTATTTTTGATGAGATAGAGGCTAAAAAATTCTCGAAGAAGTGTATTTTATAATGCAAGCAAGAAAATTGTAAAATAGTAAAAAATAATCTCATGTAAACATAAACACATCCTGTATGAAAGAATCTAAAGAATACTGTTGGGTAAAAAAATTAGGATGTATTGGTAAATATAACATTATAACTAAATTGATCAATAGTGTCTGGACTGCCTGGTGACTAAATTGCCGTTAACGGGTCGCAAACATCATTAATATTGTTGTATCTATATAAGGAAGGTTAAATTTGTAAATTTGTATCGAATCGATTCAGATCCATAAAACCAAATTTGTAAAGAGTTTGGACGTGATGACTTCATGTACAAACCGAGAACATTGCTCTTAATATAAAAACATAAACCCAATATTTACAGTCTTATTAAATAAACTGTCTGAAGTAGAAAATAATGATGTTGCAGTCCGCATTCCGAACACTTTGTACAAGTATTTAAAACAGGATTCTGTGGGTATTTTGCTGGGCACCTTGCAGGAATGCTGCAGTAAGGATGTTTCTATCGAAAACATCGATCGATATTTGATTCTTAAAATTGAAAAAGCATGTAGACTTGGTGATGGTATACTGATACTCCTCCTATAACACTACGTTAAAGATTAAGAGCAATATACAGGGTGGAACACTCTCAACGCAGGATTCCATAGCATCTAAACTACTCAACTTTTTAATATTTTTTATTAACAGAGTCATAGGGAGGCATTAGGCCTACATTTTAAAAATATTTTAAATTATACAGAGTGCGCCCAAAAAGTAGGATGTCATAAAGTTACTTTACATATCTTAGAATATTTTTGGATTTTACATAAAAATGCAATTATTTTTCATTAAGTGCATTATAGGTCTACAACTAATAGCTTTCGAGATATCGACTCTTGAAAAATTACATTTTTGAACTTTGACAGCGTCTAGCTTTCTAACGATACGCCATAGAGCAAAACGGCTTACATGTCCCTATCTTACTTTTTTATTATCTTCCCAAAGATACCAACTTCCGGTTAAACCGGAAGTGCCATATTTCCGGTTTTCGAGTCATATCCGGTTTAGCAAAAGTTTACATTTTTAGGGAGATAATAAAAAGTAAGATAGGGACATGTCAACCGTTTTGTTCTAAGACGTACCGTTAGAAAGCTAGAATCTGTCAAAGTTTAATGTCATTTTTCAAAACTCGATATCTCAGAAACTATTAAGTTTAGACTTATAATGGACTCACTAAAAAAATTGTTATTTTATGTAGAATCCAAAAACATTGTAGGATATAGGGTGTTCCATTTAAAAAAATATAACTTTGCTATGGATCTTTTTTTTGGGACATCCGGTATATTTCAAAATAATTTTAAACTGTAGGCCTAATGTCTCCCTATGACCCTGTTTTTGAAAAATATTTAAAAGTTGAGTAGTTTAGATGCTATGAAATCCTGCGTTGAGAGTGGGTCAGGCGGTAGATATAACGAGTGATTATTAATTATTTTGCTCAAGGGCGGCTGTGACCCAGTATACATCGTGTAGCAGTAGCGCGTAGATTAAATCATAGGGCGAATTTGCAAGAAAGCAGCGTTGTCACGTTGAAAACCTAAAATAATGTTTTTTGACGGTATGTAATATAAAATCCTGAGCTATCTTACTTTGAAAGCCTACTTTATATGGCCGCCTCCTACTTCTAGACACCTTCTGATGTTTCTTCTTACCCTCAGAGACACATTAACCAATACGTTTGGAGAATTATTAATTTCGGCAATTTTTTCTGAAATCCTTCGTTTAAGATCATTTATATCCTCAATTGGTGTTCGATAAATGGAGTTTTTTATAAAAGGCCACAAGAAGAAATCGCAGGGTGTTAAATCGCAGGAACGAGGTGGCCATATTTGTTGCGTATTTCGGCTTATAACTCTGTTTTCAAAAAATTCACTTAAAAAATTTAAATTTTCTCTGGTTACATGAGGTGTAGCGCCATCTTGTTGGAAGTAACCTTCCCGCAATTCATCATCGTGAAGCTCATTAATAAATGTTGTCAGAATTTCGATCCGATATCTCTCAGCTGTAATTGTGCCATCAAAGTAAATTGGGCCTACTATTCTTCTAGAACTAATTGCTGCCCACACACCAACTTTTTGAGGATGAAGAGGTCTTTCTACAAAAACATGCGGATTTTGCGTATTCCAAATTCGCATATTTTGTGAATTAACATAGCCTGATAAATAAAAATAAGCCTCATCGGTAAAAAATGTTTTTTCAAAAGCACCACTATTTTCTTCTTGAAAATTGTTTAAAAACCATTCACAAAAATTAAGTCTTTGGGGAACGTCATTGGGAAGGAGTTCATGAATAGCCGTAACACGATAAGGGTATAGATGCAGATCCTTTTTCAAAAGTGTTTGACATGTACTGTAGCATAAATCCGTTTGCTGAATTTGTTGAGATAAATGCCTAATAGAAGTTGAAGGATTATTTTCCATAATTTGTCGCGCTTCTTCAATAACCTCATTCGATCGTTTCGTTGGTCTTCCAGCCCCTTTTTTATGTTAAACAAAACCAGTCTGACGAAATTTATCAATTAGGTATTGTGACCCAGTACGAAAATTATGAAAGGTCACCGCAACATCAGGAAACTCGGTTCGAAATTCATCAAAGCAGTCATGCATTGATTGATGCAATTCCACACACCGCCTATTTTGTTTCCATTTCTAAAAAAACTTTCAACAATAAAAATTTTTTGTGCTTCACTAAACATTTTTACTGTAGAACTTTCAATCCGGCAACAAAGCTTCACCAAAACTTGATACGCTGAAAAATAAAAAAAAAATAAAAAATTAAATCATATCCTGCAAATAGCACTTTATAATAGTCAAAAGACGACTTCCCGGAGAAATATTAGTTAAAGCAATAGTAACCTACCTTCAAATAACTGCAAAAATTACAAAATTTCTCCAATTTTTAAACTTTACAAATACACAAATTCAAATAAGACGTAAATGTCATAAAACAATCATGTCATCTTATCTACGCAGTACGGCCATAATGCTTTTAAAATGCATGGCCTCCCTTGAGCAAAATAATTAAAAATCACTCGTTATTTAAATACTATGTAGGGTAGTAAGTTTTTCTCCTGATGTAGGAATACTTAAATTATAATCTTCATATTTCACTGCTTTTCTTTACCGTACTTATTTGTCTCCGGAAAAAATTCTAGTGGGTTTGAGTGCTGCTGCTTTTTTTATTGTCTCAATGTTGTTATTTTTGAAATATTTTCCTGCAGCTCATTGTCCTTTATTAAAGTGGGAGCCTGTCTGTATATTTAGCTTGGTATGGTGCGTGAGTGTGTGATAGGTATATTGTACGGAACGTCCGTCCGTGCGTAATATTTTTTCAAAAAATTCGTCTAGTGTCTTTATGTGCATTGTGTAGAACTCTTGTAGGTGTATGTCTTAGGTATGTTTTTAACTATTTCACTATATCAAAATCGATTCACATGAAGACATTCCTATGTCGCTAAAATGAAGCTGAAGAGAGCATTCCACCAAATTCCATAATTTTTAGAGGCCAAATTCGTTCATTGGCCCGCTCCGGCTCTATATTGCGGATTGAAGCCGCAATGTCAATTTTAATGCGTATAAATCAACGCGAATGCATTTCCCAGGGGAATTAGGCGAAAATAAAAACCTCTCATGTAGAAAATTACATTTTATAGGCATTAAATAAATTTTTGTTTCTGGTTCATGTTCAGCATAGCACCCAAGGCAAGATAATGATTAAAAGTACATAAAAAAACGTCAGCAAGTTCTTTAAATTCTTAGTTATTACATATAGGACGTGTTCAGCGTTATTTCTCTAAACTCTAAACCATCGCTTATTACATTGGTACTTTATCCACCAACAATTTATATATAAACCGCGAATGGCCTCTTTGATCTAACGTATAAACTGGAAAATTTTAATCAACGATAATAATATTTACAATATGGCAGCTGTAATGAGCTTTGCTGTTTGCGGTTTATTCTGTATTTATCACAAAGGTACACCTTTTTGTAATTTAGCGGTAATGCCTAAAGACCCATTTACATGAGTGTCATTAAAGCGGAGTTCGACTTTATACTAGGGCAGAATGAAAAGTTCTGAGACTAGTAAAGAAATAGCATTGTTATCTATGGTTTTGTTTTTTACAGTTTATCAGGTTTATTGATTATTAGGTAATTCGTTTTTCTTTGTCTAGCCCAAATGTTTAGTCATAGTAGGTATATTATTTCAACGCGCGGTTCATACTGGCACCAAACCCGAAAACCGGCGACGTCTACGAACACGCGAGAGCCCAAGAGATTTTAATTTGCATTGATTTCGTACTAATATTTGTCTCTTCTTATTTCCTTGAAGCGTGTATGTTTGTTTTGCTGTCTTGATTTCAATGCATGTATAATAATATAAGTTTCTACTGGCATATAAACCTATTATATGAGGTGAATTTAAAATACGAGCGAGCCCGCGGTGTAAGCACAGGAATATAATAATTAATAATTAATAATAATTCGCTCAGCTCTATTCTTTATTGGGGGAAGTCGGAGACTTTTTGTATGAAAATGCACTTTTTTTAGGATTCACATTTTTGGGTTTAAAAAAAATAGGGCGTAGACGACCTCTCTGCAACTATCGGTGCTGAGCGTGATACTGTGATACATGGGTAGAAGTTAAGTCTATACTACAGTTTCAACGCCGGTTTCGAACGGCCAGATTGGAGAGGCTCTTACTTTGCAGATTGCTTTCGGTGGTTTGCCATTGCCTTCCAAGAGGTGACGACGCATAACTTTTTCGAAAAAGTGTTCCTCACTTTGTTTTGATTTTATGACAGACTATTATCATCGAAATATTAATTTATGATATATTATTAAGGTTTTTTTCAATAATAACTTTTTCACGGTTTTTTTAAATATTTTAAAATTTGACATTTTTTCAATATAAACTGGAAAAAAAGTAAACGCAATGCAAAATAATCATTTATGGTATAAGTTTTTTTCAATAATAAATTTTTAACAGTTTTTTGACTATTTTAAAACTGACAATGTTTTAATTCAAACTGGAAAAAATCCAAATAATTATAACAGATTAGTATCATCAAAACATTAATTTATGAAATATTAAACTTTTTTCGATAATATAGTTTTGAGGGCTCTTTTAAACATGTTTTTTTTTTAGACATGTTTTTAATATAAGCTGGAAAAAATGCAAATAATTATGACAGATTATTACCTTCAAGATATTTATTTATGGTATAATAAGCTTTTTTAAATAATACATTGAATTACATTGTTAACAGTTTTTTTCAAGATTATAAAACTTGACATGTTTTTAATATAAACTGGAAAAAATGGCAATAATTATGAAGAATGAAGATAGGTAATTATAAATTCTCTTAGAATCATAAATTAAATTATAGATTTCTTGATAGACTTGAAGAAGGGAATAGGTAAACATAAATTAAAGTATTTTCTTGAATTATAGGTAAAAGTTTAGGTAAATCAATATTTCTATGTTGTTTTTTAATGAAACAAACTGTTTCCAATAAAAAAATTGCAGTTAGTGTTAAAATTATCTGTGAGATAAACAAAGGTTTACAAGAATCTCTAAATAATACCTGATAGCTCTTTTCTGTAAAACTAAAATAGAATAAAGAATTGACATGAATTTCCACAGAAAACAAATTCCATATCTCAAAAGGGATTATATTAAAGTAAAGTAAACATTTCGAAGAATTGTATAATTTACTTCGTCAGAAAGTACTCTCACAGGACTTAACAACCTGAAGCTAATTGTCCACATATCTTTTCTATAATAATATATTCATTAAAAGGAAGATTTTGAGTACTGTAAATTCCTAAAAATTTTATTAATTAGTAGATAGAAAAGTAATATTATTAGTGAACATTTAAAAGTTACTATATTGTTTTCAGTGATATTAAAAGAAAGTAGATTAGAGTTTTAATTTTTATTAAATCTTCATTAAATATTTTAATTAATTCAATACAATATTTAGGTACTATGCCAATATATTGTTGTATCATCAACAAACATGGTAAATTTACCATTTATAAAAATTGACGCGAGGTCATTTATATAGTTTAAAAATTAAACAATGCTTTACTAAACGTCTGTTGTCAATCAGCAGCCTCGTGTAAACGGGCCTTAAGCAACATAAAATATCCGCGGTCGGACGTATATTCTTTAGTGTTTATGAAAGTTTGTTTTAACTGTGAGATAAAGCAAGCATGTAGAAGATAGACTTATGAGACAGGGCAAAATAAACAAACCACAAACGGAATGTAAGCAACAACGAAGGAATGCGTTGCCATGTCTGTCTGCATCGCGGTGACGGTAAAGAAGGTACGTGTAACTGCAAGCTAACACTACGGGGATATTGCAGTTTTTTCGCCGTTCATCGGTTTCTTAAAAACTAAAAAAAATTTCTAAAAAATTTTGAATTTTGGTACAAATAGCATATGCTGTCAACATTAACAGGTTTTAAAGGGGGTAATTAATAATTAGTCGTTTAAAATGACATTTATTACTTTTCTAAAATTATTTGTTTTTAAGAAATGCACAGGATTTTTCGGTATATTTTCACCAAATCCATTTAAATTACAAAAGTAAATCTTTTTCGAAACCGTCAAAATTTGTCATCGAATAAAATAAAGAAACATCGTATACAGTGTGGCCCAAATTGGGCCTACATGTATGGGGATCTTGGAAACTATAGAAGATAGAGAAACGGTTAAATGGGGAAAGTTTTTGACAATTATATTTCTAACTGAAAACCGTTTAGTACGCGGCCCTATCTTTTTTGGTTTTTGAAACATGTTGAAAAAACCAAAAAGATGTATTTTCGAAAATATGCTGTAGATTTCTTATTATTCACTATTTTGGCAATCTGTAAAAACATTTTTAAAACAACTTTTTAAGTAGATTTCAGTTCTGCAATATAATTTTGAACATGACGTTTCAGTTATTTTATACCATCATCAGGTTAATTTTTTCTTATGGGCGCCATATTGTATTTTATACTTAAAAGGTAGCTTATGACGTCCGCTTTTCAACGATGTATTATTTGTTGGAAAATAAATGAAATTGACTTGAAAAATAAAGAAAATTAATTTTCGCAACACGTCAAATTTGACAACTGCACTATAACTAACTAAATTGAATACCAATTAAAAGGTTTACATTTTGTAGTATTCACAAAACACTGCTTGCATTGTTTCAATCAACAATTTACAATAACCTATACGAATCAAAAATAAAATCCAGTAGCCTATGACCTTACAATAACCTATGAATCAAAATGTCAGAACGAGTAAAAGTATAATAGTTTTTATTATTATTATCTAATAATAACGATTTATTTGTGTATTCTGAATTTAAAAGGAAATGGCATTGCGTTTTTCTCACGAAGAAAAATTTGATTTGCTAGAATGTTACATTCATTGCAACAGAAATACAAACCTTGCATTAGAAAGGTATTTTGAAAATTTTCCTGAAAGACCGCAGCCAAGTGTCAGACTTTTTCCAAAAATTGTTATGAACCTGAGAAACCATGGAAGTTTTGAAAAACCGCGGCCCAAGAGTTACGAAAAAGCAGGTAATAACGAGCGTGACGAAAATGTCAGAGCCTATTTTAATGCCGCTCCGACATCATCTACAAGAGCGTCGGCAAGAGACTTACCAACCCCGCGAAGTACCATACAAAGTGTCCTTAAGGAAAATAAATATCGACCATACAAGCCAACTATAGTTCAGGGTTTACGAGAAACGGATTATCCAAGAAGAATGCAGTTTTCAAATTGGTATGTGAATCAATGCGAACAAAATCATGATTTCAGTCGTCTTGTAATTTGGACCGATGAATCACATTTTACCAACTGCGGGGTATTTAATAGACATAACAATCATTTTTGGGCAACAGAAAACCCTCACCAATTGGCTCAACGAAGACTGCAAACCCGATTTGGTTTTAATGTATGGTGTGGTATGTATGGTAAGTAATGTCACCTAGCTTGCTAAATACATAGCAGGTATTAAGTAACCCAGCTTTACTTTTCTCCTTACATTTTAGGCAACAGACTTATAGGACCATTCTTTTATAATCATACGTTGAATGGCCAAAGATACTTGGAGCTGTTAGAAGATCAAATATTACCGGCAATTAGAGCAAGAGTTCCTCAAGATCAATTGAATAATATTTGGTTTCAACAAGACGGTTGTCCCGCACATAATGTTCGGGAAGTTCAAACTCTCTTAAGACAGATATTTGATGACAAATTAATTTCAAACGGCGGACCAGTTGATTGGCCTGCTAGATCCCCTGATATAACTCCTCTCGATTTTTATTTATGGGGTTATGTAAAAAATGAAGTATATGAGTTTGAACCCCCGGAATCTGTACAAGAATTATAAGAGAGAGTGAGGAATGTGTTTACGAGCATAAATGGCAACACGCTTCGCAGGGTCATCAATACTGTGTTAAAAAAGTGTCAAAAATGTATTAATAAAAACGGCCAACATTTCGAATAAGTATAGTAAGTTAGATATTTTTTCTTATTTTCTTTTTAAAACAATAATTATTATTCATTGCGTTTTTAGTTTTCTTTATTTGAAATGTTAATATGAGATTTTTAACCATAAGGAAAAAATAAAATAATGTATTATAATATTATGATATTTTAAACAAATTTAACCCTGCCTAATGTGTTCTTCTCAAATTTGACGTGTTGCGAAAATTAATTTTCTTTATTTTTCAAGTCAATTTCATTTATTTTTTAACAAATAATACATCGTTGAAAAGCGGACGTCATAAGCTACCTTTTAAGTATAAAATACAATATGGCGCCCATAAGAAAAAATGAACCTGATGATGGTATAAAATAACTGAAACGTCGTGTTCAAAATTAAATTGCAGAACTGAAATCTACTTAAAAAGAAAAATGTTTTTACAGATTGCCAAAATAGTGAATAATAAGAAATCTACAGCATATTTTCAAAAATACATCTTTTTGGTTTTTTCAACATATTTCAAAAACCAAAAAAGATAGAGCCGCGTACTAAACGGTTTTCAGTTAGAAATATAATTGTCAAAGACTTTCCCCATTTAACCGTTTCTCTATCTTCTATAGTTTCCAAGATCCCTATACATGTAGGCCCAATTTGGGCCACACTGTATTTGTTCAAAAACAGCTAGTTGGGGTTTTTTAAATGAACCACCCTATGCAGGGTGTTTTCTAACTACGGTACGAAACTTTAGAGGGTGATACGTAAAGTCGTTTTAAGAAAAAAGTTCATATGAACATATATCCGGAGTTGCTTCGTTTCTGAGATACAGGGGCGTTGAAGTTTAAAAAACAAACGGTCATAAATATCGTTAAACCGATTTGGTTGAAATTTGATTCTGTTATTTGAAGTAATAAGCCGCTTATTTAGCTTTAACTACATTGGCATTATTAGGTCCAGTGGCGTATCAGTGGGCACCACAGCCAATTATTATTGTAAAGAAAAAGTACGCCACTGCCTCTTCTTTTAGTTTTTTTATTTGTTCGTATTAAGCTACTACAAATACAACTTTTTGGTCTGTTGTGTTTTTCTCATACCTGGCTTAGTCTGCAAGAAAAAAAAATCACTTTAACTCACTCTGAAACTATCCATGGACAACATAAAATAACAACCAAAAATAAAAAATAAACAATTTCGACCTTACAGTAAATGAGCAAAATGTCCACCTTCAAAAATATCTGGAGTATTCTTTATATGACATTGCAACTGTCAATTATTATCCGATCCGATTCCTCAACTCATTCACATCTAGTGCAGGAGTTTTATAAACAAGAGCCTTTTATTTTTTTTGTCGCAAACAAAGCCAGAAATGAAAAAAAACACGAGAGACCAAAAAGTTGTATATTATGTAGTTGCTTAATCTGAACAAATAAGAAAACTAAAAAAAAGGCAGTGGCGTACTTTTTCTTCCCAATAATAATTGGCTGTGGTGCCCACTGAGACGCTACTGGACCTAATATTTTCAATCTAGTTAGGGCTAAATAAGCGCATTATTACTTCAAATAACTGAACCAAAGTTTAACCAAATCGGTTTAAGGATATTTATGACAGTTTTTTTTTAAACTTCATATACAGGTATGTCTCTAAAAGGGTTTGTACAAAATTTGAGCACATGTTCCTGAGGCCAAAATAAGGCGATTTAAAGCAACTTACCTTAGTCCGAAATTGCTCCGTTTCCGAGATACAGGGTGGTAAAGTTAAAAAATAAAAATCGAATTTTTTAAAATTAATGAACATTTTTTAACGTATTACTTTAAAACTTGGTACTCGGGGGTTCTTTGGGATGGGCGCTTCACAATGCACTTCTTATGGTTTAGAATGGCCATAACTTTTTACAGTGTAGTTTTTTCCTTTTTTTGTTAAGGACTAATTGTTTAAAAATCTTGAAACAAAAAAGGTACCTACTCTTGTAAAAATCCGCTAAAGTAAGCCGTTTTTGAGATATTTCGGTTTTTAGTGTTCGATGCCGCACCGGAATATTTAAATTATAATAATAATAATAATAAAAATAATCCATTTATTTCATATTTAACAAAGTACAGAAAAAAATTTTTTTACCCGATGTTATAAACCCAGAGCTTTCGCTATGCGGGATATGCAAATTTATATTATCTTATACAATAATAATAATAAGAGAAGCAAGAAATAGGAAATGAAACTCGAAATACTCAGAAAACAAAAAAACGAGATCAGAAGAAGTTCGCAAATATAAGGTTTCTTAGTTGTCTTCTAAATGCGAATAAAAAATGTTTGCTGTTATCTTTGAGGATGAAATGTGGTCAGTGAATTAGCAGTGGAAAATGTATTTTTTTTAGATACTTTTTTGGAGCGTCACATCCAAAAATCCTCGGACTTTTTTCCTGTTTGATGAACACCTTTACGCTGCCACATTTATTAGAAGATTTGCCATAACAGCTTCGACGAGATATGTGGTTTATGCATGCATCTACAGTATCCAAACAGATGGATCGGTAGAGGAAATGACGCTCCTGTAAAGTGGCCGCCACGCTCACCGGATATGATTCCGTTGGATTATTTTTTATGGGGGTCTTTAAAAACGATGGCATACTCCAGACCGATTAATATTGAAGAGGAATTATGGGGAAGAATTCAAAATGCAGTCAACATATTAAAGAACGATGCGGAATTGACGCAAAGAATAAATTTAAACTTTTTACGTCGTATTAATCTTTGTACATAGTACATACTCAAATTCTTCCTGCAAAACTTGCGGTAACTAACTCAAGTGAAACATTTTTTCCTGCCGAAAATTTAGTAATAGCGGAATTTCTTATTCAAAATAATTTAAATATTCCGGTGCGGCATTGAACACTAAAAACCGAAATATCTCAAAAACGGCTTACTTTAGCGGATTTCCACAAGAGTACCTTTTTTGTTTCAAAATGTTCAAAAAATTAGTTCCTTAACAAAAAAAGGAAAAAACTACACCGATAAAAAAGTTATGGTCATTCTAAACCATAAGAAGTGCATTGTGAAGCGCCCTCTAATGGCCACAGTAAAAAGGTGTCCGTATTCGGGTTTCGCATCCCAAAGAACCCCCGGGTACCAAGTTTTAAAGTTATACGTTAAAAAATGTTCATTAATTTAAAAAATTCGATTTTTATTTTTTAACTTTACCCGGAAACGAAGCAATTTCGGACTAAGGTAAGTTGCTTTAAATCGCCTTATTTTGGCCTCAGGAATACGTGATCAAATTTTGTACAGACCTTTTAGAGACACCCTGTATACATATAATAATATGTATCTCAGAAATGAAGCAACTCCGGACATACGTTCATAGGAACTTCTTTTCTTAAAGCGACCTATCACCCTCTGAAGTTTCGTACCGTAGTTAGGAAACACCCTGTATATTACTAAATATTTTGATTTTTTTTTCTTAGTTTACTCTTACTGCTGTATTGATAAGAACCGGTAATCGATGCTAATGGCGTTATCATCGACTCAAGCGAAGCGCGGGGATTTACCAAAATTGTTTCTGTGAATCCCCTAACGTAACACAGCGATACAGTGAAAATGGACATGTTTATTTACGTCTTCAATCGGAATAATAGTATATTATTAACCAAGGTTTCGACATCGATCATTATTGCCCGAGCGGCAAGTTTAAATCACGAGGAGCGGAGCGACGAGGGATTTAAGACACCGTGGTTAATATAATATTTTTTCCACTACTACAAACTTTTATAAAACATTTATCTTTATAGTATTAATTTATAAAAAAATATAGGTAGGTATAAGTATATTTTTTAATCAAGTTACCTGCGCTTTGGAATTGGCAAAATATTTTGTTGTTTTGTCAGGTGGCTTTGTTAATGTCAATTTTTGTTCATTTATGTCATCAGATTTCACGAGTTTTCCGTTTTTTTAAAAAATGAGTGATGAAAATGTTAGTGATATTATTATGTGGACACCTCCAGAATTAAGGATGGAAGCAGAAAAAATGTTGATTGTGTCGATATTTTACAATATCAAGCATCTCTAATAATCTAATATGTATTGATAATTATCTGGTTGCCTAACCACAATGAATTCATATTGTAGAATCAAAAAATCAAGTTACCTGCGATCAAATAGATTCTTGAAGATCGGTCAATAATGGATTTCAATGCCTTATTATTGACCATGGTCAATAATAACTTATAAGGTAGTGAAAAACGATTTCTAACGTTAATAATCGGTCAATAATGGCGATGTTATAGGTTAGTAGTGGAAAAAATAGATTATAATAATGATTGACCTACTTGTGATTTATAATAATTATTTATTCTAAATAAAATATGTATATGCTTTTATTTAAAAAAAAATCCGCCTGGATTTAACCAAAAATGAAACTAAAGACTCTATAGGGAAGCTTCAAAATATAGCAACAAAAACTTATACAATAAGTTTAATACAACGTCACTGAAAGCACCTTGTACATTGTATATAATCAGCCTTTGTCGATTAGGCGTCTCAGGCATTTTTATGTGCATGGTCATATCGTCGTCAATACTACGAAGTGACGTAACTCACAAAAATCGAAAATTGAGATAAACCGATTTTTACATGAAAAAAGCGTTGATCCACAATACTATCACAAAGTAGCGTAACTCAATTCATATACATTTCGACTTTATACAAAAAAGTGAAAAAGAACATACCTCATTTTTGTAAAGTGCATAATTTCACGAATAGACGTAACTCGAGTTACGCCAATTTGTGAAATTGTAAACATATTTATAGCAAGCAGTATTGTATGGCGTATCTACGTTACGCCGCTTCGTGAAATTATAATATTATCCGTATCAATGACCATTGAGTGACTTATATTCATTTTTTTACGTTTAAACTCGTTAATTTAGTCGGTTTGAAATCTGTTTGGGTATTGAATTTGTATTAGTAGAAACTCATAGCAAGACCAAAAAAAAGAAACATATCACAAGAGATAAAGAAATCGATTTGGGTAAACATCAACCAGAACATTTTGTCCAAGAAGGAGAAGGAAGTCCTGTGAAGAAGCCAAAACTTAAAAACTTAATAAGTCTGTATTAGCTAAGAAGTTAAGAGCCTTTGGTGAAATGTACCTCAGCCAAAAAACAGGAAAAAGTATGCCTGCACGAAATATTCACTAAAGGTGTAATCCTCTAAAGAACTAGGAGATTTAACCCGTCAGGGAGAGCTTATTGTTCGTCATGTTAAAACTTCGGAAACTGTTCAGAAAACTAGCAAAAAAGAACAGTTGCGATGACAAAAAAGCAATAAATGTTATCTTACAACTGATAAAAAACAATATTTATATGTAAAAGTTTTTTCTTAAAAACATTAGGCATTTCCCAAAGAACAATGAGAACTGCCCTAAGTCAGATGGAATTCTAGAAGGCGAGAAAAGAGATGGCAGACAGTCGACTTTGGTTATTAAACGAGATAATACCAGTCGATCTACTATTTCTAATCACATTAAAAGATTTCCCACTGTAGAATCACATTATTGTCGTTCCAGTTTAAGCATTCATTCATTTTTTGAATTTTAAAAAGTTGACCAAAGAATTAATAATTTTAACAATTAGAACTTCTGAAACTGGGGAGCCTATCAAATGGCATGATTTTATGGAACTGTGCTGAACCATTGACGCTCTTTTATAAATTATAAATCATTTAAATTAAAAAGCCAAACATTTAGTTTAAAAGATGTTCAGATTAAGGTTTTAAATGATGAATCACAAAAAATCAGCAAAGAAATGTATGCAGATTTAAAGTCGTTATGTGAACGAATATAAAGACTTTTATTTAAATATTCCCCATGAATAACACATTTTTTTTTTCCAGTTTTCACTGTTTTAATTATTCTTATACTGTTTAAATGTTTATTTTTACCAGTAGTTTGTAGTTGTTGTTTAACCCCAAAACTATAATAAAACCTTTTTTTATATTAAATGCTTTTATTTATTCTAAAACTACTAAAACTAAAAGAGGCGTAAGTCATTTCATATGGACCAATCATTTTATTTTCAATTTCACAAACTGGCGTATCTCACTTTTTTGCTCAAAATTTTGATTTATTTCAAATAAATCTAATCGCATTATACATGTTTCGATAGTCAATACACAATTCTATATATAATCAAAAAACCAATAAGCTAACTTAAATAGCTTCTTATAACTCTGAAATCAAAAATTTTAAAAATCTTTAAAACGCTCCCCTGGAAAATTGCAAATACTGAGTTACGTCACTTCGTAATATTGACGACGATATGAATGGTATGATACCATACACAGACATTTTTAACATTTTATGGAACACGTAAACACGCAAAACCGCGAAAGTTCATAAAACCTCTGCTCGACATGTCAAACTAAACGATGAATAACATTTACGTTTTTGTCTTCGTAGTAGTGTTCCGACTTACGTATGTTGTGTATCCTATCTAGACAATTAATTCTTCGACACTTTGAACAACATTGACATATTTGAGAATAAACAGCTAAACCGTTTATCGATTTTATACCGGAGCGTATACCAACGTGTTCAGTGAGGTAATGGGTACATTACTAGACTAGGGTAATAATGAATATAATTACTTATTAATTATTGAAATCATTGGTAGTTATCAGGAAACAGATTAGATTATTATATAATTGATATGTGATGGGCTACATGCTTGGTGAAATGGATATTTCATAGTAGAGAAAATTAAAGTAGTACTTACTTAGTACTTGTTATATTTCACAATATATTTCAGTTTCCTGACACGTGTTTCAACCCTTGCGGGTCATTATCAAAGGCATTGTAAGACAGTTAAAAATTCTACATGTCATTAAAATAAAAATTGACAGATGAGAAAGGTTATTTTGGCCAATACCTTTAAATTAATTAAGGAAATATTTTCAAAAATCAACAGTATATAGAACTCGCGCTTTTAAGAAAAAAAAAGTAGTAGGTATATAAAACATATAAACTTTATGTTTCTGTATTTTTGTTTTCGTTGTATAGTTTAAACAAAAATACTAATTTTCCTCCTTTTTCTACACCCATCCTGTTCCTAATATCAGAGTGTACAAAGCCAAAAGTGCTAAACACTCGTTCTACTGATGCTGAGGAAGCAGTTGCGCACAGGATTTTTCTTGCAAGAAGCGCGTTCTGACAATATTTTGGGTAGAATTTAGACCTACTATATTGTTAGACCGACATTAAAATAATTTGTATTAATTTGAAAAGAGAGGAAAATGTTAAATTTTTAATAAAATCAATAAAAATAAAAAAAAATAAAAAAAAAAAAAAATCAAAAAAATCAATGATTTTTGATTTTTTTTAATAAAAATCAAATTTTGCCCACCCTTGCAAGCAACTCAACGTAAGGTCAGGTAAGGCGTACCTATTCATATAAAGCGCAGCGTAATATAAAGGATCTTTTAAATGCTAGGAATGCTTAAAATTGTTTTGCGGCGAATATTTAGGCTGGACATCAGTCCTAAAAGTTAGTTTTTGCAGCAGATATGGTGGGCATTTGTTCTTTATGATTTTGTAAACAAAACAGGAAGTATGCAATACCCGACGATTATACATATTAAGCCAGCCCAAGTCTTTTAATTGTGAGAAATTCTATTCCGGCGCCGTATCCCAAAAATGAAACGTAAGCATGAATTTTGAACTTTCTGAATTCGGCGAATATCCATACTATCGAGGCAAGGAGCATACACACTATCACAAAAGTTAAATACTGATAATATTAGTGAATCATATAACAACGCTTTAACGTCTCGATTTAGAGAATGGCGCAAAGAGAAAATGCTTTTTAAGGTTGTATGCAATTTTTAATTTTGACGTTACATGAGCTTTGAATCTAAGTTTGTTGTCCATAATGAGGCCCAAACTTTTTGCTTGGTCTAGAAACGGAACTTTTATATCAGCGATGCTGATGTCTGGGGTCTAGGACATTTAGCCGTCGCCGTTTCGCCGTCGCGACAATTCGCCGGCAGCCGATTCGCCGTGGGCCGTTTCGCCGTCAAATAGAAATTAATAAAATACGTAAAAAAGGTTATAATATATATTGCTAAATTTTAACAAAATTGTTTGATAAAAATATACCTACATAGGCAAGTCAATAATAATAATTAGGGTTATTGGAATTCGGGTCTAGGACGTTCAGCCGTCGCCGTTTCTAATCTAATCCACCTTTTTGGGTCCAATTCGGTATATGCTAGATATAAAAAAATTGTAATAATTATAGACTTATATTGGTTAAACAGCGCTAACACGGCATCTAATCCACCTTTTTGGGTCCAATTCGGTATATGCTAGATATAAAAAAATTGTAATAATTATAGACTTATATTCTATTTGACGGCGAAACGGCCCACGGCGAATCGGCTGCCGGCGAATTGTCGCGACGGCGAAACGGCGACGGCGAAACGGCGACGGCGAATAGTCCCATCCCCGATGTCTGATGTCAAAGCCATTCATAATACCTAATCTCTGAGATTCACCACAAAACAGCAAGGCAACTGATTTGTTTGGGTTGAGTTTTAACATGTGTTGTTTTGACATCCTGTGCAATGCTTGCAGATCACTATTAATTTGATTATTAGCTAATAAGGTACCTATATGATGGGTGAAAAGAATAATATAACTGTGTATCGTCTGCGTACCTATAAGTGGTAGTTACAGTGTTTTATTTCTTTAATGAATGAGGACGTATAAATTGAATACAGTAAAGGACCCAAAATATCGTGGTTGAAAAAGTCGCATACGTGGTGTGTACAAGAACAGTAGAGTGCCGTTTATATCGCCATCACAGAACAATAAAGGTTAATTGCCATAATGTTCAACGGATATGCGTCACTAGAAGAAGATGCGGCGGGGAGGGGGCTGCCGGGGGCTGCAGCTCCCCCCCGAGCGAGCGTAGCTGAGGTCGTCTAACTACCTGTTTACAAGAAATGTTAACTCAAGATAACTCAAGATAGGTAAAATTACACAAAAATTGAAACGAGCCTGGCTGCATGCTATTGTGATTTTCTGTTGTGTTTTTTATTTTTCTTACTTGAAAACCAAGCATCATCATTGAAAAAAGGGCATGGCACCCAAAAATATTAAGTGTTAAAATGTTAAGACCTTCAAAGTTTGACTGAGTAAAATACATATATCTATACTTTCTTAATTTTTTAAAAAATGATTTATTTTTACATTAAACCAGACGACATGCACTTACATTTCTTTATGTTTTACCCCATGTTAAAACAGTATAAATGCAACAGTAATAGACCTCAAAAGGGACATAGTTATGGACTTAATTATTTGGTTGTTTTAAAGCTGTGGCACGTGTATATTGTTTCCGTTTCTAATTTAAGTTTAACACGTGTTTCCTATGTTTATTTGGAATGGTGGAACGGTGTAAGGCTATAAATCATAACCAACAGTAAATTTGATCGGCTACGGAGGCATAACAAATTTTACGTGCGTCTGTATTTGCGACCGAAACTGAAAAAGCTGCAGTCAGCACACTTAACTTGAAAGTAACGTTCATAATATGATAAAACAACAGCTGGCTCAAGTCGTAATATTTACTGATATTTTTTTAATCACGGTGAAAAAAGAAGACTGAGGTTTTGCAAATACATTATTTGTATTAATTTACGATTCTTTGAATGCGGCAAACTTTTTTTCAATTATTATTTTAACATTGAAAATGTTTATATTATCGCACGGGCACGTTAGTATGGGTACGGAATTCAACGAAATTCTTGTGTTGCATTTGTCCCATACGTCAAACAGTCTAACGACACCGAATTAAAATGATCCACACGCGGAACTACGCGAACCGCCGCCGCCGAGCCGGGGAAGGGAAAAGGGACGAAGGACGACGGGATCCATAAACCTCGTAACTATTAGACCGAACAATAACAAATAAACGTGATGTCATCATTGTATTCCAGTGTAAAGTAAATCAACATACAAGCTGCTCCCCTCCACTTGGTTTGCCAGACTTACGCCACAGAAAACGTAGTTTTCTGGGCTTACTCTGTTAAAAGTATTAACTTCTATGATTAAGTAGATTAACATAATGTGGGAAATATATAACATTGCCTAAAACCTTGTAAAAAATCTGTAGTATGGCAACGCAGCAAAAAAGAATCCGCCCAGATCCCATCATTTTCGTGGCCATCCGCATCGACTCGGCAATACTCGGATTTGTGACAGCGTTTTTCTGTAGGTTTTCCTGGAGTTTTATCAACCTAACCTTTATTGTTCTGTGGTTTTGTCACATGCATATGTAAATTCAGAGTAATCCCCACTCCCGACCCCACCTAGCTCCTCACGGCGTCTCGCCACCAAACGATTTTGGCATCACAATTTTACAGCATTTATGAATGGCGTGTCGGATCTATAGTTACGATGCCTATGACGGGATCAGACCAAGTCGAGAGTTAAGAGGCGCGTTAGAGTTTATAATCTTTATTTTACTATTTTTTATAGGTATTATGAATCAATAAAACTTATATCAACTGTTTGAGTTTTCGCAGATCTCAAATCTCACAATAGTCACAAGCGTTGCACTCTGCTTCGGCATTTTCAATGTCCTACCCGGTTGCATCTTTGTAAAGGACTGTACATTTTAACATTGAAAATGTTTATATTATCGCACGGGCACGTAGTATGGGTACGGAATTCGAAATTCTTGTGTTGCATTTGTCCCTGACGTCACACCGAATTAAATGATCGGGATCAGACCAAGTCGCGAGTAATCGTATGGTTCCGCTGAAGCAGTCAGCGGGTGCAGCAGGCGTTCGCGATCGAGCGTAGCATCGTATTTATATCAATCGGCCGTCGCCACAGGGTGGTTTGGCTGGCGCGGCTGGAGTGCGCTTCAGATCATATTCGTATTTCGTAGTGAAAGCGCTTCATAGAAAAAAGATTGTTTCTTTTTTCTATGAAGCGCTTATGTATGATTTATAATGAACGCCGATAACATTAGTTGCATGCTGTTGTTGGAGGAAGAAGACGAAGAGGAGGTGTTAGCCCAAATTCATCCATTTCGACAAACGTCATATTAACACTTGAATTTATACTATAGGTACCATATTTAAATCAAAGCTGCAGCATACCAAGTAAACAAAATTAGAAAAAAGTCAGTGGCGTGCATTTTTTTGTCAATAATATCCGTTGAAGTGTTTCCCGGGACGCCACTGGACTTTATAAATTTAATCTAGTTAGGGCTAATTAAGCCTCTTATCATTATGAATGACGGTACCAAATTGCAATAAAATCGGGAAAAGGATATTTACAGAAATAATAAAAAAAACGATTTTTTTAAAAAAACTTTAACACTCTGTACATCAAAAACGGGGCAACTCCGGACACATATTAAGGTTAGTACTTCTGAAACACCCTGTATACAATCAAATACAACGGTCAAAAACACAAATATTTATATCAGAATATTGATAACAAACAATAACACCAAACGATAAAATGCAATAATGCGAAAATCACGGGTAAACTAAATTCAACCCTGTCGCCCAGGGCCTTTTAGTTTTATTGTCGCTTGACCAATCGAAATAGAGTTACGGTTGTCATTAAGTACTGATCAATATTTCCTTCGTATGCATAATCTTGAATTTGAATATGGTATAGGGTAGACTGGGGCAAGTGTAAAAATGGGGTAAGTGGAAAATCAGAGCGCCAATCAGGCAATATTGAAAGTTTACTTGTCTGTGTGGTTCGAGGCAACTAACTATACGTTAGCGCTGTTGAATTATCTACTCCCGGCGAGTTGCCAGGTGTTTTTTTCTTTCTGAGTAGTCATTTGTAACATAACCTCCGAATCGGTCCGTTAAATAGTGTGTGATATCTCCATAAAAAATTTGTCAAAGGTAAAAACTTATAATATACTTTTAGTTTTATTGCATTTTCTTTTAGTCTGTTTAGTCAATTGTTGTAGCTTTAAAATCCTATATACCGACCAAATCTAAAAGCAGTTTTTACTCACGAGCAGGTTTGCACTTCCACCATAAAAAACATAATGTGGGGCATGTGTGAAAATTGTAATGGGGAAAGTGTAAAGGTTAGTTTACACTTGCCCCATTTTCCTGGGAATGCTAAAGTTCGTTGGCACTGACACTTAAAGCTTTTATTTTTTACAGAGAGTTGACGTCATGGTACGAAATTATAAAAGAAAGTCCGATAGGGCTGCCTATGGGGAGGAGCAATTAAATGCTGCAGTAAATGCCGTCAATCAAGGTCAATTAACCATGTCGATGGCTAGTACCGAATTCAGAATCCCATACATTACAATCTACTGTAGAATAACTGGCCGCCGTGGCGAAAAAAGCAAGACACAGGGCCGACCTCCAATACTTTCTTGGCAAGATAAGTGTCAACTGGCCGAAAATATAAAAACAATGGAGAAGTGGGGATATTGATTAACTTCGAGAGAGCTTCAAGAAAAAGTTCGGGACTTTGTAACTTTAAATAATATTCCCAATCCTTTTAAGAACAATATGCCAGGCACAGACTGGCTAATAAAGTTTAAACAACGTCACTCCTTGAGTATGAAGAAACCACAAAGCTTAGAGTACTGCAAAAAGAAATCTACGGACCCATTCATAATAGACCAATATTTTGTTTTATTGGAAAAGGATATATTGGAGTTGGGTCTTCAGGATCGTCCTGAATGTATTTACAATTTAGATGAGACTTCACTGTGTACAGATCCTTCTCGTCTTAAAATTGTTGGCGCGAAAGACAACCCCTCTTTAAGCATTATTGCTGGATCGGGCAGAGAAAATATAACCGTCCTGGCAGGAGCAAGTGCTAGTGGTAGAAAATTGCCACCATTGATAATATTTAAAGGCAATAACATTGATAATATTTAAAGGCAATAATACTGCTGGATTTCAGAAGAAAATGAAGACTTCTTCAAATACACCGTAAATGCAGCCAGCGCCAATGGATGGATGACCTCCGAAATATTTAGAAATTACTTTCTAAAGACTTTTATTCCTTTGGTTCGTGATCAGGCACCAATTATTGTTATATATGATGGGCATGTCTCGCATGTGGATTGCTTATTAATTCAAGCCGCAAGAGAAGAAAATATTCATATACTTAAACTGCAGCCCATACAAGTCATTTACTTCAACCTCTCGATTTGAGTATGTTTAGATCCTTTAAGGCAATATGGGAGAGGAAAGTAATAACATGGCAAAGACGTCATCAGGGACAATGACTACCAAAAAGGGACTTCGCCACATTGCTAGTAAACCTGGGCTAAAGTAGATTCCGGAATCAAAAAAACAGGATTCAAAAAGGGTGGTATTGTTCCATTTAATAGACATGTTATTCCTAAAGAAAAGTATGACATCGATGCCCTAAAAATATGGCAGGAACACTTAAAAAATCAAAGATCTGTAACAGATTTACAACCGAGGCCAGATCGCATTGATATTGAAAGGAATGAACATGATGCTGTAGCACCGAACATAACAGAAAAAACCGCTACTTTCGAACAGTCAATGTTAAAAACAGTAAAGCCTTCTAAATCTGGCGCTTCATTTAAAAGGAAACTAGCCTCTAATGCAGAATTACTTACAGCTCCTTCAGCATCTAGTGCCACCAATCTCAAAGTAATTGTCAGCTCTGATCAAAATGAAGAAATATACTAAATAATGATCAGGAGCCTATAACGGAACCTGTAGTACCAGCTACAACCGAAAATCGGCAAGAAAAGAAGGCAAGTTTTGATGATCTACTACTTGATTCGTTCCGACAGAGTCCTTCTTCTAATCCAAGGAAAGGAAAGCGCTTAATTCAAGGTGGCCAAACCATTGCAGGTACTATCGCAAGTAGTCAGTCAAAAATCTCTACAAGTTCATCTACTATATCTAAACCAGCTATGAAAATTGACCGAAAGAGTAAACAAAGTCGGCCAAGTCCGTATCAATTTGAATCCAGCTCCAGTGAATCAGATAATGAAAGTATACCTTTTATGGAATCGGATCAAAGTTTCACTTTAGAATCGGATTGCGAAGATCAGATTCCTGAAATAAACAAAGACAATATTTCGATTGAAGCCTGGGTACTGGTTAAATACACATTACCAAAAGCAAAGAAACATTTTATTGGCCAGGTAAATATTGTTGACAACGGCTTTGAAATCAAGTTTACAAGAAAACTAAAAGACAATTTTTTTATGGCCACTCACCGATGATGTCGATGTAGTACAGCTAGACGATATAGTGACTCGTTTACCTGAACCGGTAGTAACACGCCGAGGAGGTTTTCATTTTAATGTAAAATTTGCGGGATACAATATTTAACAAGTTCCATAAAATTATTCGAATTTTTAAACTTTAAGTTTCTTTTCTGTTTTAGTTTCTCCTTGGGAATAACTCCTACTGTTTTAGAGATTAAAGCCAAACATTGGGTTTTGAACGGATAAATACGTTTATAAAAATATTATTCTTGTTATTAGGAATTTTTTGGGGGTTATTTTGGTTTACTTATTATTTTTCAGAGGTACCTTTTAATTTTTCGTTTTTATGATTTGCTTGGCTAACTATTTCCCAACAATAAAAAGTTCATAACTTCCCAGATTTTTATTTTTTTTTAAGTCTGTAAAAAGAAAAATTGGCAAGGGAGATATAAACTTACACTTTCCCATTACCACTTCTGCGAACATGCATGGAAATTGTATTCCGATTTTACACTTTCCCTTTTTGGGGTAAGTGTAAAATTTCGGTATAAAAAAAAATCACTCAAATCTCAAGATCTCAAAAATAATTCATGAGTGCCCTATGCAGTATGAAAAGTAAACATATTAAACTATTACTTTCTTACAAAGACACTTTTATAAATATTGTATATTTAAAGTAGGAAGGAAATAAACTTGAACTATTAAAAAGGGCTTCGCAGTTGCCCCAGTCTACCCTAATTATAAGCTTTGTAATGTAATGCTGAAAAATAAACAGAATGGTTTTGTACACTTTACCGTTCTTCCCTACACTTGCTGCCACTTTTTTTCATGCATTTTGTTTCATTACAACATTTTTGTAATTTTCGTTCTCATAGTTGTATACTTTTGCACCTCCTCTATCAAACACTCGTCAGCAATTGCCGAAAACGGTGGCATTCTGCTGAGCGATCACGGCTGGACTGGTCTCTCTAGCAGTCCGAACGCAGCCACTGCAATTGACGGCGAACGCTGTGTCGCTGAGCTGCGGCAGTGAAACCGTGTACATACAAATCGGCAAATCGCATTAAACCAGTACCGAGCTACCAATCGCAAACGCCAGCCGCGGCCGCTGACTGCTCCAGCCAAACCATACCTTAGAGGCACGTTAGAGTGTATAACCTTTATTTTACTATTTTTTATATTATGAATCAATAAACCTTATATCAGCTACCTAAATATAACATTCAAATCTATGAGTTTTCGCAGATCACAAATCTCACAATAGTCACAAGCGTTGCACTCTGCTTCGGCATTTTCAATGTCCTCCCCGGTTGCATCTTTGTAAAGGACTGTAAATTTTTTATTTATAAAAGTAGGTACGTAGCTTTTATGGCATTATTTTTTTGCATTAAATTGAAACAAGAAACAGACCCAAATCAGTTTTAATTCGAGTTATCGATTTCATGGATAAATTGTATTCGTCAAGATGACTCACAATCACAAATAAATTGAATAAACGTATTATGCGAACGTTGTCAGACTCAGGAGGGTGACGATGGTGTGAAGTGGAAACTTCCAAATACCCCACTTGAACCAACCCAGCAATTTAAATTCAAAACTTTAGAAGGGCCGCCGTTAGTACTTATAAGTGCTCTTTATTAAGGGTGTGCGGAAATCATAAAATAAAAGTGGTAGTAATAAAACTCTATCGAAACTACAAATATACAGTGTGTCCACGGATGGACTTAACTATACATGTAAAAAACATTATTTTCAGTTTTTCGAAAAAAGTCACCCTTAATAATTTCTTTTGCTTGTTGTATAAATACGATTCACGTTGAGAAAATTTGATTTTGTTATACAGGGTGCGCAAAAAACATGAAATGTAGATTTGCAAAATAAAACATTTTTGAAGGAAACTTTCTTCAAGCGTCAAAATGAAAGAGCATAGAAGTATAAATCGAAAAGCCAAATAAAGTGTTTTCATAGAAATTATGGTTACTAAGATATTATCTGATATTAAAAATAGGCCCAAAACAGAATTTTTAAAATTAATAATTGTTGCCAGAAAAAATCTAAATTTATTTAAGTTAATACATTGAGATAAATGACAAACAGTAACGTTTTATTCAACATGAAATCCTCCAACGTCAACACATTTCTCCATTCTTTTTCGAAATTCGTAATAAACATTGTGAATAATATCTGGTGTCACTGTAGCAATGGCGTCAGTGATTCTGATGATTCTGTGATAACCTAAACTTTTTGTTTAAGATACAAGATACCCCCACAGAAAATAATCCATTGCGGTGAGGTCCGGAGACCGCGCTGGCCAGTGTATCGGTCCATGGCGGCCCATCCATTTTTCGAAGAAATGTTCATTGAGCCAATTTGTTATAAGCAGTGAACTATGCGCTGAGCAGCCATCTTGCTGGAATATCACCTTTCTTCTAAATTCCAAATTTTCTTCCTCCAATTGAGGAAAAAAGTATTCAATAAGAATTTCCAAATAATAATTTGCGTTTAGCCTTCTTTCCAGGAAAAATGGGCCAATTACTTTATTGAACGTTAACGCACATCATACGTTAACTTTCTTAAATTTCTGACTGTTTGTGCAAAGCTTAAAGTAGGGGTTTTCGATCGCCCAAAAGCGACAATTTTGACTAGAACTTATACCATTTGTTGTGAACGTAGATTCGTCACTGAATATGATATGATGGTGAAAATGACGGCTTGTGTACGTGACTTTTAGATATACCACCCACCTCATTGGCTCTTGCTCTCAAAGGAAGTCGGGGATTATTGTAAGGTAGTGAGGTGATTCTAAGACCAAAATTGTTGCAGCGTCATTTTCATCTAAATTCTTTTTTGTCTTTTTTACATCTTTAACATCACCATAAACGTCGAATTTACATACCAAATTTCTTAAGTCATTAACAGAAACGTATACACGGTTGAAAATTTGAATTGCGTATTTATAGGACACTTCTCCAATACCATAACACTTGATCAAGTTAATGCGCTGTTCTAGGGTACGCATCTTTCTGAAGATGTTAGTTGATAGATGACAATTAAGGTAGGAATGACAGCTAGACATTATGTGAAAACAACAATCTTGATTTATGTTCACAAAATGAGGTAGCAGTGATCTACTCAAAATAATACGAAGTTAATTCATTTTTTAATTTCAAATAATATCTTAGTAACCATAACTTCTATGAAAAAACTTTATTTGCCTTTTCGATTCCTCCTTCTAAGTTCTTTCATTCTGATGTTTCAAAAAAGTTTGATTAAAAATTTTTGATTTTGCAAATCTACATTTTTGTATTTTTTGCGCACCCTGTACAACAAAATAAAAGTTTCTTAACGTAAATCGTATTTATAGAACAAGCAAATGAAATTATGAAGAATGTTTTTTTCCAAAAAGCTGAAAATAGAAGTTTTTACAAGTATAGTTAAGTCCATCCGTGGACACACTGTATCTAATAAAAAAGTAAGGGGGGAGATCTTTGCATAAAAATAATCGATCTAAATAGACATGTTTCGATCATAGAGAAGGTTATCTTCAGTATTTACAATGACAATCGTTTGGGATATAAGTTATAACCATAACCGATGATATTTTCAGACCTTGGGATAAAGATCAATGTAGCTGCCCTTTACTGCTTGATTAGTAAGGCTTTTGACACAATATATCATATTATACTGCGGGCTAAACTTAAGTACTTTGGTATGGGTGAAGTGGCTTTAAAATTCTTCGACCATTATTTCTCAAACAAATCACAGCGGGTGATTATTATAGTCTATTTCAGAAAGGTGTAGAGTAATAAAATGGGAAATTCCGTCCAGTTCGGCTCAATTTCGTTGTCGGCCATAGGAGCAGGTAAACTTTGTGCATTAAATTATTTATGATAACTAACCAAAAATTTTAGAGAACTAGGTTAACGGGTATTAAGATAAAATAGTATTGTTTGTAATATTAAAATTTCAAGTAATTGCGTAAGAGGATTAGGAAAGGTATGTTTTCTGGCCTAAAGTGTCAAAATCGAAATAGTGTAGGGATTAGTTAGGTAGTAGATTATAAAGTTACGTTTTGCGTTTAACAGGTACCGAGTTTGGCTCTGGCCTCTTTGGCTGGATCATATAAATAGATGGTAATTTGGAATAAACTTCATATATCGTGTGTGTATGACCTTAATAAGTATATTTGTTTAGTTTAACGCACCAGTATTTGCTGTTAAGCCGTATATAATGTTCACAGTATTATAAGATTAGTAATAAAATGGCGACATTCACACCAACAAAAAGATGTATAATTGTATAACACTAATTCTCCACTATCAGTGAGTGAAAAAGTTAATATTTTAAATGTACATGATTGCATAAAATACGATTATCCGAATTTTACTGTACAAGAAACTGTCGACCGATGTTCCCGAATGACTGAAGATGGAAAGTCTACCGTTTTTAAACTATTGCGGGAGAGAAAGACAGCAGGTCAAGTGGAACCTCCCAAGAAAACTCCAGGCAGACCAGGAAAAGTCCTTGATGAAGACCAAAAGTGTAGTTGGAAGAAAAGTTCACTCTTTTTATTTTAAAAAAGAAATACCCACCCTAGATAAGATTCTAATGGAGCTTGGCCAGGATGACAGTATTCCGTTTATAACTAGAAAACTTTTATGGACCACTTTAGAAAATATGTATTTTGTCTGGAAAACATAACCGTAAATCACTTTTACTGGAAAGCGATGAAATTGTTTGCTGGTGACGAAAATACTTGAGAAGTATAAAGCAGTACAGAAGAGAGCAGAAGAAAATCTTTTATCTTGATGAGACGTGGATTAATTTAGGTTATATAGTACCAAAATTGTGGCAAGACAAAAATATAACCAGTGCTCGCCAAGCTTTCATGGAAGGCCTGTCAACGGGTATTAAGGTGCCTTCAGGTAAAGGGAAGAGACTAATAATCGTCCATATTGGAAGCGAAGAGGGATTTTTAAAAGAAGGTTTGCTAACCTTTCAGTCGTTCAATATGGGAGATTACCACGACATGAATTCGAAAGTTCTTGAGGACTATTTTGGTGAAATGATAAAATATCTTCCAGCTGATTCAGTAGTAACGCAAGCTATCATTCACGAAGCACAGAGAAGACTCCAACTTCATCTTGGAGAAAACAAGAAATTATCGACTGGTTAACCACCTTAAAAGTATTGAATTTGAAGATAATTTGATAAAGAAGGAACTATTAACTATAGCAAATTTAAACAAACATCGTTTTATGAAATATGCCGTGGAAGATATAGCAGAAAAACATAGTGTACCTGTGCTGCGCACACCGCCATATCATTGCGAACTAAATCCTATAGAACTTATATGGGCGCAAGTGAAAGGATTTGTAGCAAGACACAACACGACATTCAAAATGAAAGACGTTAAGCTACTGTTTGATCAAGCCATTAAAGAAGAGGAGAAAAAAATTGTTTCATACTTAATACAGAAAAGGGGCATATTTGATACAGCTACCAAACTTTAACCTTAACAGTTTGGATTTTTTTCTTTCTTTCATCTAAAATCCTTAGTTTACCAGACACCCATCCAAAACGAAGAAGAATTAAGAAATCGAATAATTAACTCTTGTTTTTCCAAAGAGTGCGCGAATCAATGAGAAGAAGATTGGATGGGTGCATACAGCAGGGCGGATTAATTTAAATCAAAATATCTCGAAAACGGCTGCTTGTAGCAACTTTTGACAAGTATACCATTTTCACGTAAAAATGATAGAGGATTTTGGATTTTTCTTTTAGAAAATGTGATACATACATGCACGAAAAATTTGTGACTCCCCAAAAGAGAAAAATACCTGTATGTGGCGCCCCATACAGTTAAGGGCCAAACTAAGATCAAATTTGAATTTCTCATATTAAAAAACGCGATTTTTGTCCAAACATAGACATTATTTCAAAAATATACGAAGAACAAAAATAAAAATAAATTTTTAACACCTTGTATCTCAAAAATGAATGCTTATATGAACTTTTCACCTATAATTGAGGATTCGTCTTGTAAAATATCGGACACCTATTAAATAACACCCTGTATACCTATATAACAGCTTTCTCAACTGAGGTATATAGAAATCTTTTTCTACTACTAACACTAAAATATTACATATTCGATTCCTTTAGATCTTCATATTGTCCATTTCGGCCTAATTTTTAAAACATTCTGAAAATCAAGTAGGCTGGGAAAAATAAAACTATAGGAATGCGATTTTAAATGTCAATTTGTAGAAACTTGTGCTCGTAATGACATTTTTGAATATGACAGTTTTCTTTTTAAATATCTTCCAATTTATGATGAAAATTCCTGTTTTATTAAAATTTGATATTATTTTGCCTAATTTCTTCATTTAAAATGGTTAGTCAATGCTCAAAACCAATAACGTGTTAAAGAAACGGCGAGTAAGAATGCTAAAATCGTGTGTAACTTAACTTCATTACCTACACAGAAAGTTTTTCTTTGTTGACTTAGGTGATTATTTATTATATCACTATTTTCCTGGCTAAAGAAATTTTACTTCTCATTAGAGAAATGGAGTAAATAATGGCGATATCTCAAGTTACTAGTAGAAAAACGCTTTTATGGCCGAAAGTTACTAGTTAAAGAGTTGTAGTTGTACTACTGTATATACTAACAGTTTAGATGCATCATACACAATGAATGACACACTGCTTGGAAATTTAATTATTTTATCAAAAACTGTCACGAAATAGAACGACGGTTCACGGGCGGTCTCTTTTACTGTTCATAAAGACGTTGCATTGCTGTTGTATAACCTGCCAGTACGACGTACCGTAAAGCTCAAACATTGCTTATCTTTCGGTTTTCTTTCTAAATTTTTAATCCTCTTTTTAAAGGTATTATCTCCGGTGCTCCGGCACTACAAAAGAGACACTTTTACCGTTTGAGTAAATATTTAACGGACGAATATTAGCATTCAAATATTTGTAACGCGCTTGTAGTTCTTTGAAATTAATTAATTGTTAGGTAGTTGAAGCAGAAAAAGTAGTTGATTAAGTCTAGGTGTGGAGGTTGTAATTGATAAACAAAGTAAGTATGTATAAATTTATTAACTTCATGTTTTGTAAAGGCATCACCAAACTTTTTCAGCCCACATACGTCAGGAATACATGCGATACAATATACGACCGAATATTAACAATAAACAGTACATCGCTTTTGTATTGATACCTCCACATTTGTTGGTTCCGATTGGTAGTAAGTATATTGATAGGAATGGGTTTTAGATTTAGGTATATGTATCGATATTTTTGTTATTTTCTGCAGCGCCTGGTCGATTGGTTGAAAGCCACAAAATCGAACGAATATCATTTCGTAATAGATCGTGTATGTTACCAATCCAAAATCTAACCTAAGTGGCGTGATTCGACGTCTTCAGCAGTACGACAATGTTGGTTAGATCGTTGATTGTGGCTGGTAATTTCTTGTCCTGCGATGTCGGTTGTAAAACGTCCAATAAATGAACGTGACTGAAATAATATCACGTTCTCCTCTTATTTTCTGTAATACAGAGCGCAAGAACTGCTAAAATTATATTTTCCTTTAACATGTTTGCTGTTCGGTTTACAGGGCAGAAGTTCAAAGTAGGTAGGTTGATGAAAGAACCCTATTCGCAATAACGTATATGGACTTATTCGATTTTCAACGAAATTGTACTGCAGTTGCATTTAACAAAATCGTACTGTGGTGTTGGGTGTGGCCTTACATAATAGATATATGTATACAAGGAGAAAAATGAATATAAAGTGTCGATACCTACATACTTTTCCTATTTTCTACATTCCTTTTCATGCCATCTTTAATGAATTTTTAATATGAACAGATAGTAGCACTGACAATTTTTTTAACTTTTTGTACATATAGCTACACTGATAAAAGGCAGCACTTGCCACAAGAGAATAAATTATCTTGACTTTAAATTAGTTAATCTGAATATATAATCTTATTTAGAATGAATATATTTTTAATATATGATTTTCTGTGTCTTTGGTCATTTCTGGTTATGATCTTGTTTCAGCCTATTTATTAAAGGGTTGAGACACTTAAAAGACAAAATCGATGAATTTAATTTAGAACCCCTCGTACTTCCGGAACGGCTGAAAATAAATATCAACAACTATAGGTTTTTCAAATCGGACCGCGAAATGCAATTCACTCGTGTGGATATTTATGAGGGTTGCCATTTAAAAAAATTTAAAATGGCGTCGTATCTGTCAAATTTGTAAACCTATATAGATATTTTTTTACATTAAATTTGGCTTCCTTGTCGAAAATTATTGAGAAATGTGTAATTTGTTTTTATTATAGTCGGCAGAAAAATCGCCAATTACGCACTTAAAAAAATGTCCCTATATATAATGTAATGTAAATATCCGTCATGGCTCATGGCCTACTAACAAAAAAATGTATAAAATATTTTAGTATTATATGTTCCTGAGAAGCTTGTTAGAAACTAAATTATATTATTAAAAAATATATAGGAATACTCATTAAAAAAAAGCAAGTTTCTTTTTCCTCGGAAACTATTACAAACATGTAGAAGAAATCTGAGTACGTCACTGGATTCTACGTAAAAAACTACAAAAATAACATTTATTTTCTCTCTGATAAACTACAGGGTAACCTAAATATGGGGGGTGTCCCAAAATGTATAATGTGTTTCACAAAAAAGTAGCACAGTGCTGCGAAAACCGTATCCTTCTATTTTTACTAATAACGGAGATACCCCGCAAAACCATCGAAAACTGGACACCCTGTAAATAGGTGTATTAAGAGTGTCTCGTATTAATGTTTTTAAACTTTTACATGCTACATTGTATTGTGAAAATGTATTATTGTGAAATTAAATTAATTAATTAAATTAAATAAATTAAGTAAATTAAATAAATTATATAAATTAAATAAATTAAATAAATTAAATAAATTAAATAAATTAAATAAATTAAATAAATTAAATAAATTAAATAAATTAAATAAATTAAATAAATTAAATAAATTAAATAAATTAAATAAATTAAATAAATTAAATAAATTAAATAAATTAAATAAATTAAATAAATTAAATAAATTAAATAAATTAAATAAATTAAATAAATTAAATAAATTAAATAAATTAAATAAATTAAATAAATTAAATAAATTAAATAAATTAAATAAATTAAATAAATTAAATAAATTAAATAAATTAAATAAATTAAATAAATTAAATAAATTAAATAAATTAAATAAATTAAATAAATTAAATAAATTAAATAAATTAAATAAATTAAATAAATTAAATAAATTAAATAAATTAAATAAATTAAATAAATTAAATAAATTAAATAAATTAAATAAATTAAATAAATTAAATAAATTAAATAAATTAAAAACCGGACCTGCAATACCGACCCTTAACGACATTTTATTGTAAAAGTAATAAACATTTTCATTACAGTTTCATACTAATCTGATGCATGACAATCTGCTATACAATTTTATGCGGAGATATTTATTGAATCATTTACAAAACATAAAAATTAATAGGCGTTTTATGTTTATCGAGCCATTCAAAAGGGTCGTTTTCACCCTTGGTTCTCTCTGTCTTGCCGCCACCTCGGCCGTTCGATTCAATTACACAAAGTCGGATGAATGTCGAAAAGCACAGAGGCAAACTGGCTCCATCTGTTATACAGCGTGGTTTGTAAGTACGGTCCGTGACATCATCAGAATGCAATTCCTTAATATTTTAAGACAAAAAGTTTCTATAAAAAAACTTTTGGTATAGTTGTTCCAAGCTTAATTTGATGACATAAAAAAGCATTAAACTGGTGACCATAGGCGTCGCTTCTACCAAATAATTAAAATGCGGATAGTTGCAAATTTTTAATATGATTAAATAGTATATATTACAGCTTGTTCATTATAGTTTATACCGATAAAAGGTTTGTACCCGTGACTTCGCCTGCAGAGAAAATTTAAAAATATAGTTTATATCGATAAGAGGTTTGTACCCGTGACTTCGTCTGCAAAGAACACATGAATTTAATATTTTTAAAATGGCCTTTCGGTAAAAAAAATATGCTCTTTTTGCCGAAAACAATTAAAAAAAATTGTCTTTGTCCAGCCGGGACCGCGAGGAGGTATGAGTTTTCCTTGTCAAGAAAGGATTGGGGCACGTACTATGTTAGTTGGAATATACAGTTATTTTAACAACAAATTGCGGATCGCATCAACAGAATCACAGTAAACGTTCGGTAATATAACAAGTTTTTAAGATACATGTTGAACGAACATAATTAATTTAAAATTCATAAACAAATTAATGACTAGAATCATCAGAACTTTCAGAAGTAGAATCGGGTCCAGGTTGGTACGCAATTTTTCCATACATCGCTACTCAATTCGTTATTACCTGCCGAATATTATCAAGGACAACTGTGCTTAAAGTTGGAGATTGATTATTGAGTGATATTTTTTGCTGACAAGAGCAACACATTAGGTACAAAGCATCTTTCTAGCATGATAACGCGTTTTTCGTTTCGTCTGAATAAATTATACTTTTATCGGATTCATGTTACTCCTTTATTTTGCGCAAATAGTCCTGTCGTAGTTCAATGATACGCGGGTATTCCATTATAACAATTAGATCATCTAATTTTTTATGGTTAAAGGCACATTTTAATAAAACACCACGCAATGTTTTTAAAGATTGGTACTTATAATCAGGGTAACCTCGCAATTTATCACGAACCAGTTCTAATGTTGGCACTATATTATCCTCGTGAAAGTTGTAAATAGTTCGCAAACTAAAATCCCTTATAGTATTGTCAGCCGTTTTGAATTTTTGATTTAGTTTTTGATTTATTGGTTTACGCTTTATAGAATGACCGGTTACAGTCCCCAAATTAATTACGTTATAAATTCTTATAAAACCCAAGTTGTGTTAATTCATTACAAGTACATTCTTGTACAAAGCGCATTTTCAGGTTTTCCCGGATTTTCTTTTTAAACACGCGTACATATTTAAAATAATGCGTTGACATTGAGCATGTAAATCTTTCTTTCTTAATTCCGGACTTATTTCGCTATCGATGGCCGACTCTGGCACCGACTCATATTCCTGTGATAATTCACCTTGACCTTATGTTTCAAATTGTCGCCAAAAGTCATACTGATATAATAAAATATAGGTACCAAGTAAAAACTTACTTGTCTGAAACCACACAGTTATAGCAGAAAATGAAATATGTAAATTACAGTAAATCGTTTCAACCAGTCACGCCGCTGTCCGATTCCAAATATCCCATACCTCAAACATCAAGTGATTTTAAAGCTGATAAGGGATCACCCAATTGGGAGAACCTTTAACTATTTGCTGTTCTCGTCTATAGCATATAAATTTGTATTTATATGCTGCTCTATTAATTTTCCCATCCGGGAAAAATAGTTCGCACTTTAAATGTGCTTTAAATTGCGTGTGGGCGTCGACGGTCTATCGCCAGGGTGTTGCCAGTTCTACAAAGTTTTCGTAAGTGTAGGAGGAACATAAGGGATTGTTATTTGTTTTTTTTTGTTTAATAACAGTAAAATTCCTTTTTAGTTTGACTTAAATTATTTTTGTATAAATAATATTCCTGAAGTACTAAAAAAACTATTATAAAATTCATGAATGGCTTGTTCCTTCTTTCTTTAACATTAAAAATTTCTTGGTTCAAAGTACCTACATTTGCAAACTAGCTCTCAAAGAGAGTTACGGACTATCAGTTAAATACTGATATAAAGGAACACTTTTAATAATAAAAACAAAAAGAATTTTGAAAAAAAGATCTGACAACCCCGATGATGATGACGGTCCCTTTGAAGCCCGATCGAAGCTTTTCAATCGAGTCTTTTATTCATCAAACTGACTTTGGAAAAGTATAGCAATTTTAATTTTAAAATCATTAGGGGTCATACTAAATTTTTTAAAGCCGACCCTGGTATCTTTGATGAATGAGGATATGAATGTAGTGACACACACATCTGCTGGCTTGGAATTTCGAAAGAACAAGGGTCTGTCGCCGCCCAACAAAGGGAAGCAACACGCCCTAGTGGTGGCAACAATTGAAAAATATTTACCGTATTCATCGGAACAACGCAGGTTTCCTATGTCGAGCATTTTTTTTCCTTCCTTAAATGGCCTTTTTCTTTGGTGGTAATTCGGTCGGGGTGGAAGTGAAATTTTACGCTCTTTAAAGGGCGTCAGGCTATAGCCACTAATCCGCACCAGAGACCACCTATAGACATTTTATGGGTAGTTTTATGGCAGATTTTATGCCTTAAACTGCCGCTATGTTATTTACAGGCGCCCCTATCGTATTACCGAAATATTAGCCCCGGGATTAAGTTGTAAAAAGACGGATACAAATTTGTCACAAGGTTATAAATAAATGCTATATTTAAGATGTGTTAATTTATAATTTAATGTTTGCGTTAACTCTTAAGTATAAATAAATAAGTCCATGGTAGAATAGGGTAGAATGCAATGAGTTACTTTCTTACCCATAGTTCTGTTTTAAACAAAATAAAAAAAAAACCATATACTTAGCCGAAGAATATTACAGTCATGCACTTAAGGGAAACCCCATCCCGTGTTTCTTAAACCCCTGGATGGATGCTAACAGTCCTAAAACGATAATTACACAAGCCTACGAAGAATTTGCGAATACACAATTTTTGTTATTTTAAGTTAGTTTTGACGTACTGATAACCAAGTCAATCGTCATTTGTTTCTATCAGGTACAGATTTTGTTTCTATAAAATTGTCATATTATTTTATTATACAGTGGCAAAAAAGTCGCGCATAATGCCTGTAACTTTTGAATTACCGCGTATACGAAAAAGTGACCTTTATGAAAGTTGTTCAGTAAATTATTCCCCACAGTTCTACCTGCACGAATTTGTTCTGTCATTTCTGGTTTGGTTGCCATAGAGACTAACCTACTTTTTTTAAATGGAACATATGGTTGCATATTTGGATTCTACTGGAAAAACTCTGAATTTTTTGTATTTCAAATTTTCACCTGCATCTGCAAGCGTTTCCGAGATAATGGTGTTTTCATGACAGCGACCTAAGAGGTGTCAATTTTGAGTTCCTGTTTAATTTTCGGTTGTCTGATTTCTAAATTGTTTACACTATATTATAGTTTATCTGAATGAGAAGCAACGAGTTGAAATTTTAATAATGAGGGGTTACGGAAATATGAAGAGATCGCAAGATCAGGTTTGTCAACTTTTCAATATTTCAATGAATTATATCGGAATAGGCCTCCAATAAATCAGGCAACGGTGTGTCGAGTGGTAAAGAAATTTCGAGAAACAGGCAGTGTTAGGGAAGCCGCTAGATCGGGTCGACCTAAAACAGAAAACCGGGGGAGACAAGACTTTGAATATCATCTTCTGAATACATGAAAATCCAACACAATCATCCAGGCCAATGGCAATGGATTTTAATGTGTCTCATCAGTCAGTGAAAAATTTGTGTAAGCAGGAGAAGTTGCAACCCTACAAGATAAAGTTAGCGCACGAGTTAAACGAGGACGATTTTGATAAAAGAGCTGAATTCTGTGAGCTGGTGATGGAAAGATGCAATAACGATAATAACTTTGCAACAAATATCATTTTCTCGGATGAAGCTACTTTGCATTAATATGGCATTGTTAATAGACACAATTATCGTTATTGGTCTGTTGAGAATACTCACTGTTTCCAGGAAGGGAGGAAGGTCATACCCAGAGGCCCGAAAAAGTTAATGTTTGGGCGGGCATAGTTGGTAGACATATTGTGGGACCTTTTTTCATAGACGGTAATTTGAATGGCGAAAAATATCTGGACCTGAGCAAGATGGAGCACCTGCGCATTATGTGGCAAATGTTAGACAATACATAAGCGAACAATTTCCAGTGCTATTGACTGGCCAGCGCGATCCCCGGATTTAACCCCGCTCGACTTCTTCTTGTGGGGACAGTTAAAGAACAAAGTCTACGTTAATCGTCCAAATGACTTAGAATCTTTAAAAGTCAGAATTAATGCTGAAATTCGGGCCATTCCAGAGGACTTCCTTTTAAACCTCGTTTTAAACATTGTAGACGGGTTCAGGGATCCACTGGCGCTCTGCTTAGCAGAAAATGGTGGTCATTTTGAACACCCGATCTACTGAAAAGGTTTCAATTGTTTACTATTCCGATGTTAAGTTGTTTAATTTTCTAGACTATTTATTTTGTTATTATAACGTTTGTTACTATTTTAAATCTATAAAAATTTGAAATACAAAAAATTCAGAGTTTTCCAAATAGAATCCAAATATGCAATCATATGCAGGGTATTGGTCTCTATGGCAACCAAACTAGAAATGACAGAAAAAATTCATGCAGGTAGAAATGTGGGGAATAATTTACTGAACAACTTGCATAGAGGTCACTTTCTCGTATACGGGGTAATGCAAAAGTTACAGGCATTATGCGTGAGTTTCTTGCCACACTGTATAGAAAGAATAATTTGCTAATTATTGTTTTTATTTAAGAAGCACCGCTAATGCTACAATATTAATAAGTGAAATACTGATGAGGAATCCTCATATTCGGAATAATCTATAAACCAGACGAGGAGAAAATCGACTAGCGACGGGGAATCCCTGCATTTTGAGAAATACTTAATAAATCAGAGCTTTCGTTTTTGTTTCGGTAAAGTAATTTGCTGCCAAAATCTTCCGTCGAAGTTGCAAAAATAAGCCTGATGACTTTTGTTACATTGGCGGTAACTTTATTGTGAAAAAGTACAAATACATTGTTATAAACGCGTATTTTGCATAGTTTAAAGTAAAACTCTGCGACCAGGATAAATCTTGGGCACCGCAAGTTGTTTGTAAGATTTGCGAAGAAGCTCTAAGGCACTGGATTAGAGCAACAAGGAAAGCACTATCCATTGGAATACCGATGCAAGGTGTGGAGAGAGCCCAACAACCATATTGACGATGTTATTTATTAAATTAATTAAATTTATTTTTATTTTTTATTATGTTTGTTAATTATATAAAACCGGTATATTCTCAACACGAGGGTAGAAAACTCAACCTATTAGAAACATTAGCAATCAAAAAAGCCTTAAAAAAATCGATGAAATGTTGTTAATAATCAAATTGAAATACCTTCAAGTGCCAATCTAATACTTAATAGGCTAATAACTAAAGATAAATATGCCATAAATAAACATTGTCGATAATTACGAACGAAAAAACCCATAATTATATACACAATATCATTTTCTTAATTTTATTACTTAGATGTAAAATACCTCTTATAATAACACCTGTAATTTAGTTGTACCTTTGGCCAATACCTGTAAATTAAGGACCAAAATAACCCATCATCTGTCAATTTATTTTAATGACATGTAGAATTTAGTATTGTCTTATATACCTTTGATAATGATCCGCAAGGGTTGAAACACGTGTCAGGAAACTGAATTAAATTGTGAAATATAACAAGTACGACTTTAATTTCCTCTACCATAGAATATCCATTTCACCAAGCATGTAGCCCATCACAAATCAATTAACTATTAATATGTTAAAAAAACCTTTATGTACAGGGTGTTTCAGAAGTACGGTACGTAATTTAAGGAGGTGATTCCTTATGATATTCCAAGAGAAAAACTTCATATGAACATGTGTCCGGAGTTGCCCCGTTTTAGATATACAGGGTGTTAAAGTTTTCCAAAAAAAAAACGTTTTTATAATTTTTTTTAAACATACATCTTTCTCCCGACTTCATTGGAATTTGGTACCTTTATTCATAATGATTGCTTAATTACCTCGTAACTAGATTAAATTTATTAAATTCATTGGCGTCCCGGGAAGCACCTTGACGAATATAATTTTAAAAAAATGTACGCCACTGACATTTTCCTAATTTTCATATTTTTTTTCGGATTTACCAACTAATAATACAACTTTTTTGTTTTCTAAATTGTTTTCGTATATTGCTTCGTTTTCGAGAGAAAAAATAAAAATCACTTTATTGCATGTACCTACCTACAAAAAAAAATACCTATTCAAAGTTAATTAAAACATTCAAAATAAAAATAAAATTATTCTTTTAAATGATGATATAAAAATAAATGCAACAGTTTATCAAAGCAAATGTTGATAAAAGGCACAATTGCAACCGATTTTTTTAAAAAAACTTTAACACCGTGTACCTATATCATAAACGGGGTAACTCCGGACACATGTTTATGTGAACTTTTTCTCTTAGAGTATCATAAGGCATAACCCCCTTGGTTACGTACCGCACTTGTGAAACACCCTGTATATCACCATATTAGGTACCTACCTATCACCAAAAATGTCTACTTTCTAAAATAAATAAAGGGTTTAAAAAATAATTAATTGTTTTTATAATATTGTAATAAGTAGGTACCTAGTACCTCGGTAATAACGGAATGTTTTTTTTTCATCAAAATTTAAACAATTTATGATTTATTATTATTATTTTTATTACATGCTTATCAGGAGGGAATGTTTTAGTGTAAACAAAGCCCTATGATCAAACACACAAATTAACTCTAGAGGCTAACTTCAAAATTACCTGTTTTTCAATCACAGTGAAAAATTATCAAGTAGGTAGGCTTTTTTCGGTTGTTATCATGGGAACGGTACGTTAAAAGTCAACTTGTGTGTTTGATCAAGGGCTGATTGCCAGATTAAATAATTTTTTGTAAGAATTAGGTACCTACCTTATAAAATATATAAATAAGAGCCATTCTATGGCAGGGTTTCAATAATTGAGGATTAGAGGGTACAAAAAGAACTGGTAAAATTAAAATATCGAATCAGTGGAGTGCATCTTTGTGTTTAAATCGTATCATTCGTATCTTCAACAACCTGTAGGCTGTGCTGTAGGTATTATTGAAAATATACATTTTAGGACATTATGTTGGTAAGTTTTTTCAAAAAAAAAACTAAGGTACCTACTAACTTAAAATATCTTAGATTATTGTAATAGTCAGGAATGTTAAGAATTTTACGATGAGGGTTGTAAACTTTGATAAATTTAAAATATCTGGGCCTATATTCTCAAATAGGGTGATTAGATCACTCGATATAAAAATTCACAATTTTCGTTTTGCCAAGACTAAAGACGAGGATTATTAATTTGTATTATGATGAAGCATGTGCAAATGCATCAATTCAATTGGCACGCAAAACTGCAATATTTCACGGGATGCGATCGTTTACCGTTCGAAAATAAAGGCCCCAAAGACATTTCTGTTTCAGGTTTGGACCCTGCTAAATAATACCACAAAAAAATCGCACCCACGACAGTTTAGTCTAAGCGGCAGGGTCATAAGAAAATCTTATTATTTCGCGAGATATTTTGTGTTAACTAGGTACCTGTATAAGTTAATTTGTTCTATCCACTCGGTACCTAATAATACGTCTCTACATTAGCTTGTTAAAAGACCTAATTTACCACCTATGGTCCTATGCAAAAGGCAAAATGAAAAATATTGAATGAAACTTACCAGTTTCGGGCTTGTCGAGGACACCTACGCCTGGAAATCCCCTATTTTCAATATCTTTTTTAATGAAATCGCAACTCAGAGGGTTGGCGAAAGCCGCTGCGGCAAAAGAAATTACGAGAAATAAAACGACACCCTGTAACCGGCACATTTTGCCTCGTACACAATCAATCCTTTTCATCACAGCCATTTAGAGTCAATTTAGATAGTCACTTGTTTAAATATTTTTTATTTTAAATTCATCGCGGTATCCTTTTTTTTTGGTTACTAAGGCACAAACGTCCGCTATCAACAGTCAAGTCGCATTTCCGTAATTCTGACAACTCACGGATGAGCAAGCGGCTCGATCGCGAACAACCAAAAAATAAATGTGCAGCGCATGCGAAAAGCGCAAAAATGAGAAGTTTCTGTATCTCTATTTCGTTTTGGTTTATATAGAATTAAGATGCTGTCTCTGTTGGTCAGTTGTGCGCTTCACCACGCCTCCCGAGGTGTATCTCGACGTTGCCGTAGCTACCAGAAGTTTCCGAACATTGGGATGAAATGGAAGAATTATTATTGATTCCGTAGTTTTGCTTTTGTTTTAATTTTTACATTCAGGGCACTAGCTGGGAATGGTCCAACATCATTATTTGCAGATTGCAGACACAGAACAAGCTTATGGACGTGTATTCGCGAACTTTGAGGAATCGGCGGTTTGTGAATTAACCTCTCAGCTCCAAGAGCGAATTACTGCGAATACGCTAACCACGTTGTATTTGAATCTTACTTGAACAAATATGTTCCTACGTTTCTACACATTCTTAACCCAGTCTAGTTTTTACTATATTATAATTTAAGCACCTATTTTATTACAATAATTCTAATATTATTTTAATACAACGGCTTAGTTTACTATTTATTTTTAAATTTTTGTCTTGTTTATTGGGTTTTTAGGTCATTTATAAATAAATAAAGGTTTGGTTTAAGTTGACGTTTCGGTTTATATTACATTAAACCATCTTCAGAACTACAATTACAGGAAAATGTGATTATTAACTAATTTTTAGGATTAAAAAGTAGACATACCTCTATATAAATCTTAGCACTATGACCTAAAAACCCAATAAACAAGACAAAAATTTAAATCATAAGGTCAAGAAGAAAACTTTACTTTTATTTTTAAAAATTTTAATTTTCGTATCCACGGATCGATATTTGCAGACAACTTATCGACACTTCAGAACCTTTCTACACATTGCTTATACTCCCGAACATAGGAACGATTTAGTTATTGATTTAGTTCAGTGTTGCCATTTGGGGCGACAAGTCGACAAAATGACGACTTTTTGTCTCTATGAGAGTGTGGCGGCGATTTTCAATAAAAAGCTTATTTTTGGCGACTTTTTACAGGTGAAAAAATTGAATATACACGTTGTATATTATACGTAGGAAGAAACAACGTCACAATAATAATCATTATTGCACCGGGTACCGAGGGATTTCTCAAAGAGAATATCTGAACGCGCAACGAATTGTACGTCAAATTTTGGTGATTCCTCGAAAGCCTACTTGTCGGTCGGTCGATTGTCGAAGCCAGTGCCATTGCATCATTCGCTGTAATTGCGCGGCAATTTATTTTATACGTTTTACGCGTATATTTACTTTTGCTAACTTATCCTTATATCATAATATATAAGTACTTCTTTGAAAATGACCCGAAAGAGTCGAAACCCGCGTGTCAGGTAACTGAATAAATAGTGAAACAACAAGTAATTTTATTTTTACCCATAATGGAAATAAAGATTGCTGTTTAAGTTATAAAATCGGCGAAAAACATTTTTTAAAAATAAATAATATTATATCGGGTGTTGCATCGTCGAGCGGGACATAGGAAATCCCATGTAATTTTAAATGGGGTCAATTATTGGCTTCCCTAATTATTTTAGAGAAAAATTCTATTTAGGTTTATTAAAGAGCACTAAAACCCACATTCAAAAGAATAACTTTAGATATTTTTGATGAGCCCGTTTACGGGTTATCGCCGATTTCTTTTTAACTATTTCTCCTTTTTATGGCCCCGTATTTGCGGGCACCAGTCAAGGTAAAAGATGACTGTCAAATAAAGTTACATGGGATTTCCTATGTCCCGCTCGACGATGCAACACCCGGTATAGAAATAAACAGGTAAAAACTAAATCAGGTTAGTTCAGGTTAGTTTTTGTACCTATAATAAAGTTTATTTAGCTTGTTCCACAAAAACATTTTTTTTTTATTTAGTATTGACAGTTTTCTAACCCCAATATCTCAAAAAGCTGTGGCGACAAAGTGACGACTTTTCATACTGATCGATGGCGACTTTTTGCTTTGTTACTCTGGCAACACTGATTTAGTTCCTAAGTTCGTGCTTATACTCCATTATAATTATACATTTTTTTTTGGTTAGGTTTATAAGGTTTTAAGCATTGATTTTAACCTGAACTAACCTTAGTCTTCATTGTTTTTAAGTACGAGGTAGTTTGCTCTGGTTGAATCACAAACAGAGTTGGTTAAATTAGGTTAGAGTAGTTAAGAGTGCACAAAACAGAAGATCGTGATGTTTAGACAAATTTCGCACGTTATTTTCGATATGGATGGTGTTTTATTGGGTAAGTTCTTATCTTAATGTTTGACATTTTCAATAATTGAATCGCTATATGCAGAAACGTCACATGTCCAAAAAAGCAAATTTCGGGAAAATGAAAAAAACATTATATTATTTATTACAAAGGGTTTGTCATTGGTTTAATAGCTACAAAACATAGTTTAAGGCAGTTGTAATAATATGTAATATTATGTTTGGTTTTAAAATATAAGTTTTAGTTTCTACGATTTTTTTAAAAAAAGGACATTGAGCTTTCTGCATAGCACAGGGAAAAATTAATATATTTATTAAATTTAAAGGTTATTGTTTATTACAAACGACTTAAAACATTTTTTAAATTAATTATTAGTAATAGTTGGCCAAAGAAGTATTGAATTATAAAATTCTTGATATTCTTCCTCAACGAAAGCAGCACATTTTCTTATATCTTGAAGCTTTTTTGCTTTCATAGGAACTTTTCCCAATGGATATGCAAGATTAGATGGTAATACAACTGCACTTTTACCAGACTGTTGTAGTTTGAATGTGTGTTCTAAAGCTCCATCAATAAATTGGGAAGCTTTGACACACCCCTTTTTTTGAATATCATAAGTAAATTGCGAAAAGGTACTTATATTGAAATGAACTTTTTGGTTACGTGGAGTATTTTTGGAAGACGTTTCTTCTGATATGGAGTTTTTTTTATATAGCTTTGGCCACCAATCTTTTAAATTTATTATCTCCTCTGTTTTGACTTCTTTGACTGTGAATTTTTTTGAGTTGCTGCTTGTTACAATCAACTCGGTTATTTCATGAACAGTGGAAAATCTGTCACATCTCCTAAGTTTTCGCTTTACTACTGCAAAGTCCCTATCGCAAGGAAGAAAAGAATGGCCTCTCACAGGAAAATAATGTATTATTTTCAAAAATCGTCCACTATCGGTTAAAGAAAGGAGCATCCGAATTAGGGTGTGATTTTTATTTTGCCCCCAGCAGTTGTCACTATATAAGTGGATTTCAGTTATATTGTCTGAATTTTCCTTTATATAGTCCAAAAGAAATGATCCAATCTCATTGGCAGTTTTTTTAGCTTGACCTTCGTGATAAAGATACATTCTTGCTGTATTATCTTTGATGTTATGTATACAAAACACCGAAACTGTCAATTGTTGATAATAAAAAACTTCACCTACTGGTGTTTTTGGGAGCTGTATATTCTGCATAAAATCAATGGATAGCGCTAAAATATTATCAGCAGTACGTGGTTCATTCGATTCATTTCTCAGTTTAGTATAAAATTTTTTAGTTCGACGTTTGTGAACCATCAGTTCCGCCACTGCTGTTCGTTTAGCAACTTCGTTTAAATGCGGGTTTTTAATTTTGTTGTTTAAAGTCTCACACGTTGAACAAACATCCACTTGCGGACGTCCAAATCTTAATGAAAAGTTTTCTCGAAAATACCTTGTATAATAGGGATAACTGACTTTTATTGCAGGGTATTTTTGTTGAAATAAGTCATACATAATTTTTAGATTTAGCTGACTGTCCAAATATTTAACTTCTCGATTGGCATAATGGCTCAACTTAACTGGAAACGACTCAATGTGTTGTCGAATAGAAAGTTGAACATGGTTCCCAAACTTATTAGCACTTTGATTTTGACCACGCAAATCTCTTGGAGATTTTCCTAGTATAGCCAGATCTTTGAGTCTTCTAACTCGACTTAAAGTTGTATTATAAACTGAGGTAAACGCATTCAAACAAACTTGAATTTTTGCTGACCCTTTCAATGCATAGTATTTAAAGCTATTGGATTTTGATTTATTTCCTACTTGAACCCTTGCGCGACGCCTCTGCACATTGAAAGGTTCTATTTGCCCTTGTAGAAATACGTCCTGTTGGTCCTTAGTATCCATAGAATAAAATCGCTTTAAATTTTCTTGCAACTCCTCATTGGAGAATTTATCAAAGCATTTTCCCTTACAACTAGAACAAAAAGCTTATTTTATTCACAAAATACCAAAAACTATATGAAATTGTCTATAAAGGAGACCCAATACCTTACTAGAAATATTATCTCTCTTAGTTTTTGTAACACTTAACTTTTACACCCTATTTTTAAAACAATATTTCGTTGAGGCTATAATTTTGTAGGCAATATTCCAAAAACCATAAAATTACCTGCAACGAAAGCCCAATCCTTTGCCAGGAATATCACATCCCTTATAGTTTCTGTAAGGTTCTCCTTTTACACGAGATTTTTTAATAATGTTTCGTTGGTATCCCTTAGGATCTGCCTTTCTCTTGCCCTGAGAATTATTTTCATTTTCAATTTGCTCCATCTTACACTATTTAACACTTTACTAAATCAAAAACAATAAACTAGTTCAGAACAAATACAACAAGTGTGAACGTTTACCTGTCTCAAATAACAACACTCTCCCACCACATTGTCATACATCACCCCATTAATTCCCGATTGGTCGAATGACGGCAAATCGCACGCAGGTTATGTTAAGATTCTGTTTTACAGCAGAAACCGCACATGTCCGGGACTTGTGCCGTTTCTGCTGAGTATGCACTAAACTACTCATCATTCTAAGCGTAGTTATGATATGGACATGTGCTATTTATGTATAGTACGATGTAATAACCTTCATAGACTCATATTCTTGAATAATCTGGTTTTGGCTAAAAATGGACATGTGAGGTTTCTGCATATAGCGATTCAATTGTTTACATTTATCACATTTTTTGATCAGCTAATTGCAAGCAGCTTGTTGCAGGCGCGTATACAGCTCTGTCACAGGGGGGGGGGGGGTATTGGGTAAAAAAGCGGCGCAGACGAAAATTTTTTGGGTGCCACGCCCTTTTTTATTGATTATTCTTGCTTTTTAAGTAATTTTCGACTCTTGAGCCTGAGTCTAATTAGTATTATCAAGTTACAACTAACTATATTGGATTATTATTTGGATTTGTTTGGACTGATTTGTCAGTGTTTTTTTTTTGGGAGAATGGGGGGGGGGGGCAATTACCCCCATAACCCCTCCCTTGTATACGCGCCTGGCTTGTTGCCATAATCAATAATAATCATCACAAAACTTGAAAGAGGTGTTCGGGTTGGTTCATAAATCAACCATGGAATCCAGAATTCTCTTATTTACTAACGAGCTGGCAACAGTGACCAACAAATTAATACAAATTTCTTGAATGAATACACTCATAGGCAACCCGCTATTCTGTAGTATTCATAATATTATAATAATGGCGCAGTCGCAAGAATCGTTCTGATCTTTGATATTTTTTTTTTATTATGAATGGAAGAAAATGTGTGGGTCAGTATAAAATCTCCCTCCGTAACATCGATTTTAGACGTTATACAATAACCCATCCCTAATTAATTTATTACTCTGACAAAAAGTGAAAATTAATTTGACTTCTTAATTCTGTGGTCTTTTTATATAGCTTTAATGTTCGACCCCGAGGTGTAGCCAAAGGGGGAGGGGGAATATATCCTCCCCATTGATAATAATATTTGTACAGGGTCGTTGGTATGTATGGAAACGGTCGATTATTTCTTAAAGTAAAACAGCTAGCAAAAATATTTAGGACAAAAGTTTTAGGGTTTTTTGAAGTCTATTAGAATTTAAAAAAAATAATAAGTAGGTATACAGGGTGAGTCGAAAAGCCGTAGAGAAACAAAGTTACTTTTTTTAATGGAACACCCTATATCTTAGAATATTTTTGGATTCTACATAGAATTACAATTATTTTTTAATAAGTGTATTATAAGTCTAAACCTAATAGTTTCCGAGATATCGACTTTTGAAAAATTACATTTTTGAACTTTGACAGATTCTAGCTTTCTAATGTTATGCCATAGAGCCAAATGGCTTCCATGTCCCTTACTTACTTTTTTATTACCATCTTCCCAAAAATTTTAACTTCCGGTTAAACCGGAAGTACTATATTTCCGGCTTTTAAGTTACATCCTGTTTAACCGGAAGTTGACATCAGTAGGAAGATAATAAAAAACTAAGATAGGGATATATAAGCCGTTTTACTCTTAGAAAGCTATAGAGGCTGTCAAAGTTCAAACATGTAATTTTTCAATAGTCGATATCTCGGAAACTATTAGGTTTAGACTTATAAATAAGTAATATATTTATTAAAAAATAATTGTAATTTAATCTTAAATCCAAAAATATTCTAAGACAGAGGGTGTTCCATTAAAAAAAAGGTAACATTGTTTTCCTACGGCTTTCTGACTCATCCTGTATAGGTACTTATTTTTTTTTAATTTTTATAGACTTTAAAAAACCCTAAAACTTTTGTCTTAATTATTTTTTGCTAGCTGTTTCACTTTAAGAAATAATCGACCGTTTCCATACATACCAACAGGCCCGTATCCAGAAATTCGTTTCGGGGGGGCTCAAGGACGAAAATCATTCAAAAATGTGGACTTATTTTAATTAATTCAGAGCAAAGCGAATCACACATTAAAACTTAAATCATTATATTTAAATTTCGGGGGGGGGGGGGGGGGGGGGCGGCCCGGATACGTGCTTGCATAACAACGACCCTGTATATCATATTTAAAAGACGGAATGAGAATATACAGAATTTATTTTAAATTTAAAGTTGAATGACAAATTATTATTATTCTGAAAATATAAAATTATATGAATTAACTATTTACGTTATGATTAATGACATAAAATGGTCCAATATCTAACAAGAATCAGTTCATCAGAAAGGCGACCGAATGAAAGGGGTTATGAAAACTAGCTAGATGCAATGGCCATAGACCACCCATTGTTATAGCGTAGAGATGTAACGGGTAGCCCTTTTTAGGATCCGGCCTAACCGGGTACCCGGTCTTGCGGAATATTACAGGAAGCTATTGGCACCATCGCGCCGGTAGGCCGCGCGTGCTATCCGTTCCGGGGAAGTCCCATATTATAACACAGGTCTTTGGGCAGTAGAACTGTGTGCTTCTAATGTTCTAGCCTAGCTCGTATTATTCACTATTCTGTGTGTTTAAACGCAACACGAAACCATTAATCTACGTACGTATTGTGTCAAAAAGAAAAGAAAAATAATGAGTCAGGTTTGAAAGCATTTTTATCTTGACGAAGACGATGAATCAAAGGCAATATGTAATATATGCAATACTAAATTGGTACGAGGTATCGGAAAACAGGCGAGCACATCATCTGTGTGGAAGCATTTAAAATATAAACATTCCCATATTTTAACAAGTTCAGAACGTGGACAAACTGAGGCATCTTCAAGCTCTTCGCGGAATTTGCCATTAATTGATTTTAGATATTAAATGTTTTATTTAACAAAGTTTGTTGTTATAACCTTTTAAAATCTGTTTTTTTTATGTATTTTTTATCATCACAAAAATACCTACACTGTTTCAGTTCTTTTATGTTTTATTTTACCAAAAACAGAAAACAAAATAAAAACCCGGGTACCCGTTACATCCCTATCATAGGGATAATTTCAGCTTCTTAACTGGGGTAGCAAGACCTACCGGGGGGTCGGGGTGCATGGTATGGGATACCCCTCAGGGGTCTGAGGATCCTACCCCGAAAAAATTTTAAACACTGGCTTTAAATTTGTTAGTTTTTAAAGCTTTTTCACAGTATTTTTACAACAATTTAATTGCTAACAATTTACCCTAAAGCAAAAATTTTTATTGACTTGAGTTATTAATTAAACCACATGTAAAGTAATTATCGTTCACACACAACTCAAAAGTGTGCCTAATTTTAATTTATGTGTGCTCAGTCCATTTGTTTATGATAAGATAAAAAAATCAAGTAAACATGATACAAAAATAACTTTTACTTTTATTCAATGTCATCATGCACAAGTTATTTTTACACAAAATGAAGTCTTTCTTCTCTTCTGGCTTGAATTAAAGTCATTAATAACTTTGGACATGTTTACTTCAACACTCGTTTCAATAGCCAAAAGAGCTAACGAGGGCAACCTCTCCTGGCCAATCGTGTTTCTGGTGTATGGTTTTAACCGTCGTAAGCACAAAAAAGACCTCTCACAGGATGCCGAGTTCATTGGAATCGTAAAAACAAACGAAAAAGTTCAAAAGGCATAGGGAACACACTTTTCAAAGATTTATGTACAAAAACGTCAGCTCTTTCTTGAATAGTTTTATTTCTTGATTCTTCCATTTTGTAAAACATCTCAGTTTAGACAGAAGAAGTTCATTGTCTAAATTGTAACATTTACACACATACTGTACACTGGCTGTGTCTACATCAGTTCCACCTAGAACTTTGCTTAAATGGTTAAGTACATCCTGGTTGTTTCCTTGAAGCCTGGCCTCTATCTCCTCGTTTAGGATATCATTAACTGACCAGAGGATTGAAACTTTGTAGTACTGTAGAATTTTGCTTTTTCTTGGCAGCCCGTGATTGAACAACTTTGTGAAAAATTCATTTGTTCTGAAGGATTGCAATACTTCAAGTGTGCTGTTTTTAACAGATTTGACAGCTTCGTAGGTCACACTGCTTGACTGAAGGGTCTTTGACAGTATGTCACATTCTGCTAAAACTCTCCCACTTCCGGACGTCTACATCGCTCATTCTCGCTTTTCACGATATTTCATTACGTAAAGTCTACTGCTTGAATATTTCTATCTAAGTTTATAATTTACAAATTTTCAAAACACATGTTATATTTCTATGCTAAGCTAAGCATGATTATTGGCGAATCGATGAAGTTAAAAAATTCTGGGGTGGGAAATTACTGGGCTCGACAATTCTGGGGTGGCAACTGCTACCCCTTGCCACCCCCGAATTACGCCTATGCCCATTGTTAATATTTGGCGTAACTCTGCAATGTCTGCGGCCACACACTTTAAGCGGATATATTTTTCGAATTGTTTTAAACAAATTGGGAGAAAAGAAAATATTACTTTATTATTGTAGTATAATAGTCAATGTTAATATTTTAAATTAATAAAAATCTAAATTCTATTTTTTGCTTAAGTATTTGGTTCGTTGTGCGAGGCCTACGACCATGCACAATTTCAATACGTATATAATTATTGAAAGTACAGTAGTTATTTTGTTTAAGAAGGTTAACAATAAAATTAGTTCGGGTTAGTTAATAAAATAAACACATCGAAATTAGCCAAATAATCTAAAGCCATCTAAGACAAATGCACCTTTCAAATCAGGAATCCTCATTTATTTCAGTTAAGAAGTAGCTTTTGAGCAACATACATAAATAATCTACAATTTAAAGTAGACAAATATTACTTACCAGGAGCGAATATCAATTTTGTATGTCTCATGAGCAAAAAATAAAAGTCCGCATCGTAAGTCGATATTTTAAAACACATACGGAATCACGGAAAAGATCACTAGAAATATTAAAATGACTTTTGCATGTTAAATTTGTTCTGTTGGCATATTTCTACCTACCTAAGTTTATCTACTTTTGCTAGGTAACCTAGAAAATGTCCGGTTGCCTAGACTGGGGATATACCTGGGTTGTCATATTTTGATGGACTAAAAATTATGTGACAAGAAGCTATCTACATTTTAATAAAGAGTTATAAAACTGCAGTCAAGTGTGTATATAAAAGAACCCTAACAATGCATGGTGGCAGCGGTGGGATAATGTGTTTCAAATTCAAGGTTTGTCGTGCCTATGATATACAGGGTTCACCATTTAAAATAAAACAGGCTAAATATCTGATTTCACGTTAACTTTTAAAAAAATCGCTGATACACGTAATTAGATTTGTCAAGGGGGAAGTTTTTTGTTATTATGCATTTTTAACACTGCAACTTGAACCCTCTAGGGAGGATGGGACCAACCCTTACTATTTCAAATGGAACAAGTAATCAAGTGATACCTCTTTCAAAAGGGCATTTAATTATTTTTCAAATGACATCACATTCGTGAAATTCGATCAGATAGTTTCAGAGATAATTATCTAATTGTGTAATGGTTCTTTTCTAATCTATTATTTGAATAACAATAATACTAATGATTTAATGGAACACAAAACTAACGTAATTATTTACACAGATGTTGAAAATGACCACCACCGACTTCCATGCAATGATAGAGGTGTGATTCAAATTTTTCACGAATTGCCTGTAATGAGTCGGCATTCTTGTACAATTCGTTCCCTTAGATCTTCTAAATCGTTGGGCTTTGTTGCATAAACTTTTGTCTTAAGATATCCCCATAAGAAAAAGTCGAGTGGCGTCAGATCTGGAGACCTAGCTGGCCACTCAATCGGCCCCATCTATCTTCCTGGAAATTTCTGATCCAAGTACTCTCTTACCCGTACATAATAATGCGGAGGAGCCCCATCCTGTTGGAAAATAACTTCCTGTCCTAAAATATTTTCATCTTCCTGTGATACTCTTATAAAAATAGGATTTATTGTACATTAAATTTCGTAATCTTCTCCAGTCAAGTTCACAATGATGAAAATGGGAACAATAATATGGTTGCCAAGAATACCGGCCCATAAATTAAATTTCTCAGGTCTTTGAGTATGATGTTCCCTGTAAATGTGAGGATTTTTATCGGACCAATACCTGCAATTATGTTTATTAACTGCCCCGGCAAGAGTAAATGTGGATTCGATCATATTCATCTTCGTTGAGCTCATGAAGACGGTCGGCTTCTAAAAGTCCAAGAACCCATATTTGCATACCTTCATTGGTTATCGTCCGGACACGATTGTGTTTTTTATTCTGCACCGAGCCAGTTTCATCAAATTTTCTGACAAGTTCCATCACGTATTTGGCCTGAACAGGAAACTGCGCGTTAAAAATTGTAGCAGCAGCTCTAGCGCAATCATTGTTTCGATAATACAGTTTTAGCAGTTCTTTTCTTTCTTCTCAAGAGTAAACCATTTTTAATCACAGTATCTTACACTCACAAACACAACTTTCACTAAGTCAAGACTGAAAATGTTCAAAAATAACAAATACTTTTGGTTCTCTTATCAATACACACAAAACAAAAAATGCACATGCACAAGAAAATTGTGCGACGATGCAGTGGCGGCGCTAGACCTCATTTTTTGTTAAGAGACTCCCGCCGGAGAAGAATTTAAAAAGCACATTTTTAACTAATTTTAATTATTATCTCTGAAACTATCTGACCGAATTCCACGAATGAGATGTAATTTGAAAGAGAATTAAATGCCCTTTTAAAAGAGATATCACTCGAGCCCTTGTTCCATTTGAAATAGTAAGGGTTGGTCCTACCCTCCCTAGAGGGTTTAAGTTGCAGTGTTAAAAATGGTACCAGAAAACTTCCTCCTCGACAAATCTAATTACGTGTAAGAGCGATTTTTTTTTAAACTTAACGTGGAATCGTTTTAAATTAAATGGTGAACCCTGTATAAAGTGCTCTTTTATATACCCGAAACGCGATGGCGACGTCAGAGTCAGAGAAATGGTCGGATCTCGGGTCGGATGCGTCTCAAACACAAGACTCAGTAGTAGTAGCTCAAAGTCAGTACCGGTGTCTACACCAACTAAATTTGATTTTTCAATGCCTGCTGTATGGCCGCAGTGGCGAGAAAGATTCGAAAGATTTATGTCTGTACAGGAACAGAATGAAAAATCCGAGGAGGAGAAAATCAACATATTAACACAAAATTGTAAATAGTTTACAATTTTGTGATATTAATGTATGTGCTAGGCGAAGAAGCCGAAGAAATTTTACTACAATTTGCTAACGTGTCAAACACCTATTGCGATACATTGAAAGCTTTCCAAAATCGTTTGATACTTCGAAGAAATATTACTTTCGAAAGGTATAAATTTAACACTCGTATTCAACAGCCGGATGAATTAGTGGAATCCTTCATTACTGCTTTACACTCAACGGCTGAATACTGTCAGTTTCGTACTTACTCTAAAAGAAGAACTATTTCTTGACCGAATAATAGTTGGCATGATAGATAGCAGAACCAGTGAAAGGCTTCAGTTACAAGCCAATCTTACCCTTAACGATTGTGTTCTTGCAGCAAAGCAAGCAGAGCTTTGGGCCTTCCAGAGTAAAGAAATACAAAATGGGACTTAGTCGAACCGTGGAGCAGTTAGAGTTGCACAGTTTCAGCAGCCTGCAGGATTGGAAAGCGGTGTTACCGGATTAAACTTCTCAGCTAGGAAGGACAGGAGGAACGAACATAATCAGAAGAGCTGTCAATATTGTGGATTTATAATCATGTTGTGGAATTGTTCAAAAGTTAAATGATCCTCGATCATATCTGTTGGAAACACCTCGCGGTACTTTTGGAAGGAATCGTTGGAATCTAGTTCCTGCTCGATATTATAATATTGTAACGAATGATTATGAGGTAAACAAGCCTGTCACTCCAGCATTATCTGAGACAACTATCGCTCCTAATCTTAGACGCTGATCCAAAAGTGATTGTGCCTGATAATAACTTTGCAGAACCTCAGTTACAAAGCGAGTTACCTTTAAATGGTGACGTGATTAGTGAAAATGCTGGTGATGTTAGCAGTGGTGATAACGTCAGTACTTATTATTCTCGTCTTACCCTGTAATGTCAATCGACAATCTTATTTAAAAGATTATATTATTACCTATTAATTCCTTTTGAAGGGAAATATGTTCTGTTTACCTACATTTGGTAACCTAAGAAATGTCCGGTTGCCTAGACTGGAGATATACCTGGGTTACAAAATGTTATGAAATAACTACGGCTATTTGTAGAAAAATTACTGCGTCTACGAGAAGACACATTATAATACATTTTTTAAGCTCAACACCATGTCATATTAACAGTAAAATTAAATTAAAACTCGAATTTCTGACATCTTGGCGTCTATGGTAAATTTCAGCTTTGTCAAATAGAAACACATGTTTAAATCATATACCACTATTCGAATTTGGCAATTTTCGTGGCATACAAATTAATATATACAGTGTGTCCCGCTTTTCATAAATACACCCTAATATCTCACTTATTAATAATGAGATTTTCTTAAAATTTTGGTGGTAATTGTATGTTGGAAAAATGAAGTATTTGGCATAGTGAACATGTTTATTTACCATTGGCGTGCGGTGTTGGTGGGGTAAAAAGGCTTTTTTTTTGGAAAAGGATATAAGGGCTTATTTTAGATAACTCTTTCTATCAGATTTATAATCAGCATCCCCAAAAACCCCTTAATTCATATTTTTAAAATCTTAATTACCCTAATTACGATTTAGGTTTTTTCAATTTTGCTAAGATACGCGTGCTCTGTTACAAACAAATTAGGCAAAGAGTACTTTGAAACAAAAAGTTTTCGTTTGACATTAAGTAATTCGTACGTATCTCGAAACAGTTGTCTAAAATAAGCCCTAATATCCTTTTCCAAAAAAAAAAGCCTTTTTCACCCCACTAACACCGCACGCCAATGGTAAATAAAAATGTTTACTATGCCAAATACTTCATTTTTCCAACATACAATTACCACCAAAGTTTCAAGAAAATCTCATTATTTATAACTGAGATATTAGGGTGTATTCATGAAAAGCGGGACACACTGTATATAATATTAGTGCGAAACTTTTAATTTTTTTTAGTAAAATTTCTTTAAAAATGACGGGCCAATCGAATAAACCCAATATGGATGTAAAAAAGAATAATTATTCTAAAATACTTCAGTTTAAAAAGACTTTTTGACTTATTTAATTTTTTGCACTCTACATAAAAATTTTCAAAATTCGAAATAAGAGCGTTTTTCAATGAGGTATTCAAAATTTTGATAAAAAAATTTTTTTATACGAATATGAGAAACACACTCCAATACATTTTATAGATACAGAGCCATTATATACCAAGGCAATCCAAAATCTAGTCGGCAGATACTGCAAGACATTTACCTGGGAAATGAAAGCAAAAATGATGGGTGTCCATCGAGTAGAAGGAGCTAAATTCATAGTCAAAGAACTCGATTTGCCATTAACTTGGGAAGACTACGACGCCGCCGTCCAGGAAGAATACAAATTATTTTTTGAAAATACCGATATAATTCCTGGTAAGTAACTAGATTTTTTTCTTCTAGATTCTGAAGGAGTTTACAGGAATGTTATTGCCATGATCGCTAAACGATTTGGGCAAAAATACACCCCTGATATCATGGCAAAAGTAATTGGTACACCGGAACGAGATTCTGCTAGAATTGCTGTGAGCGAAATGAAACTTCCTTTAAGCCATGATGAATTTCGAACCGAATTCCACACTATAGCCTATTCAAATTTTGCAAAGTATGGCGTTGAGCTTATGCCAGGTATAGCCTCTAGTGTGTTAGTTGCCCTAGTTGCTTCATTCGTCATAATATGCTTTTAGTTAGTATCACTGTAACGCCAGACCTTTTTTCACTATCTCACCCTCGCTCTGAGCTTTTGGTTTAAGAAATTCAACGAAGCTCCTGTGAAGCTTTTTCTGACTATACTATTTTTCGTGTCCGTATAAATATCAACCATCCATTTTTAGGGGCAATGATGTTGGTTAACCACTTATCCAAAAACAAAATTCCGATATCGGTGGCAACATCCTCAACGCAAGAAAGTTTTGAAATGAAAACAAAGAAACACAAGGATTTCTTTAAACTATTCGATCACATCGTATGTGGAGGCAGTGATCCAGACGTTAAACATGGGAAGCCCGCCCCTGATATATTTTTGGTTTCCGCTAACAGGTAGGTACAGATAAATCAGCTAAGTATTCCTTTAATCAAATCAATCTTTCTTTGTCAGGTTCCCAAATAAACCAAGTCCAGAAAAATGCTTGGTAGTGGAAGACTCTCCCAATGGCGTCCAATCTGCTTTGAGTGCAGGTATGCAAGTTATTATGGTGCCAGATGAAAATATTCCATTGGAATTACGGAAAGGTGCGACGGTCGTAGTAAGCTCTTTGGATAAAATGCCCCTGAAGAAGTTTGGACTACCCATAATGAAATGGCGTTAGTTAATAAAGTGTATCTATGTTAAAAAATATATATATACCTATTAGAGAAGCTAGTAGTTCATTGATTAAAACAGGGCCGTAGCTAGACTGTGTAATCAGGACAGGCTCAAAAAATTTCAGGGCAGGCAGGCTGGAAGCCGAATTTTTTCACATTTATAACTATATATATTTCGTAAAGCTTTCGTTAATTTTGTTTATACGTATATTTACATAATAAGTGAGTAAATTGAAATAAAACAGTAACTTTATTTAATAGGAACTATTTATTTTATTGTTTAATAATTAATGGCACAATTTACACAATGCACACGCACATACTAAAAAATTTTAAAAAGTTGTAATCGCCGATTCTTCTGCTGATTAAATTTTCTCAAAAGTATCTCAAGGTTTTGAGTTTTTGTGCGATGTTGTTCGTATGCAAGAAGGATCACATTTGACATTCGTTGATGGCACTTAGAGAGTCGCTGTGGACGGTTAATCCTTGTCAACAGAGAGAAAGTAGATTCGCAAGTCGCTGTACTACAGCCAAAAACTCTGCCAGTCGCCAATAAATTATATGTTTCAGCAAATGCAGTTCGTTGCTGAAAAATTATATCGAAGGCCGTTAAATCAGGTTTCTCTCTCTTCTGGAATTGTATTAATCTGTTGACTACTGTAATCTCTTCTGGGGATGGAAGTTTTATGCCCAAAGTTTGCAAAAATTTTACTTTCTCTATATCAATGTTTTCTTCTTCGGTACTGGAAACTGCGTCTCCTCTCCTATACTACCTCAATGCATGCCCACCACATTCACTAACAAATACAAATTAAGTAGGAAAGTAGGACCTACTTGCCTACTACCCGCTCGCTCGCTTGCAACACCGAGTTTGACAGACTCGCGGTGTCACACGCACGCCTGAAGCCTGACTGAATTGTCCGTCCGTCCCGCGCAGTGTTACATGTCAGAAACGGAATTATTTTACATCTGGCTGTGATATTTGTTATTATTATTATTTGTAGTTTACTTATTAATACTACAAGTTTATATTTAACCACTTTATTGTTAAATCAACTAATATAATATTATGTTTACAACCACTGTCTTTGTTCATCTCCGACCATGTATGACATGACTGTCAATGTCCAAAAACCCCTTCCTTATGGTAGTGACTAACATCTATATAATACGGACCTATAACTATAACTAATACATAATATTACATCTTTCCCTTAACAGAGAAACTTTATTAATACACAATATATTCTGACAATTTGGAAGGTTTCTTTATAGTTCGTGTTGGTCTTTTACTATTCTGAGCACCAAACTCATTGCTGTTAACATAGGGACTACCGGTCATAGTCATACGAGGCTCAGGACTATCACTATTAAAACTACACCTAGGCTTATCTCTAGAAACTTCATCATTATTTAACAACTCGGTAATATTACTATCATGATCATCATTTTCCCTTAAGTTATGCTTAATTACTGATTTACGTAAATGATTACTATTACGTCTTAATATATTAATACCATTATCGATCAGATATGACCTTGGAGACTCATGACAGAATGTGATATTTGTTATTATTATTATTTGTAGTTTACTTATTAATACTACAAGTTTATATTTAACCACTTTATTGTTAAATCAACTAATATAATATTATGTTTACAACCACTGTCTTTGTTCATCTCCGACCATGTATGACATGACTGTCAATGTCCAAAAACCCCTTCCTTATGGTAGTGACTAACATCTATATAATACGGACCTATAACTATAACTAATACATAATATTACAGGCAACCCTGGTCCCGCGGCGGCCGCGCGTCAATCGCCCGATCGGATCGATCCACTTCCATTTTTTACGCTTGTTGAGTTGGATATTCAAGGGAGAGCTTAGGGCAGGCTCAAAATTTTCCAGGGCAGGCTGAGCCTGCCCTGGCGTACCCCTGGCTACGGCCCTGGATTAAAATCTATACATATAATACCCATACTCGAGTTTTAAGCAAGGAATCACAATGGAAGTGATCATAATATAGAAAGCAATATTATTAATTCTACGGGGAAAGCAAAAAACTACATGAAAGCCTAATTTGTATATTTTTTAAATTTCTATTATTATTTCGTACAATAACTCGGCTTCTTTTTGTTCGCCTCAACACCGAAAGAGGTTTTTTATCAACATTTTAAACGCATTTGGGATTATCACAATCCCTCATTTTGTAACCATTTTATGAGTTACCAAGTTACCTGAACTTAGTTTTTGGATTGGGAAAACTTACTAATTGATTTTAAGGGCCGTTTTGAATGTGTATAGTAGATTCTGTAACGAGGTTGGAATGAAAATTCGATCCGAGTGGAAGATTCCGAACGCGAGCGTAGCGAGCGTGAGGAACCACTAGTATCGAATTTTCATTCTAACCGAGTAGCAGACTATATTTTCTCCACGACCAAAAAGTACGAATAAAAACAAATAAAATCTATACAAAGCAATTAAGTTATTTATTCGCAATATTCGTAATTGCAGGTGAAGTATTATCCAGTTCCATATCTGATTCATCCGATTTTTCACTCATTTTTTGACTTGCACTAAAATTTGTCTGAAAATAATAATAATTATTACAACGCGGCCAGTTTTATCTGACACTGACAGTTTCGAAATTCATGGCAACCTATGTCGTTTAGATCAATTACAGAATATTCATTCCGTATCTTGTTATGAAATGAAAATACACGCAAAACGCATAAGAAGCAAGTGTTTCAGAATATATATTCCAACTCAAGAGCGAGAGTTTTTACATTCTATTATCAAAAATGATTTTGGAATTATTGCATTCAGTAATGGTCGTGGAGAATAGTAGATTCTGTAACGAGGTTGGAATGAAAATTCGATCCGAGTGGAAGATTCAGAACGCGAGAGTAGCGAGCGTGAGGAACCACGAGTATCGAATTTCATTCTAACCGAGTAGCAGACTATATTTTCTCCACGACCAAAAAGTACGAATAAAAACAAATAAAATCTGTACAAAGCAATTAAGTTATTTATTCGCAATATTCGTAATTTCAGGTGGAGTATTATCCAGTTCCATATCTGATTCATCCGATTTTTCACTAATTTTTTTGACTTGCACTAAAATTTGTCTGAAAATAATTATTACAACGCGGCCATTTTTATCTGACACTGACAGTTTCGAAATTCATGGCAACCTATATATGTCGTTTAGATCAATTACAGAATATTCATTCCGTATCTTGTTATGGAATGAAAATACACGCAAAACGCATAAGAAGCAAGTGTTTCAGAATAAATATTCCAACTCGAGAGCGAGAATTTTTACATTCTATTATCAAAAATGATTTTGGAATTATTGCATTCAGTAATGGTCGTGGAGAAAATTATTTCTTGAACTGGAATAAGTCGTAAGGAGTGCTCTAAAACCCATGTCGCGGGTAAATCATCAATCAAGGTGTCACGGAAAGTTCCGAATTCGCGCTCGTTCCAATTTGGTGCGGCAACTTCATCCCATTGTTATATCATGCACGTCACGTCGTCATTGTCCACATAACTGGACTTGCTATCCGCGCAATCGTTGATCGGCGGGATCTTTTATCTTTGTTCAGAGTTTGTTCTCATACAGGTGCGTGAAAATGAGGATACTCGAACTTTAGGACAGATTAAATGTATAGTCGTTAAGTTAACCATCGTAAGCTAGAACAAGTGAAAGGTCAAGTTTTGATAGCTCGAATTATGAATAATCCCAGCAAACATTTATGATTGGTTTTAAGTCGGCCGACTGTGCGCAGATCTATTTTTGATCGGGATCGGTTTACTTGGAACGGTAAACCATTTAATTTACGCCCCGTTCCCGACAATCGGGAATAGTAATCGGATCTGAATCGAAAAAACATTGATATTTCGATTGTCGGTTGAACACGATCTATTATATGTCGATTATTTTATATTAACCGACGCTCTTTCTTTCGTCATCGAAAATGTTAATTTTAGACGGCGAGAGCCAACGGAATAGGTAATGCAATAAAAATTAGTTGGGAATTCAAATTTTAGCGCCATTTCACGGTAGTATCGTATCCTGCATTACCGACCACTGCATGTGACGATGACGTCAAATGCAAATGGCGTTCTTTAGTTCTTTGGCTTCGGTCGGTGTGTTTTTGTGTTTTTCGGCGTTGCATACGATTAGAGTGATTTGCTGTTTCGTTACATTTTCATATTTCCAAATTTCAGGTAAGTTTTTTGTCTTTTCATTTAGGTATTTTTATTGCCAAGTATAAGTTCAGTAAATTATTGTTAGGTAATTCGTGGTTTACGGTTTTTAAATTTCATTTATTTTACTGGCAATTCACTGACATATATTTTTTGTTTGTAGGTTGTACGATTGTGATCATTGTGCCTTCTAAAATTAAAATAATGTCTCAAGAGGCTTTGATGATAATTTATGTTCCTATTTAACTTAAACATATAACGTTATATTATACTGTAAATATTTTGTCTGTTAGAGGTTTTCCAATATTTTTATGTTCTGGGAAAGATGTGTAATAAAAAAACGTTTCATATTTAAATATCAACTGTTTTAATTATTCTATTTGAGAGGGCTTTGAGTTATATGTTATATTAATCCCTATTATATCTGTACCAAAAGTGAAAAGACTAAAAATGAATGTATCTAATTTAATGTATGATCACTCTAAAATTATATAGTCATCATCCTATTTTATCTATATCTTTAATTTTTTTTTTATTTTAGTTACTTATAAAAGGGACCAAGTAATAACAATAAGTTTCAATTATCAGTTTTTAAAAAATTTTTAAAAATTTTTTGGATTTTATATTTTTTACATTCAAAAAAATCCCTATGCCAAGCTGTAATTTGCGAGTGTAGGGATTTTTAAAAGTAAAAAATATAAAATCTAAATTTTTTTTAAAATTTTTGAAAAACTGATAACCGATAAATAAAATGTATCCATACTTTGAATATACCTCATTTAAATGAAAAGGAATATATGACGTAACATAAAATAAAACGCAATATTTAGATATTGTACCAACAAATTTTGTGTAAAGAATATGCATCTAAATGAGGATCGAGTTGTAAAGGAATATCGGCAAGATATCGGGACCCCCAATTGGCCGATTGCTGGCTCTGCTATCGGCCAGGCGGTCATATACGGTCCGGATCGACGTTGGCGTCCGGCATTGGCCCGATAATCCGAAACCAATCGGCCGACGTTTAATCGACGCTCAATGTTTGCTGGGATTAATCTAGCCCGAGTAGTAACGCATGACAATTCCCATATTGGTGTCTGGCAGCTTAAACAATGAATTGCTGCAGCCCACGTCGCATGTGTTCGTCGAACCCAGTTACGATTAGCTAAGCTAGCTAGCTAAAATAACCCATCTTCAGGGCTTATTATAACTCATGAACAGTGATTTGATGCAATTTATTCGATTTAGTTGCCGTAAGGTCTGGGCTGTCCCCTATTAGCAACACGCGTCGGTCTAGGATAACTCATATTTGAGTTATATCAACTCTATATTTCGCTCAGTGTACGGTAGCCTTAGCTTACCAAAAATTTAAGTCGGGTCCAGTGCATAAAATAACCCATCTTCAGGGCTATTATAACTTATGAACAGTGATTTGATGCAATTTCTTCGATTTAGCTGCCGTAATTTGGAGGTCTGAGCTGTCCCCTATTAGCAACACGCTTTCATCTAGGACAACTTATATTTGAGTTATATCAACTCGATATTTCGCTCAGTGTGTATAGAAGACGACGATCTTTTCCACTGGGATTTCTTAGTTCTTGCAAAAATCCATCCATTAATGCCTGCGTTGAACTTTTAATATTTAGATCTTGCCATACTTTCTCAACTGTGTGTTCTTCATTGAGTCATGTTTTGTCGATGTAATACAATTTTTTTTCCTTTTTTCTGTAACGCCCGTATCTTTCGAAATATTTTCGCCACCATACAATAATTTCATTTTTTCAATTTGTAGGCTTTTCTTTTGTCTGGGCTCTTCGACTATTTTTTCTTTCGTGATTTTCTTTATGAAAGCCTTTCAAAACCCTTAACATAGTGCGCGAGGAAAGTTTCGTTAAAGTGCCACACATTTCTGCAGCATCCAATGTGGTTAGTTCAGGATTTCGTTCCGGAATTCCATGGTATACGTTTTAACGTTTTTAACTATTAGACATTCGTTCTTTTAATGTTGATTTTTTTTTTGCAGACGGACAACTAGTTAGGGGTTCGTTAATATCCATTAACTAACACTTACTACGTGAACGACCCATTTATGTACTACGAAAACTGAATAAACTCACCATCTGTTCATAAACTAATATTAAACACAAATTTAATCAAGCAGTGCCAAAACCCTGCCGGCTCGCCCATTTTCAAATCTTTCAAGTTGTGAATTCGGTCTCTGTGTCGTCCATATTTCCATATGACCGTCAGGCAACTAGTCAACGAAAAGAGAAAAGCTAGAAGATGGCAACAAACGAAAGACCCATGCATCTAACAGGAATATTTTGAATCAAAAAGCTCAGAAAGGAAATCAAAAAGGTCAAGGAAGGCAATAAGCTCTTATTTACAAAATTTGTCTACAGACAACGATACTAACTATTCTCTCTGGATATCGACCAGAAATGTGAAGAGACCAAACCTCCTATCAGGAAGGGTGAAGGTGCATGTATGAGCCATGGATAACAAACTATTTGCTCTTTGACATTTTCCCGCCTAGCCTATACTACGATCCCAAAGTAATTGGCAAAACTGTTCTTATCATCATTGACGCTATGCGGAGAAAATAATTAACATCGATTCACACACTTTTAACTAAAATAAAAGCATTCAAAACCGCTTGGGAAGATTGTGCATTAATAAGTCGTTACATGTTGCCAGGTTTTAAAATATTTCATTTAAATTCTCATCAAATGTACCAAAATCAGCATGTCATTAAGGGCCTTTACACCCTATATACAGTACTTGGTCTACTCAATTTGGCAACGCAGGTAAGAAAAACCATGTCTAAAGGCGCTCGCACGCTTTCTTAGCGCCTCTAACCAACGTTCAGTGTCGTAGACAAGTTTTAATCAAGAGGATATTAGCAATTCAGTTTTATTATTTGTGTTATTTTGGTGGTTATTCAAAACAGCAAATATTATAATGCAGGCGAGTTTTTCAAGTGATAGTAACCAACAAGTTATATACTATTTAACAACATAGTGCATATTTCTTATATAAAAAAAAAAGAGAAATAAATGTAAAAATAATAATACAACAGCGCAAATCTCAAATAAATATAACGGTATTATAGAATACTTAGGTATGTTATAACAGAGTTTATTAAAAAAGAAAACAGAAGTATCGGAAAATTGGATATAAACGCGAGACAAGAGAAAGGAAATTCTTAAACAAAGAGACACGATGGCCAATTGGTTTTACCAGAGCCACATACATACATACATACAGACATACATACAAAGCAAGTTTTAAATTAATGTATGTACCTATATTTCTTAAGAATTGTCGAGTCGGGTTTTACTGTTCCTAATGGAGGGTGTTTTTAGCATTAATGTTTACTAAAAAATCCGATGATGAGTGCCCGCGGTCGTTTAACAGATGGGTCGGTAAGGAGGAGTATAAAATAGTGGGATTTCCATTTTTAAATATGAGGATTTCATAACCGGTCGTTTATCGCAGGTGGTCACTTTATGGAGGGGGTCGCAAACTATGTGTCAAACGGAGTTTCATTTTGGCATAAGTGCCATACGATCTTTGCACATTCAACTTGCCGCATACATCCATCCAGGGACGTAGATATCTATAGCTTTCCAATGGGGGGTCTGCATGCAGTCACTTATAGATATGAGAAAATACTGCTGGCAGGCCTGCCAGAGCCAAAATTTTTTTGAGGCCACGCCCAAATATTGCCAAGAATTCACCTAAAAACATAGTTGGGTATCTGGCTACATTTTTGTTTTCGACATGTAAAAAAAGTTTTTCGACGTTTTACGTTTTAGATCTAGTAATAATAATAATTAAATGTAATATGTAGGTATTGCATGGACGGTTCGAATGGGGGGGGGGGCGTTAAAACCCCGCTTAACCCTCCCCCCTGCATCCATCTAATTTGATTAAAATAGAGCATTTTAAGCAGAACCATTATACCCACTACATAGAACAAAGAAACTCTGTGTTTAAAAACGCACAAAAAGACACGCAGCGCACCCATGCATGTTATGTCAATCGACGACTGGCCTTGGTGACAGTGCCAAATACTTCAACTAGACTATGTAATTGTTGTCTCACGTTTATGCAAATCTCAAATCTAAATTAAAGCCGGACGAAATTTTTGATTATAATATGTCTCTTAACAGTCCGACGCAAAATTAAATTACATATTAATATGACCTTATATTACTATAGGTTAGTTGGTGTTTGTGCCGTCCTGGCTTCAACCCGTCAAATTGTAAAATATTCGTAATAGGTACATGTAAAGAAAAACACAAACATTATACGCATCTATAATTATTATTATGATCAATCAAATTAAAATGATTGATAAAAATAAAACTTCAACACATACTTACTTTTTGCCACTAAATAATACGTGCTTGTAGGTACACGAGGCATTGTTCATTCAAAATATGCGTGAACTAAAATAAAACCCGGTAAACCCAAAAAAATTTAAATAACGTAAAAGTATAACTACTTAAATACAAATGGGTTACAATGGCAACGGTCGCTATGACTATTAATTGTTACCAACCATGGATACATACTACATACCAGTATACATGTTACCTTGACAACGATATTGTGGACTAATTTCTTGGTTTGTTTGCGTTTGATAATATGACGTCCGGAAACTTTTCTACAATGGAAAGTAAAAAAACAAATTACGGTGATTACTGAAACAGTACCTACTGATGACTTAGGCTGGATTTATAAACTCGAAAAGTTGGTGAGGTTGAAGTTATGACCAAGTTTGTGAGGTTAGATATTACGAACTCCGAGCATAAAAATCGATTATCTCGAACTACCCGGGAAGTTTTCGAACCTTACATGCATAGACCAAGGTGTCTGTGTACTGTGCTTACATGAGCTTTACATAAACAACATGAACGAGTGTATAAATGGAACTGAGTGTTCTTTTTAGTTTAAATTGAACTCCTATTTCCAACACCAACTGAACCTTAACCTCGCCAACTTTTCCAGTTTATAAATCCAGCTTTACTTTTAGGAATTGGTATGTAACCCTTTTGCTCATTGGTAATAACAATTTTTAATTATTTTTACTTTATTTTAGTCGGAAAAATATACTCCAATTAGCCTTTGGACAAAATATTTTCCCAGGTGAAGTCTGAACTTATAGTAAAGGAAAACATTCATATTTCAAGATATTGTCAATTAATAGCATTTTTAAAAGTTAAATCACAGGGATATCTTCTTAAAAAGTCTTTTAAGGTGAACAAGTTTTAACTTTTATCAAAAATGCACCGAATGATACCTTTCTGCTGCATAAAGTGGTACTCGTAATGGGAGTTTTTGGCGGCCTAAGACGGGATGACATGGTAAAAATGACCATTGATGATATTGAGGATAAGGGGCCTGTTATGCTTGTCAAGGTACCAGAAACTAAAAGTGCTACGCCAAGAAGTTTTACTATAATCGAAGGAGACCAAACAGATGCCTTAAAGTTGGTTAGGCAGTATACCTTGCATTAAGGCCAAAAGGAATTAAGGAACTCAGATTTTTCCTTACATACCGAAATGGTAAATGCATAGCTATGCCTGTGGGTAAAAATAGTCTAGGACATGTTCCTTAAATCATAGCAAAATTTCTTAATTTAGAAAACGCCAAGGAATATACAGGACATTGCCTAGGTCGGACCTCGTCCATACTTCTTATCGAGGGTGGTGCTTTACTTGCAACCCTTAAGCTACACGGAAAGTGGAAGAGTACGTAGCGTAGCGGAGGGTTATATAGAAGAAAGCATCACGCCGAAAAACCGAATAGCAAAAATGATAGCTAGCTCTGTTACCGAAAAAGAAAATATATTACTATTCACATCGAGAAACTCAGCAATCGAGTGGCAAAATTTCATAGTTGGTCCAGCTTCTTTCTCAGGAAAATTCAAAAGTTGTACATTTAACATAGGAAAAACAGAATAATATTATGTAAAAAAATTGTTAAAAATAAATACAAATTTTGTTCAATATTTTCTTTAATAATAATTAGCGGGCAATACGAAAATCACCGGGCATTATGAACTTTATCGCCCGCTAATATTTCTTATGATATTATGATGATGTTTATAGCAACCGTTTCTTAGGTATTATAAGTAAATAATTGATAGATGAGAAATAAAATAATTTATCCTACAACCGCGTCTATATGTGATGTTTTGAATTTTTCATACAATGTATTGTTTTAGGTACTGTTCGCAGAGTTCGAAACCCCCGAAACGGATCGATTACTACACTGGTATAACGTATAACAATAGCAATAGTACCCTTATCTAGTTTTAAACTGCCACCCTATACATTTATAGTTAATATGGTAAACATATTTATTTACTATTAACTAATTAGTGCAATTGATCTATTTGTTGTTTAAAAATATACCTACCATCAAAAAGTACTTGACCTATTATTAATAAAATAAATAAGTGCGTAAAAATCAATAAGCGTACATGATCTTCCTGCATGATTAACGATTATCTTGTTAACATAGGAGGTCTCTTTAGAAATTCATTTACCTATAAAAAGTACGTGTGACCACGTTGTGCCTCAGTTAACTGGAACATATTAAATTGAAATAAGACTATTGTGCTCTAATATGAAGATCGAAGAATTTAGCAAGACATATCGTAATGTTTCCCATGTTATATTTGATTTGGATGGAACACTTTTAGGTATGTGATATTTAATTTTTTTTTTATATTTTTGATTTTTTGGGAAAAGGACACTCCCGAAAAAACATTTCGCTTCCATAATTATATAATCAGTGATCAATGTCACTAAAGATATACAGGGTGTTCAATTGTTCAATGCTCTAAAGAATATGGTTCAGCCAAAACCAAATTGTTTAAAATTTCTATATACAGGGTTTGATTTAAATTTCCTTCCATAAAAAATGCCGGACATATACATATTGTAATTTTTGGCCAAGTGGCATTCTAAAATTGGATTTTCCCGTGTCCAATACCTGCAATGTTGTGAAGAGACTACCGCAATAGTCGTAAAATAAAATGGTCTTATAAAACAATTGATTTTCTAAAATTTTTCCGCCATCAAACAATATTCTATCTCTACCTGACTACAATCGTTTGGATATTTGATTTGAATATATTTTTAAAAAGTTACTATCAACCTACGTCCGAAAAGGCTTCGTTTCGAAGATACAGATACGTTTGTATGCTTTAAATTTATAAAAGTTCCAAAAATAATTATCTACTGGTAAGCTTACCTTACCAAGGTAGTTTCAAAAGTTATAACATGCCAGTCACACATTCTTTCTAAAGTTTTTGTGGCCCGTTTTAGTTCCCCGCTTTTTTCAGTTCACCTTTCATTTTTTTTGTATCGTCAAAATATTTCAAGTTATTTTTTTCTTTTAAAGTGAAATTAAAAATTGAATCAATTGTGCAACCAAAATGTCGGTTAGTTCGGGTGGGGTCAACTCTGGTATTAAATAAAAAAAAATGTTTCAAAATTGTGACGGGTTTTTTCTTAACTATACTCAGACACTGATCCAGGGGGGGGGGGGGGGTTCAAGGGATTATCAAAAGAGGAAACGGCAGTGGCGTACATATTTTTTGCTCCGCTTAAGAATTGTAGCGCCCTGCATCTCAAAAATAAAGCGGTTACGGACCTATGTTGATAGAAACTATTTGTCTTATTTTTGGGTAAGAAATCACCACACGAGCAGTTTTTTGAAACAACCTCAAATACTCAAAGTAACAAAAAAAAAATATCATATAAGCAAACAAAAGTTCGTTTACATTTTACTATAAGTAATATCATTGCGGGGGGCACAACCGCGTGTTGGGCATGTGCCCCTGATATGATATCGGGGACCGGGGCAACGATCCATGATAAGTGAAGGCCCAAAGTATTAAAATATGTGTAATGATACTAATGATTGATTACAGAAACAAATAATAAATATTAAAAATATAATAATACACAGTCAACAATAAAAAGTAGCACACCTATTTTTATCAACTGCAGAAAAACGCCAAGCTTTGTTTGTTTGTTTGGCACCTGATATTTTAACGCAAAACACAGATTGTTTAAAAAATTTTAGATACAGAAAAACTATATCGACAAGCCCTCTTCCATGTAGCTGACCAGTTCGACAAAGAATGCAGCAATGAAGTGGTGTTAAAAATAGCGGGGACACCTCAGCCTATAACCGCAAAGATAGCAAGGGAAGAACTAGAATTGCCAATTGATAACGACACATTTCTACAAAAATACAACGGCTTTATTCATGAACGACTTGGAGATTGCGACCTTATGCCAGGTATAAAAATATTCTAGTTTATACTATACAGGGAGAACATCTAACATGGATTAAATTCTGTACTGTCACTTTGGTAGATTTTTCTGAAAATATCTCGAACATGTGAACTATCATTTTTTATTCCTCATTTTATGAACTAAAATACGTATACGTATCAAACATTAATATGCCATCTATTGAGGAAATATCAGTGGTTAAAGAGTTTTTGGCATATGAACCAAGAACCAAGACAGAATATATTTTCTAAAATTTACAGACATAGAGAAGCCTTTAAAATGACCTACCTACGAACTTTTTGCAACAGTTGTCGCTTTTGCGTGCAGTACCGCGGCATGCGAATTATCTTTTTTACAGTTAGGTATAGTACGACACACGATAAATGGTCATGACTAACTAGCGCTTTTACACTTTATACCTGCTTTTGTGTAGCGCTGACTTTTCCGTAAATTATTAATATGCGTAAAAGTAGTAAGCCATAATATATAATTTTTATTATACAGGGAATATAAATAATAATATTACTATACGTAGAAGTTCCACCCCCCCCCTCCCCCTTTATTTTCTTAAGTTTTTGAGCTATCGAAATATTTTTTTTTGTTTGAAAACGGATGGCAAAGGCTGTTTTGACATCTGTGTAATTGCCAGGTTGAAAATGCGGAACTTCTACGTGGAACGCCTTGTATAAAACCGTATGAGTAAAATGAGTCATCTCAATAGTTTAATTCTATACCAGACGACACACAACCTCCCTTAGATATCTAATGGATAGCCTTATATCCACTGAATGTCTACATCCATGGCATATATCCATTAGATGTACATTAAATATCTTTAACGGATATTAAATAAACAAAATATGGTTCGAAATTTTATACATAGGCAAAAAAAAAAATTATAAAATATTCTGCAACTTTGTACTGAAGACAAGCACTAAAATTGAATTTAAAACCTTAATGTCTAATGGATATCTCATATATATGTATGGATATCCTATATAAACGGAATATCGGTGACATAGGAGAACATCCACTATAGAGATCCATTGTATATCTATGTGTTGAGGGCATGTTAAAAGTTTAAAAAAGTCCTTTAAAGAAAAGTATAGAAACCACGAAAATACGTATATCAAAATGTGTATGAATTTTATTACTACCTATTACTTTTTATAAATAATTTGAAAATAAAAAAATTATACATTTTCCCCAATTTTTTAAATTAAAATTTTTATTTGCATATTTTCAATAAAATAATGAATAATAATAATTATTATAAATTTACTGTATAAACAATATTGTACTATGAAAAATTCGCTTAATAAATTGTTTTTATAGTTTGTATATACCTACTTGGAGAATATTCTGCTGTTATATTTCTGATATAAATTTTGTGTCCACCATAATGTTCATTACATTTGGGAAAACATTTTATTTTATATTATCAATTTTTGAGTAAGTTTTAGTCTATAAAAGTTTTTGCTTGATAAAATAATTGTTTCACAGTTACTAAATTCGGGTTCAAATATTATGTCTATAATTTAAGAAAATGTGACATCGCAAAACAAAAAATGAAGTATTATTAAATTTGTGAGACAGCCAAATTAAAGAATACCAGGCCAATCCTTATATAAAGTATTCCTGTAGGTTGAAGAGATTTTGAGAAATAGATATAGTTGAGAATCGTATTTTACGATTATTTTCTTTTCTGGCTTTTTCTGTTAATTTCGTAAAACCTATTCGACTCACAAAACAGTTCGTAAATGCTTGTGTTTTGGTACTTACTCTTCAAATTGGCTGTCTCAGAAATTTAATATTCGTTTCTTTTATTTTGTGACATAATAACATTTTCCTAAATTCTAGACACCCTCTATATTTGAGCTCACGTCTATTAACTTTATAACTATTTTTTTTAAACAAGCAATAACTTTTATTAAGAATAAAATATTATGACAAATTAAAAAAAAATACCATATTATTATTATGTAGCGAACGTTATTATCTTAATGAATACCTATTAGATATCCTTTGGAAGATACATGATATATCTAATAGATCTAACGGATGTAGGCAAGACGTCCATTCGATTTTTTTAGGGCATTAATTAGATATCTGTATTATATATCCAGTAGATATTCCCCATATCCTGGTTATAGGCGGACATTTGGATATCCATGAGTAGTCTATAGGATATCTAAATATATCCAGTAGATATACTGGATATCCATGACATATTTTAGACATCTAATAGATATGTGTGTGTCGTCTGGGATACTATCACTATCATCCACTGATATAATTAAAGGTTTTATGTTTTCCCAAAATTTTTTATAATTATTTTCGACTTCAAGTAAATACATGATTAACGCACGCTCTTCAACTGCTCTCTGGTATTAATTTACACTGAGTTTTAATTACTTTAATTACATTAGCGGACTTTTTTGGGTTTACGTTATTGCGTTTAACTATGTTTTTTAATTTGGAGTCGTATGTTACCGGATGCTTTTATAGCCTCATCTACGCAATATATTTTATCATACGATTTGGTTTTTAGTACCTCCACTAGTTTCTTTTTTGTATGATTATCTTCAAAATAGAGGCTATGTTGGCTAAGGAACTCTTGCAGTACCTCTTTTTTGCTGCTTATGGTTGGTATTTTCAAATGATTTAATAATAATTCGGCAATTTACATTTAATTTGTATACATCAGATTTTATTGCAAAAGAGTTTTCGCTATTTTCTTGTGCTTGTTTCAAGAAATTGTATTTTTTTTTCTCCCCGTAAAATAAAAATGTAAAAATGTCTCTTAAACTTAAATTTCTACTCTGTAACGAGGATATTATGTCCGGTATATAACTGAAATTAACCTTAATAAAAACAAGATCTTCAACTACACTTGCACTTTTTAACAACTCTTTACTTTACACAATACACTGCATCATCTAAATCCAAAATTAGTTCTTTAATGGCTTCGAAATGTTCTGCGTAGGATATTGCGGTCTTAATCCATGTTCCCCACCGAGTAATTGCAGGTTCTGGAGGTAAACTAACTATACATGTGCACTCTTAGAGGTGCTTTAAAAAACACTTTTTTTACTTTTATCATATACGGTGCTGCATCAGACAAAAGCACTAAAATCTTCTTATCTGGTCTTAATTTGGTAAGAAAAAGCTCGATAGATAGGGACTGCTGAATAAATCGGGTTACGGTCACATTATTAGTTTTGTTTAGCTGCGTAGAAGCTATTAAATATGGATTTGTTGCTTTATCTTCTTGAAGTGCCCCAATCATAAGATGTGCGATATATCTGCCACAAGCATCCGTGCTTTCATCAACAATAATGTAAAACTTTTTATGACTCAGTGAAAGCTCTAATTTCTTCTAAAACGGTTTTGTATACTGAATGGACATTCTTCTTTCTAAGCGTGGATTCGTTGGGAATGGCTTGTTGATATTTTTCCAAAAATCCTCTAAATTGCGGATTTTGCAATTTTCTTAAGGGTATGTTTGCTGCGACCAAAGCCTTGCATATCTAATTGAAAATATTCCTTTCTGGATTTCGATCTTTCTCCAACATTTTAAAATGCGTTTTTTACACTCAGCTGAACTGGCTCAGATTTCATTTTTTGTAACTTTAATTTATGCAGCGGTGTTTTCAAACGTTGATCGATTTGGAACTTCTTTTCACCAACAATAATTTTTGCACAAGCTTCACAGAAGCCTTTTTCTTCACTAAACTCTAACTCTGGGAAATTTTTAATCCACGAAGACGTTTTCGCCACTAGAAATTTTGAACACAAATTTAAAATCCCTAGTTTCACACTGAAAATACTGAAATCTTTCGACAAGCTGAAACAGAAGTATGTATTACAACCCGATATAAATACAGTGTGTTAAGCAGGTAATAGTAAGGCATTATTAAATGACATTAACATAAATAACACCTAACAATATACCTGCAAACCCCGGAAACCCCCAATAAATTACTTTTGTATAACCAAAATGTAAATATTAATTATTATATAATTATCTTCAGATTGGAAAATCTCTGAAACAAGTACCGGGCTGGATACTAAACCTATGAGTCTACGAGTTTTCATGACTGGGCGTTTTTAAATTTTTTGATAACGCCGAAAACATACATAAAATATTAATGGAAAAAATATGCATTTTATTATAAATTGACAAAATATGCAAAAAATGCATACCGGGTGTTGCATCGTCGAGCGGGACATAGGAAATCCCATGTAATTTTAAATGGGGTCAATTATTGGCTTCCCTAATTATTTTAGAGAAAAATTCTATTTAGGTTTATTAAAGAGCACTAAAACCCACATTCAAAAGAATAACTTTAGATTCTTTTGATGAGCCCGTTTAGGGGTTATCGCCGATTTCTTTTTAACTATTTCTCCTTTTTATGGCCCCGTATTTGCGGGCACCAGTCAAGGTAAAAGATGACTGTCAAATAAAGTTGTCATTTTGAAATGTGTGCTTTATTGTTATAAAAACTCGTACATCGAAAATATTAAAGGTGTATTTATGAGTACAAATTAATCTGAATAAAACTAAAATAAAGTATCCAATTACAAGGTTAATTATGACATTTTACATGTTTCAATATTTTACTAATTAATAGGTAGGTACTATTAAATTGTTAGAACTTTAGGATTTAAGAAGATGTTCAAATATTCCTCAAAATGACAACTTTATTTGACAGTCATCTTTTACCTTGACTGGTGCCCGCAAATACGGGGCCATAAAAAGGAGAAATAGTTAAAAAGAAATCGGCGATAACCCGTAAACGGGCTCATCAAAAATATCTAAAGTTATTCTTTTGAATGTGGGTTTTAGTGCTCTTTAATAAACCTAAATAGAATTTTTCTCTAAAATAATTAGGGAAGCCAATAATTGACCCCATTTAAAATTACATGGGATTTCCTATGTCCCGCTCGACGATGCAACACCCGGTATATAAGCACTTTGCATTTATTCCGCCCTTTATTTATAATTAAGCTACGTTTACGTTACCAGACCACGTTGGGAATAGAGTGATTGGGCCCATATTTTTTAAGAATAACTTAACTGGATGGGTCCAATACCGAGGCCTCCGGATATTACCCCACTTGATTTTTTTCCCGTGGGGTTACTTAAAAAGTAATTACGGTATTAAAAGAAGTTTCAGGCAGCTGTCTGCTAAAAACAAATAATTTTGTTCACGAGTCCAGTATGTTTCTGTTCAGTCGTTTCTGTGCTATTGTTTATTAATCGCAGTACGGCGAGCATCGCGGCGAGATGAACTACTCCACTATGTTTTTACCCTAAAGGTTATTATTCAGAATGTGAGAAATGGTTTTTATTTACGAATAGGTTGCTGCCAGGAAGGGAACGGACGACATTTTCAACACCTTTTAAACTAAGCAGGGTAATACGTAACATTAAAGATATTTTTGAATTTTAACAAATCTTCTACGCGCTCTGTATAAATATCGTTTAATGATGGAGAAGTTAAACTAAGCACCAATATACAACTTTAAGCGCTCTTTAAAAATGTGAAAAAAAAATGGGGGTTTCTACTTAAAAAATAGTTGGCCATTATAAGTCCTTTGTGGCTCACCCTATATACGCGTATTTTAGTTCATAAAATGCGCAATAAGAAATAATAGTTCATGCAGCTGTTTTTACAAAAATCGACCAACGTGACAATGCAGAATTTATTCCATCCAAATGGTCTCACTGTATAATAAAGTCACTGGTATTTCAGAAAATATAAATTACATTTTTAAAATAGGTAGGCCCTTCATTGGATGTTTCTTGATTTACAATAGATTATCTACTGAAATCTACTCTGAAATGCAATGTGAACTAACGAACCTAAAATACCAGGAATATCAAAAACCCTAAAATCATACAATTTTAAAAACATTTTCTTATTTTTTACAAAGGTGCCGAAGAAATCATTACACACCTCCACCGTCACAACATACCCATGGCAGTAGCTACCTCGTCCAACCACAAAGCAGTACAAATAAAAACCCGAAAATACAAACAACTATTCTATCTGATGGAACACATCGTCTGTGGGGACTCAGATCCGGACGTAAAAAATGGAAAACCCGCCCCTGACATATTTTTAGTATGCGCATCCAGATTCTCTGATAAGCCAATGCCTGGCGAATGTCTGGTTTTTGAAGATTCCTTGAATGGAGTTAAGGCTGGCATGGCTGCCGGTATGCAGGTGATCATGGTACCAGAATCACATGTACCACAGGAATATGGTGACTATGCTACGTTAAGGATAGACTCCTTACATCATCTAGTGCCGCAGAGCTTTGGGCTACCCGATATATTCCATAGAAGTATAGAGGTCTAGGATTGAAATAAATTTGTTATAGTCTAATGATATTAATTTATATTCCCAAAATAGTTTTTTTGGTATACCTGCACGTTTTTATATATGTATAGGTACCTAATTTGTGATATACTGTGTATATTTTTTAGGGTTGCGAATATTAAGATTTATAGAAATAAGTTGTTTCAATTTTCTAATACAAGTCATTGCAAAGCTGTGCAACAATTTTGTTTACTTTTCAAATAAAGCGCCTTATAATTTATGAGTTATACTACTTTTTTTACATTACGAAAACAATACTTACAATAATTCAACCTTTGACGTAAGGTAGTTCTACCCAATATCGACAGTGACCCTATTATCGACAATTCAAACGTACTAAAGTAAGTAATAGTAAGTAAACAATAAGTGGCAGACTTCTGAAAAAACTAATATTTTTCAGAAAAACTTAAAAATAAAATATTTACGTCCTTTCTCGAGTATTTATATTTTTGTCAATCGCCTATTTAATGTATACAGGGTGTTACAAATTCGACATACGAGCATTGGAATCTCGGCAACCATAGTAATTAGAGAAACGGTTAAATGGGGGCAAAGTTGTGCAATTCGGTGCTGATTAAAATGCCGCTTTAAAAGTTTTAAAATTCCGAATAGTTCCGATATTATTCGAAAAAAACCGAAATTTTGCAAAATCGTTTTTATTTTTTCCTGAGCTCATTTGGATATCTATTTAAAAATAAATGACACTTTGTCGTTGCAACTTTTTCTCCTCTACAAAATGACGTTATTAAACTAAAGATCCGACGTTTCGTCTCCGAGCGGCCAACATCAACTTTATTTTTTTAAATACGGACCTGGATTTTTTTTACCGATTTTTAAACCAGGGGGGTTTAAAAATCGGTAGAGTAGGGGACTCTCAAAATGTAATGGCGGTATTATTTTCTAATAATGAATTGTTTTTGCTTATTTCCTTTCAAATTCGTATTTTACATTTGTCAGTCCGGTCCTGGCAACGAATCACAATCATAATTAAAAACGTTATTTTTATAAAATCCTTTACAAATGGGTTTCATGAAAATTTGAGTTTATTAGGAAAGCTGTAACTTCCAAAATGTTCAAAAATATTTCCTTTACCCCATAGCAGGTACCTACCTACCTATGCACAGATCGATGTTTCTTATGATCCTTGCTATACTACCCCCTTTCAATTGACCTTTATAGCCTATAAACTGTATGTTGTATTATTCTTCCAATTCTTCAAAGTTTCTTTACAGTTGATCTTACTGATAGGTGGATCGGAAATGGTGGGGCAATATAGTCGCCAGCGAGGTCGCCAGATATTTCGCCTCTGGATTTCTTTTATGGGGGCATTAAAAAAATTCAATTATAAAAATGACTTAGATACCATGGAGGAACTGGAAAAACGCATACAGGTTGCAGTTCCGTTGTATGGTTAGTTTATTGAGTTAGTCAAATTAAGACTTTTACTCCTATTATTTAATTGTATTTTTCCTTTGCGGTTACATATTGGAAGGTTTTTGGATTTTGCTTATACATATATTTTTTTTTTTTCCTTATTTGGTAGGTATTTGTTAGTTCATTTTTGATTTTTATTGTGCAGGCTACTGTTACTGCTCTTTATCTATTTCTGTACAGGGTCTTCCAACGAGGTATATAGGTATAGTAAATTTGTCAAATTTTTTGACTTTGAAGGATTCAAAGGTGATTATACCTTTATTACCTAGTGTATGTTTCAAACAGGTTAAAGTTAAATTATACTGGATAAAACATTAAAATTTAATAAAAATAGCTGTCACAATATTAAATATTTTAATCAGAACGGACAAAAAAAAAATCACTCGTTCCAAAAATCGTATAAAAAAAGCTATGTTCCATTTAAAAAACACCTCATCCATAGAGTAACTCTTTTGTTTCTGGTTCAAATAAATTTTTGGTTTCATTTTTGAATTCTGCAGGAAAAAGTACATCGATTGGCTATTTTGGATTTTTCTTTAAATACAAGGAAGCTCAAAAATGAGCCCCTGTTCAGTCTTCGTTGGAAGACCCTGTACAGTTAAGGTGGGAGCCAGTCTTTTGGGTATTTATGTCTTTGGTCTTCAGTGGAGTGAACGTGTGAATTTGTTATTAACGGGTTGAATGAAACGTCCGTTCTTTGAAAATACTTTATTATTAATTTTGTGAAATAGTCATCTATTTTGTCCATGTGCATGTCTGTATGTAGTACGTCTATAGACATAAATCTTGGTGCATTTGTATCTATCCTGAGTACCTACTCTATTTTGAAATTTCTGAACTTTTAGACGTCTCGTATTGTTTACGGTGCACCAGGTCGGTAGACCGTAAGTTAGAACTGGTCTTATGATAGTTTTGTAAATTGCTGTCTTGGTTTTGAAATTTATCTTGTTTCTGGCACAAAGCAGTGGGTATACAGCACCCAGCTGCTTCTGTGCCTTGCAGGTTGCAGTTGGTAGGATAAGGAGAAGATCGGTTGAAAGGGCTGTCGCCAAATTTTAAAACTTTTAAAGCGGCATTTTAATCAGCACCAAATTGCACAACTTTGCCCTCATTTAACCGTTTCTCTAACTCCTATGGTTTCCGAGATTCCAATGCTCGTATGTCGAATTTGTAACACCCTGTATACTTGACAAGGACACACATATTATTATTTTAAGTATTAAATGAACAGATTTATTTAAAAAAACAAAAATATAATGATCAAAAAAGGCCGACTACTAGCGCAGTCACCCTATTACTGGTATTTGTTTAATTTTTTATTTCTGTGAAGAATTGTTCAACATGACACAAAATAATAAATATGAAAATTATGAAAAACACGATAGTATGTATGTTTGTTTTATCCAAGCTAATGAAGACACGAACGCAGCCTCGGAGTTGTATTTTAATAGGTAAGTTTTAAAATGACTTGTTAGGTACAATTAAAAGTCATAATAAAAATAAAAAACTTTTAATCATTATTGTTATTAATAGCTTTATGTTACATATTTAAATTTTTCGTGGATATCCAAGTCAATCTCATTGAGTATGGATCTTTTAAAAAACCAAGGCTATTAATTTTTACAACAAGGAAAACAGAGAAGAAGAAATAAATGTTTTGGCCTCTGTCCCGGTACAACCATCCATATCATGCAGAAAAATGTAGGATTAAGTTGGGATTAAAAAATCCAGAACGCAGTTTATACCTACTAAAAAAATATAAATTTAAATCATACAAATACCATCTTGTCCAAGATTTGCATCCCGGTGACGCAGAACGTAGGATAGTTTTTTGCAACTGGTACCTACAAATGTTGCAGGAAAACGCAAATTTTAAAGGAAGGGTGGTATGGTCCGACGACCTCTAATTTACGAGTGCTGGTATCTTAACCCCAAACCATTCAAGGTACTGGTCCCAAGAGAACCAACACGTAATATTTCCACGAGGACGTCAAGGTCGGCTTGAATTTAGCGTGTCATGCTTTATTTTTGGCCCTAAATTAAGTATTTTATTTATGAAGGAAATTTAACCGGAAATAGACATCTAGATATAGGTAATGCGAGATGCACTAATGGAAATATTAGAGGATGTTCCTTTGGCCGATTGGAATAATATTTATTACCAGCAGGATGGCGCTCCGAGGCACAATTCTCATACAGAGAGAGAATATTTAGAAACCACATTTCCCGATAAATGGATTGGTACCAATGGACCTATCAGGTGGCCTCCAAGATCACCTGATCTTTCTGTGTTGGATTTTTTTATCAAGGTATATAGCAAATCAGTTATATAAGAGACAATACCACAATATTGATCAACTTCGAGAAGTTGCTCATCAAATCTTTAGGCTTTTGCATGCAGGGTAGGCCAATTATTTTATTAAAAGAATTGCAAAGAATCGAAACGGTGTGTCGAAAGTGTTTAGAACACAACAAAGCCCAATTCGAGTAATTTTTGTAATTTAATTAAATAATATATTTGTTTTATTGTTGGTTTAAAGTTATGTAATAGTAATAGTATAAAGTTGTATAATAAAAATAATGTTGTTAATTTTGTTTTTCTTTCCGGGTATAGTCTTCTATACGAAAAATGATTAATTTTAGAAGAAATGTTAAAATTATTCCTTTTTAAAAGAAATAAATATGGACTATTATATATTTTTGAAAAGCTCTTAAAAAAAGGGACTAGACAAAGGAATAATATATAGGATGTCCCATTTAAAAAAAAAAACACAAGTTTGGGTCATAACTCAAAAACAAAACTACTTAGAAAAAAACTAACTACGCCACTGAATTCTACATAAAAAACTCTATAATAACCCATTTTAACCTTATTGACAAGAATCTATATTTAAAGTAAAATATTATTCTATTCTATTTTTAGATTGTAGGCAATTAATCCATAAAATTTTAGAAAATGTCAAAAGATTTATAATTTGATCTCTTGCTTTTTGGTAAAGTTTTTTAGCTCCATTGTAATATTACTAATTTGGGACTGAGGCAATTTGCATCTTAGAGCGACGATATGAATTATTTGTACCTGTGTCGATTTTAGGTCCTTGTATGATTCGGCATTAGGTATACGTGCTTGTTTAATTTTATTTAAACAAAAACCCTGTATACCTACTAGTTTGATTACTCTTGTCATTATTCATAATTTCGTTTTGACATACCTACCAAAACTATTTCTAAAAAATTAATTTTCATAAATTGTTCGTGTAACTCTCTAATGACAAATCAGTGTTGTAATAATAATACAAAATTTAAACCAGTCACACATGTTATATTTGATTTGGATGGAACCCTTATAGGTAGGTAAAATATTATTATTTAAGTATTTCTAGTTTTATAAATCATAATTGGGTATAACCAGCAGCAGGGCTGGCAGAAGCTTTATTGGGGTTATAGCAAACTCCACAATTGGAAACCTTCCGTGTGTGGAATTCCATGCCTGAAAATTGAGAACGTTCTTAGGTCTGAAAACGTATTTGCGATCCACAATGGTCCGAAAACGTCTCAACCCTATTGCAATTTTGCATATTTATGCAGAAATGGTTGTCATTGATTATTGTTTAAATGATTAAAGTGTTACAAAATGCTAAACACCTATTTAAATTTAGAATATGCAAATATGGTGTTTGTTTATGGCTGCTGTTGAAGAATATCGTCAACGGTTTCCACATCAGAGACATCCTAATAGAAATGTATTTATCAGAGTTTTCAACAAATTGTGCGAGATCGGTGAGCTTCCAAGTACTAACATAACATCTGAACGAGCTATTCAACAAGGTTTAGAAGTAATAGAAAATATTCTGGATTTAGTAGAAGAAGATGCAACGACCAGCTCACGAAGAATTGGTACTCAATTGGGCATTTCACAAAAAAAGAGTAATAAACACACTCCATGAGCAAGGCTTATATCCATACCCCATACCATGTACCAGGGACGTATATAAGGGCGGGTTTAGGGGGGTCCAACCCCCCCCCCCCCCCCATTCGACGAGAGTTCGGCCAATTTTAAATTTAAATTAATTAAACGTAAAACGTCGAAAAACTTTTTTTACATGCCGAAAACAAAAATGTAGGTAGATATCCAACTCTGTTTTTGGGTGAATTTTTGGCAATACTTGGGAGTGGCCCCTAAAAAATTTTCGCCTGCAGCGTTTTGCAGCAGGCCACAGACAGTATTTTCTCATACCTATAAGTGACTGCAGATTTCGGTCTACGTGTGGTGTGGTATGCTCGATAGTTATTTAATTGGCCCTTTCATTTTAAAGAATCCCCTAACAGGACTGCTACATCAGAATGCCAACTATCAGAACGATGAAACTCCTGCACATTTCGCTCGTCAGGTCAAGCAACATTGGGACGAAAGATTTCCAGGGCGTTGGATTGGTCGCGGTAGTTCTATTAATTGGCCTCCAAGATCTCCAGACCTCACAGTACTAGATTATTGTTTATGGGGTTAGTTTAAAAATGAAGAGTTAAAGTGGAGGCTCGGGATACACTACTTCGATGTATTAGAAGTACTGCAACCAATATTAAAGAAGAACGACATGAATCAATTAGGAGAGCAACAGGCGCTCTTCGTAGACGAAGCAGAAAATGTTTAGAGTTCAATGGCGGTATTTTTGAACATTTATTAAAAGAACGCTATGATTAAGAAAATGTTAATGTATTAAATTTTATTCAGAACATAATAAAGGTTTTTTCAAATTGTTTTCGCGTGTATACTACACTCCTGGAGTTTGGGCCGTTCCTCCCGACTCCGACTCACCCTGTATATATCTCATTTTCCATCTCCTTTTAACCCCTCTCCTCTTTAACTACACATACGGGTTCAACCTCCTCCGCCGGTTAACTTACCTGACCAGCAAACAGTTTGCCACCAGGCATTTGTTAAACCTCTGTTACCACCAAGGATACTATAAGGCCATTGGATTCTTGCAAGGACCGCTAGATAGCTTTCCAGCAATTTTTATTAAGCCTATTGATAATCCTTTAGTTAGACATCTACAAACTGACGGATCACTTAGGCTCAAATTATCCATGCATGTCCTTTTGGCAATAACGTTTCAATCCTTAGAAATTATCTTTTAGCTAGAGTTAACAGTAGGTACATTGATAATTTGGGATGTTTTTAAATTATCAAATTTTTTATTTTTACCAGCTGGAAAAATTAATTATAAAAATTAGATTAACTATACGTAGGTATACAAAGGCTATATTGTCATTTATGGTTATGCAAAATGTATAAAATAATTTTAACGCAGAAGATCTATTTTTATATTCCTGAGGATGACCTAATATAAGTCGAGACGTCGGTAATAATAAAAATTTTAATCATATTAGCTGTTTCACTGACCAACATCCAACCAATAATCTAACGTTAAAAATTAGTTGTGGCAAAGAAAATTATAGCTACGCAATAGAAGTGTAATCCTTTGGGCGGCTTAGAACCGCTAAAGGTGCTGTACTAGGTTAATAAACACAGGATTTTGCAGCAAATTTGAATTCGCGCGTCCCGTGTTCAGCTTGATGGAGAGCAACGTTGCCAATAGTTGTAGGAAGTATTGAATTTAAGATGGTTGAAATTGAAAGATATTGCATCTTTTATTATGTTAATCTTAATGCTAAAATTGGCTAAAGTCAGTGATATAAGACACTTAATGCGACCACACGGAACTACGTTTTAAATTTTCTCACCGGATTTGGGGGCGCGAAGGATCACCAACATATTTCATGTACAATTTTCGTATTCTACCTAAAATTCTTAACGTATTTCATGTAACACACGTAATACCTTAACCAAACGAAGGTTAAGGTAAATGTGTATGTTTTGAAAACAAATAAATGTTCACATTTGAATGGAAAAATATTTGTATTAATTTGATATAAAAAAAGTTACCTGCGATGTACCGGCTTAATGGAAATACTTTTCCTTTTTAATGTAAATATTAACGGGTTGGACATTATGGTGAATCGCCCTAACCTAATTGTAAAAAACAGTAATTTACATTTAAATTTTTTTTTCAGAAAGGTTTTTTTTTACTTATAAGATAAATTTTACGTTAACTAAAAATGACGCAATGTTTTTTTCCTCTTGTTTATTTATAATAATAATATTAATAATAATCATGCATTTTATCAGCAGACTAAATAGGAAATTACCAGAGTAAATATATACAGTGAGCTCAAAAAGGTTGGAATAAATTCGTTTAAAATTCAGGTCATTATTTTCTGGAGAAACGCTTGGACATGTAGATTATTATTTTTAATTGCGAATTTTTTGACATAAGAAATGTGTATACAGGTTGTCTCAAGAAGAACATATACCGTCAACATTAATTTTTTTTAATAGAACACCCTGTATATTATATTATTTTTAAATTCTACGATACATTCTAAACACTTTTTGTATAATATACCATATTTCCAAAATCAACGGTTTTCGATATAATATTGACATTTTAATATTTTTCTGAAAAAATGCTGAGATCCGTGGATTTTTAGTTTTAATTGCGCATTTCTTTATTATTATTGTAACCTGTTACCTGAATTAATTTATTTTGACACAGACATTTACTTCTTGTCAAAAATTCTTCAAATTGTGTAGATCTATCTAACTTCAAGTAATTCTGTAAAAATGGCGCGGTTAAGTGAAAAAGATAGGATAGAGGTACTAATGATGCTTGGCTATGGAGATATGATGCGAACCGAAACAGAAGTGTGTGAGTTATTTAACAATAAGTACTATTGTGCCGATAAAAAACTGGGACAAGAGATTTACAAAAACTAGGTAAGAAATACATATCTCCTAGACTATAAAAGGTGTCTAGAGCTGAAAAGGTAAAAACATCCAAAATTTAAAAAGTCACCTCGGTTACATAATGGAACGTTTTGTATTTTGCGATACGGGGTGGTTAAATTTTCGAGACATTCTATAATATGCATAAAGTAAATTTATTAGATTTTTTTTCAAGTCAAATATTTAATAAATTATTATATTTACCATTACCACAAAATAATAAATAAAGCTAATACAGGTAATAAAATACATTTATTAAAAAGAAAAAAATTGCAAACACAAAGTTTGTCAAAACAACACAAAATTAATATTTGGTCATAGAACCATTTCTGTTTATTACTTCTTGAAGCCTTTGTGGCATACTTAAAACTAGGGGTCTGCATAATTCGCCAGTTATTTCATCCCAAGCTTGATTTATCCTGTGGCGTAATTCATCCCTGTTCCTAGGTCGAAAATCATGTTTATACATAGATTTGACCATGGCACCCCAAATGTTTTCTATCGGATTCAAATCGGGACTCTTCGAAGCCCAGGGAAGAACTGCTATGTTATTTTCTTGGAGAAAATTTTGTACAATGCGTGCTGTGTGTATTGGAGAATTATCATGCTGAAATGTGTAATTTTGACCGTATATAGCGTTTACCGATGGTATCATCACTTCGTTTAGTATATTAACGTATACTGCTGCAGTTAGTCTTCCTTCGACGATTTGGCAAAGTCCTGGTCCTCTAGCGCTAATCCAGCCCCAAACATTTATGGAGAAACGCCCACTTTGGTTGGTTTTGTGGGTGTATCTCTCATCATAGCGCATGCCGGAAGGCCTATACACCCGAATTCTCCCATTATTGCATGACTGAAAAGTTTTCTCGTCAGAAAATATAACTGTTTCCCATAAGTTTATTTGATTAATATATTCATGTGCAAATTCTAACCTGCCCTGTTTATTTATTTCCGTTAAAAAAATTTTATTGGCAGCACAACGGCTTCGTATATCGGAATTTCGAACCCTGTCTCTAGCGGTATTTACAGAACCTGGAAAATTCGTCTCTTCTTTTGCCTTGATTGCAGTTTCGAAGGGATGATCCCTTAGGTAGTTAACCAGTCTTCTATCATGATCATCAGTAGAAATTTTAGGGGGACCAGAACCTGCATTCCTAATAATAGCCCCATGTCTTGCTATTTTTTGTTTTGCCAATAGCACGGTATTCTTGCTAACTCCCAGTTCGTCTGCAATATCCCTAATATTAACACTATCTCGCAACCGACTATAAATAATTGCCTTTTGCTGGGGGGTTAATTGTGGCATATTTACAAATAATATATGATTGTATGTTTGACGAGTCAATCATAAAGTGACAATCTTTATTGAAATGCAAATTTTCATGACATTTTACTGGTACCAGGATTGATGTAAAATTATTCCTAATAGTCTAGGAGAAAATAGAAAAATTTCCTGTCCCAGTTTTTTATCGGCACGATGGTACCTTAGACGAACAAATTTCTATTTGTTCGTCTGAGATAAGTACCCAAACCGAGCACCAATATCTCAATCTGTTGTTATTAGTAAAATTGTAAAAAAATATTAGAGACAATTATATTCAAGGTCGACGTAGGATTTCAGAAGATGTGCAGCTAAACGTCCTCTTAGCTGTCCAAGAAAACCACCATAGTGTTACTCGCGGTATTGCCACGGAAAATAATATTTGTCAAGCAACCGTATTGAATTATTTACACAAAAATAAATGGCATCCCTATAGGGTACAGTTGGTTCATGAACTTAATGAAGATGACCCGGATAGAAGAACAGAATTTTGCGAAATAATGATGAACAGATACATTGAAGATCCTAAAATTTTAAAAAGAATTGTGTTCTCTGATGAAGCAACGTTTACTCTAAATGGGCATGTGAATCGCCAAAACTGTCGATATTGGGCTAAGGAAAATCCGCACTGGATCATGGAGTCCCACACACAATACCCGCAAAAAGTGAATGTTTGGGCTGGAATTGTTGATAACCGGATTTTAGGTCCCTTCTTTTTTGATGGTACGTTAAATGGCGAACTGTATCTAGAATTTTTAGAATTTGAGTTAATACTGGCACTTGCTGTACTCTATCCAAATCAAGATGAGCCAAACATTCCCGGCAATAACTTATGGTACCAGCAAGACGGAGCACCAGCCCATTACACACGCCCGGTGCGTGAGTACTTGGATACAGTATTTCCTGGCAAGTGGATTGGTCGACGGGGTCCAATAGAATGGCCGGCAAGGTCACCAGATTTGACCACGCTAGATTTTTTTCTGTGGGGCTATTTAAAATTTAAAGTATACTTTAACAGACCTAACAATATTGATGAACTTAAAGCTCGAATAAGGCATGAGGTTAGATTAATAGAGCCCCAGGTAATCCATAACGTTTTGGAAGAATTCAAAGATCGACTTGCATATTGCCAGGAAGTTGGTGGCGGTCAATTTTAACATTTATTAAAATAAAATTTAATATAGTATATGTAAATATTATAGACTAAATAGATGTAAAGAGTTCATTTTTAATTGTAGTTTTCGTACCAGAAAAAATGTCAATATATCGAAAATCGGTGATTTTGAAGATATGGTATATGTTATACAAAAAGTGTAGAATGTATCGTAGAATTTAAAAATAATATAATATACAGGGTGTTCTATTTAAAAAAATTAATGTTGACGGTATATGTTCTTCTTGAGACAACCTGTATACACATTTCTTATGTCAAAGAATTTGCAATTAAAAATAATAATTGACATGTCCAAGCGTTTTTCCAGAAAATAATCACCTGAATTTTAAACGAATTTATTCCAACCTTTTTGAGCTCACTTTATAAATAATTTTCAAAATAAATGAAATAGGCAAAGTCTATTTTGGCGAATTCTAGCCGTCCTGCTACACTTATTATACGTAACCGAAGATAGGCTCATATAATTGATATATGATATATTAGGACCTATGCCCTATGCCATGGTCAAAAAGGTTTAGTAACTCCTTTAGTAAGTCCTTTCCTATCGAACCTAAATGCGACTCTAATTAAAACTTTTTGAATGTTAGGTCATTTTGTGGCAACATGATTTCAATTTTTTTGTTCTTGTCCTTTTAGATCTATGACCAAAACCATTTATTACTCATTAATAGGTGCCATAAAATAAAATAATTTTGGCAGATACAAAAAAATTGTAAAGTTTCTAAGATATTATGCAAAAGGATATTTTTTTGAGCCACCTTATATGCCGATAAACGTACATTTTATATTCCTTTTTATGTTGATGATACAGTCATTCTAGAATTTTTATTTTATTTGTCCATCATTGAACTGAATTAATAACTAATTAATTTTATAAAGTATGGTAGTATATCAAAAATGCTAGAATCTGTCAGGACATTATGTCAAAAGACTTTGTATAGGTTTAAAGGAATATATTTTGCGAATACTCTGTACCTCTTTGCTAATCGAAAATGAAAATATTAGTTCACATTGCCGGCCGCGCCGTGTTATTTTATTGAATCCAGTAATCAAAATAAGCAGTCCACAAATTCAAGTAACAATGCCGAAGAATATAATAATATTACAATGATTTGCTTGCGTTGCTTCGCAGCCGGTAAGACGACAACACTATGGACGTGCAATCGGTAAAGCCCGGCCGCTTAACGAAGCTTTGAAAACCGGGATCCATCGAGAGGTCGAATTATTAACGTTACATCGGACTTCTATTGCGTAGTTATAATTTTCTTTCATTGTGGTCATTAAATTTCAACAAAAAGTAAAAACGTTACTGGTAAAATGTATTTTTTAAAAAATCAGGGAACTTTTAGATTCGGAAGGAGTATATCAAGAAGCATTAAAAATAGCAATTGAATCGTATGGAAAAACATGTACAACTGAATTGATTCGCATGGTCACTGGATGTACTGAAAGCAGAGTTGCAAAAACTGTAATTGAAACGCTTGAGCTGGATACAACACCTGAGGAATTTTTAAAAAGATTTATAGATAAGGCAACCGAAAAATTAGGTGACCTGGATTTACGACCCGGTAATTTTTGTCAAGATTACCCAAACAAAAAATTGTTAAATTATTGGACTCTTGATAGTATCTAACGCGCGCCGCATCCAGTATACCTACTATAATAATAATAATAATATCAGTAATAATGCTGTGCTGTAATATTATGTAATGCTGGCGTGCCGTCACAAAAGCTGAATTCGCCTTACCCATCCCTCTCTGGACGAGGCTAACATTATTATGTTAATTTGATTAAAGTTAATTTATATTGCAGGTGCAGAAAGACTCGTTAAACATTTGTACTACAGTAAGATACCTATAGCAGTTGCAACCTCTTCACAAATCACAGCATTTGAAATGAAAACTAAAAAATTTGACTATCTGTTCAACCTATTCAGTCATATTGTATGCGGAGGCACCGACCCCGAAGTCAAAGCTAGTAAACCGGCACCGGACATATTCCTAATATGTGCTTCACGGTTCCCCGACTCTCCGGATCCATCCAAGTGCCTTGTATTTGAAGACTCGGCTAATGGTGTGAACGGAGCAATTGCTGCTGGAATGCAAGTGGTCATGACCCCTGAGGAAAGTGTTCCTTATGAAATATGGAAGGCAGCAACACTTAGAATTGATACGTTCGAGTATATGTTACCTCAATTATTTGGACTGCCACCTTTCCCACCAGATAAAGCATCACCAGTTTTTAAAGAAAATGTGAAACCACCAACTGAAGACACTATACTAGCTAAATTTAAAGAAGATGTTTAGTTAGATAGCACATAATTACCTAGTCCAAGTATATAGGGGGAATCCTCAGATTTAATTTTATTATACAGTTATATCAATATGTAATTACAAACTTCACAACTACTTACTTCTTATAGTATAAAATTTTAAGCTTTACACAAAATTTCATTTTTGATTTATTTTTGTTGCTTATTACTTATTAAACTGGGACATTTAAAAATATATTTTCATTACATAAAATATGTATACAGCAACTACCTCAGCTCCACTCACCGCTTTGGTGTAAATACGTCTGACCGCTACCGTGTTCACGTCGGTGTGTGTAGGCCACACATGTAATACTTGATGTGGATGGAACCCTTCTAGATAGGTTAATTTTACAACTTTTAAATACTATGTTGGTTCTCGAAATCTATGGCTGTTGTAAGGTGCATCCATTTATTTAAATATTGAAGGAGGCAATACTTAAACTTTATACTTTAGAGTATATGCATATATGCTACCCCATTTATTTGGACTAGCACCTTCTTCACCAGATAAATCATCATCGGCGTTTGAAGACAATGTGAAGCCACAGACTGAAAACACCGAGTTAGAGAGCACATAGGTAGCTTTAGTTTTTATATAGGGGTAGTTTCCATATATAAGACAGATGCAACCAAATCTGATGTAATTTTATTACATATATAATTTCAACAGTGTAAAATTCTTGAGTAGTTTTTTTTATATAGAATAATTAAACTTGATTTATTAAGCTAAAATTGAATAGCAATATTTACAGGGGCTGTTCTTTGCACTGTGGTTTACACGCGGTAAGCAAAAGAAAGAACAATTAATAAGAAATGATGATAACATACTTTTATTTACATACTTTATGCCTACGATAATAAATTTCCATTACAATTGCTCCTAGTTTCCTATTGACTTGACAGTTGCTAACACATCTGTAGCTGACAGATCTTTTAAAGCAACAACTTTCTCCTTTCCATGTTCTAAAATCAAATAAATTACCTTGGAATTGAAAAGATGGGTCGTTACAATGAAAAAAAATGTATTAGTTTGGGGCACATCAGATGTTTCTACACCATCAGATACTAGTTAGCCTAACTTGGTGTTTACTTACCAAATCGGGCCCATAATTTGGGTTCAACTCCGGAACACTCCCGAATCAGTACTGGAAACTTGGGGTTATTGGATTTCAGCTCAACATAGTATTTTTCAACAAATTCTCTACAAAATTCGAAATTACATAACCTACCTCAGAAAATACTAGACAGCTTTTACCTTACTCCTTTACTTGCAGGGCTTGTCTGACATAAATGTAGCCTTAATTCTTTTAGAGCTCCCGAAAATTTAATCACCGCCGACATTACTTTATTTAAGGAAAGATTTTTTAATTTTCTTTTTTTGAACCTCTCTAACCTCTCTTCGATGTCATCTGTCAAAATGTCAAAATAAAAATATGTCAATGTTTACACCACAGAACTCAAACATTTCTTTACACTTTGTCCTTACTCTGATCACCATCCATATCCTAAAGTCCCCCATATCCATGTTGGAAGCGACGCTTGTAGAAACCAACAGAACCAACCACTTCAACAATAAAGCTAAGGAACAATTTAGAAAATTTCTTTATCTACTTTCATTTAGTAATATGAATTTTACAGTTCTGTAAATCGTTTTGTAAGGGCATCTATTACAGCACTAGTGCTGTAATAGATGCCATTACAGCACTAGTGCTGTAATAGATGCCCTTACAAAACGATTTTTAATAGCAGGTGCATTTTTATTTTTAAAAATGCCTTTTGCCAAATATTTTTATTCATAGATGAAAGTAGATAAAATTTTGTACAATATTCTTGTTGTAAATTCATATAACTACACTCGATGTTTGATTAAACTCGGCTGACGCCTCGTTTAACAACTTTAACATCTCGTGTTGTAATATGAATCTTTACAACACTTATATCGTAATAGATATTTACGATATAAGTGTTGTAAAGATTCATATTACAACACGAGATGTTAAAGTTGTTAAACGAGGCGTCAGCCGAGTTTAATCAAACATCGAGTGTAGTTATATGAATTTACAACAAGAATATTGTACAAAATTTTATCTACTTTCATCTATGAATAAAAATATTTGGCAAAAGGCATTTTTAAAAATAAAAATGCACCTGCTATTAAAAATCGTTTTGTAAGGGCATCTATTACAGCACTAGTGCTGTAATGGCATCTATTACAGCACTAGTGCTGTAATAGATGCCCTTACAAAACGATTTACAGAACTGTAAAATTCATATTACTAAATGAAAGTAGATAATCTATTACGGGTCTCTTTTACAGTGTGTAGTTATCTATAAACTATGGGCTAGTCCAAAATATATTTATTTAACCTGGTTACCTCCAAACTGCCTTAACTTAGGTTTAACCTTAACCAATGGATAGATTACGTTACCATAATCCAAGGAATAAACATAAATTTGAACGTTTGAACTGAAAATTGGCAATATGCCCATAGTCTTAGATGATTCTTTACTTCATATTAACTTCTCCATTGAAACGAACCATTTTCAATCGTCGATAAACTTAAGATTAAATTTTGGTTTAAGTAACCACTTAAAAAATAACATATACAGACGACCCTAAATTATTGCATGGTGTAATATGTAAAAATAATAATTCTAAACATATCTTAGCTAAACTAAACATAATTGTTGCACGGCAAATGGAGACAAATGCGTTTCCCAAAAAAATAATATTTTTATTTACAACAACGTTATGTATTTAGCAGCTTGTACCCAAGACTCGTGATTTTTATTAAATATTTTATCAGCTACAGGAGACTGAGAGTATAATGCGGTAACTGCCGATGCCAGGCCCACTGAAAAACACCTTTCTTCGGTTAAATTATCTAAAAGGGCTGTAATGAAACCACTTGCAAAACAATCTCCTGCTCCACTCACATTTACAAGCTTTTCTTTCTCTTGAACGGGATAATGCCGAACTCGTATGTCCTCGGATTTGACATTTTTAAGAAAGGGTTCTGTTGCAAGTCCTTTTCTCGCTATTACGATTCCTTGTGGACCAAGGGTCACAATAACATTTTCAATTAAGCTAGCAAGACTTTTGGCGATTAGAGACGCTTCTTCTACTCTATCGTTAAAATTCTCGTTGGTTCTGATTTGTAATTGTGCTGCAATTTGCTTAAGTTCACTTAGATTGGGTGTTATAAATTTAATCGCTCGCCAATGTGCAGTTTTAAATGGTTTTCTGGCTATGGTGATATCAGTTGGTTCATAAAAAACTGAAAAGAAAAAGATAATTGTAGGTAATTAAAATACAATCAAGTAAGAAAATTATAAAATAATTATATTGTACAAATCGAAATGTTTCGTGTTTTTATTGGGCAAGGAAACGCTGACATACTGTCTTCAAATTTTTGATTTTCGAATATTCGGAGTTGGACGGACGCGGGCAGATCTTTTTACCATCGCGCTACGGCCGATTCGCGAGTCTATGAACCATAGGAGGAACATAGTAGCAGTTCAGGATTGCCACACAAATCACAATAATTATTTTTTGAAAAGTAGTTACTGCAACATTTTAGGGGATTTTCCGTTTAATTATAATTTTTCCGTTTCCCTAAATTTGTGTTTTGTTTTTGTTTTGACGTTGACGGCTGACGGATTTTCCATTTTTTACTGATAAAAAAATTCCAAAACCAAAATGACTTTGAAAACGAAAACAGGGATTTGTGCAATTGTGGTAACAGTAACTGCCTTTTTATTTATTCTTTTGGCTTTTGTTACTCCATATTGGTTAGTGAATGATGGAACGATTGCAGCTCCAAGCTTTGAAAAAATTGGTGAGTAATCCTTCTTGCATGCATTACAAATTTGGTAAAATAAACTAGGTACCTATATAGTTAATTGCTGGCATTATGGGAACAGTGAGTAAATATAATAGAAAATTTAAAATAGTATGGAAATGCTATAATATGTTTACTTGCTGCCATGAAAAGCTTGTGCTAAGAACCCATACTATCCTTATAATAAATACTTAGTATTAAAAACCAAAAATTGTACTTCGAGGCACTAGGTATAATTTCTACAAACTGCTGAGTGCACAACTTATTGCAACACTCTATGCAAAATGCATGTCCTTGGTGTAAAATTCAAAGAAAATTAATACACCTGATTTTCGTCACTAGACTAGGTTTGCATTGTTTTTTGCAGGGCTTTGGGAGGTCTGTCTACACAACTTTGAGGATTTTCGCCATCATTATGACTATAAGTTTACAGGATGCTGGTGGGTGTTTGAAGAAGAATATTACATCATCGATGACTTCCTTTTACCAGGATTCTTCATCACCACACAATTCTTTTTCACCCTCTGTATGACATTGGTCCTTGTAGCCGCATTTTTAACCTGGATGTACTGCTTCTGTAGCAGAGATCATGACAAATATCTTTTATTGTTATTAAGCAACGGGTCGAATTTAATTTTAGGTGGTATTTGTGGTTTAATAGCAGTTTTAATTTTTGGTTTTAACGGTGACAACCGTGACTGGATGCCCTATTGGCAGCACAATGATTTAGGATGGTCCTATGGCTTTGCGTGTATCGGGTCGCTTCTTTTACTTCCTGCAGGAACACTGTTTCTTGTAGAGGCGCGAAGGGCTAAGTATAGGAGGTTACAGGGTTCAGCCCCACAATCACATTATAGCATTGAAGTTCAGAAGCCTGGACCTCACCATACCGATATCTAAAGTAAGTTGTAATAGACTAGATATATGTGTTTTTCTCACAGCATTTAAAATCAGTTTTGTGACATGAATTTATATTTTTCGCAAGTTAAGCAATAAGGGTCCAGTCTTAGACTCTTCCTTAGACTCATGTGCTGTTGAATCTTTAGTTTCTGAGTAATCAATTTTTCAGTTTTATTTAAAATGTTGGATAAAGATTATATTACACACTAAATACCTAAGCAAATCAATTATTTCCTTTTTAAATCAAATTGAACAAGGATGCTTTTTAAAAATTTAATCTAATATGGAATGGTAAATGTCAAAGGGATGTATAACATATTATTTTATGTTTTTTAAATAATTTATTTCATAATACTACCTACTTACTCCCTTTCAATATTTCTTTCAATATTTATGTGCAAAGATCATATTACTGAAAAATTACCTGTGTCTATTTTAAAATAATAACATTTCTATTACCTACATTTTTATGTAATTAGTCATAAGTCCAATGAATTTAAATTGAATTTTATTTATTGTGTAGTGGATGGTGTGTACTCGAATTATTGTAACTCGAATTTTAATAATAGCACAAATATATTTTTTATACATGGTGACGGTTGACGACGTATTAGACGTTCATGGAGAACCAGTCAGTAGGGAGGTCCACAAATTTCGTTTTTTTTTTGTATTAAAGGACATAGGTACGAGGTAGGTGCTCTATACTCTATCCAGCTTAAATATTTTCGGACATGCGGTGTTGTCCCTTCCACTAGAAAGTTGTAGCAACTTGATATTGTAAGCAGAACACAAAACTGTAGCAATTATTCTGAGAATAAAGATATTCGGACGTGAAAGTACCGGGCGTTAAGGTTTACAGAATGTTGGGTTTTTTGCGTAGAAACTATAACCATATCTATGAGGTTTCCGACATAAAATGTCTCTACAATTCGCTTGTTCTCTATATCTTGGAATATAGTAGTATAGTGTGGTCGCCATTATACAAGTGTCATGCAAATCGTCTAGAAGCGGTCCAGAACAGATATGCTAAGTTTCTTCTGTGTAAGCATAGATTCCCGTATAGAAATTTACCGTAAAGTACTAGGATACAGCTAGTTGGATTGGACAGTCTCGAGACTCGACGAAAGAATGCCATGGTGCTCTTTTTGCATAAAATTGGCAATGGCAAGGTCGGATATGCTGAGTTGCTTTACAGTATTGATTTTCGCGTCCCACAGAGACATACCCGAAGTAGACAGCCCTTTCAGGAACCACCTCACCGAACTAATTATCGGGTTTTAAAGCTGTATGGGTAGATTAGTGAAAAATTATAACTCCAATTTCCTGGACTATGACTTATTTCATCAGTCATTCGAAACTTTTAAGAAAAACATTCTAAAATCTTAATTTTTTAATCCTTTGTGTTCCTGTGGCATTTTATTTATTTTTGTTTTTTTTTTTTATGTAAGTATTGGAACTTTGTTTATTTTTCTTTTTAAAAATTATTATACCATTTAGAGATAGATTTTTCTATAGAGTCTTGTGTAAATAAATAAATTTACCCCTTTTTACAATCTAGTGGTTTCTTAAAAACTTTCCTTATTATTTCCTAATACCTACCTATCTGTTGCCGTTATTTTTTAATTTAACCGTGATTTGTATACTTAAAAAAATGTCAAAAATCAGATTTTTTCGAAAGTAACATCCTGTATATTTTTACTGACCCTAATCAATTCGATTTTTAACCGTAATGAAGAAGAGTTGTTACATCAGATCTACCAAGATCTAGATCCAAATGAAATTGGATTTGCCACAACGAGTGCAGTCAACAAGCGCAGTTTGTTGCGATTTGTTCCAACATTAAACGCGTCAAAAAGCAATAATAATTAAAACCCCTAAAATACTTATAATAATAATAATGATCTTTATTTCAAGTTATATCAACAAACGTTATAGGATACAATCCCAAAAAATTTCAAACACAAACGAAATAGCGTTAAGATAAAGCAACAGTTCTTAGTTATTAATATATTTTAAGTTCACAAAGAAATCATTAATTCTATATGGCTTCAAATTAATTAACAAATGTTTAATTGAGTTTTTGGTTTGAAATACTTTTTATGTTATTGGGCAAATGGCTGAAGAATCTACAGCACATGTAATAAGGATTTCCTTACGATAGTGTTAGCCTATGAATTGGATAATTAATATTTAAAGTTCTAGTGTTATATGATGCATGATATGCTTGCACTTTGAAAAGTGTTCGGTATTTTAACAAGAACGTTGCACATTCTATCACGATACCCTCAAAGTATATGATACCAGCTCACTCTTGAAGATGCCTTTCTCTAAACTTCATTCTTTAAATTAATCTTAATATACTTTTTGCAAAACAAAAACCGACGCACAACATACCCTTCGAGTAACGTCAGTTATCGACAGTGTTGCCAGCTTGTAACCAAAACATCCAAGTGAGGGAATTACAGTTTTTTTTTTCATAGAAACAAGATAAATATACAAAAATTTTACAAAAGTTTATATATTTGTTTACTGCATAATAGGGTGGAGCGAAAAAGAATAAAATTGGAAATTGCAAGTCGCGCGCATACCAATAGTTTTATATACATCTAAAAGTAATGTATATAAAATTTTAATAAAATCGGTAAATATTTAGAAGTGCCCCCGTGACCTTGAAAATCAGAAATAAGGGTCATTTTTCGATTTTCAATATTTTTTAAATTGGTAATTATGATTTTTTTATGACTTGTTGTGGATGTGGGAATGTGTACACAAACATTTTTCCATTAAAATATTTTTTTGTTCGCTCAAAACTACACTGCTCAAAAAAATTAAAGGAACACTTTTGGATAACCCTGTAACTTATTAAGTGATAGTTATATACAGATGAACATTTATATTCTGAAAGACTCATACCTTCTTCTAATAAATCGATTAATAGAACTTTAAACTAATCCTTTATTCGTAAACTAAGATTAACAATTATAAAAAAAGTGCGAATAACAAAATAAAAAGAAAAAATTTTTTAAAGGCAATGTTCCGCTATCTAAAAACCAATGTGTTTTAGTATTGCGTATGCCCTCCAGCAGCACGAATTACTTCTTGGCATCTTCTTGGCATACTTCTCACGAGCCTTCGAATGTCTTCCTGTGGTATACTGTCCCACTCTTCGACTAGGGCTTCTGTTAGTTGCTGAAGGGTTTGAGGTGGATTTGGACGACGTCGAATACGTCTGTCCAATATATCCCATAAGTGTTCAATTGGATTAAGGTCAGGGCTTATCGCTGGCCAATCCATTTTACGAATTTCATGCTCGTTAAGAAAATCTATAGAAATCGCAGCAGTATGAGCCCTTGCATTATCCTGCATGAAAAGAAAATCAGGACCTATACCATATGCTGCAGGAATAACGTGATCTGACAGAATGATATCAATATATCTTGCAGCTGTAAGACTTCCTGGTATCACTACAAGATCGGTTTTTTCCTCCAAACTTATTCCACCCCAGACCATTACCGAACCATCTCCAAATCTGGATACCTCTTGTACAGTAGCAGCGGAGTATCGTTCATTGGGACGTCTGTATACACGCACCCGACCATCACAACGAGTAAGACGAAATCTTGATTCGTCTGTAAAAAGTACTGGTTTCCATTGTCGAAGTTGCCATCCCAAATGATCACGAGCAAAGTTTAATCGCATAGTTTTATGATGTCGAGTTAAAACAGGTTTTCGTACCGGTCTTCTAGGTTTTAAATCTGCTTCTCGTAACCTGTTTCTGACAGTCTGGTCAGAAATGGTTACCTGATGAGCCATCAAAAGTGTACTTTGAAGGTCCTTTGCTGTCGCTATTCGTTTTCGCAAAGAAGAAACTACTAAATATCGGTCCTGAATTTGTGTAGTTTTTCGCTTTCGACCTTGTCCGGTTCGTCTTTTATATCGTCCAGTCTCTCTATAGCGATCATACACACGTTTGATGACTGACGGACTGCGATTAACATTTCTTGCTACTTGTCGAATTTTTACACCATTTTCAATTAAAGCTATGGCACGAGCGACTTCTATCTCGCTAAGATCTCTCATTTTGACAGATAATGAATTTAACAACTACAAACTGTCATGCCGTTGCCCGGTGAAGCTCTCTAAGCCTGCCTCAACATAAAACCTAAATGTGAATATTTTCATAATCACTTTATTTTTTGTACTTGCTGTGGAAAATTAAACTTAACTCGAATAAATGAGCATAATCACGTTTATTTTTTAACACATCACTAAAATAAGATGCAAATCGATTATGAAAATATAATTTTCATTTGTTAATAACAGCCAAGCCAAGAAGTTATAGGGTTATCCAAAAGTGTTCCTTTAATTTTTTTGAGCAGTGTACTTTTTGTCCTTAGAATCTTCATTTGCACGATATTAAACGTTTTTGGGTAGTTTCCATCGAACAGAAAAATATTTTATTGGAAAAATGTTTGTGTACACATTCCCACATCCACAACAAGTTATAAAAAAATCATAATTACCAATTTAAAAAATATTGAAAATCGAAAAATTACCCTTTTTTCTGATTTTCAAGGTCACAGGGGCACTTCTAAATATTTACCCATTTTATTATAATTTTATATACATTACTTTTAGATGTATATAAAACTATTGGTATGCGCGCGACTTGCAATTTCCAATTTTATTCTTTTTCGCTCCACCCTGCTACTGCATAATACCTTTTACCATCAACTTTAGTAGATCTAACACTTCTTTTATTTTTATCTTGCCAAGATCAACCATTCTGAAAAATCCATGTTTCATCCAAGAAAACGAGTTGGTACAAGAATGCTTCTTTTTCTTTCATATATTCTTTCAAAAATACCAATGGTTTGAAAGCTACATGGGAAAGTTCCATAAGCCCTCGCCTCAGTTAATCTTTTTACCGTCCGATGCCTATTTTCTTGAAGAGGCCTCTTAAAGAGCGACAACCATCAAACAGTTCTCTGTCTTTTAATTTCTAACTTAAAGTGGTCAAAGTTAAAAAATAAAATATATAGACCTTAACATACTCTTTAAATTTACTTCTCTGTACTGCTGTCAAGGGTAACAATGGGCTATTGTTGTTAAGTTCTTTCCGAAAATAGCTTCTTAGAGAAGCTAGTAGCTCTTTGCACTGACTATTCAAATGCTTCGGCATTTTTCACAAATAGTAAACAACGTAATCGACAGAGATATGTATGTGCACTTATATTTTTCTTTTTAGAACAGTTTTTTAATGCTATTTATGAAAAGCTCTGGAGTTTTGGTTAAAAAATAGACGCACAACAACACGGAACCACAAAACAATTAAGGTTAGTTGGCTCCACCGCACCGTTCACAATTCTGTTGCCAACTGTCGGCCAATAAAATTGAAATTATATTAATTTTTACAAGCTTAAATAAACAAAATATTTGCTATAAGTGGGTTCGTATCAAAGAAGAATACTTTAAGTTTGTAGTAAATTCAATATGCGCATTAAGTTTTAATATTTTTTGCCCAAATTTAATTTCCTCGTGTTTTTTTACGGATTTACTATTATCAGCTGATTGATGACGTGCATCGGTTTTTGTTTTGCATCAACTATACACGTTTTTGAACTACAAACAATTTTTCAAATAAAGCATTTTTCCCCCAAAATATTATGCCATACTTAGTAACAGATTCAAAATTTGCAAAATAGATAATTATCTTTTGTAATATTTCATTTAGATATCTACCAGCAATTTTTAATCCATAACATACAGAATATAATTTATTAATGTGCTCAGACCAATCCAAAAACTCGTCTACAGTCTACAGTGATCCCTAACATCCAGTTGTTCATTGTCTAATAATATGTGGTGAGGTATTTCTAGTGTACACTGCTGTATGAATGAGTAACATTGGTTTTTCTTTATTCAAAACAAGTTTATTCGAGCTAAACCACTCAGTTACTTTAGTTATTAACTCTCCACCTTTGTTAACAATATCGGATATCCCTTACAATATTGCTACCTACAATCATGTTTGTATCGTCAGCGTAACACGTTATTTCATTTTGGGAATGGTTTCCTATTAGAGTACAAATCATTTACAAATATTTTCAATAAAATAGGACCTGCAATACTCCCCTGAGCAATGCTAATTTGTTTTCTTTAACATCAGATACATATGTACGACCATTCTTAATTATTTTGACACATTGTCTTCTTTCAGACAAGTAGGACCCAAGCAATAATGTTTCTTATTTTCATTAACTGTATTTGGTTTTATATACTATTTTATTGACGTGTGGAAATGAAGATTATGTAATAGCATAAATAAAGTATCAGTTTAACCTCAAAGCGTTTCCTCTCACACCATACAATTCCAATTTCTTAATCAATAACTTCTTACAGTGGCGGCTCGTGGCCCATTCTACAGGAGAGCTACCGGCGGCTATTTTTGGGATGTCGATAAAAATAGGCACCAGAGGTAAAGTAAAATATGGACAATAACTAATATATTTATAAATAGGGATGTTCATTTTATTTTCCCGTTGTTTGTCCGTTGTACTGGGGGCTGCAGCCCTGCAGCCCTTACGGCAGAGCCGCCACTGGCTTCTTATCAATACAATCATATGCTTTTGATAGATCCAGGCAGACTCCCATAGCGAGACCTTGCCCCTTCAAATATTGGACTACCACTGAAAAATTGCCGTTCGAGTGGATTTACCCGTTGTATAATCGTATTAATGGACATTAAGCAAATTATATTTATTAAAAAACCCAATAATCGTTTACACATTGCTATTTTAAATAATTTAGAAAAACTTGGCAATTGGCAATAATTAAACACAATATAGACACTGGCATCGTGGCCAATCTAATTTCATTTGGATCTAGACAAAGTTTATTTCAATACATTTTTTCAAGTAACCCAGTTAACTGAATTTTTAGACCACTCTGTATATTGCAACTAGGATTTGCCCATAGCGTTAAAACCGTTCGAGTATATCTCGAAAATGGCAAGAGATAGGTACGGGAAAATAATAAGGAAAGTCGTTAAGATTCTACTAGACATTGTAAAAAAGGTTGAAATTTGTAGTAGAAGCGGCAGTCGAGACTATTAAAACGTATGCAAAAAAACGTCTAATACGTTACCGCCAATCATCACCCTGTTAATAAGATCATACGTTATTAAAGTGTAACAAACCTAACAATAAATGTATGACTTTTATATTATACAAGGCTGTCGGGAAATGATGAGTAAAAAACTTGGGGGGATAATTCTGCTCGAAAAGTGAATTGTAGTATAATATTTGCAGAATTATACCGTTGACTCTTACTGCCATAAATAATCTACCTGATTAAATCCTATTGTATACGCCTCAACCTCTTCAAAGCTGAATAAATGGGATCAGGGTCGGCTTGAAAATGTACCTACACCACATGATTTATTTTTATAATTTAAAATAAATAGACAGGTATTTTTAGTTTTAGAAATAATGTAAAATAATGATAACAATTAATGATAATTGAAAATAATAAAATTTCAAAGTATAACTATTAGGATAACAAGTAAAATAAAAATTAATTAAATTCTTAAAAGCTATTGACAATTTATTCAAAATTTAACTCTGTATCACTATCACTATCTTCATCTAAGCCTAAACTTATAATTAAGGGTTGAACATTTGTAATCATACAATTGTAAGAATTTCCCACCTTACGTACATGCTGTACACAGTTTTTCCAGCTGTCTGCAGAAATTTTTCTTACTTCGTTTTTAATTAATTCTACTACAGATGCATTTAATGTAGGAGAAATATTATTTCTCCTAATATTGGATTTGAATTGGTGCCATATTAGCTCAATAGGATTGAATATACAATAGTATGGAGAAAGACGCAACACTGTATGTCCATTTTCTGCTGCAAGTTTGTCACACTCGTATTCCTTATTTATTTTAAAAGCTTTTAATACTTCTAGCAGTTCTCGTTTTTTGTAAATTTCTTCATTATATAAATCATTTTCAATCATAAAATTTTGAATTTCTGCTTTTGTATTATTAGAATTGGGAATGATTTTTGCTTGCCGACTATGATAACTAGCATTGTCCATTACAATGACGCTATTTTCAGGTATATTTTTAAGGAGTTTATGTTTAAACCAATCTTCAAAAAGTTGTGCGTCGGTATCTTGATGGTAATCTAAAGAAGAATCTGCTATGTTTTTAGCTGAAAGCAACAGACAATTTGGAACAAACCCGTTCTCTGAACCAGCATGTAATATTGTGATTATTTTGCCTTTATTTGATGGTGCCTTGGTTTGACAATTTTTGGAAGAATCATCCCAACCTTTTCTTGGAGTGTCATGGGTATCGAACCATGTTTCGTCAAGGTAAATAATTGGACGATTTTTTTCTCTAAATTGTTTAACAGCTGTTAAATATTTAAGTCTCCATTCCCGTAAACGTTGAGATTCCATTAATGTTTGTCTTTTATTAATGCTTCGGTATTTAAAACCCATTTTATGCAATATTTTCCTAAGACTTGAAAGGCTACAAGAGATATTTGTTTCGTCTTTAATCAGCCGCTCTTTGAGGGAAATCAAAGTGGGTACAGTTTGTGCCTCATACATTTGGTAAATCTTTCTTCTTAACAAATCCATGTCATTTTCGTCAATGCTTCTAAATGTGCCAAAATCACTCCGATTTTTTCTAGGATTAACAGGTTTAAGTACTATGTCTCTTACCGAAGATAAAAGAGTTTTTGTCAAAGTAGACGTCTCTGCTAAAGCATCCATCGAATTAAAATTTCTACTGAACAAAGATTGATACACATTTTTAATTATTACCTCTACTCGAAAAGGTTTTAAAATTTGGGATTTCCTTATTTATTTTATGGTCAAAGGGATAATGAGGGTTTTATTGCAGTCTAAAGATCAACGATATAATTCTACAAATACTATACAAGTTCCCATAACATCATTTCGAGAACTTATAAATAACAAAAGTACAAGTAGTCAAAATTTATTTTTTTTTAAATTATTTTGCTAGTTCGCGGATTCTCTTTAAATTTGGCTTATTTCTAAAGTCATAAACACACACAGAAACAATATTTAAGTAAATTTTTAAGAAGCTTTTATAGTGTTCTTACAGCTCAACTTTTTGATAAATATTCAACTTAAAGAATACATAGGTATTTGAAAGAATTGTCTTATTTATAACAGATATATTTGTTGCTATATATTTTTGGACCCCACTAGGTATTAAATCTCACTTAAAAAGATATTTAATGGTATTATTCATAGGCTATTCTATGTTAATGTTAATTTTATTACCTTAAGTTAATGTTAAGTTTAAACTGTGTAAAGTTAATTTGTTTTTAGTTGCTTTTCCGTCCATAACAAAAATTTGTGCTTTAAACGCTTAGGTAGCTAATATTTTTATACTAACAATAGAATCTATTGTCTTTACACGAAATGTACAGATCTATTGTAATAAAGGATTTTTTTTAAATGGTGTGAATTTATTTACCTACTTGTTAATAAAATAAGTTCAAGAATACGTATTGTTTGTAGTCCTTGAGATTGGTGGTATATGGTACCAATTAGGTTGTTTTGTGTGCTCATTGTTTCTGTTATGGGTTCTTTATACTTAAAGAGTCAAAAAACTTTTTCTAAAATGAAATGTCTTTTTTGGTTTTCCTGTAAGACTAGACTTTTGTGGCTGGACTTAATTCATATTCAGAGGTAGCAGGATTTAAGTGAAATTTCTTTATTATGAATAAAGAAGAGTTATTGGGATATTTCCTGATATTTTCGAGGTTTTAATTTATAATAACTTATTACTTACCGGCCATACCGGGTAATGCATGGCTTAGATCCCATGTAAATTTTGAGGTGACTAAATATTGGATCCCCTGTACATTTTAGAGACAAATTGTATTATAATTTTTTGAAGAGGCCGATATAATAAAGCCATGTGCCAAGTTTAAACAAATTTTAATAAGCCAATCCTAACTTATTCACTTAAATGTGATGGCAAAATTAAGAAATTTTCATACTTTAGGTAATACAGCAGACACCAGCAAATTATTATTTGGCATTGGCAAAACGAAAAGTAGCGTCAGTGACAACATTTTTATTGAAGGCGCTTTAATTATAGCTAAATATGAGCTATTCCATTAAGGAAAAAGTAAGTGGTTATATACAGGACACAGTTTAAGAGCAGTGTCTGAAACGTTTTCAATAAAATGATTAGCACGAGGATTCTTGGGCAAGCCGTACCAAAACATCAAACCACAGTGTTGCGCACTTTAAAAAAACATACATATTTTCCTTACAAGTATGAAAAACATCAAGAGCTACGGCAAGGTGATGAAGAACGGAATTGTTTTGAAGTACTGGAAAGAGCAAATAATAATAATAGGGATTTTTTGAGAAATATTTGTTTTACTGATGAATGTACATTCACCCTCAACAACGCACCAAATGTTCAAAATTGCCGGTATTGGAGTGTTTTCAGATTTATTGCAAAAATTAACAACACACCAAAAAACTAATATGTAATACTGTTTATTTCTTGACAATGTAAAAAACCAAAAAAACAATTATGTAGGAGATGTTGAAAATACTCGCCGCGAACGTCTTGGCAACATCCTAATCTTAAATAGGAATTTCTTCTAACGTTACTGAACATGTCGAGCGTGACCGATCTAATAGCAAGCGTTAATCGTCTTAAGTCAGCTAAGTCGAGGGGTTTAGTTTTGTATACATTATTTTTGACATAACCCCATAGGAAGAAGTGTAATGGCGTCAGATCAGGGGATCGTGCTGGTCATTCCATCGATCCACGCCTCCCTATCCACCGATTTGAAAATACTCGGTTGAGGTACTGCCGGACATTGATTTGGTAATGGGGCGGTGCTCCATCTTGCTGAAACGATAATATATTCGCTGGAAGTTGTGGGTTTGATGGATCAGAATATAAGTTTGTCAAAGTTGGCAAGACATTATTTTGGAGCAGTGCTAAATAATTATCGCCATTTAAATTGCCATTAATGAAAAAGGGACCTATAATATGATCTCCAACAATTCCTGCCCAAACATTAACCTTTTCAGAATATTGCGAATGTTCTCTTCTTTCTACATTCATTCAGTGAGGATTTTCCCTAGACCAATAGCGGCAATTCTGACGATTAGCATGATCATGAAGTGTAAAGGTGCACTCATCAGAAAACAAAACATGTTCTAATTGGATCACATTGTTATCTAACATTGTCATCATTTGTTTACAAAAATACGTTATCCTATCAAAATCGTCTTCCATGAGCTCATGAGTCATGAGTAGGTATTATTTTATAGGGATACATTTTATTTTCTTGTAATGTTCGAATAATCGATGAATGGCAAACATCGAACATTGGGGCTGTTTTTCGACTAGAAGTATGCGGGTTTTCCTAAAACTCAAGCATAATATCTAATTTGGTATCATCACTTATTGCATTGGCAGCTACTTTTATCTGCTTTACATGTCCAAGCTGGCGAAACTGCTTTACTATTTTACTAATTGCCCTTTGAGTTATAGGCGGCAAATTTGTAAATTTTTCATGAAATAAGCGAGCAACTTCCATTTGTGTCCGTGTTTTATCTCCATAACCAATCATCTGTAGAATTGTTATTTTGTGCATTTCTGTTAAATAAACCATTTTTCTGATATGCAGTTAACGAAATTCAAACGACTATAACACTGACAACTATACTGTCATGCAGACAGAAAACAATTTGCTAAGGTCAGGCGTTTTAAACAAAAGTAAACAAAACTATTTATACCTTTTTCTTATATCATATCAGTAAAAACATTTGAACGTCTCCTACATTAATGTTTTTTTTGTACAACTGCCATTAAAAGTGACACTTTTAATGACAGTCAACAGTGTTAAAAGTGATTGTTTACGTGGAAGCGTGTTAAAAATATTTTTAACACTACATTTTCTTATGATGAAATCGAATAAAATTATAATAATAATTTTAGGAGTTCCAAAGTTGCTCTTCTTGCAGACTCTTCAATATCCATAGGAACAACCAAATCAACACTTATTAATTATTCCACTATCGACAACATATTAAGCAGTCAAGAACCAAAGACAAAAATTGGACAAGAACGCAATTATTTAAATGACATTTTCTTTTTTGTTTGTAAACAAGCATTTGTTAGTAACCATAGCGTTGGCAACGTTTGTCATTCACAACAACCTTGTGATTATTTGAATATTAAAATGCATTTCGAAGTTTAATGTCATTCCAAATTCTCCTATTTTATTATCGAAATAGGGCAGTTATACAAGAAACATTGTATGATATTTGTGTTAAAAGTAATTTTATTTTGTTCGTGAAATTGTTCAATTCGCTCCGCTACGCTCCGCTCATTTCACAAACTTTTTCACTTACAAAGTCGCAAAATAAAACATCACTTTTAACACTCACATCATAAATAACTATTTTGGTTTTTTTTAGATTATCAAGAAATAAACAGTATTACTTATTAGTTTTTTTAGTGTGTTGTTAATTTTTGCAATAAATGTGAAAACACTTAATATTTCCGAAACAGTTGAAGATAGGTACAGGATATTGTACATTAAAAAATATGTCTAGAATTTTCTGAATAATCCAAAAATTGAATAATATACAAGAAAGTTAGTTTTGGCCACTGTTACATGACACACCCTGTATAAAAAGATTTTATTGAACAAAATGCGCAACTAGAAATACCAATCGACGTGTCCGAGCGTTTTTCGGACACGCCCCCATGTATTTATTATCGAATTTATTCTATTTGGCTGATACACACTGTATACTCGGACCCAATATCCACAAAAAAATAAATGTTTGGGCGGGAATTGTAGGACATCACATTATTGGGCCATTTTTTATGGAAGGCAACCTGACAGCAGTAATGCGAAATAATGTTGATTAAACCCAGAAATTTAATACATTTGAAATTAAACATTAGAAATGAAATCAATGCTATCCCACGTCACCTTTTTCCAAATGGTATGTAAAAATTTGCTAATCCATCAGAAGAATGCATTGAGCGCAATGGCGATCATTTACGAAGCACTATATTTAAATCATAAAAACTCCCATCTTACTAGTTAGAAAATATGTATTATAGTCTATTTTTAAATAATGCGAAGTAATAAATCAATCAAAACCGTCTTCTCCATGGGCGTGCCGGCGTGCGAGATTTTTCGGAATGTATAGATTTAAATAGGCCTGAATTTTTAAATTGTGCAGAATTAGTACCAGTATCGACATTAAACTCAAGTTTTGTCTTCAAATATATATTTTAGTATTAAATTTTTTAAGGTTAAAATTATGTAGAGCCGTACCATTTACCTGGAATATTAGAAAGCCCTTTATCAAAACTAATTAGAGTCTAGGTACTTATTCCGTTTCTGCTCTAATCATTTTATTCTTTTTTTTTTGTACCTAATCCTGGTTACCTGTTTGCTAATTATGTGGTTATTATGCCTTTATGGGTGCCTCTATTGGAATAATACACCTATTTATATCTATAAATATCTACCATGGGTGTTTGTTTCTCAGTGAAACTAGTCAAAGTGTGAAATGTCAGTGTTTTTTAAATTAAATATGGCGAATTTTTAAGAATTGCTTAAACGCCCTAGAGTCGGTCCATGTATAGTAAATGAAGAAAAAATTAATTCTTAACTGTTACGATTATATTAAAAGTAAGAATGCGGATTTCAGTGTTGACAGTGCAGTGCAATTTACAGCAGATATGCTCAACGCTGGGAAAACAACAATATATAAACTTCTAAAGAAGAAAAAAGTGTTGGCGTCAAATCTCCAAAAACTTCTCTAGGACGACCAAAACTTGAGCTGAGAAATTCATAGTTTTTTTTTTTTTTTTAAATAAATTCCCACGCTGGACAAAGTTTTGACCTCAATCCGAAAAGACCAGGACTATCCATTTATGCGTAGAAATACGCTTTGAAAATTATTAAATAAAATGGGTTTTCGGTGGAAAAAACATAATAGGCAATCGTCTGTTGGAGAAAAAATTACTTAAGAAGCATCCGAAAAGCCAGAGAAGAAAACAAAAATATATTTTACCTAGACGAAACATGGCTAAATGAAGGCCACATTGTGACTTAATTTTCAAAGCAATCAAAAACCTGCCAGAAAACGCAGTAATGGACATTGTAGATATAGCCCAAGCCATTATAGAAAAGGGCTGCTTCCCAGACACTTGGAAACGGGCCAAAGTGGTGCTAATCCCTAAGACGGGCAAAGATCTGACGTTGGCAGACAGTTATAGACCAATAAGTCTATTATCTTGTCTTGGCAAAGTCATTGAAAAACTAATACTAAATCGGGTAACCGATTTTGTATTTAACAATGACGTTTTACCACCAGAGCAGTTCGGTTTTAGAGCTGCTCATTGCACGGTGCGCCAAACGACAAGACTGGCGACCAATATACTCAGAGGGTTTAACCACCACCAGTCAACAGGGGCAGTCTTTTTCGACGTCTCTAAGGCGTTTGATAAGGTCTGGCACGACGGACTTGTCTTAAAATTAATTAGATTAGGCATGCAAGACGCTCTAATCAGAGTTGTTATATCGTACCTTGAGGACAGAAAATTCGCGGTGACAACAGACAATACACTATCACAAACCAGGGTTGCACGAGCTGGGGTCCCGCAAGGGTCACCACTTGCTGCAATCCTATACAACATATACACAGCGGATATCCCGCACAATCAATTTACACAACTATACCTGTTCGCTGATGACACCGCGATTACTGCCACCTCAGGAGTGCCCTGGAGAGTACTTTTACGCTTGCAGCGCCATATCCTGCTTCTGCAGAATTGGCTGGATATATGGAAGATGCGACTTAATGAGGGGAAGACACAGGCCATATTTTTCTCAAAGGCGAGACTAAGACTGCCAGAAACAAGGGTAAAAGTAAATAATAAAGCCATAGAGTGGAGCCCTAAAGCGAGCTATCTTGGTCTCGTCTTTGACAAAAAGTTGTCCTGGAACGACAATGTCGAGACTAGACTTAAAAAAGCACACAGACAGATGGGTGCAGTGTATCCCCTACTCTGCGCCAAAAGCAAACTTAATTTAAAGACAAAGACAACAGTTTACAAGACCATAATTAGACCTGTACTGACATACGGTGTACCAACATGGTGCACCGTAAACAAGACAAGATACCAAAAACTACAGATACTACAAAACAAAGTAATGAGGATTATGACTAACGCACAAAGACACGTACCGACAGCTGTATTACACAGAGACCTAAAAATGGAAACAATTGCGGAACACAATACAAAATTAATAACTAAATACTTTGAAAGGACAGACTTATCGACAAATCCAATGATACAAAACTCACACATACGATCGACAATACACAACAAATTTAAATATCCGAAAGATTGGCTCCCACCCTAAAAACACAAAAACAAAAATAAGGATTAACAAAAACAATAGAGAAACAAAAAAAAAGTCATGAAAAGTACCAAAACAAAAAACTGATACAACACCAAAAAAAAAAAAAAACAACACGGAACAAAATAGCGAAAATAAGCAAGCAAATCAATGAAGAAAACAGAACAATGCAAGAAGATCATCGCAACAAAGAAATTCCAGTATAGTAGAAGAATAAGCACCAACAAATTTAAAAGAAGTAAAAACTCAAGAGAGCTGACTTAAGAGAAATACCAATACCAGCTAGACTTAATTTTGGCAGAATGAAAATATTAAAAGTTCAAGAAAAGCTTTTTTGGAAGGATTGCCACAGGATTAAGACCGCCATTTGGAAAAGGACATCCGCTTATCATAACCCATATTGGAAGTTCTAAGGGCTTCGTTAAAGGTACTCTACTGATGTTTCAATCTAAAAATACAGGAGACTATCACGAAGATGTGAATGCCGATGTCTTTGAAGAATGGCTGTGAAGTGCGTGGCGTAAAAGTGAAATAACAGAATGGCTAAGTTTAAGACAAATAGAATTTCCATTAGATTCCTTAAAAGAAAAACTATTGGTACTAGCCAATTTACATAAAAATGCATTCAAAAAATATGTAGTCGATGAAATCGCAAAGTTATGAGGAATTCTGTGCTCAGACTCCCTCTTTACCATTGCGAATTAAACCCTATCGAACTTATATGGGCTCAAATAAAGACAGATGTCGCCAGAGAAAACACTTCTTATAAAATGGTGGATTTGAAAAGGCTCTTTATTAATGAAGCTATGCATGGGTAAAATCAGTGCACAAAAGTGGAAAAAGCGTATCGATCAAGTGATAGAAGAAGAAGCCAAAATGTGGCCGGTAGATATAATAATCGAAGAAATGGTTGAACCGCTTATTATAAACGATGTTAATAAAAGTTCATCTACCGAATCGGACTATGATTAAGCCATAACGACAAAGTATTATTCGATTTTTGAAAATGCTTAGCTTGTAAGATTCTAAGTATATTATATTTTGTTTTTGTAATTATTTTATGTAGAATAGTACCACCCAATACTGGTTCATGTTCGTTCTTTAAATCAGTCGGGGACTATTAATTTCTAATTGTATACAGGAAAGCTTCTCAGCGGGACTTAGCATAGGTTTAATGCTGAATCTTCAAATTCGTAGCTTGTTGAGGTAGGAGGTAGGAGAGGTGGTAGCAGCAGAGAAGGGTGTTTTTTTTTTTAATTATTTTGTGTTCGTTCTCAGTCAGTTTATTGTGGTGGAGGGGGAAGGGGAGGCAGATGATTTGAGTGGGTTTGAGTGAATGTGTAATTGTATGATCAGCGGATTTGGGGAAACGTCTGTCCGTTTGTAGTAGTTGATAATAAGTTTGTCAATATGTTCAGCAATTGTCGGCATTTGTAGGTCATTATGTAGCGTATGTATTATCGTGAAGCGTGGAGCGTTTGTCATAATTCTGAGTATGTACTTTGTTCTGGAAGTACCACCCATTGTTATTTAAGAGTTAATACGATTTTTAAATGTTTTCATATGTAATAAATACCTACGAATAAAATATTTTTAATTTAAAAACGTCCCCTATACACGCTCCTGGCTAAGGGATTTCCCCAATAACAATGGTAAATCCTCAAATATAACAATAACTTGCGTTAAATTCGGGGTAAACCTACCTAAAGAATGTTTACTGTTTGGATCCTTTAATGTAAACACAATAGATTTTAAGGGATGGTGTTTAAATTGTTCTCGATACCCCGGTATGCGTTTTGCATATTTAATGAGCATTTATTATTTCGCGCCATATATAGTTTGTTTTATTATTCAAGTTAATACATTTTTATAAGCTGTTTAAATTGGGTAGTTCATTATTTTGCCGAACCCTGTATTATCTACTTTCAATCCATGGTTACACGAAAAATGAAGAAAAACCTATCTAATATTTCTGCAAGTACATATTAATTAAAATAAATCTGTGTACTTTGAACGCATCTCATGTCGCACCTATACTTGCATGCAGGAGTATTAGTTTATGGTCTGTTATACACTCATATTTTAATTGCAATTTAATTAATTCTCTAACTTGTTTGTTGTGATCATAAAGAAAAATTGATTATGCGTATTTTCTACCGGAAAAATCAAGATTTATAAATATGTGTCATATTATTCAATTCAATGCAGGTGACCGCGCCACTTGTAGATCCTTTGTATTTTACCTTTACCAGGACCGAACCTCTTGTTTTATTATCAACAAGCTGGATTTGTCAATTTGGAGGTAAAGGTTGAATTTTGGTTATTGAAAATATAATTTTGTTATTTCCTAATGCAATAATCATAATTATTATTTGACACTAATAAAATTATAAGTCCTTTAACAATTGTACTTTTAACACGTACGCACCATTAAGCCAAATACGGGCCTGTTCAAGGTAGGTTGGGTCATTAATGGTCGGTTGGATTTGTAATGTGCTTTGTAAGTTCCCAGCAAGGCAGCGGTGGCAGCAAAAGTTAAGTTTGTTTTCGTTGATGTTTATGCAGGCGTGGCCGCGTTACGTAGTTACGATATTGTGTATTTAAATGTTTAGTGTTTTAGTGTTTCTGCAATAAATCCATTTACCTAAAGGTCTTCCACATATGCCAAGTTCGTACAATAGGCTTTATATACAAGTTTTGCTAAGCCTTTTTATTCAGAGAAAGCTGTTATAAAAATCGAATACTGATGGTGGACAGATACGAGGAAGAAACGGTAAGAAAAACAATATAAATAATGATATAATTTACTTAATTTTAATAAGTCCATATAAAGCATACTTTCTTTCTGATACATAATATTATTATCATTTTTGGTCAGTACAAACATTGGCTAGGCCGACTGCGCAAAGTCAACTGGGGATATTTCATGTCAAAAACCTACCCCAACATTAGGTAGGATGCACGCAATTTATAAAAATTATATCAATTTTAAATTGTATGCGTATAGGTAGATACAGTATGTCCACGGATAGACTGTGGTGTAATGGATTAAAAATTTCACACATTTCAAGAAAATTGTTTTTGCCAAACGCTTTTACTTTAAAAAGAAAAACAAGATTGGCGTCAAACATTTCTTTTTATATGTACAGGGTCTTCCAACGAGGACTGAACAGGGGCTCATTTTTGAGCTTCCTTGTATTTAAAGAAAAATCCAAAATAGCCAATCGATGTACTTTTTCCTGCAGAATTCAAAAATGAAACCAAAAATTTATTTGAACCAGAAACAAAAGAGTTACGCTACGGATAAGGTGTTTTTTAAATGGAACATAGCTTTTTTTATACGATTTTTGGAACGAGTGATTTTTTTTTTGTCCGTTCTGATTAAAATATTTAGTATTGTGACAGCTATTTTTATTAAATTTTAATGTTTTATTCAGTATAATTTAACTTTAACCTGTTTGAAACATACACTAGGTAATAAAGGTATAATCACCTTTGAATCCTTCAAAGTCAAAAAATTTGACAAATTTACTATAATATTGCCGAAATGAAATATTCATTAGATGAGAGATTGCAGATTGTTATCTTGTTCTACAAATGCCAAGAAAATGCAAGAGAAGCAAGGAGAAGATTTATTGCAAATTTTCACAGAAATATATCCGTCAATACTATTCTAAGGATAAAGAACCTATTTGAGGAAAATAAAACATTACATGACAGAAAAAGAAATCCAGGAAGGAATAGAAATCGAGACCGTGCCATTGTGAATTATTTTCGACTGAATCCAACCAAATCAATTTCGGACGCAGTTCGGGACGTTCAATACGGCGGCGGTGTAAGACGCAGAAGAGTTACCCAAGGAACTGTTCACAGGACTTTAAGAAATCATAAATTTAAGTCTTATCATATCCTTCCACTTCAACATCTAACACCGGCACAAAAAGAACTTCGCTTCCAATTTGTTTCCCAAATTGTGATTCGGAAAGAAAACGAAGACCCTAATTTATTCAGAAATATCTTATGGACTGACGAAGCCACATTCACAACATCGGGGGTTTTCAATAGACATAATAATCATCACTGGGTCGTTGGAAATCCAAGAAAATTTCAGACAATTAAATTTCAAGGAAGGACTTCAATCCATGTTTGGTGTGGCATAAAAAATAATAGAATTTTGGGACCAATATTTTTTAACGGGACTTTAAATGGACAGAGATACCTACTACGAGTTCTTAGAGAACGAAATTGAGAACTTTTTGGAAGATTTACCACTGGAAGAATATCAAAATTTAATTTGTCAACATGATGGGGCCCCTCCGCATGCCGTGCGTGAGGTTACTCAATATTTAAACGGACGCCATGAAGAATGGATTGGTAGAAATGGAACCTATGCTTGGCCACCCAATAGTCCCGATTTGTCAATATTAGACACATTTCTTTGGGGCCATTTAAAGAACGTGGTATACAAGCAGCGAAACCACGATATTGAAGAGATCATGCAGAAAATTGTGAATGAAATAAATCGCCTTAACCAGGAAAATCACAGTATAACAGCAAGTTTGGAAAGGCTACAAAGAGGTTATCGCACATGTTTCGAGAACAACGGAGGTCACATTGAACAATTAAATTATTAATGTTTTTTTTTTTTAAATTAGTATAGAGTTGGATTTCTTTTTCTGTCATGTAATGTTTTATTTTCCTCAAATAGGTTCTTTATCCTTAGAATAGTATTGACGGATATATTTCTGTGAAAATTTGCAATAAATCTTCTCCTTGCTTCTCTTGCATTTTCTTGGCATTTGTAGAACAAGATAACAATCTGCAATCTCTCATCTAATGAATATTTCATTTCGGCAATATTATAGTAAATTTGTCAAATTTTTTGACTTTGAAGGATTCAAAGGTGATTATACCTTTATTACCTAGTGTATGTTTCAAACAGGTTAAAGTTAAATTATACTGGATAAAACATTAAAATTTAATAAAAATAGCTGTTACAATTTTAAATATTTTAATCAGAACGGACAAAAAAAAATCACTCGTTCCAAAAATCGTATAAAAAAAGCTATGTTCCATTTAAAAAACACCTTATTTATAGCGTAACCCTTTTGTTTCTGGTTCAAATAAATTTTTGGTTTCATTTTTGAATTCTGCAGGAAAAAGTACATCGATTGGCTATTTTCGATTTTTCTTTAAATACAAGGAAGCTCAAAAATGAGCCCCTGTTCAGTCCTCGTTTGGCAGACCCTGTACAGGGAGCCCAAATACTTAAAAAATGAGATGTTGGCTGAAGAGATCGGTATTTTTAATATTTGATCGAATTGCAAGATAAAAAGTCAGTAGGAATTGAATTAGCATCCATAATTTGAAATTTCAGTTGAATGAAAACTGCATTTCGGAATTGGAAAAGTTTTTTATTTCTCATCTATTAGTTAGTTACCTATAATACCTTAGAAACGGTTGCTATAAATGTCATCATAATATCATAGGAAATATTAGCGCGCGATAATAGTATATTAAAGTACATGTTTTATAAAGCATCATCTTATAGCACGCGTCCATGTTAAAAAACGAGCCGCTTGCGGCGAGTTTTTTAACGGGACAAGTGCTCTAACTGCTTTATAAAACACGTACTTTATACTATTTTTTCTATTTTGTATTTTTTTCAATAAGAAAATACATATTTAAAAAGAAAATCAACCCTTCAAATTTTGTAAATTTGTGTGTCTAAATTCTATGTTGGTAATACTCTAAATTTCTTTTTATCATAGTAGCCTTGACAATAAATAATATTTTCTTTGTGTCATTGTCACGAAATTTGTGATTTAATATTTCATAGAGTTGTTCATAATTATAATTAAAAAAATATGGAGCATGATAATCTAAGTTTAACTCCCCCTGAGTTAAGGGATATTGCTAATAAAACGATAAATCAACTTTTACCAGAGAAATCCCGAAAACTTTCTTTTCTCATGGATAACAATAACAGGAAACGTCAGACGTCAACAGAATAAAACATTTAAATATAACCAATGCCAACTTTTAAAAAATAAAATTCGGAGTTCGAAATGGATATATTTCGAATTCGCTAGCGCGTTCGAAATATCTATTTTTCGAGACAAAATTAGAAAAAGTTCATAATGCCCGGTGATTTTCGTAATGCCCGGTAATTATTATTAAAGAAAATATTGAACAAAATTTGTATTTATTTTTAACAATTTTTTACATAATATTATTCTGTTTTTCCTATGTAAAATGTACAATTTGTGAATTTTCCTGAGAAAGAAGCTGGACCAACTCTGAAATTTTGCGACTCACTCGATTGCTGAGTTTCTCGATGTGCATACGGATTCTTGCTCCATTTTAATATTAATTAACATATTATTTTCTTTTTCGGTAACAGAGCTAGCTATCATTTTTGCTATTTGGTTTTCGACGTGATGCTTTCCTCTATATAACCCTCCGCTACGCTAGTACTCTTCCACTTTCCGTGTAGCTGAAGGGTTGCAAGGGAAGCACCGCCCTCGATAAGAAGTGTGGACGAGGTCCGACGTAGGCAATGTCCTGTATATTCCTTGGCGTTTTCTAAATTAAGAAATTTTGCTATGATTGAAGGAACACGTCCTAGTGTATTTTTACCCACAGGCATAGCTATGCATTTACCATTTCGGTATGTAAGGAAAAATCTGCATTCCTTAATTCCTTTGACCTTACTGCAAGGTACTGTCTAACCAATTTTAAGGCATCTGTTTGGTCTCCTTCGATTATAGTAAAACTTTTTGGCGTAGCAGTTTTAGTTTCTGGTACCTTAACAAGCATAAGAGGCCCCTTATCCTCCATATCATCAATGGTCATTTTTACCATCTCATCCCGTCTTAGGCCGCCAAAAACTCTCATTACGAGTACCACTATGCAGCAGGATTATTCGGCGCATTTTTGATAAAAGTTAAAACTTGTTCACCTTCCAAAACTTATTTTGACTTTTTAGGAAGATATCCCTTTGATTTAAATTTTAAAATGCTATTAATTCACAATATCTTGAAATATTAATGTTTTCCGTTACTATAAGTTCAGACTTCACCTGGGAATATTTTGTTCAAAGGCTATTTGAGGTATATTTTTCCGACTAAAATAAAGTAAAAATAATTAAAAATTGTTATTACCAATGAGCAAAAGGGTTACATACCAATTCCGGAAAGTAAGCCATCATTACTGTTTCAGTAATCACCGTAATTTGTAAAAATAATTAAAAATTGTTATTAAAGTGTATTCACAAATATAAGAAACTGACCAAATGACTCATATTTATTTCTACCTAAATAGGGGTATTGACACAATGCCGACTGAGCTAGGACCGTGTTAGAAAATACATAGTATTGAAATATTTAATTTAGCAACAAATTAATATGAAACTGATGTTTATTTAAGTTTATTAAATTGAAAATATAAAAATAGAGTTATGGTCTCACACTTACACTTACACTTATAATGCTAAATTATTATATTAAATAATGAATTACCCAACTAAATCTACTTCACTATCGCTATCATCATCTAAAGTAATAAAATAAACCTTTCTGTTGCATTCCTAATACAAATGTAACTTTCTTTACATGTTGTACGCAGATTTTCCAGTTCACCTTAGAAATTTTTTTAGTTTCATCATGAATTAGAGTTAATACACCTAGAAGTAAGTGTGGGTGAAATATTATTGCTACGAATTACAGCTTCAAGTTGGTGCCATATTTGTTCAATAGGGTTAAATATACCTACAGTGGTAAGGCGGTAGCCGCAATACTATGTGCCCCATGCTTTTCGCAAGTTCATCGCAGTAATATTCTTTTTGAATAGACGTACTTCTAAGCACTTCTAATAAGTCTTTCTTTCTATAGTTTTCATGAAAATATATATCATTATCAAACATATAGTGTCTTTTGAAGAAGGAGCTTTGTTTAATTGTCTACTATGATAACTATAGCGTTATCCATAACAATGGCACTATTTGGTGGAATGTTCTGCAATAATTTAGTTTCAAACCAATTTTCAAATAACTCCGCTGTTGTGTCTTCATGATAGTCAACACATGATTCACTAATATTTTTTGCCGAGAGAGATAGACCATTCGGCACCCACCCATCTTCAGAACCAGCATGTAAGATTGTTATTCTTTTTCCACAGTTTGACGGGGCACGTGTCACACATTTGCCGCTAGAATCGACCCAACCACTTGACGGGGTGTCGTGGGTGTCAAACCAAGTTTCATCTAAATAAATGATCGGCCTACCTTCAGTTCTGTATTCATTTACTTTTGTCAGATATTCCCACCTCCATTCTTGAAGATGCTTGGACTCCATCAAAACCTGCTTTTTATTAATCCTTTTGAATTGAAAGCCCATGTGTTGAAGGCGCTTCCACAATGTCGTTCTTGAGCATTTAATTTCTGTTTCATCTGTTGTCAGCCTTTTCATTAAATTGTCCAACGTTGGTACACTTGCTCTTCATACATTTTATACATGTTTCGTCGTATAAGTTCCTCGTCCAACGTTCTTGATTTTCCAATATCACTTCTTTTTCTGCGTTCCAAAATTGGCCCTTGGATTTTTTTGTACGTAAAGCCGTTTCCTTTACAACTTCTTTAGGGCACAAATTTCCGCGCGACATTAATGTCAAAAACACATTCTTTATAATCTGTTTGGCATCTGTTGATAAATGCACTTTGTTGTTTACTTCAGTTTCATTGCTTTCACAAATCTCACTAGAACACCAAGGATGAAACATTTTTAAAAAACAAACTAAACTCAACAGTGTACGTTGACAGACTAAAATCAAAAAGGACCCTGGTTTAACCGCATTTTTTTTTACCTGAGTACGGTACTTAAAATTTATTACGCCCATATCACTTCACAGAACTGGTTTATTATATTTTGAATACCCTAATAATAACAGTCATTTAGGCCGGTTTCTTATATTTGTGAACACACTTTACCACTGAGCAAAAGGGTTACATACCAATTCCTGAAAGTAAGCCATCATTACCGTTTCAGCAATCACCTTAATTTGGTTTTTTACTTTCCATTGTAGAAAATTTTCATATTCCTTGTCGTACAGGGCTTTAGACTTTGCCGGTAATAAGTTTTTCTTAGCTTTTTCAGCATTTTCTAAAATATTTTGTGGAATTTCCATATTTTCGTTTGTAAAACGTAAAAGACGCTTAAAATAAACAACCCTTAGTAAAGTCTGTGCGTTTTAAGAAGTCCGATATCGGATTAAATCACCAAGGGATGTTATCGCTTTTAAAACAGTAAGTCGGTTAAGTTTCGCACCTTCGCTATACTTGATCACACCGAACATCCCACTGGTTTACTGTATTCTATTACTGGGCGAAATCAGAGGTTTCAAAACAAAATTATCTTAGAATTACGCGTTGAGCATAAATAATAATTAAATAGATAATTAAATTATTTTGCTATTATTATAGTTAAATCTATATAATAATCGCTATTTTCCAAGAACCAATTAAAATTTGCTCAAGTGCGGGATGGTTAAATATGTTAAAGATTTTGTCAGGTATATACTTTTCCGATAATGGCATTATTTTGGGATTATTATAATTAAATCTTCATAATAATTACTATTTTCCAAGAAATAATTAAAATTTGCGATGGTATGTTCTACTTTATTTTAAATAAGTAGTTGTGCTTTTCACTTTTAGTTTGTTTCTCATTGTGTGTGAATTAAAATCAGTTATTAAGCAAAGTTATGGAAAATGTTCAGCATGGTGGCACATCGCCTAGAAGGCATTTATCTCCAGGTGAACGCCGTTTGGTATTACAAGTGGAACGTTATTTTACTTTAGAAAAAGATAACTCGGGCCCGTTAGAGTCTGTTTTGGCAGTGCAAAAACGAACGTCTGATGCTTGCGGCATTTCAAAGAAGACCTTAAGAAGACTTCGAAAAAAGAGTGAAGAGGATTTGGACAGACCATATAAAAGGGTTCGACTCCATTCAAAAACCTTGGATTTATCCCAAGGGATAAAACTCTCTATTAGGAATATTGTTTATGATATGTATAAAGCCAAGGAATATGTTACCCTCAAAGCTATTCTTGAAAAGATAAAGCAGAAAAAACTTTGCGATATTGGAACTAACAGTTTGTCCATCATCTTAAAACATATGGGTTTTAAATATAAAAAAACGAACAACAGAAAACTGCTTTGCGAGCTGTCCAATGTTGTTTCGAAAAGATGGCAATTTTTAAGGGATTATTTAAACAACAAAAAATCGGAATTGTCAAGACAAGTTGTTTTTCTTGACGAAACATGGGTATTTGCAAACGGAACTTCAACAAAAACGTCTTGGCAGGATGACTCAAAGCATTGTTATTCAAGTACCCGTGCAAGTAATGGAAAAAGGTATATTATATTACATGCTGGTAATGAAGAAGGTTTTGTTTTAAATGCCAGTTTGATATTTTCATCAACAAAAAAAACTGATGATTATCACGGCAATATGGATGCTGAAATTTTTGAGCATTGGTTCGAGGAAAAACTTTTAAAAAGTTTAGAAAAACCTTCCTTAATTGTTTTAGACAATGCCTCTTACCATACGAGACTCGAAGAGAAATTCCCTACAAGCAGCTGGAAAAAGGAAGAAATAAAAGAGTGGTTGTCAAAGAAAAACATAAACCATGAAAATTTATATTTAAAAAGTGAACTTTTAAGCAAGTGTAAAGAGCAGTCATTTAAAAAAAAGTATGTTGTTGACGAATTAGCCTTCAAATATGGACATCAAGTTTTGAGATTGCCGCCCTACCATTGTCATTACAATGCAATTGAATTGGTATGGGGTATTAGCAAGAACTATTATGACAAACATGCCTGTAAAAATATCGGTAAGCCTAGCGTTATAAAGTTATGGGAGGAGGCGCTTAGCCAAGCGGGCAAAGAAGAATGGCGGAAATGCATTGAACACACAGAAAAAATTATTTTTGAATCTTATGAGACAGAACAGGTTATAGACGAAGTAAGACCGTTAATTATCACGAATGATGATGATGATGACGATGATGTTGATTCTGATGAGTCTGAAAGCATGGGTGAAATTTCAAATGCAGAGGAAGACTACTTTTAGTAGTACCTTTCTACAAGTAGGTACGTTCTGTCGCAAGACTACAAAATCGGTTCTTTTTAGAACCAAAACTTTATAAAAAAGAATTCGTAAAACTAATTTGTCTGAATACTACAAAAGCTAAAAAAATATTATTTTTCTTTACCTAAACTAATTTTTTATTTACTTTAAATTATTTTATTTAGAAAATGTAATTCATCAACATCCAAAATTACCTTCAATATAATTTATTGTTTGAGAGCCACCGACATAATGCTCAAGAGGTTTTATGGCTTAGCGGACTTCTTAAAACGCACAGACTTTAGTTAACGCCCTTGGTACATAAATAGCTATGAACACCCTGATGTCATTCACTTTGCTATAACTTTAATATTTTATACATGTGACGATCGTAATTGTTCCAGTTTTGCAAGTATTATTTAATCAAATAAATTATAATGGACAAAATAAAAAATACACTTATTATAATTCAAAAATTTCACCCGCATATTCAACACACTTTTCCAATTGTTTCCTGAGATGGTTGAACCTATTTAAAATTCCCTCGCCTGATATTGACCGAACATTATTGGAGTAGTGTAAATTAGTTGTTTTAAACGCTCCCAAAGAAATATACATCAGCCAAAGTCAAGTCGGGGCTTCTACGAAGCCACAAAACTGGGCCGTTTCTCCCAATTCCCCTTGCTCTAAATTTACGGTCGAGCCATTCCACTACTTCCCGAGCATAATGGGCTGAACACCCATCCTGCTGAAAAAAACATTTTATTCGGGTAATAATCCAAAGGCAAGTGTTCAAGACTTTCACAAAAAAATGTATCCAACATCTCTAAATAACTGTTCCTATTACCAGTGCAATTAAAGGAATATAGACCTATTATACCATGAAAAGATAGAGGCGCAGCATACATTAACTTTTTTATAATATCGTCTTCGAGAAGGAATCCTAAATTTGGGGTTTTTACCAGACCAGTACCTAACATGTTGAGATGCTACAGTTCCATTTGTAGGAAAAGTAGATTCATCCGAAAACATAATAAATTTATAGAACGCTGTATTTCCACTCAAAATTTGATCATCTACCCGTAAACAAAAATCTATCCTTTTCGCTTTATCGCCGGCTTCCAGAATTTGCTTAGAATGGGGATTATAAGGAAAATTTTTGTTTTCTTTTAAAATCTTCTGGATTTGGCTTTTTCTTACAACCTCCAAATGTTTTGCACGACTTCTGATCAGCGGATTTTCATCAACGGATTGGAGAACTATATATAGCAAAAAGAGTTAAATACGTGCTATTGTAAGTTCTTCATATTTTGATTAATTTATTCACTAAAACAGATTTTTCACGTTTCCACTTTGGTTGATCATCCCGGATAAATAAATAATGAATAAAACTGACTGCAACAGTGAAAATAAATAGTGACTTTAGTTATATTTTCGGAATCAAACACAATTAATATGAATTGGCTTATAGTTAATATAGAAATGCCCCGAAAGGAATTTATTCATTTTATATACAGGGTGCTTCATTAATATTGCGAAAAAATTCAGGATGGGTTTCCCTACTTTAAAATATGAAAAATAGTTCCTATAACTCTTAAAAACGTATGCCCGGAAAAGCTCCGTTTTGGAGATACAGGGTGTTACAATTTTTAAGCACGTATAGAAACGTTATGACTCATCAAAAAAAATTAAAAGCCGTGTAGGTGGCGCCCCCTACAAGTGGAAGCGATACATTAAATCCAAATTTCGCACTTTAAAAAACGCCTAGATACCAATTTTAGTTCAAATATCGACATTATTTCAAAAATTATTTAGAAAAAATAAAAATAAAACCCCGGAACGAAGCATTTAAGTACGGAAACTCATCCTGAATTTTTTCGCAATATTAATGAAACGCCCTGTTTAATGAAACGCCCTGTTTAATGAAACGCCCTGTTTAATGAAAATCATCTTTAAAACGAACCAAATCATGGCAAAAAAACGCAAAAGCTAGTTGATTGTTATGAATTCGAAAAATGAAAAGAATAATTATGTAAAAGCTTTATTTTGGATCCGTGATGAATTGACCAAAGTGAACTAAAACAGATAGAGCAGAATGATCTGCAATGGTCGCTAATAATAATCTAAACTTATATGAAATATGAAAATTTTTTTAAAATCAATTATGGAAAATTAAGACATGTTTTAAAATGCGGTTTGTCTTTAATTTCTTTATGTCTACTTGATGAATTGAGAAGATGATTAAATGCTCGTTAAGCACTTTATTTTGGATGATTTCATCTGCGATGAATCAACCAGAGGGAAAATTTGTTTAATGAAGGTATATAGGATGTTTCAGAAGTACGGTACGTAACTTAAGGGAGTGATTCCTTATGATATTCTAAAAGAAAAAGTTCATATGAACATGTGTCCGGAGTTGCCCTTTTTAATATACAGTGTTAAAGTTTAAAAAAAAAAATCGGTTGCAATCGTGCGTTTCTTGTCAATAATGCGGCCATTTTCAACATTATTTAAAAAAATAATTTAATTTTTAATTTAAATGTTTTAATTAACTTTTGAAATTCGTAGGTACTTTTCTTGTACATGCAATAAAGTGATTTTAATTTTTTCTCTCGAAAATCGTGCGGGGAATGTTAGACTTACCTTTGATTCTTACAGTCACATTTTCACAAAGTGCATCTTTTATAGATATTTGGTTTGGTCCAAAAATTGTTTATTAGGTTGTATCATCTTTGTTTACAGAATATTAGTCAAAATATGTGGCGAACGCACTACTTCTGCTTTTCTGTTGGTTGATGGCACTAGGCGCCGCATATAGGTTGGCCATGTATTTCCGTTTCTGTTTCCCGTCAAGTCGCAGAATGCCAATTTTTTACTTTTGGCAATTTTATGTGTAAACAAAGTTGTTTGGAATTATTTTGTTTATTTCATTATTTAATTTAGGTTCTAGTAAAAGCCCAGACTCTCGTATCGTTTGGATCTTTTGTAGTGTGTCTCTATTCTCTTCTTTTTTTGTTGGTGTTAGGTTAAGTTGGCAAAACCTTGTGTCAGCTGACTGTTAAAGGAGAAGGGGTTTCTTCGGAGTTCTCGGGGCATTTAGGCCATTTTTTCTGGCCAAAGGCCACGAGGTCTCACTTCCCTTTTAGAGGTAAGTTCCTTTAATTCCTTTTGTTTTTTTAGGTTGTTGTTTTGTGGGAATTCATTTTGTTGGTGGTTTTGTTCTTTGGTGTTCGGTCGATTATGCTGTTTTTGCAGCCGCTAGGCGTATACGTAGCTTAAACCAAAAACCACATGGGATTTTAAGGCCCACGTAACAGCCTAACAGCTTGGGTTCTAGTTGTCCTGATAGTCGCAGGATCCATCGTGAACTCGCAGGATAGTATCTGGATGCAATTCTTTTAGTATTTAATTCACTTGAATTCAATTAATAATCTCCTTTTTAAAAGTAAGGCGATTTTGACCTGAGGTCACATTTTGCTGTATAACCAAACGTAACATTGAAGAATATATAGGTTCTAGAATCTTCAGAGGTTATATGCATACATTTTTTTCATAAATCCTTGGGTCAAGAAAGGCCCAGTTTTTTTATACTTTAATCCTAAACTAAAATAATTTTTAATTTAAAATAAATTTTGAAACACCTCAGTTGATCACAAAAATAGCATAAACTCTTCTTTTTTATCAATTATTTGTTTTAATAAAAACTTAATTTTTTGTGTGGGAAAGCTTTAGTTTTATTTATTGCATAGATTTTCAATACCTATTAACTGACATTCGGTATATTTTTCCTGGTTTGGCCTTCGATCAAACCAGGTGGCGCCCAAGGCAAAAAGCCAACGACGAAGGGAAGGTGTAAGTATAAGGGACCACGACCTAGTGCCTCCACATTAAGAGCTCTACCGTCAGCAGATAGTGACAACCTGTTGTCCATGACAAAAGGTTGCCACTGTCATACTGGTAAATCCGAAAAAAAATATCAAAATTAGAGAAAAGTCAGCGGCGTACATTTTTTTGTCAATAATATTCGTTAAGGTGCTTCGGAACGCCATTGGACTTAATACATTTAATCTAGTTAGGGCTAATTAAGCCCTTTATCATTATGAATAACGCTACCGAATTTTAATAAAATCGGGAAAAGGATATTTAAAAAAATTATAAAATAACGATTTCTTTAAAAAAAACGTAGAGTATGATAAGGAATCACCCCCTTAAGTTACGTACCGTACTTCTGAAACACCCTGTATACATAGGCCACACGGTTCTAGAACTACAACCAAGAGGTTGTTTTTCTCGGGCTACAACGCCTGAGGAGGCAGGGGCAGGGTTAGGTATTTTTTTTTAAATGCATAAAAAGGAGTCGCTATGACGGTGGCAGGATAGACGTCGGGCATTTTTTTAAAAATTATTTTAGTCTTAGATTGTGTGAAATATAAAAACAAATACCTACTGATTTATTGGCAATTACTGCCCTAGCTTGACTATGAATAACTTTACCTTTTATATATTTATTCATTTTACAAACATCAACGTCTAAATATGATCGATTATAAATTAAATATAATAATTTTAACCTCCGGCAATACCTGTAAAATTTCTCAAGGTGTCGCGATGTGCTTTGTATCCCCACTAATTCAATATCATATACGATAAAAAGAGACAAAACCAATAGTAAGGAACAGACATCCACGCTGATTGATTGATTTCGGCGTGGGTTGCCAAATTTATCACGACATATTATTCTCACCGCTTTAAGAAAATAATAAATTATACTAAGCCATTATCATTTGCAATGTAAGGGAGGAAATAAACGGGATATATGTACAGGGATATGCATACTTGTAATTGTTTTATGTAATATATTTGAATTACAGATAAATTAACATTTTATGGAAATTTAGATTTGGAGTATTACGGCAACAATGTTGTTGCTTTTGTTCGCATTCCTTCCGTAGCTTACCAGCCCTGTGACGAACTTTGCGTTTGTTTAATTGTTTGCCTGTAACTAACTCACTGACTCACTGTATTATGATGTAATTTTTCTATATTTCTTGTACTTACTAGCTGATTGCTAAATAAATAAATACACTTGAAATTTAAATTAAAATAAGTAGAGCTAGGTTGTTAAGCAACTAATAGTTAAAACATTCTTTACCTAAAGTTATTTATCTTGATTGACTATAATATAAAATATAAAACGCTAACTAACCCGGACAACACCAATATTTCAAAAATAACGTCGCCCCTGATAAAAAAATATTTCAAATAAAGTTTATAGGTCTATATTAACAAAATATGTTTAAAAATACACCAAACCAAAAAAAGAGTTTTCCCAATCGTCAGGAAGAGCCATTCGATTCGGAGATCTGGAATGATTTTTAGTTGTCGGTTGCGAATAACCGTCCCTAACATCTCCCACAGATGCTCAATCGGGTTTAGATCAGGGTTATATGGAGGCCAGTCTAATCGTTGAATGTCCATTTCCCATGTTGCTTTTCAGAGATTAAATTCTGAACTTGCCAGAAGATGTGTGCTCATATGCTGAAATTTCAAAGAGCTTAGCAAAAGGAAAGAGTATATTGACACAGATTTTATTAGCGTTGCCTTGTTTAAAAATAGGGCTGGGCTCTGGCTTCCTTCCAAATGCCGGGATAGATTCCTCTGAGAGATTATCAAGGGTAATGTGTGTACTGAAGTTAGTGACACTCTGGATCCGGTCTTGTGGGTTGCAAGTGGAAACACTGTACACTATATTTAAAACCAAAGAAGGTAGCGAATGCATTTACGATCCGAGTGCTGCCTTTTCTTCGTCAAAAGTTACAGACAGCGTTGAGGAAGACTTTCTTAAATTCACAAACGATCGAGAAATGTAGTTTTTAAATGGAATGTCCCTTTATACTTGCTCTACAGAAAGTTGGTTTAGAAGGAGGGGGACGTCTTTGGTGGCAGACGTGGTAAGCAGGGCAGCAGTTGCTTTTAGTCTTCGGGGAATATGGTACTTACATGATCAGTGGATGGTAAATCATAGTGTACTTGCTCTAATATAATAATAGGATATGTTACAAGAAATCTGACTAAAATTGTGCATAATTAGAAAACAAATCAAAAACTATGCAATTCTATTTAAAAAATAATGGTAGATTGCTCTGTTCGAAATATCGGTGTGATCCTGTTCTGTTCACATCAGCGCATATTTATATATATATTTTTTTTTAGATGAAGAAGAGATCATTGTCTGGCAACGTAGCCATAGGCTTCGTTTTGATCGCCTTCGTCCTCATAGCAGTCGCTTTTTCCACGCCAAGTTGGTTGGTATCAGATTACCGGATCACAGGCGCCAGACTTGACCGATTCGGCCTATGGTCACACTGCTTCAGATCTCTCCCCGACCCTGTAGACATCAACCAGAGAAGATTCTTCGTCGGATGTCGCTGGATCTACGATCCATTCACCACAGGTTACGACCAGATCCGGGGATTTTTAGTACCACCCTTTTTAGTAGCGACCCAGTTTTTTTTTACTTTATGTTTTATTGCTGCTTTGTTAAGCGGCGTACTGACGTTATTGTATTTTTTGTGTTGCGGCCCGGATATGAAACAGTACATCACTTTAATCAGGCTAAACGCGTGGATTTTGCTGGTTGGTGGTCTGTCGGGAGGTATAGCCGTCATAGTGTTTGGCGCTTGTGCCAATAAAAGCGGCTGGATGCCTGGACACGACAATAACTTCTTCGGTTGGTCGTTTGCATTAGGTTGCATAGGTGTGGTAGCTGCCTTAATTGCGTCGTCGCTTTTCCTTGTCGATGGATACATTCAGCAAAGGAAAACGCAAAAATTAAAAGACTCACAGTTGAGGTTTGAGATGGAGCATGAGAAAATTTAGTGGTTAAATATTATTAGTTTAGTTCGTAAGTTATTAAAGCGTAAGTGTAAAGCTTTATAGTGTAAAACTGCATATTATACAGGATGTCTCAAAAGTTTTATATGCTGAGCTTGCACTCTTTCGCGGTCACTTGTGTTGTTCCTTACGATTTTTTCTCGTATATGCGCACAGTGCAATACATTTCTATATATCATTTCGTATAGTGCGCGCTCAGCCTTATATATGGGCAAATATCTCATCTATAACTAAGGATGGAGCCTGCAGGGGGGAGAGGAGTACCTACTCTCTCCTCTATTCTGGAACCTTTTCATGGATGATGGGCTGCTACGCTCACTCAGTCATATCGTGGGTTATGCCTTGGCAGTTACTAGCCGGATGTACGGAAAAGCATGGGACTCTCACCTCAGCTGGTGCATTCGCTGTACACCAGGGTAGTGAGACCTGCAATTACGTATGCAGCACTAGTCTGATGGCCAAGGACACAGCAGAAAACCACAATATCAAAGCTAGTAAGCCTACAAAGACTGGCCTGCTTAAGCATCACAGGGTCCATGAAATCGACCCCTACATCCGCAATGGAGAACATCTTAGACCTTCCTCCACTTCATTTGATGATTAAAGAGAGGCAAGAATATGGGGCTATACAGACTACAGAGTTCTACGTCACTTTCTGGGTGACACAGAACTGGACACGTACTTCTATGCGATACCATAAGGGGACCTGAGTTAGAAATGAGATCAGACCACAGAAACCCTGCATATCGCTATGACATCATTCAAGACCGTAATCGACGAACGGAATGCGTGGAACAATAAAACATCAGATACTCCTGGGGCAATAGTCTGGTACACAGACGGCTCAAAAACCAGAGACGGTACCGGAGCAGGGATACACGGAGTAAGAGAGATGCTTATTTCTCCCTGGGTAAGTCTCCCACGGTGTTCCAAGCGGAAATCTACGCCATCCTATAAGGTGCGGATGAAAACAATAGGAGGACTTATCTTAATAAGTGGAACCACATATACTGCGACAACCAAGCAGCCCTTAGAGCGCTAACATGCAATAAGGTGACATCAAGACTGGTATGGGAATGCGAACATGCAGAGTACGAGATGTCATAAAACGATGGGCAAGGAATCAACACAAAATCTACTGGAACAACAGACAGGGATAGCAAATCTTTCATTGGGGACCTAGACCCGAAACTAACAAAACACCGTTGAAACGTTGCGATTAAATAAATAATAAGGATGGAAGTCCAAAAAAATCTTATCACTTTCTGCTCTTGTTATAGGTATACTATAGTTATTTTATGAATTCATAAATGGAAAGGTCGAGAGAGGCAAAGTCTGAAGAACGAGGTGACCAATCGATAAATAAAATTGCATATTTCCTTCTTTAAGGTTCAAAATGAGTTACGATATGCGACGATGGGGTTTGCGGTATATGGTAGTTATTTGCCCATACTAAGACTTTTTCGGATATCCTGTATTTAAAAGCAATTCAACAAAATTTGTTTTTAATGTGAATGTTGTATACCTACTTGTTTAATAGTAACTTTGTATAGGAGGATAAACAAGTTATGTTTTAAGAATTGGCTTAAAGTAGAATTTTTATTTGTGTAACATGTGAAGAAGACAAAAGTGCCCTTGTATTGTAAGTGTTTATTGTTGTTATAGAATTTATATCTCCTGCACATTTTTATATATTGTGATGTTTTTTGCTAGAATTTTTTGAAACATAAATGTAAAAACTCTAAAGGTGCGTCCAGCCTTTGTGACATCGCCGCTTTTACCGCGTGCCATCAGTTTGTTTTATGTCTTCACTATTTTTATTATTTTATGCGTTCTGCTCGATGATACGCAACGATGTCACGCGACGAGGTTCGCGACGGTGTTACGACAGGGCATTTTGTCACAAGTCTGGACGCACCTTAATATATATGTATAGGTATTCGTTGTGTGTATCAGGGATACCTCTCAGTCCTCCAGCCTGCAGTGAATTTATTTTTAATGTACTATTATATTTATGAAATTGAGTGACCGCCATGAGTCCTGCATAAATTCAATATTAATTAAAAAAAAGAAAATCGAGAAAAATGTTCTGACCGTGAAATTTTCTTAATACCTAACGATTTTCAGTTTTTAAGATATTGCATGACTACACTAATATAGGCTGTGTTCCATACCTAAATATATTTTTATTTTAAATTGAATATTTCGTATATCGGTAATTTGGTCTGCTAAACCTAAAAATAACTTCAGATTTGCTCCATCAGATCGTTTTCAAAAACTGGGACCATAAGCTGTATTTTCGAGATTAAGAGTATTTTATATTGCATAATTATATATGTATTACTGCTACCACGAAAAAAACTCAGGAATGGAAGAAAAATGTTTATTGTAGACCACAAAAAATACAAAAATCATCTGTCAATAACATTAACAATATTAACTTAAGTTTTTAATTAAAATTAACCTAAACTAATAAATAAAAATGAGCTAATCTGCATCACCCAACAACTTCCTTTTATAAGATTTTCTCACATGAGATTGAAAAGGACAGTCTCGTTGAAGACCCCAGCAGTAATCGGCCATCATGTGAATCCCGTCTACCCTGATATCTCTCTTCCATAGTTTTTATATCTTGGTGGAATTGTTCCCCCTGTTCTTCACTAAGGTCGCCAAGATTTTCTGGGAATCGTTCCAAGTGGCTGTGGAGATAATGAATCTTAATGCTCATATTACACCCGTGTTGGTTAAAGTTGTTTAGCATTCCACTATCTCTCGGTAATTTTCAGATTTCTTGTTTCCGAGAAAATTTTGCACAACTTTAACAAAAAAGAGCAACATGTATTAAAGTCAGTTTCGGTCATCGAATCAGTTCTCTGATCTGGGGTACATCAAATATTCCGGCTTTCAATTTCTTCTTGCTGAGTGCAGGAAATTTACTGGACAAGTATTCAAAACACGCACCATTCTGATCTAAGGCCAAATTGTTTCATTAGTCCTAGTTTAATATGCAAGGCAGAAAATATGATTTTTTCCCGTTCAACCAACGCTTCATTAATTGCGTTAGCTTCTCCTAGTACTAAAGTATCTCTACAATGCCACTCTCTTCTAATCCAGCCCTGCTGTCCCAAAGACACAGGAAACAAGGATATTTTTTATAACCACCTTGCTGTCCCAGAAGAAAGTTCACCATTTTTAAGTCAACACAGATTACCCACTGATGTTCGTTAATTTAATTTTTTAAGCACTAACGATATTGTTTTATATTCTTCTTTTAATTTTGTAGAATGCCCAATTGGAATACTTTTCATATAATATATGTTACCGGCCGTTATGTAGAAGGACACACTTTAAACTTCGTTTGGAACTGTCGATAAAGAGACGCCAATGGTCTGGTGTGTACTGTGTTATACCCATTTTCTCTAACAGATCTTTAATATCATTACAAAAAACAATATTATCCTCCTGAGAGAAGGCAAAAGATCCTTCTCTCTGTTACGGTAGTACGCAATTTTGGTACCTGGATAAAGAACATTCTTTTCATTTAGTCTGGAGGCAAGTAACTCGGCAGACTCTTTTGGGAGGTTTAAATCTCTGACATGGTCGCTTAGCTCCTCCTAAGTAAAGCGTTCGGGACTTGTTAAATCTTCTGCAAAATCGCTGTCCTCTTTTTCAAACCGGTCACTCTGCAGCTCGTCAGATGACGTTTCGACTGTATCCTCTGGTAACGTGGGCAGGCTGCTATATGTTTGAATTGGTATTTCTTCAGAATGCTGAACAGGTCTTTTTGCTGGCTCCAGGTGAGGATAGTTCCACTTATGCCGATTAATGCCCTTTATCTTCACAAGACAAAAATAACAATCGTCAAAGTGTTTTTTTTTGTTCCCTCCATACCATCGGAACACCAAACCTTAAACACTTTCTTTGTCCTTTTGTCCATTGTCGCAGGTGTTCGATACAGGTTTTGCATACAACATGCGGAGCCCAGGGTTTATTTTGGTCTCCTAAGTGAACACCAGAATAGGCCAAATAAGCTTTTTTTCACAAAGTCACAAATCACTCTTCTACTTTCTTTTAAAATGTACTCGCCACATATGTAGCAAAAAACGTCCGGATGGTTTACGCGACTGCGCCTACTTGTAGAAGCCATGCATGTTTAAATACGATTTTTCAAAAAACACACTCTTGCAATGAAGCTCAAGTTTCAACTAAATGCATGCAGGCAATATTCCGCATAATATAATCCCCATATTATGAGGATTATATAGGTACTAATACCCTAGGATACAAGCCAAGTTAACGAATTAATTTATGAGGCGTACGGTATACAATTTCATTCACTTTTATTGCCTTCTATTGTATATTTCGTGCCAATTGCAAATACGAAAATAAGAAATCTGCAGGTTCAAAAAAATTCCAGGAAAAGTTATTTCTTATCTGTAATAATTATCTGGCCTTTTGCCAATATAAGATTAGGTATTTCCAGTGATCTTTGAATAAATAGGTATAATTAAACAGGCATTAGTCTTAGAATTAGTGAAGTTTTTGATAAAATGTATGACCATTATTACAATTTATTATGAGTAGGCTCTATCTCAAAAACTAGAGCTGATACGAAGAAAAGCCAAGTGTTTTTAGAATCGCCGCATTCAAAATAACTAAAATCAGTTTTTTTTTTCTTCGGCACCAAGACAAAAATTTTTTTTTGTGGGCTGTGTTATTACCTACTCTCTTTGTCCAAATTGACAATAATAATTCTTGCGATAAATGTCAGGCATACAAAAAAACAGTATGAATTAAAAATATTACTTATAATGCGAAATATATTAAACCTCTATATTCCCAAATCCGCTTAAAATCAATAAAATATGTGATACATTATGCCATAGACTAATATGATATTCTGTAATTATGCATAGAATTTAAAAATCTAGTAAGAAATGGTCCGTACAGAAAACTGCCGACTTGACAGCGCTATATAAAAAGATGACCTGTGTACTATCTTTTTTATGTCAAGAAATACGTAAATATAGGAATAAAATTGACTGAACCACGAGATTTTTTTTCCTTTCCTGAAAATAACATCGAAGTAAGTTTAATCGAATAGGTTTACACGGGACTTTTAGCGGTCACTGCATGACCTTACCATAAAAACAGAATGCCTTAAAAATGTGTGCTTTTTTGGTAGCAAGTTTTGAGATCTATTATACACAACACATATATTAAATTTTACTCTATTATTATTATTTTTTTATAGATAGGTAGGTACCTGCTGACCTATTGTTATTTTAAGCACATTTATTTGTAATGTCCGTCCAAATTTTACCTTGCTAAGAATATATACTTAGGTATGTACTTAAGCTGGATTTATAAACTCGAAAAGTTGGTGAGGTTGAGGTTCAGTTGGCGTTGGAAATAAGAGTTCAATTTAAACTAAAGGGAACACTCAGTTCAATTTATAAACGTAGTTCGTGTAAAGTTCGTAAGTTTTGAAAAGTTCCCGTGTGGTTCGAGATAACCAATTTTTAAGTTCGGAGTTCGAGAGGTTCGTTTCGACCAATGAAGACGCTATTTTAAAGTCATGTGGTATGTGGTTACAGCGAAATGTCATATTCTTCTCGTTGTTTACGTCGCCCTTCCGTCATTTCTATTTGGATGTTCTGTTTGTTGTAAGCTTAGTATTGTGTTTTGTGCCAGAAATTGGAAAACTAGAAATGGATAGTATAGAGAATGATGACACTAATTTATTGTTACTTCAATTAATCCAAAATTATGAATTTATCTACAACACTATCACTCTATTGGACAAAAGAAAAATTTCAACCAATCAAACGACAACTTTCCGAACTTCGCTACCGACTTTATAAATGCCATATTCTGGACTGTCGAATATCGAACCTCACCAACTTAAACATAACTTCAACTTCGTCAACTTTTCGAGTTTATAAATCCAGCTTTACAGTGGTCGAAGTTCCACTTCGGTCACGTATATGCATATTATACATTTAGGAATATACTCACATCCGTCGTAGACTAATTACCCACTAGAGACAAAAATATTATAAATATATCAAGTACCCTCTTATACCAAATAAATCAAGTTTCGAATTTAATTTTGCGTTATGTAAGACTAAGAGTATATGGGTAGGTACCATACACCAGGTTCTATACCAAAAACCCAATAATAATAATTGTCAGTGACATTCGACACCATGGGAACCACCAAAATACTCTTGTCATTGGTAGTTTGCAATGGTTTCCATGGTTTCGCTTTCTACGTCACTGACAATAGTATTAGGGTTTTGACTGTAGAAAAACATTTCGTATTACATTGTGTTACAAAAATTATTCCTGTTGAATATTTTGTATTCCTTAATTTTGTTGCATGTAATTTTTGTATTATTAGTTTTATTTTATACGATATGCCTAATACACGTTATAATTTTATGAGGTTATACAATTTAACATAAAAAAAAGTTCCATCATATTCCATGACATAATCCATGTTTAGTGTTTAGTTTTTCAGCGAGGTTGTAAAATGTAAATAGAGCCCCACCTTAAACCTTACCGATAAATATGAAGTTAATTAAAATTCATTTTTATAATTTGTTCTTTGTTTTTTTTTTTTATATTTTCAAAGAAGTTTATAAAGTAAATTGAAATTGAAGCAAATAACTTTTTTTTATGCCTAAAAATTGTAGGGTGGATGCGCTAGTAAGCCGGCCACCTCTAGTGGTCGGCCAAAAATGACTTTAATCACTTATAATTTGAATTTCGCGCAAGTTTAGCCCTATTTCTTACATTTGCTATCTTCTTTTACTTTCCAAGAACACATATATCAATATTTCTTTATTATAAGTCGAACCTTACTTCCGTAAATTGGCTCGAAAAATTAGGTGTCATTGTATTTCCAAAAATAGTTACAAAAGCCATTGAAGATCAAACAGGGCAATTTTAAAAGTAAGTTAAACTAATTCTATAGTACTATAGTAGATATGTTTACCGGAGTAAGATTTTTTTGATGAATATATGTTTAAATAACTAGTCAGAAGTCCCAAATATATTCATTTTTATTTTTAGGTACAAAGATAATATGGCCGGTTACTGGCATTAAATTATTATAAAGTTGCTAGTGGTCGGCCACCGTGGCCGACTACTGGCAAAATTTAAAAAAAAATATTTTGTTTAAATCGGGCTTACAAATACATTTAAACAGATTCTTCCTTTGTCATCATGTACTATATGGTGTATCAAAAACGTACGTATCAGTATTAGTCGGCCGGGTCTAAAATGAATAATAAAGTCCCTAGGGGATATTAAAGTTAGTGGCCGACTACTGTCAAAGTCATAAATTGATGATGGTGCCACGCCCTTTTTTAGAATATCAAAACTTCTACACTTCGATAGTCCGACCCGAAAAAAACGTAAAAATAAAGAAATTTTTAAATATAAACGCGATTATTTCTATTTTAAATATTAGTTTTTTGAAGGAACGTATAACGTATATTATTTTACCCCCTGAAGTAGAAAACACAGAACAAACAATAAAATTTAACAATTGCAACAAGTGCGGGAATTCCCAAAAATCTTGTAAACGCCACAGCGTCCAGAATCAATACTTTAATAATGCCATATCAAAGACATTAGAACTAACTGTCTTTGTGCCATATATACCTATATCATCTCTTTTGGGTTTATGATGAATTGAAATATACGGAGGCATAGAAGGCCACATTAAATATTAAAATAAATATTTTTTACAATTTCGAGTTATAACACGAAATTTTACTTTAAATTTTCGAGTTAAAACCCAAAATTTCGTCTTATAACACGAAATTTTACTTTAAATTTTCGAGTTATAATTCGAAATTTTAAAACTTCGTTCTATAACATTCTTATAAAAGACGAAATTTTATTAATTTCGTGACATACCTGGAAATTTTTAAAATTTCGTATTATAACACGAAATTTTACTTTAAAATTTCGTGTTATAACAGAAAATTTTACTTCTCGTGATATAACTCGAAGTTTTAAAATTTTGTGTTATATGTTGAAATTTTAAGAAATTTTTATTTTATTATTTTATGTGGCCCTTCTCCGCCTGAATTGAAATCGATCTGGAAATTTTGAAATTAGGTTTCATGTTGTGTATTGAAAATTAATTAATGTGATTTTAAGTTTTCTCTATCATCGAGCCTACAGGGGGGGGGTCCAGACCTCCGGACCCCCTCTTCCTAAATACGCCACTGGAACTAGATAGCGATGCAGAAGCAGAAGGTGATAAGAATGTGGGATATGACTAGTACCCAGGCGGTTTCTAGATTGTGTGTCTAGATTATAACTGCAATTTTTACGAATACTTTTTTAACTTTACCTATACTTTTAAACAATATCTTTGCATATTTTATGTATTCTTAGTATAGGTACATTTAAGTGATTTTTTAAAATATTTTTTTCCTATTTTCTTGACAAAATAAAAAAGGCAACCCGTGCTTGCCCTGTGCTAAATAACCATTAATATAATGATGGCCGACTTCTAAAAAAACTGATGTGTTTTAGAAAAACTTAAAAATAAAATATTTACGTACTTTCTCGAGTATTAATATTTTTTTCCATCGCTTATTTAATGTTTATACTTGACAAGGACACATATATTGTTATTTTAAGTATTGAATGAACAGATTTATTTAAAAAACAAAAATAGAATGATCAAAAAGGCCGACTACTAGCGCAGTCACCCTACTTTATAAAAAATACAATAAAAAAATGCAACTTGTTGAAATATTCTACTTTTATTTATTCATCAGTCCAAAATTACAAAAAGATGATAAATATGTGAAAATGTAATGCATAAATAAATCGGTCTTATAAACTACATATCCTAACCTAACCTATATGACTTAACAATAGATAAATAAGAGCCGTAGAAGCCCTATATCACCTTTTATTTTATAAAATTTCTACGCGTTTTGATCAAAAGATCATCTTTAGGACAAGTGGTAGGTTAGCACGAAAAAATATTCACATTAGTCTTGATACCTGGGCACACACATTAGTTATTAATTAAACTTAATTAATAACATTTAAGAAAAACAATATAAAAACCACGAAACAAAACACCCTGATATAACTTGCTCTGTAATTGGATGCTTTGTTTCGTGAATTTTTAAATGTAATTGATAAGGTTAATTAATAAGTAATGTGTATTAATTGTCTGATGTGGATATTTTTTCGTGCTAACCTACCATTCGTCCTGAGGATGACCTTTTGATCGAAACGCGTAGATTTTTATTTTAAATAAAGTAGGCGATAGGGAGATCAGCTACGACTTATTAATAATAGATAGTTATATGGTATTTAAGTACTACGATTTTTTCTGAGTATCTCTACCATCTTTCTGCTTTTCATGTTCGATAGGTTTTCCAGTTCTAATAATGGGAATTTCTTTATGATCCATTTGCTCCCCTTGTGGCTTCTTTGGAGCTACAACGCTCAACACTCCATCGGATGACAGCGTAGATTTTAACTGATTAACATCGCAATCTTCAGGAATCACGAACCGTCTGACGAAGTGTCTGGAAATGAACCCATGCTCGTCCTGTTTCTCCTCGTGTTTGCCCTCGACAGTTACTATAAAATCGTCCGTCAATTTGACCGAAATTTCTTCGGGCTTGAACTGCTGGACATCGACGCTGGTTTGGAATCGCTCTTTGTTGACGGTAATGGTGTTATCCTTCTCCATCAGTTCGCCGGCCAGTTTGTTTCGAAGTTGATGTAGTGCTCGAATACCATTGGATAGGTCAAACGGAAAGATGTCTTGCGATTCCATACTCGAAGGACATCTTCTTGAAGTTGTTGGACAGGAGGAAGAATCCTCAAAAATAAACGGCAATAAAATACTCATTTTTGAATCACTTATTTAAAAACACTAATTTTTTATGGAAACGTGGACAAAAACTGTTTTTTTCTTTATTAAAAGAAATACTTTTGAAATCTGTAAATTTCGCGCTCTGAACGTTCAAATTCGAACTGATGCAGAAACGATTGGCTTCGGATTTTATAAAGCGATGATACACGATCGAGTCTTTTCTACCGCCATTCTAGAAGGTCGGATGATTCGGCGATTGTATTTGTTCGCAGGCGCATTCCCTAAATATAAACAACTGTTCGATGGTTGTTGCTTGTAGCGATTACTTGCGTTTTTAAGTATGAGATAAAATGTATTTAGATAAATCGTATGACTTTTATTTTATTTAATACAGTAATTTCCATTCTGTTCATGTTTTCAAACTTGTCTCTTCCGGCGACTATAAAATAATCTAATAATATTAATTTTCTTGAGAAATAAACCACAACCAGCGAACAGTTTATTTAAAGCGTGAGCCAGCGTTTTGATAAATTCCAGAATCGTCCAGAGGATTCGCTAATTGATGATGATGGTCTGCAGGTCTAAAGATGATGACATATTATTGCATACCACTATTTTCTAACGAAGAGTTGGTTAACATATGATAAGAACTAATTACCTAACCTGAAGAAACCTATATAGGTACCTACATAAACGAAACTTTTTATAATATACTGATAACGCATATTGACACACTGGGCGTCACATCAGGCCACCTAGGAATTCCCAATGACCGAGAGACCCAAAAATTATCAAAAAGCAAAATTTAAAACCACTTCCACAGAAAGTATAGCTACGATATTTTCTGTACAACTTCTCAAGAAGCGCATTAGACAATCTGAATTAGCAAAGCCGAATAACAACTCTACTGGAAGATCTCTGAAAAAGAAGAACGAATTAATGAGAAGGTGATATATATATAACTCCAAAATTTCCAGTTTTGTGATAACTCACTCCATTCTTACTTTATTTTACCTTACTTTAGAAGACGTAAGTATTACCTTTGTAAGTAGCTACTTTCATAAAATTACTATGAGACATATTTTAAATAGCACTCCTTTTTGAGTAGTGCCATAACCCTAAAAATTACAAAATCTGTTTGATTGGCTTGAGGCGTTCTAAATACTAACACCAGTACGTAATAGTGCCATTATATTGTTAGTTTCAATACATTCCGCTCTATGGATAATTATTACCGCCATAAGCAAGTAGCCAAGACTTTCGACAAGTGAGGATGTGCGCATGTGTTACAGTAGTGCCTCAACCCAGCTTAAGACAATGATGTATGTAATGTTTCTTTATAAATAAGAGCTTATCCTATGACACGTTGGTATTAAAAACGTTCTTACGTTCTAAAATGTTGAAGGAAAATTCTCAGTAGTGCCTTATCCTGTGAAATAACTTCGGGGGGGGTAGAAAAAAAAAATAGCGCCGCAGACGAAGAATTTTTGAGTGCCACGCACTTTTTTTAATGATTGGGCTTAGTTTTCAAGTAAGAAAAATAAAAAACACAACAGAAAATCACAAAAACAGCCAGGCTCGTTGCAAATTTTTGTGTAATTTTATCTATTTTAGGTAGTGATGAGTTAACATTTCTCGTAAACAGGCAGTTAGACGACCCGAGCTGCCCTTCTGCATGGTTGCGCCACTGTGAGGTAGTATGTACGTATTTTGTTGAATTTATCGATTTGAAAGTTAGTAAAATATTCTGTGATATGGCAATACTGCACGGAAGTTTTTATTGCTTGGTTAATGTTGATTGTTGTATCATGTAAAGTAACTTTCAATAAGCGATATAACAAAACCAAAAATCCGAAGTTGTCGTGGTCAATATACAAAAAACGTCTTCCTATCGACGAGCGCTAAAATAAAGACATTGCAATTTGCAATGCAACGCGCCATTCCACAGTGCACAGTCGTATATGGCACAATGTTCCGTGCAATTTTGGAATTAAACTGTACTACAGTCATAATATTTTGTTAAGTTTGGAATAAAACTCAAATTAATTAAAATAGTTGTATTTTTATAATATAAATCAAAGCCTTTAACCTACAAAAAGTTTGTATAGGTACTACCACAGTAGTTCCACGTGGTTAAGGGTGGTTTTAAGAGCTATCTTGGATTTTAATACGAACTTAATACTACCATTTTGGTAGAGATCCTTTAAGCGAATGTTAATACCGAATTTAGTAGACAAAGTAAAAAATTGCCTTGCGCAAAGTCCATTTCTGGTTTACCTGAAAATTGCAAGGTTATGACACTATTACAAAAGGAGTGCAAAATGCTGGCTCATTGAAATGCAGTAACAAAATAACTTCACTTATCTCTAGTTGTTGCATTTTAACATATAAGCAAAATCATGTTTGGCAGCGTACTTACTTAAAGTAAGTATACTTATAGCTAAGTCGAGATATCCAGTTGTGCATGTTGTGCATATAGGTACCGATTTTGGCACTTTATGTTATTTATTGACAACTAAATCAGTTACGCATTTAGGCACTTTTTTGTAGAAAACTTGTGTGGTAAGGTGTTTTGTGATTCTCTGTTATAATAAAATCGGACGAGATAGAGTGGTGCAGCATCAGTTAATTGGCAAAAAATGTGCTGGATTTAAATCGTTTGTTATGAGTTTAACCACGTGCTTGAGGGGAATTTAAAAATCTTAAATTGAATTAAAAAAAAAAACGTCAACAGTCCAAGCGAGCAACTTCTTTAAACCTTTTGTATAAAACCTCAGACGAACATCAGACTATGAAACATTACCAATAAATATCAGAGGCAGAGTATAAAGATTTAAATGCATTATTTACACTGAATCTAAATGCTATATATAGGTGATACCTACAAACCATTTTACTTTAGCCTTATAATGGCAAAACTTTATCTGATACCTAGTAATGATTAATCCATAATTCTTTTCTGTTACATTATTTTCTATTTCTACTTTTTAGTTCCTTGTCACTTGTTTCGAATATTCTTAAAAAAATGTTTACAATGAAGATATGTATGTAGGTACTGATTTTATACTTTTGTTAATTAATTATTGTTAATGTAGCCAACTTCGGCATTATTTGTTTGTTTTGTGCAACAAATATTTATTTGTACCTGTCTGTTATTGTAATTATACATTTTTTTTCATGAATTCTCTAACTTAAAAGTTAGATTTGCATCTAAATAATGGACATAGTTTTGCCGCAGTCGTATAGCTTGTGAAAAAATACTCAATTAATATCTCTTTAAAGCCCACGACCTAAACTTTAATAATGCCATAATATTTAAAATTCCAATAATCTCAAAACTATAAATTTAGAGTTATACCTATTTGAGGTAGGTAGCGATATTTATGTCTATACTCTTTGCAAAACAAAACTCGATGCACGTCATACCCTTCGAGTGACGTCAGTTATCGACAGGGTTGCCCACTTGTACCTAGTGGAGCAGGTAATCTTAGCGACGAGTTTACTACCGCCGCTTCACATTAAGTAACACACCCTGCAATTACATTAATTAAATTTGTTTTTTTATTTTATTATTACCTAAAAACGTATTTCTTATAACGCATTTATAAGCTAAAAAAATTGTTTATCGCATAGAGTATAATTTTTAAAAGTCCAAGACCAATGAATAAATTTAATGTCCCAATGAAAATAAATGTGCAATCTCATACAACGGTAATAGACACTATCAATAACCATCGAACAGTTGTTTATATTTACCCAATACTTCGAAGCAACAAATACGTGGAACAATAGAATCGACCGACCGTCTAGAACAATCTCGTTCGTTAATCCACGTATCGCATCGCCTTATAAAATCCCGACCCGATCGTTGCTCCTTCAGTTTGAATTTGAAAGTAGTCAGAGCGCGAAATTCAGAGAGATACCAAAAGTTTTTCGTTTAACAAAGAAAAAAAGCAGTTTTTTATACACGTTTCGATATACAAAATTAGTGTTTTTAAATCATCGTTGAAACATGAATTTTTTGCCGTTTATCTTTGAGGATTCTCATTCCTCCTGTCCAAGGGCTTCAAGAAGTTGTCCGTCTGGTACGGAAACTCGAGGCCATTTTCCGTTTGACTTATCCAAAGGAAGTCGAGTTTTACATCATCTTGGAAACAAACTGGCAGAACTAGAAAAGGATAACACCATTACCGTTGATAAAGATAAATTCCAGGCCAACATCGATGTCCAGCAGTTCAAGTCTGAAGAAATTTCAGTCAAGTTGACGGACGATTTCATACTAACTATCGAGGCCAAACACGAAGAGAGACAGGACGAGCATGGGTTTATTTCCAGACACTTTGTAAGGCGAGTCATTCTTCCTGAGGATTGTGACGTTGATCAGTTACACTCTAAATTGTCATCTGATGGAGTGTTGAGCATTGTAGCTCCAAAGAAGAAACAGGGAGAACAAACGGAGTATAAGGAGATTCCCATCATTAGAACTGGAAAACCTATAGACCATGGTGAGCAGAAAGATGCTGGAGGGTCCCAGAAAGATTCCTCGTAAATACACATGTAACGGTTTAGCGATATTTTTTTCTTTGTTCTTATTTAATGTTTAAGTTTCTAGCATTCTTATTGCATCTAGTTTGTAAGACCACGTTTTCCTATTTATTTAATTAATTAAATATTTGTTATAGGTGTATTTTTATAATTTTTACTTGTTAATAAATAAAAAATAGTATCTCTGGTACATACCATATTTATATTTCAACAATTATTGTTTTTTTGCATTTTATCAGGTATTTTTTGCAATTAACGAAAGAAAAACATATCTAATAAATTACACCCTGTAGAATGTTAAGAAGTGTCAATCACGTTGATCCGCGAATATGATAACGGCCCCTCTCGATCAGCGTAAATGTTTAAAAGCTTTACGGCATATGTCAAGTTGTATCGCGAAGACTGTCTAATACATTGTTGCCAATGGTAGAAAAATGTTATTAGCAAGAAAAAGCCACTTGTCACTTTGACTAGTTTAGCTGGGCGTAGAAAATGTCAACATAAACAAACCGAATTCACAGTTTTTTAAAAAAATTTAACGAAAATCTCCACTTTTATTAAGTAAGTTATTATAATTTTGAGGCCGAAGACAAAGCAATCATGAGTAGTGCCGAGTTTGAGAAAAATAATTACCCCAAAGCTTCCAGTAAGTACCTACTTTAATTAATTTAGTCTGATTCATAAATGCCATGATATTGTGTTTTTGTAGAATATCTGGTATATGGGGCCCTCCTAACCTATATTGCTGGAATGTTTCTTATGATCGCTTTTTGCAGGTAAGCTATATTACAAAGGCATCATAAATACCAAATAAAATAATTAATTAATTTTTAGTCCATACTGGGTAAAATCTTTTGACGAAACATTTTCCAACTTCAAAAACATGGGACTTTGGGAGTACTGCTTTCAAGATTTTCGCTATCCATCCTACCAATTCGATCACCTCTTTAATGGTTGCCACCATGTGTTTAGTCAAGAATACTATGTGATAAGAGAGTGGCTGTTGCCCCCCTGGCTGATGGCAGTTCAGGCCTTTGTGACAATGTCATTTCTATTGAGTTTTGGTTCTCAAGTTATGATGGCTATGCAACTCTGCAGGTGGCCTTTAGAGTTTGTATTGAGATATGAGTGGATTTTGTCTGGATTTGATTTTGTTTGTGCTACAACAACAAGTAAGTATTGAAACTATTCTACTACTAAGTTTAGCGAGTAGGTTCACAGTTCTCCCTAAAGTTTCAATATTTTCTTTCAGCGGTATTTATGTTCTTTGCGATTGCGGTCTTCGGAGGATCTCATGTTCGACGCGATTGGCTAATGTACCCTAATTTCAATTACCTCTGTTGGTCATATGGTTTCGCTTGCTTGGCGTTCTTTTTCCACGGTTTCGCTGCCGCTTGCTTGTATAAAGAAGCGAGACTGAGCTACGAACGAAGACGGGAGTCTAAAAATTTGATAATGCAAATGCAACCTAATCCTCAACATCGTTTGGGATGGAATATTCCTGCTTACTAAGTGTGAGTTAAATTTTTTTTTGGGTCATCAAATCTGATCTATGAAGGCTATAGGTAAAATTGCTGTGCAGTTAAATTTTACATTTTCTCAAAGGTTGTATAGTTTTAACTAAACTTTCGACTTAAGTGGGCAAAACACTCGTCTTTAGTTTTTAAGGGATAATTATACACAAAAAAGAAGGGTTTAGGAAAAAAAATTAAAAGTATTGATTAGGTTAGTGAGATTGTTGAGTGAAATGACAAAATTTGAGGTCTTGTATTATATCTACTAGTCCGTCCATTAGTTAAGATTAAATACCTTTTGTTTTCTGACTCGAGTATTAATTGTTACTAATACTTTTAATAGTAGTAATTAGAGCTAGTCAAAATTCAAGGAAGTTCGAAGCAGCTTGGGAGGCAACATGTCTAAATCCTTTTCCTAGAGAAGCCTCTAATGAAATTAGTAAAGAATGTCTAGAGGACTTCTGGGGCTGGTGGTGTAGAATTTTGATAAGCTTTTTGGTAGTTATTTAATAATTTATTTAATTGTGCAGCATTTTTATTTATGTGTCCAGGCATGTCTTGATATTCTGTGCCAGCATCACATTATGTTGATCCAAGTACATGAATTTAAATTTAAATTATTAATGGAATGTACCTTTAATATAAAGCTTGTCAAATATAGGAAGAGACATGAGAGAGATTCTTACCTTTATGGCAAAACCAAAATGGTCTACATCATTTTCATCATGGGGTTTTTTACTTTTGCACCACCCTTGCCCTTTAAATTTCTTAATTGATGGATTTCAATTATTGACACATAAATTTGGATGGTCCTTGGCCGCTTCCATTGTACTGTATAAATATACTTCTTGTAGGATAGTTACCACTTAATATTAAATGATTCTTGATGTTTTTATCAAAAAAAGATAGATAGAATTAGGTATTTGGCAGAAATTTTGAATTGAAACGCATTTTGAAACATTTATTTTACTTACTGTTTTGCTTATTCTTTACTCTTGTAGCCCCTTTGATGTTGATGTGTGTCTTAGACAGTTTGATGCTCTTGTTTTGCCTAAACTAAAGTATGGTTGTGTTATTTGGTCACCTCAATACATCACCTGGAGTAAGTGATTTGAAGGAGTGCATCGAAAGTTTAAAAATTATATGTACTATAAGAGGCTTGGCTTTTATCCTCAAAGGGGGTTTAATTTAATCATCAGGCATTACTACATATTTTCAATAAAATGACTCCTGAGAATAGACGAATCAGAACATGCTTGGTTCATCTTTTTAAAGTAGATAAATAAATGGGAGTGTGGAGAGTCCTGATATGCTATAGTCTATTTCAGAAAGGTGTAGAGTAATAAATGCTCATTAGGTATGCAAATGGACTACAGAGTGACCCAACGAATATTTAAGCCACTTTCATAATTTGGCATTGATTTCATTGCAAAATTCTTTCTTTTCATCAAGTGCAGGTATTACCACCCGGGTTTGGGTCAATTTATGAGTTTTGCCTATTGTTATCCATTCACATACACTGAAAATAGTGTGACAAAGGCGTGCCGGTAGGATATTCGTAAAAAGGAAAGAATTTTATTTTAACAGAATAAAAATTAGGCAACTGTCATCTCCTCTTGACGTTATAATTAACGGGTCGACGGTCCGATCGATCAGGTGGTCCACTATTTCTCCTCTTCTTTAATGACATGATGGACTGCTTTTCGCCAGTTCTCTGGTGTCACTTCCTTAATGGCTTGATCAATCAGTAGCTTAACGTCTTTCATTTTGAATGTAGTGTTGTGTCTTGCTACAAATCCTTTCACTTACGCCCATATAAGTTCTATAGGATTTAGTTCGCAATGATGTGGCTACACTATGTTTTTCTGCTATATCTTCCACGGCATATTTCATAAAACGATGTTTGTGTAAATTTGCTATAGATAATAGTTCCTTCTTTATCAAATTATCTTCAAATTCAATACTTTTGGTGGTTAACCAGTCGATAATTTCTTGTTTTCTCCAAGATGAAGTTGGAGTCTTCTCTGTGCGTCGTGAATGATAGCTTGCGTTATCCATAACTACTACTGAATCAGCTGGAAGATATTTTATCATTTCACCAAGAGAGTCCTCAAAAACATTTGAATTGTAGTAATCTCCCATATTGAACGACTGAAAGGTTAGCAAACCTTCTTTTAAAAATCCCTCTTCGCTTCCAATATGGACGATTATTAGTCTCTTTCCTTTACCTGAAGGCACCTTAATACCCGTTGACAGGCCTTCCATGAAAGCTTGGCGACCACTGGTTATATTTTTGTCTTGCCACAATCTAATTCTCTAAAATTTTTGGTTAGTTATCATAAATAATTTAATGCACAAAATTTACCTGCGCCTATGGCCGACACCGAAATTGAGCCGAACTGGACGGATTTCCCCATTTTATTACTATACACCTTTCTGAAATAGACTATAGCTCTGTTACCGTTCTCAATGAGTAGAATAAACAATAGACATAAAAAAACGTTCTACTTGGAGTTTTCCACAATAAATTTGTATACAAATTCTCTATTATACGGGAAATTCACTTAACTTATCAATATAAAACTTTTAAACCATCAGGCTCAGGACTTACCATATTTACTTTGATTATTGTTTGCAATGGATGCCAGTACTCTTATGTTGTATTTATGTGTTTGTAATGGTAAATGCTGTTGATACCGTATTGAATTAAATAAATAAATAAATAATATTTCACATTTTACACTTTAAGTCTGAGCTTCTAAATAAAGTCTTTTGAAAGAACTGTATTACTTAACATTTATCTTAAAACTGATAAATAAAGATGGTTTGTACTTGATCCAATTTTAAACTTTTTACCACACTGTGTATGAAAAAAATATATTTTTTTCACCGTACATGATATTCTTTTAACAAAAAGCTTAGTTATGTCCAAATTTAAATTTAAACCTTTCTTTCTATCTAGAAGTGGTATGCCACTGTTTTTTTTTTCAAAGAAGTATGTAATTTTTAATCGGCAGCCATTTCAAAGTCAAAAACAAACAACCTATTTTGAAAAAAAAGGGGTGTTCGTCGAAGTAATAATATCGGAAAAAGAGCATTATTTGCGAACCTATGTTAATATTAACTTGTTTTTCTTATTTTTTTTGGGACGATACGACCTATATTTGTGTGTGGGGGGGGGGGGATAACAGTATCGAAAAATTTGCCTCTCTACCTATACTTGACAAGCTATAGGTACATAATATTGTTTTGAATTTCTCCAACGTAAAAAGGGGGTTCAAATTGATTGTCGTATAAAAATAAAATAGTCTCCTGCTCGAAAATACAAATAATTAATAATTATTGTAAACGCTTAATATGTAAATGTAAAAATAATTGGTTGCTTATTTGTAAAAACTAATTCCCAAAGAGGAAATGCTTTTTATAGTACTTTTAAATATTTTTATATGCATATTTTCACACAGAGTTAAATTTATTGTTCTGAATAGATTAGAAGGAATATTTTAAAATCAAGATTTCAATATTTACAATCCAAATGTGGCCTTTTATCCTTACTAAAAATGTCAATTCTCAAAAGAACTTAGATATATTTTTTTAGTATTATTTTTAGTGAAATTAAATTCTTAGTAAAAGTGTTTAATTTAAAAGATCTGATATTGAAACTCCATCCATTTTATTGTGTTGTATATTATTTTTTTTTTATTTAAATTTAGTATTGTCTTTCTTAAGTTTGTAAAACTAGGTATTTAATTATTATTAAGTTTTTTTTTATATGTTTATATGTATTTGTAAGCACCTACTGAATAAATGTGTTCCAGCTAAGAATATGTGTTGAGTAATATTTCCTTCAACTTAACTGGGTTACATTGGAATGTAAGTATAAGTGGCATTGAGGTCTTTTTTGATGTCAGTAAGGTATGGCACCATGGCCTAAACGAATAAGGTAACTACATTGTTAATAGTATATTATTAACCAAGGTTTAGACCGACGCCATTATGGCTCATGCGTCAATTTGAATATGAATCTACATATCGAATAACGATATTTAAAAAATAAAATATCGATATACCAGGTTGCTTCCTTCTTGTTGAAATATTCTTGGTTCCTTTTTTGCAGAATTCCAATTATGTTTATTTTAAAATATTTGACGATAATAACTGTCGTGAGCCATCTGATAAGTCTTCCTCAACGTGTAGGGCAATTTTGCCTTTACGCTAGATCTAGCGGCTTTTTTTCAGTTTGGTGGGTAAAAACGTCGTTTAGCGGTTCTAATTTTTGAAAAAACGACAATACAGTCTTAAGTGGGAGTGGGCAAAAATTCGATATATCGATACTTTTATCGTACCTTTACGCACATGCGTATAGATGACAGATTTTGATACACTGCTAAGTCTTAAGTATCAATTGCTTCTGCCAAACGTAGTAATTTGTTGCTGTTTTCATTCTAGAACTTGGTCAGTCAGTAATAGAGTACGAGGTAAAGAAAAAGTCAACACCAAACAACTTTATCTGTTTGTTAATGACACTGCAATATCCAAACAGCCCTGGTTGGCAGTCTCGCAACTGCAGCGCCACATAACTTCTAAACAAATCGTTAGCATAGCAATATTGGCTTAAAAACGAAAGTAAATTTATTGAACCAAGTAATTGCCAGACCGGTTCTAAACCCATGGTGCATCTATGGTGGACCAACCTGGTGCAAAATTGTATGCAAGACGCACCTCAACAAATTCTATAGCACAAAACAAAGCTTTACAAATTATTACAAATGTACATCGTCGCAACAACACGTGTACCACACGAGGATTTAAAAATTCTTACCATAAAAGAATTTTTCATTAAAATTATTACAAATTATTACAAGACAACATACGTATTCAGTGGCGCAACTAGAAAATAAATCGGGAGGGTGCAAGAAAAAATAGGGACGCAGGCGAACATTTCTTGGGTGCCACATACTTTTTTCAATGATAGTGTTTTATCCCGCAGTACCTATTCTAATTCTCGGAAAACATCAAGTCTTCTGAACGTGCTATATTCTAAACTAAATAATATTAAATTCACGTCTACGAAAACCGTTAATCGGTAGCTTTGCAGTAGGTTTGCGGCTTCAAGAAAATGTAAATGAGGTTCTGTGGCGTTTTAACCGACAAAGGGCAATATCATTTAATGCTTCACCGGGTTCTTCAATTTTCTTACTGGCAATAAACAAGTATATGGCCTCTAACCTGGGCGGACGCGACCTCCGTTGGTTGGTCAAGAGTGTCCACGTGACCACATGTGAGTGGCGAACCTCCCAGACTAGAGCACTGTAGCGTCATAAACAAACGAGCGTGCTGTTAGACTTTAAAGTAAGCAGATACTCCACGTGGCTGAAAAAATAATAGCACGTATTTGGATCTGACATGTGTGTCAAGCAAAGTGAGTTTCTAATGTTAAAGTAAGTTATATTTTGGGGACGCGCGCCCGGTAACAGAGGTTACCATTCTTTTAAATGTACAATAAAAGTACCGTGAATTTCGCAGTTAAATATACTGAATTCTTTGTGTGTGGTTAACACGTGCACGAAGCTGCACCTCAGTGTCTTGTTCGCGTAAATACGTAAAATATTCCGTTCTGTACAGAACATATCCCTTGAGATATTCAGACGGCAATGACGCTGTAATTAATTAAGTTCATATTCATTCTCTACGGTAAAAACCAATGAAATTCTAACGGTATCATCGGGTTTTACATAACAGTGAAATATTTGAAACATATTTACGTCTAAGCGACCTGTCACGAAAGAGCTTTATAACCTCATTCCTTGTTCCCACTGAATTCTGAATATCGCTTATTTTGCTCAAATCATTTATTACTAAATTAAGTCTATGAGGCACACAATGGAAAAAAGTTAATAAAAATACTTTTCACATTCTCATAATGCGTCATGTACATTTGAAATTATTGTTTTTCAGCTTTTACGTCAAGCGCACCCTTACAAAACACTGGGGAATAATTATTCGCCCTTTTTATAATAGATTCACACAAAACACGCTAAAAACTAAACTAAGTAAGTTGGAAATATTGTACTATGAAATAAGGTACTTGTGTAATTTAAGACCAGGTACCTGTTATTGTCACGCCTATTATTGCGGTTTTACGACTAATGGCCCTTCGCTGGTGCTGTCAACCATTAAGAAATAGAGTATAGCTTAATATAGAATAACAAAAATAAATAAGATTGATAGGGTGGGGCTGTGTACACTTTTTGAATTAAGAGAGAGAACTAGCAGATTTTGTGCATTAAGTGTATAATCTTTTGAATTTAATGCAGAGCGCCTTCGGCCTTAGGTCATTATCAGTGCTTCTTTGTCAGTAAACAGGAACAGTTAGTTCCTTGATGAAAAAAAGTAGGACATGAACACCACAATGTAAAGAACTCGTCACATAAAACATTCAGTTTCTATAAAATTTTAAAAGACGAACATAGGGGACGAACCACTTTTTAAAAACTTTATCTGTTAATTATCATTTTTCTTCTTTCTTTTCATTTTTGTGTTTTTCCATTCCTCTGCAAGACAGAAGTCACAAAGGGAGCTAGCCTAACTTAACGATAACAAATACGTAAGTAAAAAAATAAATAATAAATTAACAATTACTACGAGACTTTAAAAATACAATAGAAACTTCTATGAAAGTTGCAGTTAAACAAGTGATCTTTGCTTTAAGAATATAAAGCTTTTACCTGGGACATTGTATCGAAGAGCCATATCAAGTGTCGTTTCCATACTTTCTTCAGGAACATTTCCATCCATTATTATCAGAGGTGTTTTTTTAATAAGGTCTTCGTGCTTTTCTATCTAAAAAAGGATTCGAAACAAAATTGCTTGGTTTGGTATTGTCTCGATGATTTATAGACTATTAATCAAAGTTTTAATTACCGTTTTTGGTGATATTTTTTTGTGTATGCTCATATCGCCCATCAAAAATGAACAATCTCCCTTTTTATCCAAAACTACTATGCATTGTGCTGTATTGGTCCGCGGCACAATTTGTACTTGCTTTAATGATTCTTTTGGTAACTCTTTTAGTAAAGTCTGACCTGAAATAATGCAAAACAAAATTTAGTTACGCTGGATACAGGTACTACATTTGTTTCGAAGAAAATACATTTTTTGTATAACATGTTGACTTTTATGAAATTGATTGAATAATCGAGTTTATTAACGTAAGTTACCTATTTAAACACAGTAACTAATCGAATAACAATGTAACTAATAATTCGCATTAAAATTATAAAACTAGTCATTATTACATCTCATTAATGCTCACATGCATCGAACTTATGAACAAGCACTCGGTAATGTGGATGAAAGAAGAATTTATTCTGATACATTTCCAAATCGAAGTGTGCCGCATAAAGTAACCATTGAAAGGGTTGACATTTCGGGAATCACTTAAGCGCAAGAATGTTAAAAATGTAAAAGGGTTGCTTCTTGTTTACTTCAGCAGATTTTCGAAATGGACCCCTATACATTTCCTGACCACCGCATCCTATTTCTAATTTCTATTTTCCAATAAACCGTTTAAGTTTTATTGCAAGAATTTACTTGTACACATATACAGGGTGACCGTTTAGTGTGGCAAAGTAGAATATCTCCGTTTGTATTTATAATACACAAAAAATGTTAATATAAAAGTTGAAGGACAGTATATATAATATTCTTTTTTGTAAGAAAAAACTTGGCACTCATCAAGACATTCGAAACATTCTCGAGGGTATCAAAGATAAGACTAATTCAAGACTTAAGACCCTCAAAACATTCCATGTTTTGTACAGGGTGTGCTCTACAAACGTGTCAACTTTTTAAAATGAATTTAGTATTTTTTTCAAATAGAACACTTTGTATTTTAATGTTTTATCTTGTAGAGTTTTGCCCTCTACAACTTTTGTTAAAAGGTTCATCAGTTATTTTTGCTCATTTTGGCGTAATATTTTTTTTTTAATAAAATGTCAGAAAATTGTCTTTTTTAACTTTTATTTTATAGTTAGAACAAAAGCAAATAATAGCAAAAGAAATTTTATTAAGATATTACTCTCATTTTATTTCTTACTTTTTATCAAGTTAAATTTATATTGCGAATGAATTATTTAAATGTAGAAATGATCGATATGATTTATGTTTTGGGTGCTAGTGATAAAAATGCTTTATCAGCTACAAGAATTTATGAAGAACGATACCCATAACGAAGACACCCTGGTAAAAAGACATTCGAGAAGCTAATGGAGAGATTTGAAACTACAGGAAGTGTGGCTTATAAATAAAATGACCGAAGAAAACGGGTATGCACCGAAGAAAATGAATTCGACGTTGTGTTAAGTATTACCAAAGAAAATTATAGCTACGCAATAGAAGTCCAATGTAATGTTAATAATTCGACCTCTCGATGGATCCCGGTTTTTAAAGCCCGGATCCTGCTTCGTTTAGCGGTTGGGCTTTGCCGAATGCACGTCTAGTGTTGTTGTCTTTTCGGCTGCGAAGCAACGGTTATCATTATATTATTATAGCCTTCAGCATTATTAATTGAATTTGTAGACTGGTTATTGCGATAACTAAAGTCAATAAAACAATACGGCGCGACCGGCATAGGTGAACCAATATTAGTGATATAAAAATGTTTAAATCAAGAAGTTTATTATAATCTTCAATTTTGCTACTTCAATCTATCTTTTGATACAGAGTGCTCGCAAAATATATTCCTTTAAACTTATACAAAATCTTTTGGTATAATCTCCTGACAACTTCTGGCGTTTTTGATATACTACCAATACTTTATAAAATTAATTAGTTATTAATTTGATTCAATGACGGAAAACTAAAATAAAAATTCTAGAAGAACTGTATCACCAACATAAAAAGGGATATAAAATGTACATTTATCCGCATATAAGGTGGCTCAAAAAAATATCCTGTTGCATATCTCAGGAACTTTACAGTTTTTTTGTATCTTTTGTATCTGCCAAATATATATATATATATATATTTTATTTTACGCCAGCTAGGCGTGAGTAATAAACGTTTTTGGACATAGGTCTAAAACGACAAGACCAAAAAAATTGAAATCTTACATGTTGCCACAAAATGACCTAACATTCAAAAGGTTTCTTAAAAGTTTTAATTAGAGTCCGATTTATTTTCAATAGAAAAGTACGAGTTCTTAGCATTCTTGATATAGAATAATAGGATTACCTATTTTGCGAAGCCTAGGATAAATTATTTCGAAAACTATTAGATTTAAATAATAACATGTTTCATCAAAAATTAAGGTATTTAAAAGATATCCTTCATCGGTTGAAAATTACAGGGTGTTCCATCAGTGGCGTATTTAGGTTTTCTTTGTTCCTACCGACCTGGAAGAACTGAAGCAGGTCATACGCGATATTAAAAACAAAAATAGTTCTGGGGAGGATGGCCTATCTATGAAAATATTTTCAAATCTGCCTGACCATGCTCTGGATGCCTTGGTTTGGGCCATAAACTTTTCTTGGGAGTCAGGTGTATTTTCCTCATGCCTTAAACTGGCAAAAGTGATTCCACAAAGGGGGAGATTTGGGAGATCCTTCTAATTATAGACCTATATCGCTACTCTCTAATTTGTCTAAAATTGTGGAAAAATTGGTAAAAAGCAGGATGATTTCCTTCCTTAGCTCAAATAATATATTTAGTCCCCTTCAATTTGGCTTTCAGGAAAATCGCAATACAAATGATGCTATCTTCCAGTTTTTGGAAGGTCTTTACTCAGGGATTAACAGTGTTGGAGTAAGCGCAGCGGCTTTTTGCGACTTCTCTAAAGCTTTTGATTGCGTCAATCACCGCATTCTGCTACAAAAACTATTTCACTATGGCTTTAGGGGGGTGTCCCTTGCATGGTTCGAGTCCTATTTGTCCGGTCGTTGTCAGAGGGTTTATTTTGGGTCATCTAAATCCGAAATTTTGGGGAACAATTGTGGCGTTCCTCAAGGGTCTGTTCTGGGACCTGTCTTATTCCTGATTTTTATAAACGACCTCACATCACTTAACATTGCTGGGAAATTTACTCTGTTTGCAGATGATACCACGGTTCTATGGCGCAGTACTGACCTAATCACACTAAAAGAAAGTATTCTCGCCGATCTTCAGAAGCTCAGATCCTGGAGCGATTCAAACCTACTACGGCTAAATTTGTCCAAGACAAATATCTTGTCATTTGGGAATGATCTACAATTACCCAAAGTTCACAATGTTTTCATTGAATGTCGGCCAGAGACAAATTTCCTGGGAATTATTGTCGACAATGGATTGGTATTTAAATCTCACATCCATAGCCTTTCAAAGAAAATTTCATCTGGGTGTTTTGCTGTGAGACTGTCGGCCGTTGAACTGGGACATGCCGTGTCCAGATCCGTCTATTTTGCCCTTATAGAGTCAAGACTGAGATATGGCATCTGTTTTTGGGGATTGAGTGGCCAGACCCTGATGAACTCTGTTTTCATTTTGCAGAAACGGGCTATTAGGTATATCTGTGGTGCTGGGAGAATAAATCATTGCAGGCCCCTATTTAGAAGGGAAAAAATTTTGACTCTGTTCAGTCTTTTTATCCTGGAGACTGTATCACTGATTCACAAATACCGGCATAGATTCGCCTCCCACGAAGCTCATTATATCACGCGAAATGCTTCTAGCTTAAAATTGCCCATACCCCATTCTACTTTAGTTAAACGATCTATTATTTATGAAAGCATTAAGATCTATAATCACTTACCTGATAACCTATCAAACATTCCTTCTCTGAGATTATTTAAAAGGAAAGTTAAGAAACTTTTATTGTCTAAGGCGTATTATGACTTAAACGAATTTTACTGTGATAGTTTTTAATTGTTTTGTTTGTATCCTTTTTGCATGTACTGTATCTGACGATAATTTAAGATTGTGTTATTACTATTATTTTATTTTTATAGTTGTAAGAACTTAGACTAATACTGGCTTTGTCAACAAATACGCGGTATTTAGACAGTAAAGCATATTTCGAATTTGAATTTAGGATTGTAACACGGGGGGAGGGGGGGGGGGGTCCATTCTTTCTTAAAAAATGCGGCGCAGGCAAACATTGCCACGCCCTTTTTTGAAATATCAAAACTTCTACGTTTCGATATCCTGACCCGAAAAAACGTAGAAATATAGAAATTCTTAAAAAATATAAACGCCAATGTTTCGATTTTAAATATCAGTTTTTTGAAGGTATGTAAAACGTATATTATTTTATCCCCTTAATTAAAAAACCCGGAACAAACAATAAAATTCAACAATTCCAACAACTGTGGGAATCCCCAAGCATCTTATATACGCCACAGTCCAGGATCAATACTTCAACAATGTAGGTAATCTTTTTTGAGTTTATTATGAATTGAAATGAAATCGATCTGGAAAATTTGAAATAACGTTTCACGTTATTTATTGCAAATTAATGTGATTTTGAGTTTTCTCTACTATCGAGGCCTGGCCAGGCCCCCCCTATATTCGCCATTGTGTTCCATTGGAGAAATGTGAAATATTACATAGGTATGTAAATTAGCCGAATAATTCAAGTCGCCACGTACGTATCATAAGCCTTAAAAACAGTAGTACGAGTGTGTACTAGTGTGTAGGGCTTATTTAAAGATACTTATGATAAAAATTGTGTCCTTACCAAGTTGAATGCCCCATGATATGATTTTTGTAACGAGTCGCTGAAAATTCCTTAAATATTAGAAAGAAAAAACACTTGGCAACGCTGCAAAAAAAACGCATATAGAGGTTAGTTTCCTTTACTAAATCAAATAACTAAAATTATACAGGGTCTTTCATTTAAAAAGAATTATGTTCATATAATAGCTTTTCTGGATCACTTAGTATGGTGTAAATTTTTGTTACGTCATGCCGTTTGGTAAACCCAACAACATTTACATAATTTTTTTTGTATCCCTAGTCATTTAGGTGCTATCAAAGACGACTGTTATACAGGATGACAATGAAAAAAAATACAATGCATAGTACCACAGGATAGAGGATCTCAAAAAAATCTAAAAACTTACTATACACTTATGTACAAATTGCTTTTCTTTTTGAGATATAGGATATTGTATTTAATCTACACTTTTTGCTTTTAAAATGCAACAGGGTGGCAGAAAATTTCCTCCAGCATTACAAAAGGTCGTAATAAGTTTTGCCTTTTTCAGAAGAAGTAACAGCTATTACATTTTTCGCTATAACATCCATAGGTTTGTTGTTCAGTTGGAGTCCAGATCCATCCATGTTAAAGATGTGATCTGATTTTTCCGTTATTGCATTTTTGCAAAATTGTTTTTTCGAGAAGTTGAAAATAATTTTGAACTTCTTGCCTGTTCATACCTTGACTTCTTACGAGAGAAACACCTGTCGACTTTCTCGCGCTTAGGTCGGGATTTATTCTCAAACTTCTTATTAACTGTTGAACATAACAGTGCACACTTTTGGTATTATATTTTCCGTTAAAATTTTGTTCTTGTGTTTGATATTCAAAATTTAGTGTAGCCTTGAAATTAACCTTACAGTGACCTTAAAGGTGACTTTAAAAATTCAAGGTCACTTGCAAGGTCAAATCCAATTTTTAGTCAAGTGATCTTGAACTTAGATTTGACCTTGACTTTTAGTTTTATAGACTGAACATAACAATGCACACCTGTGCTAAAATTTAGTGTAACTTTGAAATTAGCCTAATCTTAACCTCAAAAGTGACCTTGAAAGTGACCTCGAAAAAAACTTTTTCAAGATCACTTGCAACCTCGAAAGGGACCTTGACATATTGCAACTCACCTTGAGAATTTTTTTAAGGTCACCTGCAACCCCGAAAGCGAATTTGACATATTGCAAATGACCTTGAAACCTTTTTAAAGGTCACTTGAAACCTCGAAAGTGACCTTGACAGATTGCAAGTAACCTTGATAATTTTTTCAAGGTCACCTGCAACCCCGAAAGCGACCTTGACATACTGCAAGTGACCTTGAAACTTTTTTCAAGGTCACTTGAAACCTCGAAAGTAACATTGACATGGAGCAAGTGACCCTGAGACTTTTTTCAAGGTCACTTGCAACCTTGAAAGGAACGTTGACATATTGCAAATGACCTTAAGACTTTTCCAAGGTCACTTGAAACCTAGAAAGCGACCTTGACATGTTGCAAGTGACCTTGAAAATCTTTTCAATGTTACTTGAAACCTCGAAAGTGACTTTGACATATTGCAAGTGACCTTTAAACTTTTCTCACTTGCACTATGTCAAGGTTACTTTCCAGATTTGAAGTGACCTTGAAAAAATTTCAAGGTCACTTGCAACATGTCAAGGTCACTTTCGAGGGTTCAAGTAACCTTGAAAAGAGTGTCAAGGTCACTTGCAATATGTCAAGTTCGCTTTCGAGGTCTCAAACTTTTTGAAGGTCACTTGTACTATGTCAAGTGACCTTGAAAAAGTTTTAGGGTCAGTTGCGTCATGTCTAGGTCACTTTCGGAGTTGCAAATAACCTTGAGAAAAGTCTCAAGGTCACTTGCAACATGTCAAAGTCGCTTTCGAGGTTTCAAATGACCTTCAAAAAGTTTCAAGGTCACTTGGAACACGTCAAGGTCACTTTCGAGGTTACAAGTGACCTTGGAGAAAGTGCCAAGGTCACTTGCAACATGTCAAGGTCCCTTTCGAAGATACAAGTGACCTTGAGAAAAGTCTCAAGGTCACTTGCAACATGTCAAGGTCGCTTTCGAGGTTTCTAATGACCTTCAAAAAGTTTGAAGGTCACTTGGAACACGTCAAGGTTACTTTTAAAGTTACAAGTGACCTCTTGAAAAAAAATTTCAAGGTCACTTGCAATATGTCAAGTTCACTTTCGAGGTTTCAAGTGACCTTAAAGAAATTCTCAAGGTCTCTTTAAACATGTCTAGGTCACTTTCGAGGTTGCAAGTGACCTTGAAGAAAGTTTAAAGGCCACTTGCAATATGTCAAGGTCACTTTTGAGGTTTCAAGTAACCTTAAAAAGAGTTTCAAGGTCACTTGCAATATGTCTAGGTCAGTTTTGAGGTTGCAAGTGACCTTGAAAAAGGTTTAAAGGTCACTTGCAATATGTCAAGGTCACTTATGAGGTTTCAAGTAACCTTAAAAAGAGTTACAAGGTCACTTGCAACATGTCAAGGTCAGTTTCGAGGTTTTAAGTGACCTTCAAAAAGTTTCAAGGTCACTTTCAAGGTTTCAAGTGACCTTGAAAAGTTTCAAGGGGCCTTGAAATAAGTTTCAAGGTCACTCGCAATATGTCAGGGTCCCTCTCGAGGTTGCAAGTGACTTTAAAAAAGTCTGAAGGTCACTTGCGTTATGTCAAGGTTACTTTCGAGGTTTCAAGTGACCTTGGAAAAATTTTCAAGGTCACTTGCAACATGTCAAGGTCGCTTTCGAGGTTTCAAATGACCCTCAAAAACCTTCAAGGTCACTTGCAACACGTCAAGGTCACTTTTGATGTTACAAGTGACCTTGAAAAAAATTCCAAGGCCACTTGCAATATGTCAAGGTCACCATCGAGATTTCAAGTGACCTTGAAAAATTCTCAAGGTCACTTGCAACATGTCTAGGTCACTATCGAGGTTGCAAGTGACCTTGAGAAAAGTCTCAAGGTTACTTGCAACATGTCAAATTCGCTTACAAGGTTTTAAGTGACATTGGAAAAAGTTTCAAGGTCACTTGCAACATGTCAAGGTCACTTTTAAAGTTACAAGTGACCTTGAAAAAGTTTGAAGGTCACTTGCAATATATCAAGGTGACTTATGAAGTTTCAAGTAACCTTGAAAGAAGTTTCAAGGCCACTTGCAATATGTCAAGGTCACTTTCAAGGTGTTAAGTGACCTTGAAAAAAGTTTCAAAGTCACTTGTAATATGTCAAGTTCGCTTTCGAGGTTTCAAATGTATTTATTTATTTATTTATTTATTTGTTTTACTTATGGGTAACACATACAGCGGTATAAACACTTGTGAATGCTAAGTACAAAAATAATTAGGACACTCAAAATATAATCTGTAGAGACATTTACAATAATATATAAAATATATCAATAAAGTATAAATTATATGCCAGAGGGCCAATAACACTGCCTTGAGGCACTTCAGATGTAACACCAGAACTAGTAGAAAAGCTGTCACCAACTCTCACCTGTTGTGTTTTATTGTTTAAAAATGTATGTAACCAAGATATTACTCTTTAGTCAATATTTAGTTACGCCATTCTATTTAGCAGTATGTTATGTGGAACCACATCAAAAGCCTTACTGAAATCTATGACGACGGCGTCCACCTGCACACCGCCATCGACAGAGTTAATCAGATCACCAACAAATGATGAAGTTGCAAGTGACCTTGAAGAAAGTTTCAAGGTCACTTGCAATATGCCAAGGTCAATTTCAAGGTTTCAAGTGACCTTGAAAAAAGTTTACGTCACTTGCAATATGCCAAGTTCGCTTTCGAGGCTTTAAATGACCTTCAAAAAGTTTCAAGGTCACTTGCAACTGTCAAGTTCACTTTCAAGGTTTCAAGTGACCTTGAAAAAAGTTTCAAGGTCAGTTGCAATATGTTAAGGTCCCTTTCGAGATTGCAAGTGACCTTAAAAAAGTCTGAAGGTCACTTGCGTTATGTCAAGGTTACTTTCGAGGTTTCAAGTGACCTTGAAGAAAGTTTCAAGGTCACTTGCAATATGCCAAGGTCAATTTCAAGGTTTCAAGTGACCTTGAAAAAAGTTTACGTCACTTGCAATATGTCAAGGTCACTTATGAGGTTTCAAATAACCTTAAAAAGAGTTTCAAGGTCACATGACCTTGAATACTAGTTGAAATGCTGTCACCAACTCTCACCTGTTGTGTTCTATTGTTTAAAAATGTATGTAACCAAGATATTACTCTTTTGACAATATTTAGTTCCGCCATTTTACTGAAATCTATGACGACGGTGTCCACCTGCACACCGCCATCGGCAGAGTTAACCAGATTACCAACAAATTATGCAAGAGCTGACTCGCATGAATAATTAGCTCTAAAGCCATATTGGTTGGAAAAAAAAGAAATTTTTACTGTCCAACTCTCTTCTAACATAATTTTAAAATGTGAAAAGTTGACACGTTTGTAGAGCACACCCTGTACAAAATATGGAATGTTCTGAGAGGGTCTTAAGTCTTAAATTAGTCTTTATCTTTGATACCCTCGAGAATGTTTCGAATGTCTTGAGTTAATTCAATTATATTTCAAATTTTAAGGTGCCAAGTTTTTTCTTCCAAAAAAGAATATAACTTGGCAACATTGCAAAATAATTAAAAACTATGTTTGCCACGATACGCGGAATATCGAGGGGAATTTAAAAGTGCAAAAATATACAGAGTGTTCTGTTTAAAAAAAGAAAATTCTTGTTCTTCTTTGTTGAGCCACCCTATAGATTCAAAATTAATTTTACGTTATAACTCACTTACTGTCCTTCAACTTTTATATTAACATATTTTGTGTATTATAAATACAAACGGAGCTATTCTCTTTGCCACACTAAACGGTCACCCTGTAGGTATACTTTTGTATTTTTTTTGGTATCCTAATTAATCTGCAGCAGGCACATAGTACACAATATGGGATGTAGGTACTTGCAGTACCTGCTACAGGCCCTTAATAAAACAATGGTAAAGTCCGTTCACAGATTTAAGAGAATGACTTACCGACTCGTGTTGACGCCTGTTTAAAACCAGACTGGGGTCTACACAGGCTCGCACTGAATTGTATTTCAAGCATGGATGATTTGACACAAATAATAAATAATTTTAGATAGAATCGAGGATAGAATATATTATAATTATATATTATTATTCATTAATGCAACTACAGTTTACTCATTTAATCAATTTTCATTGTCACTATTAACACCTACGTTAATAATAAATCTTTCTGTAATATTCCCAATTTGAATGTATGAATTTTCAACAGTTTTAATATGCGAAACACAATTTTTCCAGCTACTCACAGCCACTTTGTCCACTTCAGTAATAATAATATCCAGTACACTAGCGATTATAGTGGGTGATACATTATTACGTCTAACGGCAGATTTTAATTGATGCCATAATATGTGTTCTACGGGATTGAATATATAGTGATACGGCGGAAGCCTTAGCACCAAGCACGTATCCAGGGGGGTGGGGGGCGGGCCCTCCCCGAAATCCCGAAATTTGAAAATTTTTTGTTTATTGTACACCTTGTACTGCATCTTTTTATTGCACTATAAATAATAATAGATTAAACGTCACATAATGATTTAAGTTTTAATGTGTGATTCGCGTTGCTCTGAATTAATTAAAATAAGTCCACATTTTTGAATGATTTTCGTCCTATATCATTCTGATATATAAATTCCTGTATTACCATTTTTGTATCTTTTGAACAAGGGTGCTTATTTAACTGTCTACTGTGGTAACTTGCGTTGTCCATAATAATCACACTGTTTGGAGAAACATTAGGAATTAGCTAATTTACGAACCAATCCTCAAATAACTCCGCTGTGGTATCGTTATGGTAATCCAAACAGGAGTTATTTATATTCTTGACTGCCAATAAAAGTGCATTTGGTACCCAACCATCTTCGAATCCTGCATGTACTATGGTAATTCTTTTTCCTCTGTTTGATAGTGCCTTTGTTCTAAACCTGTCACTAGAATCAACCCAACCTTTTGATGGGGTATCATAGGTATTAAACAAGGTTTCATCTAAGTAGGTCTGTTCTCACTTCCGTACTGAGCGATTTTTGTCAAATATTCAAATCGCCATGCCTTAAGTCGTTGCGATTCCATGATAACTTGCCGTTTATCGACTTTTTTAAATTTAAACCGATTCGTTGAAGACATAGCGTTGTCCTACCGCAATTGATATCCGTGTTATCTATCTCAAGTCTTCTCCGGTACCGTATGGTCTTCATACATCTTATACATTTTGCGTCGGACTAAATCTTCATCGCTGCGATCTAATTTTTTGCTTGTCTCAGAATCTTTCCTTTTTTTCCTTTCGAGGATGGGTTTATTCACAATTTTCCATACTGTTTTTTCCGAAATTTTAGTCAATGTGACTGTTTCTTCAATACATTCCATTTTACTCAACTTTTCACGTTCTATGAGAGTTGCATATACATTTTTTATAATCTCTTTAGAATCTAAAGATAAGTGTCTTCTTCCATTTTCAATTCCGTACTGTGGTTGTACTTGTACCCCCTCCGGCTGTTCTATACTAGATTCACCAATCCACGGACGCCACATATTTGGATAATCAAAGCTGCGTTTTTATTTCTCACGAACTAATAAAATGACTGGTTTTGCAACACTGATTTATCTAATTATTTTTTTCCATCATTTAATAAGGCTTGGTAAACTAATTACGGCCAAGTACGGTCCCTACATGGATAATAAAATCATTATCTCTATGATCCTTGAAACCCTTTCAACTAAGAATTTTATGATGGGTGATAACTAAAGGCAGGTAGTCATTCTCTTAAATCTGTGAACGGACCATACCATATGCATCTGTCATAACCTAGTCAACGCTGTGACAACAACTGCTTGTTCACGAATAACTTGGAACCGAAGTAGACGATCTTTAACTGCATTTGTTGTTCTTCGTCTTCCTTGTCCAGGTGTCTGTCCCTGAACATTTTTAATGCTTCGGGTACAACGAATTTTATCAAACGTTAAAAAACGTTTTTTCTCGCATAGAGTAAAAAAACATAGACCTATCAATAGATTTCATAGCGACTATAAATAATTTTTAGAGGTTTGTTAACCTTTTGTTCTTTACCTTGTTGGTCGTTGCCCACAGCTGATATGAAATGAGTTTGTCGTCCTAGTTTTCCAAGGGCCTCGCAAATATTTCGTCCTACGCCTCCGGCGCTGTAATCAAAGCGGCCCATATGAATCCGGCCGTCCAACTGAAAATAAAGAAAGGAACATAAAAAGGACGTTTTATGGTAAATCGATACGAAATTGATGATTCAAATACGGAGTGTTCCGATTGTATTTAGGTGGTTCAGGGTATTCAAATTGTTTTATTAATCATAATTTTTTTTTACAACTTCTAAAACTGGAGAAGCCGAAGAGCTAGTCTAGCCAACAGTCTGGAGCAAGGCATATTCACATCCTGGACCCGTCTTGTAACATGTGAATGAAAATTATAGTTGCACTCCGTACTCCGTATGCTTACTATTGTTGTTGGTAAGTGTCTATACTACTATCCCAAAATAATTGACAAAACTATTCTTATCACCATTGACGGTGTGCGGAGAAAATAATTAACATCGATTCACACACTTTTATCTGAAATAAAAGCATTTAAAACAGTTTGGGAAGATTGTGCATTAATAAGTCGTTACATGTTGCCAGGTTTTAAAATATTTCATTTAAATTCTTATAAAATGTACCAAAATCGGCATGTCATTAAGGGCCTTTTCACCCTACGGTACCTGTTTTACTTAACTTGGCAACCCAGGTAGGAAAAACCCATGTCTAAAGGCGCTCGCACGCTTTCTTTTCGCCTCTAACCAACGTTCAGTGTCGTAGACAAGTTTCAATCAAGAGGATATTAGCAATTCAGTTTTATTATTTTGGTGGTTATTCAAAACAGCAAATATTATAATGCAGACGAGTTCTTGAAGTGATAGTAACCAACAAGTTACAAAATGACGTCATTTAAAACCTGGGGAGCGTACAATGGTAAAAAATGTGTATGAGGGAATTCTATGTACACACAGTGGAATATCATTCACTGATGCAGCAGAACTTTGTGCCACATTGACTAAGTCATCTTGCCGCACTGTTTATAGAACTATCAAGAACAATAGGAATACTAAAGTGTCCGATCAGAAGGAAACAAGAGGACAGAAAAAGATTTTTATTGATCAGCAAACAAAGTTAGCCATTCATTTTTTTTTCGAAATGAACTTCCGAATTAAAAAAAAAATTCTGCCAAAATTGGAAGGGATGAAAATATGCAAAAAATTTCACGAAGAGTTCTAATGCGTACACTACGAGAATTGAATTTTCGACTCTTAAAACAAAATCCCAAAACTCTTTTGGTGGAAAAGGAAGAAATCGTATTGTGGCGTAGAAAGTATCTAGAAGAAATACAACAATATCGCTGTGCAGGGAAAATTATTTGAAGGACATACTGTGAATTACATTTGGCAAGATCTCAAAATTAAAGATGCACGTAACGCCTTTATCAGTGGACTGTCCACTGGATTGAAAGCTCATCAGGAAAACGTCGTCGGTTAATTATAACCCACATCGGGAGTGATTTTGGTTTTCTTGAAGGTGCGTTAAACGTGTTTGAATCTCATAAAACCGATGATTATCATGAGGATATGAACTCGGGAGTGTTTGAAGATTGGTTTAAATCCATCTTACCGCGTACAGACCGTGAGTCGGTAATCGTGGTGGATAATGCACCATACCACAGCCGTCGCGTCGGGTAGAAGCTTTGCCAATTTCTGCGTGGCGAAAAGAAAAGATTTTTGACTGGCTCGAAGAAAAAAAATATTGCATTTGGTGAAAAAATGCTAAAAGTGAACTAAATCCAATCGAGCTTATATGGGCACAGATAAAAGGCGATGTAGCGCGTGAAAATAAAACTTTTAAATTAAAAGATGTTAAAGAACTGTTAAAAACGGCAATAGCAAATGTACAAGCAGCAGATTGGCATAGTGCGTATTACATGTCGAGGGCGTAGAAAAAAAAATGTGGGACTTAGATGTACGCGTTGAAGGCATGGTAGAACCTATTATTATGAATCCTGCAGATGACAGCAGTAGCGACAGTAATGAAATGCGTTCATTGTCAGATAGTGAATTATCGGTGTAATGGTAATAATGAATTTAAAATTGTAACGTATTGTCATTATAACACTTTTTAATGTCGGCGTGGAATATAATATGTAAAATTATTATCAATTAGTGTTCATTAGGTAACAATAGTTAGGAAATTTATAAACACTTATAATTTAGGTTTAGGTTTTGCCCTTAATCCACTATTATGTGTTTCTATTATTATATAGTATAATAAAAACATTATGAAAATAACATAAACCTTTGCTTTATTATTCTTTTTAGATTTTATACCAGCGTAATTTAGTTTTTCTAATTACTTCAATAGATCACCAAATGTAAAAGCTTAATTTATTTTGAGTTTAATTTATAATATTATATTTATTATAGTAAATGTAAATATATTATAATAATAAACAAAAAATTCATATTTTTTGAATTATTATTGTTTAAAATGACACGCCTCTGGAATTGTCGTTCCCCTTACGTCTTGCAAACCTCGGTAAAAATGAGTCACTGCCAATTGTTTTGGTACCGGAGTATATAGCTAATTAGCTGCAAAATACAGGGTGAGTTGGGAAGAATGGACCAGACTCCAGGAGTGTATTATGTACGCGAAAACAATGTGAAACATGCTAAGAACATTACTCTAGTAGGTACATATTAAAAGTATTCTATAAAAGGTCTACGTACAGGGTGTTTCCTTATATTTTGACAGCTTCTAAAAACTTCGTTAGTCGAGATAGAAAGAAATGTTTCAACAAAAATTGTAGGGATTTATCTAAACCGTCAGAACTTCCTGCTGAAAGAAACAATTGAGCATCACGGGTGCATACTTTGAATTATTGTAAATTTTTTTTAATGAAACACCCTATATATTATTTATTTATTGAATAGAGCTAAAAATTGCATGTTTAAAAATGTATAACTTGCCTATAATCGTTTTAGCCATTATTGAAATATTGGCAATGAAAGATGAATGAATTTAATATATTATGAAATAAATACCTTTTATCACTTTTAAAAATGTTCTATATGCTCACCATTATTACTCTGTGTAATCATCTTCTATTTTATCGATATCATTCATAATAAAATGAGGACTTATCTCAACCAAATAATTTACGCAGTTTATAATTTTAAATCTAAAAAAAATCTAAAAACTTTTCTAACGATGCACTTTGTTTTGCAAGTAGGTGTTGTAAATATGTACCAAAAGTTTTTAAATACCCGCCATGTTGGGGCCATATGGCGACATCTGTCTTTATTCATTACGTTTTTGGTAAGTGTCAACGATGTATCCTAACTAGTTGAATAAATGGTTTACTCGCGTCAACACGTGCTTTGTGCTTTTATTCCGACTCGACAAGTCCCTTTACCTACAGCATAATAAAATAATTAACAACAGTAGGTACCCCAAAAAAAAACTGACAAATCAGGGCTATTCGGTGGCCATACAATGCCGCCATATCTACCTATTTAATAAATAAATAATATATAGGGTGTTCCATTTAAAAATTTACAATAAGTCGAAATATGCACCCGTGATGCTCAATTGTTTCTCTCGGCAGCAAATTCGGACGGTTTGGATGAATCCCTACAATTTTCGTTTGAAAAGTGTTTTTCTATCTCGAATAGCAAAGTTGCTAGAAGCTGTCAAAATATGAGGCAACACCCTGTACATTCCTAGAACATGCTATAGGCACAGCAAGGTGTTTTAACGTGATATGAATGTGCATAGAATGTGAAATCGTATATTCTTAGTAAGTGCTCATCATATTTTTTGGAGAAATTCTTGGCATATTCCTCATATGTATGAGATAATGTAAGTAACATACCAAACAATATTCTAGGAACATTCCTCAGAGCCAGTAGGGATTGTTACAAGAACAAAGATATTTCTACTATATTTTAACTATAATATTCTAGGAAAGAATCAGAAACATTTATAGAACATCCTAAGAACTTTATCGAAAATAATATGCCTGCAATAGGAATAATTAGAATAATCCACAAGGACGTTTCCAAGGATATTCTATTTATATACCACGATAGTATCTTTGTCTGAACATTTCCAGAACATTCTAAGGACATTATCAAAAATAATATGCGTGCAATAGGTGTATAAGAATATTCTAATAGAAAAATAGAAATATTCCAAGAATATTCCACAAGAACAGTTCCGAGGATATTCTATTCATATACTGCGAAAGTAGATTTAAATTGAACATTTCTGGAACATTCTAAGAATATTATAAAAAGTATATACGTGACCTGATTATACTTAGAATGTTTATCACTTCCTGTCCATATAGAGAACATTCTTAGAAGATTAATATTCTCCTTGTGTTTCCTGGGCAGTATTTCTAATACTTCGAATTAGTGCATCACAAGTGTCCAGTTTTACTTTATAAATACGCTTCATTTTTAAACCAGCGCCATAAACAATAATCTAGTGCTGTGAGGTCTGGAGATCTTGGAGGCCAATTAATAAGACTACCGCGACCAATCCAACGCCCTGGAAATCTTTCGACCTGACAAGCGAAATGTGCAGGAGAGCTCAATCGTGGTGATAGTACATTTGCATTCTGATATTTAAAGGAACATTCTCTAGTAGTCCTTATAATTCATTTTGTAAAAAATTGAAGTGGTGGTCTTCTGGAGGCGGGCGATTTTTCTTTCGAAATTACTTTCGACCTTTGCGTGGAGATTTGCGATTGACCATACATGAGAGTTACAAGTATTATTAATAACGTCATTTTAAGGTGCCTTTTTGAACCAAGAACCTCTACACCTCGATAACTTATGACGCTTTATAAAGCCCAAATTGAACCATCCCTGGAAACTGCTGGGGCTCTGGACAAACAACCTTGAAAACGCCTTTCACATCATATTTTCCTCAAAAATAAATGTTCAGCTAACATATCAAATATCCGCTTAATTCCACATACTTTATAGTATTTCTGTTCAGAAACTGCTTCATCTGTAAAACAATGTCACTTTGGAACGACCTTCATGCGATTGTGTTTCCCCAATGTGTATTTTTCTTCAAAGGTTCAAAATCAACGTGAATCGTATTCTTTGTCCACGCACCGCCTGCAGTGCACCATAAAATAGCTTTTCCTGCCGTGCTCCCGTCTCATCATAAAATAAATCAGCCCAAAAGCCTACCGTTGCAATTATTTCCTGTTGACTGGCATTAAAATGTAAATAACTTAAAGACAAAAATGAGCCTGCACACCAACTATGTCGAATAACACGATCGTATCCTTTGAGAATAGTCCTTTTGATGCTGAAAGTTTGCAGTAATCGGCTAGTCATGCAGGAAACTGCGAACGTCACGCAGGCTAACTTCTCACATAACATACATTTTTTAGATTCTTGATACGGGAGCTATGTCTATTTAATATTTTAGTAAAAGGCTCACACGAACCGTCTGAAATTGGGTAATTTACTCTTATTTTATTGTTTTGGGGAATTTAAAGTTTCTATGCCTACGCAAGCATCCAGAGTGTCGAGATACCAACTATAAATAAAATAAATAAAAATAAAATACATCTTATTTCCAAACGACAAACTACACTTTGTATGGAAAACGTCACGAAATATATATTGTATAAATAAATAAATAACAAATTTAAATCAGACAAACCTTAACAATAATTTTTCCTATTTAACTTCCACTAAAAAAACTCTTCAAGGGAGTAAAAACATTTGTTCCTAATTTATTTTTCCTATTAAATTTGTAATTAAATTCTTTTTAATCAGGTTACCTGTATGTGTACTTCCCAGGCAGGGCCGCCGCTAAGGTGTTGGCCGCCCGTGTGCAACTCAATATTTGCCGCCCCCCTTCCCATCTAGATACTAATATTAAACGAAATGTATAAAAGTTGCATAGTTACTTTTTTACATATTTATGTATCAATAGTAATTAGTAAATAGGTAAATACCTACTCAAAAATTTAAAGTAATATCCAACATCCAACACAGTCAAATCTAGGAAGTCTTCAAATTTAAATACAAACGTCCATTAAAATAAAATATAACTAAATAACATAAAAAGTAATTAAAAAGGAACTTTTCGGGCTTTCGTTTCGGAGAACTTTTTGACAATGTCTTTAGTATCCAATGTCGCACACACTTCATGTTCGATAGATAACATAGCTAAAGCAGAAAGTCTATTTTGTGTCATGGAGGATCGTAAATAGTTTTTAATAATTTTAAGTTTTGAGAACGACCGCTCACCCGTAGCTACAGTAACCGGTAGCGTTAGGAATATACACGTACGATTATAGTTAAGTGTGTTAATTGTTTAGATAAAAATTTTACGATCGGTCGCGTTCGGCGTATCATATTATAAACAAAAACATTTAAAAGCCGAAAGCCGCCCTAAACACAAAAGTGAAATTTATTGCTTTAATTTGCTTTACATTTGTTTACGGAGCCGATGACGCGGCGCGGCGAGCAAAACGGCAAAATCGGCAGTTTTAAAACTAGATACTTAAAATAATATTTATGTTTGGATTAGGATGAAAGAAAGAACGATAAATAAAATGCATTTCAGCGTTATATAGACTAAGGTTATAATAGTTATTTACGATATAAGTGTTGTAAAGATTCATATTACAACACGAGATGTTAAAGTTGTTAAACGAGGCGTCAGCCGAGTTTAATCAAACATCGAGTGTAGTTATATGAATTTACAACAAGAATATTGTACAAAATTTTATCTACTTTCATCTATGAATAAAAATATTTGGCAAAAGGCCTTTTTAAAAATAAAAATGCACCTTCTATTAAAAATCGTTTTGTAAGGGCATCTATTACAGCACTAGTGCTGTAATAGATGCCCTTACAAAACGATTTACAGAACTGTAAAATTCATATTACTAAATGAAAGTAGATAAAATAATTATTGTTAGGAATTTAGAGTTTACAGAATAATTATTATTTAACTTAAATTATTTTTTATGTCGTTTAGGGAAAATAAATTTTTATCAGTGGGGTCTGCTTTGGCCGCCCCTATTTTTGGCCGCCCGTGTGCGGTGCACACTTTGCACACATGGTAGCGGCGGCCCTGTTCCCAGGTATGGACTTATTGTGATGCTTTGAGAGTGACATTTTTTTCTCTGTTCTGTTTAAGGTTCACCGAGTCAATGTAGATTATTTTATATTTAAAAAATTAAATGCGTTTGTCTGCGACGCAAGTTATATCCAATTTGTTCCTTACTTGACCTGCTACTTTACCGGAAATGTTGTTTACATTTAGCGGAAAAAGTTTCAACAATACTAATTGAGTCTCTTAAACTTAAATTTCTACTCTCTAACGAGGATGTTAGGTTCGGTATAAAACTGAAATTAACCTTAATATAACAAGATCTTTAACTACATTTGCACTTTTTAACAACTCTTTACTTTGCACAACACACTGCGAAAGTCACATGTACCATATTGGGGTAAGAGATTCTTAAGTTCTGGCCTACTTTTACCATATACTGTGCTGCATCAGACAAAAGCACTAACAACTTCTCATCTAGGACTAAATTTGGTAAGAAAGAGTTCGATAGTTACTGTTGAATAAATCGGGTTACGGTCACATTATTAGTTTTGTCTAGCTGCTTAGAAGCTAATTAATATGGGTTTGTTGCTTTATCTTCTTGAAGTGCTCCAATCATAAGATGTGCGATATATCTGCCACAAGCATCTGTGCTTTTATCAACAATAATGTAAAAGTTTGTATGACCCAGTGAAACTCTAATTTCTTCTAAAACGGTTTCGTATACTGAATGGGCATTTTTTTTTAAGCGTGGATTCGTCAGGAATGGTTTGTTGACAATATTTTTGCAAAAATCCTCTAAATTGCAGATTTTACAATTTTTTAAGGGTATGTTTGCTGCGACCAAAGTCTTCTTGGAAAATTTCCTTTTCAGATTTCGATTTTTCTCCAACATTTTGAAATGCGTTTTTTACACTCAGCTGAACTGGCTCAGATTTCATTTTTTGTAACTTTGATTAATGCAGCCGTGTTTTCAACTCTGGGAAATCTTTAATCCTCGAAGACGTTTTCACTACTGTAGACATTTTGAATACAAATTTAAAATCACTAGTTTCACACTGAAAATACTGAAATATTTCGACAAATTAAACAGAAGTACGTATTACAACCCGAGATAAATACAGTTTGTTAATCAGGCAATAATAAGGCATTCTTAAATGACAATAAATAACCCCTAACAGTAACAATATACCTGCAAACCCCGGAAACCCCCCAATAAATACCTTGTGTATAACCAAAATGGAAATATTAATTATATTATATATAATTGTCCTCAGATTGGAAGATCCCTGAAACAAGTGCCGGACTGGACATTAAACCTATGAGTCTACGAGTTTTCATGACCGGGCGTTTTTAATTTTTTGATAACGCCGACAACATAAAAATATGCTCATAAAATAATAATTTGGGAAAATATACATTTTATTATAAAATTGATAAAATATGCAAAAAATGCATATTCCGCCCTTTACTCATGATGATTGGGTAATTGGGTATTGTGATAGAGTTCGGACACAACAGCAAGTATGTACGTTGTTTAATGCTAAATATCCAGAAAGGCCCATAACTCAATCAGTTGTAAGCAAAATAGAAAGAAAATTTCGAGAAACTGGTTCTGTAGAAGATACACCAAAGAGAGGATGTCCAGCGCTTGACGAGGAAACCGAGAAACCAAATTAAATATTTTATTAACGTCAGGTTGGTCTAGAACAAGAAACCTCTAAGCATTGGTCTGCAAGTCCTTTATTTTTGAGATACAGGGTGTTACAATTTTTAACAGGAACAAAAAACTGCCGCTTTCCCTTTTAATAACACTGGTATGTAGGCACTTTATTGTCTAATGCAAAGTACATTTTCATAATTTTTTGATTTCCGCTTTGTTTAGAAGATAATTGCTATTTTATCAAACTCTGATATGGGCATAACGATATACAAATAAATGCCATTTATTTCTTTATTATTCTTTTTCTCGAGAACGATTGCTTGTAGCGACTTCTATCAAGTATACCTTTTTCATGTAAACTTGACGAAGAAATCCATTTTACTGCTTAAAAATGTAATACAAGCACGTATGAAAAAGTTATGGCTCCTCAAAAGAGTTAAAAGCCACGTAGGTGGTTCCCTCTACAAGTTGAGCCATACTATCATTAAATTCGAATTTCGCATTTCAAGAAACCCCCGATTTTCGTCCAAATATAGACATTATTTCAAAAATTATTTACGAAAAACAAAAATAAAAATAAATTTTTAACACCCTGTATCTCAAAAATGAAGGGCTTGCGGATCCATGCTTACATGAACTTTTGACCTTATAAATAACTGAGGAATCGTCCTGTAAAATATCGGACACTTATTAAATAACAACCTGTATAGGGCATTCCATTAAAAAAAAATCATCCATACAATCATATCTTCTAAACGCGACACTCTGTATAAATGTTGTAAATGTCAAAGAAAGCGCATTTTTATTAGTTACTTGATATGTTTCAGTGCTTTTAATCAAATTTATTCCATACATTATTTACAAACTGTTTAACATTGCTCACTTCCTTAATTGTTTGTATCGATCGATTGTCTATTGTTTTGTCTCGTCAGCGATTTAACAACATTCCAAGCCGATTTAGTTGGATTTTTACAATTTACAATCTGATTTTGAAAAAAAAGGTTTCCTGGTTTCACTCACCAGAGCACCGTGACGCCTCTTCGCTTCCTTATATATGACTTCTAAAACGGATATTGTTTTTCTATTTGAAATAAATCTTTAAGATGTTGACTTGATGTTTTAATCTCTTGAGAAACTCGGTTCTTTTTATTTAGCCTAGAAACAATACGTTTCAAGGAAAAATTAATATTAAAATGATACAAGAAAGTATTAATTAAGCAATCAAGATAGTGATTAAAACTTTGCTCCCTATAAATCATACTCTAGTCCTCTTGTGCAAGGGCGTTAGTTAAGCTCATAATATTGACATCACTAAATATACGTTTGTTGGCGCCGCGTTTATATGCTGAGGCCAAACATAAATTGTTTACTGTATTTACATAGGTTGCGTGGTTTAAAATATGTCAGTCGAAATAAAAGGCTTTTTTCTCACACAAAATATATCTATTTACTTCTGGTATTTCATTTATTCATCTTCATATCCGTTCTGCGTAGCAGCAAATGCTTTTTACTTTTACAACTTAGTATGGTAACTACCTTCTGCATTAAAACAGCTATGCATTTTTACATCACTAACATTACATCACTAAACAAACAATAATATCGGGATACACTACTGTATTCTTAAACCTTCAAAGATTTATCGTATCTACGAACTTAAGACTGCTTTTTATAATAGATAAACAGGATTCGTGTCGTGGTATAATAACTACGTTGTTCTACCTTCGGGCATTCATCGCGAATTTTCCACGTTATTTCAACAGATAAACGGAACTTGAGTTGGGATGTAATAATCACATTAGTTACACCTACGGTATACAACACAGCGAATTTTCCAACTTATTTCATGGCTTGAATATCATGAAATCAACTAATCCCGCGCAGAATGTCGCGAGGAGACCGACTGCTTTCTGCAAGGCGTGATACGGAAACGGAACTCTACTTAAGTCTGGATATAATAATCACATAAGTATATATTCGGGATAACACCGCGAACTGACCAACTTAATTACTTGGCTTGAGTGCCGTGAAAAAACTAAACCCGCACAAAATGCCGCGAGGAGACCGTGTGCTTTCTACAAAGGCTTGTACGTATCTGCTGTCCGCCCGAAAAGCTAAACATGTCAAGTCTTACTTGCGATATATCATCCGTCCTTCTCGTACACAGTAACATTTTGTCATACCGTTTCAATTAACACGTAAGTATATCTGATTGCATAATAATAAATTGTTTGTTTACATCACGTACGCTATAAATGCTTCGTTTATGCCGCTTTCTGCGAAGTTCGGTGTTGTAGACATCAAATATTCTAGGAAATTGGCGGTTGGAAACGTTTTAGAACCTAAATGTAGTTAACTGCCTTTTCTTGTTTCCATGTATGTTACTTGTAGTTTCAATGCACCGAAAATAATTTAACAGTTGGTATACTGCGATGTTACCGTACTTTCTTACTTTGAATTTATACTTGTTTATGTTATTAAATTAAGCAACTAGATAACTGAATCTTTCTCCAACAACGTTTTTGGTATTCTATAAAATTCTTTGGTTTTTCATGTGCAACACCAGTGTTTACAAGAACAGTGTTATGATTTGAAAATGTAATTTCAATAACAATACCTTTTGAGTTTTTTCTGTTAATAAACACATGATCCAACCCATAATCACCTCTAGTTTTCTGCTCGACAATATTACAATCCAAATTATAACTTCTCAATAAATCGATCAGCAAATTATACTACATTTTATCCCTATTTGGATCTACATTTAGATCGCCTGTCAAAATAATGTTTAGGGAAGGTTTATTATTTTGTTTAACTTTAGGTTGTTTTCGTAGTTATTAAAATCAGGAGATCTATAGCAAACCAGAATTAAGGTGTTTTCATTTTTATTCATCACTATCATTAAGCCATAAAGTCGCGTATATTTCACATTGTTTTCCACGCAAAAATTCTCTAGATAAATACATTTTGTTGATAGACTATCACCTTTAAAAGATTTTCTACAAAAACTGGATACATAGCCTTGTTTGAGCTAGAATAGAATAGAGCACTATTTTTTACACAAATAAAATCAAATGAATTCCACAATTAGAACTAATCAAACATTTATTCACTCGTCGCCACTGATCCATAATGCTAATAAAAGCTAAATTAACCCTGATAATATAGTTTGAAGGTTGAAAATCCGATACATGGGTAGGTATATTAAAGTTAGGGGACAGTCAGACAAAACCCAGTAACAAATGTATTTTTGCTGCTAAACCGGGACGCAATAAAAATTGCACGCTCAATAAACAGTATTAAATTGTCCTTTAGTAATTAGAAAATAAATTGGCTCGCTTGTAAATAATTTTTTGCTGGAAAAATCGTGAATTTCTAATTTAAAACTTTTCGAATGTTCAAATTTACTTCATGGATAAAGTAAATTTACTCTAAGGGCCCTAATACTTAAATATATTTCTGATCGCTATCACCTAAAAGCTTTTAGGATTTAAAAATATTTACGGGTCGTAATTCACTGAAATATGATGCTCCAATTATAAGAACAGATGCGGTAAATTAATAAAGAAATAAAAAGGAAGTTTATGCGGTAAAACCCGTAAAACCATTTTATAAAATTACAAGCGTAATATAATTTTATGTATTAAGAGTAGCAATGTTATGTTCTAATTAATTTTACTCCAAACGCAACTTTATTGCCAATACATTATTTATGTAAGAAGTTATTTCATCAATGCACTTCTCCATTGATTTAACTTTTTATTTGAAATTTTTTTATTTCTATTTTTTGTTGTCTTGTTGTCAAATAGAAATTAGTTTGGTTTTATTATCATGAATTGTAATGAACCGCTTCCCTCCCATGAAAAAAAAATAAATCCACACATAGGCTGGCATCTAGTCTATACAGGGTGTCTGTAATAGGTCTTTACAAAAACCTACCACATATTCTTCAGACCAAAATTAGCCGACTTAAGTAAACTTACCTTAGTACAAAGTTGCTTAGTTTGGGCGCTAGACAGCGCCGAAGTGACAATTTTTAAATCGTTTTTCTGGATTAATTCAACAACTGCTCATACTATTTTGACGAAATTTGGTACGTTGGCATAGCTCTATGGGACAAAAAAACCCATGCCACAATTTTGATTAATATCAATCCTTGGGCGTAGAATCTGGGTTTTTTACTAATTGCTTGTTTTAGATTTCATGCCAATGGAACAAGAGGGGCTTGGGCACAAAATTCAGATGAACCAACTCATTTGCTACAAACAAGGTACTGTTGATAAGACTCGATTCCTCTGACGGTTTTCGAGAAATTTGCATTTTATTACTTAATACGTAGTAGTTTTTACCACGTAGTACTTGGGTTTTATAGAACTTTTCTGTTTTTGATTTCTACGCTAATGGAAGATAAGAGGTTTAAGTTTAAAATTTAGATTAAACCAACTTATTTACTACAAAAAACCTCTTGAACAGTTTTCTTATCATCTGCTTTTTGTTCGCACGGTATTTTTCAGGTATGTACAACACGACCTTACACCTCACAAACGATTGTTGTTATTGTTGATTATTATTTAGTTTCATTTGACAACATAAGATTATTGTCAAATTTGTAACATTTAATATTGTTGTTAACGTTCAATCATTTCATCTGCTTGCATTAATTATTAGAAAACTTTAATTGTCGTGAATTATCATGGCGGTGCAATACACTAATGCAGAATATACCGATATGTTATTGGTATTTGGGTATTGCCAAGGAAATGGTCGAGAATGTGTCAGAGTCTACCCCGAAAGGTTTCCAAATCGTCGTATACCAAGCCACCCGACGTTTGCTGCCGTTGAAAGACGCCTGCAGGAAACGGCGAATTTACTCCTAAAGCCATTGATAATGAAAGACAGCGTTTTGTAAAGGTTCCTGAAGTCGAGGAAGACATTTTAGAACGTGTTGCAGAAGATCCAGAAATAAGCACCAGGAGGTTAGGTAGGAAAATAGGAGTGTCCAAAGATATTTTTTATGCAGTACTTTAAGAACAGTTGCTATATCCATACCATAAGACGCCAGTTCAAGATCTTTACCTAATGATCCTGAAATGCGCCTGGTTAGTTAGTCGGCTTGTTCATAGGCAGAAAAAAGAGAATCCCAACATTGCCAACAATATTTTGTTTACCGATGAATAATCGATATGTCAGTTGAAATAAAAGGCTTTTTCTCACACAAAATATATCTATTTACTTCTGTTATTCAGTTACTCATCTTCACATTTGGGCTGCGTAGCAGCAAATACGGTTTTACTGTTACATCTTAGTATAATAAATACTTACTTCGTTAAATCAGCTACACATTCTACTTCACTATTTACAAACTATTATATCGTGTTACAATACTACTTCTTAACCCTTCGAAAATTTATCGCACAAATTCACGACTTTCCGATTGTTTTTTACAATAGATAAACTGACCTCTAGTTGGAATGTAGTAATCACATTACCACACCTTCGGGATATACCTCCGCGAATTTGCCAACCTATTTCATGGCTTGTATACCATAAAATCAACTAAAACCGCGCAAAACTGCCGCGAGGAGACCGTGTGCTCACTACGGAGGCTGCTACGTATCTATCTTCACTTCCAGTCATGTAGGCTAAATGTAGCTATGAAACCGAATTCAATAATCTCGAACCCCTATCCGTTTTCCGGTCTAGAGCTTTTGAGAACGTCGGAAAGGGACTCTGCTTCGATTAACACGTAAGTATATCTAGTTGCCTACCAATAAACCCTTTCTTTACCGCGGTTGTACTACTTAACTAAGACATATACAGGGTGTTCATTTGAAAACTTCCCTCCACGGATTTATCGAAAACCACTGGTTAAAAGAAAAAACGCCGAGACACGTCAAAAGATTTGCCAAAGGGCGGCAACTTTTTAACCAAAAACTACTTCACCCCCTTTTACCCTCTGCCCCCCCCCCGGGGTCATCCCCTAAAAATTTTAAATGACAAGGGGTATCAAGTAATAGCTTGTTTGAAAGGTCTTTCAAAGTGCTTTATTTTGACGTTTGATTTTTTAAAATCGGTCGATTCGTTTTTAAGAAAATTAGAAAAATCTTTATTTATCTTAATTTGTGCAGATAGAAAAAAAACACACCAAAATATCACTTTTTATTTCAATAAAGGCAGAGACACAATCAAAAACTTAAGGAATAAGAAATAAGATTTATGATATAAGAATTAAGATTTAAGAACGAACATATGTTGTCCTATGTAAACAACGCACAATGGAATTTTTAGAATTAAGGAATAAGATTTAAGCTTTAAAAAACCAACTTGTTGGTTTTAAGAAATAAGGAATTGGAAATCAGCCAATCAGAAGTCAGCATGTTTGTTAGGTTTGACTTTTGACAATTAAATAACCTCAAAATTGTATTTTCGTTTCTAAAGGTAATAATAAAACGCTACCGACATTGCAAACATACTATTCAAAAGAGTTAAGGACTTTTTTTGCAAGCCTTCCATATTTTTTAAAAGTTAGGTGAGCTTGTCAAAGTTGTAAAAATAGTTTGTATTTGTAAACAAAAAAGTGGGGTTAGGCCAATAGTTTAGAATTTAAAAATCACGCCGTTTTTATTTTTTAAGGAACCGGATTGGTTAAATTTAGGTTATAAAATTTTAATTCTGTCCTGTACTCCTATTCCTTAACACCTAAATCTTAAATCCTATTCTTTATTCCTTAAGTTTTTGATTGTGTCTCGGCCTTAAGTGTTCAAAAACCAACATAAACAGCAATTCGGAAGATTAGACGTGGCAGCAACCAAATAACAACCAGACTTTTTTTCAGCCGTCTATTTATAAACACAGATCAATAACATGGGCAAACTGTATCTATTCTTATACCTGTTTAGTTTTTTATAGTTGCTAAGGAAAATAAATAATTTAATTTGCTGTCAGATACCTTTGTGACAATCTTGGGATAGTGAAAATTAATTTATTGATTCAGATTTACTTCCAAAATGGTTTACACACTAGCCGAAAGAGTGGAAATGATTCTAATTTATGGCGCCCAAAATCAATGTGCTCGGCAAACTGCCGTCACATTTAACGCCAGACATCCGGAAAAGATAACTTCGCATAGGTATGTTTTGGACCTTGTTACTAAATTTACTCAAACTGCATCTGTTGTAAATAAAAAACGTAATCATCGTAGAGTTTTGGATGAAGCCGCTCAAGTTGAAGTTTTGGGTCATTTTGGCATAAATCTTAATACTTCATTACGCCAAATTGTTGATGCGACTGGTATTTCATTACGCTCTGTACACGCAGTTACTAAATTACATACATTTCATCCATTCAAAATGAAAATATTGCAAGAGTTAACCGAAGATGATTTCGATAGGCGAGTTGAGTTTTGTGAACAAATGACTGCAGCGATTAATGATAATACCATTCATGTAAAGAATATCTGCTTCAGTGATGAATGCACATTTTATCTAAATGGATTTGTTAATAAGCATAATTGCAGGTATTGGAGCAATGAAAATCCTCATGCTTTTGTAGAAGGGCATACTAGTACCCCCAAAAAATTAATGTATGGGCAGGCATTTTAGGAAACAAAGTGATTGGGTCATTGTTTATTAATGGGAATTTAAATGGAGGCATTTATTTAGATATGTTGGAAAATACCATCAATCCGCTTATCACTGAAACCATTGAAAACCAAATCGAAGGCGATGGAAACCCTATACTTGATGAGGCTGAAATATATTTCCAGCAAGACGGCGCTCCTCCTCACTATGTTCTTCCGGTTCGGCTAGACGACGAGTTTCCAGATAAATGGATAGGGCGAAGAGGGCCTATCGAATGGCCTGCTAGGTCTCCTGACTTGACGCCATTAGACATTTTTCTATGGGGCCATTTGAAATCTATTGTGTTCACTCCCCAACCTGAAAGTTTGAATGAACTTCGTCAACGCATCATCGAAAGCTGCCATGATCTCCCACAACATGTTTTTGAAAATGTCCGTCAAGAATTTGAACATTGCCTATATCATTGTTTGACCAATAACGGGCAACAGTTTGAACACTTATTGAAATAAAAAGTGATATTTCCGTGTGTTTTTTTTTCTATCTGAACAAATTAAGATAAATAAAGATTTTTCTAATTTTCTCGGAAACGAAATGAGCACTATAAAAGACCTTTTAAACAAGCTATTACTTGATACCCCTTGTCATTTAAAATTTTTAAGGCGATGACCCCGGGGGGCAGAGGGTAAAAGGGGGTGAAGTAGTTTTTGGTTGAAAAGTTGGCCCCTTTGGCAAATCTTTTGACGTGTCTCGGCGTTTTTTCTTTTAATCAGTGGTTTTCGATAAATCCGCGGTGGGAAGTTTTCAAATGAACACCCTGTATATCTTTTTCACACTTGTGCTTTTGGTCATGTATGCTTGCTTTATGTTGGCGGATATTGTCGGAAAGTACTCTTGGCGTTGTAGACGGCGTATATTTTCGGAAAGATTGCAGACAGCTTGTTTTTGTTATTGAATTATGCACTAGATAACTGAACCTTTCCCCAACAAGTGTTATATTGTAAGGGTGGTCAACAGTGGAAGAATAAAAAGACATAGCAAAATAAGTTGTGTTTAATTGGTCTAGCAAAAATAAAACGAACCAACCTGATACTATGGGTGATACAGTGTCTATGTGAGGCCAGGGCGAACCCCTGTCCAAAACATAACCACAGCTTAATATAACAATCAGCTCGAAGACTCGACGGCGGCACTTTAATCTATTAGATTGGACTAGACAAGGACGCAATGCGCATTTTCTCTCTCGTGCTTGGGCTATAAGTCGGGGCCGGACTACAAATATTTAGTAGTTAGTAAATTATGTGTAACAGTACCGTATTGTATTTTAAAATTTCAAGAGTCAGGTAATTTTTATTTCAAATCCTACCATAAAAAAGCGGCATTAGTGTTTTTTCTGCTTTTTTACAGTTCTTTTTGTGATACTACATTATGTACTACAAAAAATTAAATTGTGTTTAGTAGAGAAAATGAAGGGTGGGGTTTACGAAAGTGACTCGTCATGAATTACCTATATACAGTGACAGAACAAGATGTTGCATTATGGGAAAAAATTTTGTATTAAGATTAAAAAAAAAAAGAATACCGTAGATAGCCTCTGCATATCGTAAAACCGAAATATGCATAAAAATAAATTTCAAAAATACAACTGTATACAGGGTAGGGGCACATATTTGATTTTCATTGAAGGGTAAAGTAGCTTTATTTTCAGAGACACGTACAAAGGTTGTTAAGAAAAGTTATTTAGAATTAATTTTTATACCTAATTATAGAATCTTAGTTACCTGTGGCAGAAATTAAACATTACACCCAAATTCTGAAAGAAGGTTTAAGATTTAGACCAGGTCTAAATTTAGATCTTCCAGCTGTCCAGGTGAATTTTGTTGGGGCTTTGATATTAGGCGTCATTCAAAATTCATGTTGTTTTTCAATATTTTTGCAACTTACCTCTTTTGTAAGTAAATTCTTGTCCTTGGACCATCTTTTAAAATATAGTTTGGTCCTGTTTATTGCAAAAATGCGTTTAAAAACATTATCTTTTAAGAAAATTTAAAGAAAAACGAAAATTAATTATTAATAGAATACTTAGCTGTCTTATTCTGACACTTATCAGTTTAAACTTTTGATTGTCAATTTAAAACGGTTTAGCGTACGAGAATTAGGGTGTTATGGTTTCAGCCGCTTCGGCTTTACGATAATTATTTAAAATTGCCATAAATAAATTTTTTGTGTGATATTCGTATTCGAAACCGTCTTTGGTTCTAAATAATGTAAATAAGTAATAGGAAAATATTTTAATTTCGGTAAAAATTGGTGCAACATCTTGTGCTGTCACTGCAAGGTATGAATTTGGTTTTTTTGTAGTAAATTGCAAGGGGACTATTTTAATAAAAAAAATACCCATAATGATAAATATTTTAATTACAAATAACTAACTACATATATTACAAAATAAACTATTATTGTACTTATAATGGTATTCATTAAAATTTATAATTTATCCGCTTATTATACCCAAATATTTTGTCTTCACTTACATGAGCAATGTTACAATCAGTTAAAAATGTTTTTGCAGCACCTCGTATATTGTTTTTTTACACTACATATTATTTTTCTATACCCATCCTCTTATTATTTAAATATAAGCATACGCTGTCCCTATGGAGAAGATGATGCAAAATAAACTTCGAAAATGGTCTTTGATGCACTAAGCTTTTAGCTGTCATAATTCTGTATTTCTTGCACCTATAATCGTGGCAGTTTTTTTAAAGGTTTTTTTGAATCAATTTTATCATACTCCCAAATATCACGTGCATAGTTACAAGAAAATTGCCAACAACTTTTTTTTTGTATTCGCTGTATATTTCTTTCATCCAGTAATGTAGACGTACACGTACCTTTTTTTTCTTAATTTTCCATAGCAAACATCCGAATATAAACGACGCAGTAAAAAAAAAGTGATTATAACTTTTTTTTTGTGAACCCTGTACACTTTTTTTACATACCACTTTTTTACACCCATCAATGTACACATTTATACCAAATATCTTTTTCTTAATTTTTCATAGCAAAAATTAGGCATCACAAAAACCATTTCACAAAGTGGTGTTAACAGGTACGGGTCCCACGGCGCAGCCGCCCCATATCAATTTTATATAAATATTCATATAATAAAGCATATTATGCTCGGTAAATAATATAAGCACAAGTACGTTAAAACATTTTTTCGTACTTACCTATTACATTGTTTAGGAAATCTAAAAAAGCTTTTCTTGCTGTTGTAACCTTTATTTATACAAGTTCTAACAGCACAAACGTGCCCCCCTTGACTCATTTTAAAATGAACTAAAGTCACTAAACACTTTTTCTACAATAATCACACAAATATTTTTTTCTACGAGTGACCGCAAAGAAGCTACTTTGCGCACACTTTTGCATACGCAAAGTAGCACTTTCCCGCACACTGTGCGGGAAATTTTTTTTCCCGCACACTTATTTTAAAGCAAAATTACCATATTATAGACGCGTTTTTTTCTTATATTTTATAATTTTTTTAGATATTTATACAAAAATATTGTAACAAGACAAAGTTGACAGGTGGTTTATGTGTTGCCTTATAAACTATACCGAAGTATTGTCCGTGCGGCTCAAAATTTTTTTGAAATCTGCATTATTATATTTTCCTCTAATTTTGTTCAAGTTAAAAAAAATCAAGTATTTTTGTGTCAAATGCGGTTTGTTCCCCTAGCAACCAAAATACATTGTCATACAACGCTTTCATGTCAGTTTAGAGGTCTTCTTCAAAATTTTCACTAGCATTTTCACCTATTTAAAATAAAAAAAAACTGTTTTAAAAATGGATATCACTGAAGAAGAACTTCCAGAAGATGTCCTAGAAGCCGCCAACATGGCTAGTTTGCAATTGCTGCCTGCCAAATCGCGAGAAAAATACGAGAAACAGTACGAGTTGTTTTCCAAATGGTGCGAACAAAGGGGGATATAGTTGTTTTTGATGTCAATAAAAATTTAAAATTAAAAAAATATATAGTTATTTCACTCGTAGAAAAAATATTGTTCCTAACACGTGCGCAAAGTAGTTTTCCCGTACTTAAAGCTTATCCGAACTCCGCTTCGCGTCGTTCGTCTAACTGCTTTCGCGTGCGGGAAAACATAACTTTGCGCACTGAATAGGAAAATTACTATTACGCACGCCGATGCTAGGCTATCGAGACAAATACGGAATACTGCTACCGTCTACGCTGCCCATGATGTGATTTCGCCAGGTGGGCGGAGCTAACTTTACATGCGCGAAGATCGGCGCTAACTGTTCCCGCCAACAGAGATTTCCAGCTGATTGTTATATTAAGCTGTGACATAACTAATCAACAGTGATCCTAAACTAAAACTCTACAACATATCAAACGCACTTTTCCAGCAGATTTAGTTTTATGATAGCCTACCTCATGCATAGTCATGGTTTGGTATTGTTATCCTTGTGTAGATAACCTTTTGAATGTTAGAAATAATGTCTGAACATAACCGTCTTTTTTGTTACAGAATTGCTTCAAATACGCTTTTTAATAAAATATTTCGCGAACACATTTTCGTAAAAACTTTCGTTTTTAACAATGAAAAGTGACTGACATAAAAAATGTTCTACGCTATTATTTTCCAGAGAACGAAAATCTCCCAATTTTGCCTGTAAAAAAATCTGAAATAAAATGTTGATGTTGCGTTTTTTGTTCCTCAATAAATGTAATGAATGCTTACCTATACTCAACGTAATGTTTCTGCCTTTCACACGTATAGAAATTTGTCTGTACGATTTTAATGCTCTGCTGTAAAATTCGGCTAAACGGTAGGTTAGTTTTTAGCCGACGATATAAATTTCTATTTTATATCACAATTTAACTTTTTACGACTCGCATTTTGTAATAGAAGTTCTGTCGAATATTTAAACAGGCCATTTAAAAACCTTCCAAACATTTTAAAAACATTAGAAGAAAGAGCTTGCTTGTATAAATCTTTATAAAAATTCCCAAAGCCTCATATAGTTGTCCTTAATAGGTCGACCCTGATAAAACCATCAGTTTCCCTCTATTTCCACTTTGGCTTTTTGCATGGCGCCTAACGATCCATAAAAATACCAGTAGATGCACCTAATTCGAATCTAATGAAGAGTAAGACCTTGCCGGTGTTGTAATGAAGGTTGTTCGATGCACCTTTATTTAATTTAGCGTCTTTATTCAGGTCACCTCAAAATAAAGTAATTATAAAGTGAATATACAGTGAGTCCCAGCAGTAAGGTCTGAATTCATTTAAAATTCAGCGGTGTGTTTTTTGGAAAAACGCTCGGACCCATCGATTTTTATTTCTTAATGTGGTTCCTTTGATGATAAATTCATGTATACAGGGTATATACAGACTGTCCACGGATAGGGTTTACAATAGCACAAATGGATGAAAAATTTCATTTTTCGGGAAAAAGTCATTCTTGATAAAAAGTTTCGCTTGTAAAAAAAATGCAATTCACGAAGAGAAAATTTTGATTTTTTATACAGGGTTTGGAAAAACTTCAAAAACATGATTTTTCTCCAAGAGTAAACTACCTTTATTTTTCATTTTTGACCAAAATGCCAATTAGAAAACTTATTTAGAATAACGTTTGTAATTTAAATCCAAGATTTAAAATAAATCTTTGATTTTCTTAGTTTTTTCAATTTTTAGAGGTAAATGAAATTTTTTTTTGGATAGCATTAGCGGTCGAAATACATACATTATCAATGACTTTATATCTTACACAGGGGCATCAAGAAATTTCAAAAACTGATTTGTGGTGTTACCAGAAATATGTATTTTGAATTTCACAAATGAAATGACCCCGGAAATATCACAACAAAGTCTTAAAATAACAACAAATAATAATTTTATAATTTGCTATTCAAACACCCCTCCCCCTCCTCCATATTCAACCCATTTTTCTAGCTGTAAACGAATGTTGTCAATACCTTCTTCGAATTTCTTCAATGGAAATTGTTTGAACAGCTTTAACAATTCGCTGTTTTAGAAGCTGTACGTCGTTCTCAATTGGACGGAAGTACACTAATTGTTTGAGGCGCCCCCAAAGATAGGCATCTGAAATAGTTAAATCGGGACTCCTTGGGGGCCACAGAACCGGACTATTCCGACCAACCTATCTGTGACCAAATGTATTATCAAGTCATTCCCTCACTTCAATTGCGAAATGCGCAGGGCATCCATCTTGTTAAAAGTACATTTCGTTCCTAAATTGGAAAGGCAATTCTTCTAGGTTGCCAGAAAAGAATGTTTCCAACATTTCAAGGTAACTCCTACGGTTACACGTGTTTTCAAAAAAGTATGGGCCAATAATGCCATAATGTGAAATCACACACCAGCCATTTACTTTTTTGTAATATTGTCTTCTAGCAGGAATTCTAAAACGGGGATTATTTTTGCTCCAGTATCTAATATGCGAAGAAGACACTTTCCCGTTTGTTGAAAATGTCGATTCATCGGAGAACATGATAAATTTATGAAAACTACTGTTTCCACTTACAATTTTGTGTCTTACCCAAAGACAAAAATCCAAACGTTTGGCTTCGTCTCCTTCTTCCAACGTTTGATTAAAAGTTGGCTTAAATGGGAATATTTTGTTAGCCTTTAAAATATTCCGAATGTGAGATTTTTTTACTACATTAATTTCTTGAGCTCGGTTTCTTAATGAAAGGGTAGAATTGTCAGCAACAGACTGCAATACGATTAGGGAAGCTGCGTCATTCTGATCATAGTTTTTTTTTTTTTTAATTGGAAACTGAACCAGTTCGCTGAAATTTTCCCATTTTTGAGACGTAAACGTTAGGATATCTTTGATTAAATTTCTCTATCACAAAGTTGTTAGAACATTCTCCCGCACCGTACCTTTGAACTAAATAAACCCTTTGTTCTAAGGTCAACATTTTCAAAACACATCAAATTATATTTGACAACTTCAAATTTGCCCCTTACGTAAAGCAAAGTAATAAAAAGGTAAAAAATTCCTTTTTTTTACAAAAGATGGTAGGAATGCATTTAAAATTTTAAAATAAGATACACACCACCCATTATGAAAATAGAGTTTAATAAAATTTTATATTAATATTTTTATTGAGCAGCAAAATTTTCATTTACCTCTAAAAATTGTAAAAACTAAAAAAATCGAAGATTTATTTTAAATCTCGGATTTAAATTACAAACGTTATTCTAAACAAGTTTTCTAATTGGCATTTTTTGTCAAAAATGAAAAATAAAGGTAGTTTACTCTTGGATAAAAATCATGTTCTTGAAGTTTTTTCGAACCCTGTATAAAAAATCAAAATTTTCTCTTCGTGAATTGCATTTTTTTTTACAAGCAAAACTTTTTATCAAGAATGACCTTTTCCCGAAAAATGAAATTTTTTATCCATTTGTGTTATTGTAAACCCTATCCGTGGACAGTCTGTATACAGTTAAAGACTGTTCAAAGCAAAATGAACCAATTACTCTTCCGCACACTATTTCACATCACACATTTGTTTTTTGAGGGTACTGGCTGTGAACCTCCATCATCCAATGCGGATTTTCTGTTGCCCAATAACGACAACTTTGTCTGTTCACATTACCATTCAAATCGAACGTAGCTTTATAGGAAAAAATATAATTTTTTACTAAATTATTATCTAGATTGCACATATTTTGCATGCTTTCACAAAACTCATTTCGCCTATCGAAATCATCTTCAAATAACTCATGCATTGAAATAACTTTGTATGGGTGATATTTGTGCTTTTAAACTATTCGGTGAACAGCAGATTTCCGCATGTGTAAATTGGCCTTAATGTGCGATTTTGACAGCTCACGGCCAATGTGATTGTGGAACAGTTACGTATATACAGGGCGTTTCAAAACAAATGCGAAAAACTTAAGGGGTCAATTCCTTGCTTAAAATAAAAGGGTAGTTTGATATACAGGGTGTTAATTAAGTACGTAGACAAACTTTAAGGGATAATTCCTTGTATAATTTTAAGATAAAAAGTGCATATAAACGTATATCCTAAAATGTTTGGTTTTCGATATACAGGGTGCTAAAGTTTTAATTTTTTTTGGTTTTCCTAATATTCCTTTGGAATTCTTAGGAATAATTAATTCAAATTTTGCACAAATAATAGATTTACCAGTATCTACGAACTAACATTATTAATATTTAAATTAATCTACAGGGTCCTCGTTTTTTTGTGGTCATGACCCCTTTACGCCCGTCCAATTTACTTAATACGACGTCACTGACTAATTTTAAGAACAAAATCTAATTTGTCATTTTATTCTCTAACATTTACCTATCTTGAAGTTGTTTACTATCTCTTACGGCTTAGAAGATATTTTGAGAAAAATAAAATAATGCATTGGTTATATTGGATTATTTAATAAGTATTGTTTCGTCCATGAGACAACGTTATTTGATACATTTTAAAACCAAAATTATGGTAAACTAAATTAAAACTTAAGCTAAGAAATAAACTTAACCTAAAGCAACTGCTGGAAATGGCCCCCTCCGACTTCAACACATGCATTGGTGCGCCTCACCATCGACTGGCGGACCCTCTCGAAAATACCAGGATAATTCCGTATAATTTCGCATGACTGATGTATCCTGTTTCTTAGATCCCCTTCGATCAGAACTGGAGTTGTGTATACTAGCGATTTTAGGTGCCCCCAAAGAAAGAAATCTATTGGATTTAGATCGGGCGACCTGGGTGGCCAAGGTTGAGGTCCTGCACGCCCGATCTATCGATCGGCATAATTTTCATCTAAATACTGTCGTGCAGCTAAACTAAAGTGTGGAGGAGCACCATCATGCATAAGCCAAATTCGAGCTCTTTCTCCTATTAAGACATCTTTGAATAGTTCGGGTAAAACATACTCCAGAAATTGCCGATAATTGTCCCCATTAAGTCTGGGAGGCAGAAAATATGGCCCAATAAGGAAATTGCCAACAATTCCAACCCAAACATTTAGTGAAAATTGTTCTTGAAAATTATTTTCAACTATAGCGTGTGGGTTATCTTCTACCCAAATGTGATTATAGTGAAAATTTATTATGGCGTTTCGGGAAAAACATGCCTCATCCGTAAACAATACCTTCGATAAAAACCTCACATTTCTCACTAGCTTATTTTGTATCCAAGTACAAAAGGCTACTCTCTGTGGAAAATCTCGCGGTAAAAGGGCTTGCATACGCTGTATGTGATATGGATAAAGTTGCTGTTCCTGTAAAATTTGCCATACCAAAACATGTGTAATATTTAACTCAGCGGCAATTTTTCGTGTACTTGTTGCAGGATTTTCTCATATAATATTAAGAACAGCTTCCTCTATTTGAACTGTCCTTACTGTTCTGGGTCTTCCTACAAGGGCATTTGATCTTCTAAAACTACCTGTCTCACTAAGTCTGGAGTGAATATTAGTAAAAGTTTCTTTGTTAGGCACACGACGTTCAGGAAATCTTTCTTGATACATTAGTCTAGCTGCACGAGCGCTACCATTAGCCATTCCAAACACAAAATGCATATCTGCCATTTCAGCGTTTGTAAATTCAACCATTTTAACAAAAACAAAACTGAAAAATCTCTTACTTAAGTTGACAAAGTGCAAAAATAAAAATGTGTAGCAAGTTTTGATAACTAAACTGTCATAATTGTTGATTTTATTATTTTTATTGTTTGTCAAAGCCGACTTTGTTATTTTTAGCTTAAGGACGCTGCCAACTTACCATTTGCAAATTATCCAATATTGCCAATGCATTATTTTATTTTTCTCAATATATCTTCTAAGCCGTAAGAGATAGTAAAAAACTTCAAGATAGGTAAATGTTAGAGAATAAAATGACAAATTAGATTTTGTTCTTAAAATTAGTCAGTGACGTCGTATTAAGTAAATTGGACGGGCGTAAAGGGGTCATGACCACAAAAAACACGAACCCTGTAGATTAATTTAAATATTAATAATGTTGGTTCGTAGATACTGGTAAATCTATTATTTGTGCAAAATTTGAAATAATTATTCCTAAAAATTCCAAAGGAATATTAAGAAAACCCAAAAAAAATTAAAATTTTAGCACCCTGTATATCGAAAACCAAACATTTTAGGATATACGTTTATATGAACTTTTTATCTTAAAATTATACAAGGAATTATCCCTTAAAGTTTGTCTACGTACTTAATTAACACCCTGTATAAACGTTGGGTCAAAAGTCAACCATTATTATGATAGGGGTAGTCTATTTTAACCCCTTCCACCCATTTTAAGAAGAGACTTTACCGCCATCTTTGTACCGCGATATCTCCTTAATGGTTGACTTTTGACCCAACAAACTACACAGTAAAAAATATACACCTGGTAAATATCATTTCAGGAGTGGTAAAAAAAATAGTGTTAATGTTAATACCCGGATCAACATAATTTACCACATGTTTACACTCATATGGGACCAAAGTTGTTGTATTAAATTTGCTTATGAGTTTAACTCTCTAAAAAGTTAATTTTATTGAATGGCTGTTATTTATTTCATTTTACACTCTATCAGGAAGATTAAATACAATGATAATAAATAACACCATATTAGCGTGCAAATAAACCCCGCTAGAAGGTTATTTTAACACATTGAGTGTAAAACTTATTCTTTAATTGTTTTTTTACACGACCCCGGGAAAAAAATACCTAAACCCGTGTTACCGAAAAGACAGGTGGCAACAAGTGGTGTGAAATTCTAGGAACTGGCACATAACGCCGACGCTTCATGCAAATTTAACTTTCAAATCAGTCTGATTGCGCTCTTTGAACGTAATGTTATATATAAATTAAAATATAGAAACAAAGCAAAGTTCTGTAAAGTGCCAAATGAGAGTGCCTCTTATGAGGATCTTGTTAAATTGGGTAAGCATATTAACAAAATTTAATAGAAACCTTACTAATAAGTACCTACGCCATTTTTAAGAAACAAAGTAGGTATTTACATTGTTACAGTTTTCCCTTTAGCTTTTAAATTATTCTGATATAAGCTTATAATATAAATGTATTCTTTTTTTATATAAATACTTAGGTACCTACCTACATGTTTTACTTTATAGACCTCTAAATAAATATGCGATTAATATAATACTCGTCATTTTCATTCTTTTATATTGTTCCAAAGCATACTTTTATTTAGTTGTTTAGTGTTCTAAGTATACATATATTTATACATATAGTTATTTAATTTAAAGAAATAGTCCATTCTCGAAGTGGAGTTGAAATATAGGGAAAGGGGAAAAAAAGGCAAAAAGTCTTTCTCCACTAATTTAATAGTGAGCTATTAAAGGCTCAATTTTAAAATTAAATTGTCTCTACATGTTTCAAAGGTAGTAACCTTCATCTTCAGGAGACCAAAGTAGTGCTGCAGTTATTATTAGCAGTAGAGAGAAAACTGTTGGTGGAAAATGACGTTGATGGAGCTTTTTTTTTTTTTTTTTTTATTTAAAAATATTTAGACAAGATATTAATAATTGAATGTAATCAGCATGCTAAAATTAATTCCAATTTTAGCATGCTGATTACATTCAATTATTAATATCTTGTCTAAATATTTTTAAATAAAAAAAAGAAAAAAAAGCTCCATCAACGTCATTTTCCACCAACAGTTTTCTCTCTACTGCTAATAATAACTGCAGCACTACTTTGGTCTCCTGAAGATGAAGGTTACTACCTTTGAAACATGTAGAGACAATTTAATTTTAAAATTGAGCCTTTAATAGCTCACTATTAAATTAGTGGAGAAAGACTTTTTGCCTTTTTTTCCCCTTTCCCTATATAGTTATTTGTTTTGTTAAGCTTAACAATGAGGTACATATATATATGTTCAATTTACTAAATTGTTAAACTATATAATACGTGTGTAATTTTGTTCAACTAGTTATAATAATAAGTGTAAAAAAAATCACAGGGTTTTCCAGTTCTGTTGTAAACATTATTTTGTTTATAAATGAACGATAAATAATATTCAATATTTTCATTCATTTAACAAACCTTTTCCAAGCGATCTGAAGATTTATATATATTATGGGCTACTACTTTTGGCTTTGATTAAGTGGTTCAATCATGTATCAAACTAAGCAAAGGTTAATAATGTAAAACATCTTGAATGCATAATTTTTTACATTTTAATTATAAACGCCCGGTTAGTTTCATTTAATTTTTCTTTGGCTTTTACCAAATTTTTAATCTATACATATTTATGTCTGTTTCAGTAGGTACCTTCTCTCTCTGTATTGAATCCCTACTGAATCTAAAATTGTTAAACCAAGGACTTACTTATTAGATATTTAAAATAGGAATGAAATTAAATTTAAATTAGTTGGAATTGCTATAACATTTTCAGTACCTAGGTACCTAACAAAGGATTCGACAGCCACAATTTCTAGAAGCATTTTTTCTTGTTTGCGTCATCCCAAGAATAAGTTTGGGCCACCTGTTCATTTGGAAGAACCTTGTACAACGTTTTTTTAATAGATCGGGGCAGGCTATTTCCCCCAATCTGATTCATTTTAATGATCTTAAAAAAACTATGCTATAGACGAAATCTTCCTTCGAAATCTTATTGGAGGAACTTATTTTCATTTTAGTATTAAATTACCAATATTTTAAAATTATTCTTCGTCCATAAATCTCGTGACGCTCCGAGGGGGGGGGGGGGGCAGGGCAAACGCCACGTTTCGTCACAGGGGGGGGGGGTTTCTTCAATCGTTACGGGACGATTTTAAAATAAAAAACGATTTTTTTAATTGCCCGCAAAAAAGTCGAATGGTTGGTACGACAATTCGATTGGAACGAACACCCAATCAGCGCACAGCGTGGCGAATTGAGGTTAAAACTCATTTGGCTTGAGAATATGCCTTGTGGTTGACGAATGTCTAATTATTAGTTGACTAATTTTTAGTTCGATATATAACGCTCACGACACAACGGCAATCATACACGAGCCTCTAAAATGTTAGGTTAGTTTTATATTACTTCTTCATTTTTATGGTAACACGTGTAGATTACTTCCAGAATTTCCAGAAAGGTACGAGAAAAGTACATTCTTTTCATGTGCTGAATTTGACGCGCCCATTTCGCACAAGAATAGAACGTTCTCTAATTACCCTAAAATAGGGTAGACTAAAAGCACATGAATGTCATGTGTTAATAACTTACTAGAATTAGTTTAATTTTATGGAATATTCTAAACGTATTTGCATCTTGACAGATTCCAGAAACATAAGAATATTACGAGAGTTATGTGCAAAAAAGAACAACAAGGGAATATTCTTTGCACTAGCATTGTGCCAGCGGTGTTATCTGGGTTGTTTGTCGGTTATGGATTTACTTAATTTTTTCTCATTTGAAGAACAATATTTTTACAATACCAGTTGAAAATTTAGAACAGTTACAAGAAAGGATTTTCCAAGAATGTGGTAGCATTTCTCCAGAGATGCTGGTTAACGCGTTCGAAAATATGAAGAGCCGTGCAAATTTATACTTGGAGCATGGCGGTAGCCAATTAAAGCATTTCTATAATTTTTGTTTTATTTTCTCTATATTCTTTGTTAATTTTGTAAATAATAAAAATAAAATTTGTATTTGTTTGCTCATTTTAATATTCATCAGATTGGCATACTATGAATTTGACACAATTTTAACCTAGATTTGGTTAGATATATCATCCCCTTATAAATATTGTGCTGTAAACACAGCTCTACGTTTTTGAGGCCAGGCCCTCTTGGATAAATAGTATATTATTAACCAAGGTTTAGACAGCCATCATTATTGCCCGAGCGGCAAGTTTAAATCACGAGGAGCGGAGCGACGAGGGATTTAAGACACGAGGGCTATAAGCTGTCTAAACCGTGGTTAATATAATATTTTTTCCACTACTACAACCTTTTATAAGACATTTATCTTTACAGTATTAATAATTATAAAAAATTATAGGTAGGTACAAGTATATTTTTTAATCAAGTTACCTGCGCTTTGGAACTGGCAAAATATTTTGTTGTTTTGTCAGGTGGCTTTGTTAATGTCAATTTTTGTTCATTTATGTCATCAGATTTCAAGGGTTTTCCGTTTTTTTAAAAAATGAGCGAAGAAAATGTTAGTGATATTATTATGTGTACACCTCCAGAATTAAGGATGGAAGCCGAAAAAATGTTGATTGTATCGATATTTTACAATATCAAGTAATCTAATATGTATTGATAATTATCTGGTTGCCTAACCACATTCATGTTTATGAATTCATGTTGTAGAATCAAAAAATCAAGTTACCTGCCTTCAAATAGATTCTTGAAGATCGGACAATAATGGATTTCAATGCCTTATTATTGACCATGGTCAATAATAACTTATAAGGTAGAGAAAAACGATTTCTAACGTTAACAATCGCTCAATAATAGCGATGTTATAGGTTAGTAGTGGAAAAAATAGTTTTTGTTCGCACGATACTTACTCTTTTGACTTAAACGAGCCGTACTCTATCATGTAGTCTCTAAAAAATGTTGCATTCAATCCATATCTGGACCGATTTTTATATTAAATACAAAATCTACAAAATGATGTCCCCGTTTCATCAGTTACATGCAGTTTCGTACGTTATGTTTTAGTCATTATTGGTGTCCCTGACCTCAGTGATAAAAATTCTCCTTTTTTGCGACTTTAAAATGATGGCAGCTTATCATTGGGTATGAACATTTATTTAAAATAACAATAACTAAACTGAAGGGAAATAAACCTTAATTTAAGCAAGCATATTATGATATAACCACAAAATGTTGGTAACTTATCTGGTCTTTCTGATTTCCTGAAAGATACGTTAAATCCTTTCATGTTTACATTTTAACGTATCTTCTATATATTATTTATTTATTACATAAACGGGTAACAAGGAAAACCTGCATTAATTTTCAATTTAACCAAATAAAGCTTTTAGAGGGTTTATTCTGCTGTAAATAATCTCTTTATTCTTATGAAAAAGGTTCGTTCAAGAATATTTAACTACCTTTATGTATATACATATATTTATAGGTCTAGAGTATTATTTTAGGTAAAGGAAAGAGGGGGTAAGTTGACGAAGCGTGTAAGATAACAAGAAGTGAAAAAAAAAGTTTTTCTTAGGACAAAAGAGTAAAATAAAGGTTTGCCAAAGTTTACAGAATTAAAATATAATTCTGTAAACTTTGGTATTGCATAGGTTGTACTCAGTGTCCATAATTCAAGCAAAAGCCCTCGAATCTGCTCAATGTCTAGGACTAGATAACTTCAAGGCATCAAATGGATGGTTAGAAAAACTTTGTCGTCGGCACGATATTACCTTCAAAAAAATATGTGACGAATCAGCCGATATCAATATCGAAGACGTAACTGCTTGGGAAGAAAGGCTATTGACCATATTAAAGGATTGTGCCCCAAGGGATGTATTTAATGAAAATGAGACAGGTCTCTATTATCGAGCATTGCCAACAAAAACATATGCATTGAAAGATGACAAGTGTACTGAAAAAAAAACAGCAAAACAACGATTTACAATTCTGTTCTGTGCAAATATGAAAGGCGAGAATGGAAAACCACTTATATTAGGCAAAAGCAAATGTTTTAAGGGCGCACATATCGATAAATTACCTCTCCAATAGGTCTCGAACAATAAGGCGTGGATGAAAGCAGACATCATGACAACATGGCTTCATAGATTTGTTACCAAGATGAAGAAGCAGAATAGAAGAGTGGTATTGTTTCTGGATAATGAAACGTCTCATCCCAAAATTTCACTGGATGATATCAAAGTTATTGTTCTTCCACCCAATATTACCTCACATTGCCAATCTTTGGACCAAGGCATTATTCAGAATTTTAAAATGCTCTACAGAAGCTACCTTATTAAGAGGCTTTTGACATATATAGACAGTCGTTGTCCTCGTCAAGAAATCGAAAATAATATTACCATAACCAACACCTCCATATGGGTTTCGGTGGCCTGCACAATTTGTCCCCAGTGACAATAAAATAGAATAGAATAGAATAGAATAGAATAGAATAGAATAGAATAGAATAGAATAGAATAGAATAGAATAGAATAGAAAAAAGCTTTATTGTGCAAAGAATACAAGACTCTTGTTGACAAAGCGAATACAAAACAGATCTAACATATAAATTATTAAAGGTAATTTTCACATAATAAACAGTAATAGTTATAAAATTATGCAGGTATATATTTTCTATAACATAGTAACATCAATACATATAAAAAAAATAGCAAAAAGCTTACACATTTCAAAGTAGTCCCTAGCTTATTCCTCAACACCGTCAATATCTTAAAATCGAACGCAGTATATTCATACAAACATTTTTAAACACAAAAATACAATGAAAACATTTGTAAACGTCGCTAAAACACACACATGATAATCAGAAATAACATAAAAATAAAAAATACAATCAGCAATAACCATAGAGCAATTTTTAAACAACAAGTAAGGGTAACATACATAATCACCAAATAAACAATTTAATTAGAGGAATCCTCAAAGTATTCCTTTAGGGTATAATATGCTTTACCCAACAACAAATTTTTAATTTCTTTTCTAATTTTTTTTTCATTGTGTATCTGTCTAAGATTTAATAGAAGGTGATTAAAAATTCTTTTGCTTATAAAAATAATTGAATTTTTTGTTTGAGTTGATGTTGGTATTGGAAGACCTAGAACAAAAAACTGTCGTGTGTTGTATGTAGACACGATGGACAGTTTATTTTGATATTTTTTAAATATAAGGCATACAGTCTCTAACAAAAATAAACAGGAAAGTGTTAAAATTTTGTTTGATAAAAATAATGGTATACATAAGTCTCTACGTTTAATATTGTACATGTACCGAACAGCTCTCTTCTGCAACATAAACACCGTGTTAAAAAGATACTGAGAGCAGTTTCCCCAAAAGCAAATACCATAACGTAACTGCGATTCTATTAGAGAAAAGTATGCACTTCTGGTAGTGGAAGCATCCAGCTCATTTGCAATAATTCTAATAGCGTAACACCCCGATGCAATCTTTTTACTTAAATTAAACAGGAAAGAAAAATCCAAAATTCTTCACAAATATTTAATAATTCGCTCTACGCGTTTCGGTTTCTTAAACCATTTTCAAGAGCTATCTAAAAAGTTTATTCATATAATAATCTCAGGTATAAATCAAAATAATTTGGTGTTACTTACATAATATAGACAAAACTTTACATTAAGGACACAAACAAGCTCACAATAGCAAGCACAGGTTTACTAACTATATAAAACGGGATAAACCCAAAAAACATTTAAAAATAAAACACTTAAAAAATAAAACAAAATACACCGAACCATAGCGACATCTAGATTGTACAAAGAGAAGTTCCATTATTTAAACAATCATTCACTACTTAAATTCGTTTATAATTCTTGCCGCTTCCCGATAGTGGGCGTTGACAGGATCGTTCAAACACTCAATTTGATTATTTATCTCTAATTTCGCTATTTCAATATTTTCTAAAAAATTCAACTTTAGGCCTTTATTCGCATTATGTAGCATTTTAAAGTTGTCTTTAGTATTAAAACTATGTAAATTTTCTCTTAAATGTAGGCCAAAAGCTGATCTCTTGTCATTAGGCGATTTCTGAGAGTTTAAATGTTCTTTTATTCTAACATTAAAGCTACGTCCTGTCTGACCAGCATATTTAGCTGTGCAAGAGTTACAGGACAACAAATACACCCCACTCTTGTCAAGCACGTTAATTGAATCCTTTACTCTCGAGAATAAGCTACGTAAATTGTTTACCGATTTGTAAGCTATTTTAAAATTGTTGTTTAAAGACTTCAATACATTACCCACTCTCAGAGAAACAGTGCCCAAAAAAGTAAGCCTTATATACCTAGGAGGTTGAAAAGATGTTATGGTCTTATCCAAGGGGTCAGTCAACACCCTCTTAAGCATGCCATTAAATTTTTTTCTTATTAAATTATTGATTAGTGATATCTTGTATCCGTTGTTATAAGCAATTTGAAAGATGATGTTCTTTTCCTTCTCAAATTCTAAAGGTAAGAGTGGGATAGTGAACAAACGATGGATTAAAGAGTTAAAAGCTGCCATTTTATGAGCTAAACAATGATTTGAGTCAGCAGGTATAACATTGTCTGTATGTGTGTTTTTCCGATAAATAGCATACTCAAAAACGTTATTCACCCTCTTTATTGTCAAATCTAAAAAATTCAGACAACAGTCAGATTCTATTTCTTTTGTAAATTTGATGTGGTTGTTTAAAGAATTTAAAAACTTGAAAAAAATTTCCAACTCATTCCCTGTTCCTGTCCAAACAATAAAAGTATCATCAACATATCTGCGCCATAATAAAATTTTATCTAGAAGGTAAAAATTTGAATTAAACAATTTATTTTCAAAATCACCCATAAAAATTTCAGCTAAAAAGGGGGAAAGACCTGAACCCATGGGTAAACCATCCGTCATTTTAAAGAACTTGTCATTAAATCTAAAAAAATCTAAACCTAGACATTTATTCAAAAGGGACGTTATACCCCTCCGTACATTATCAGACAGAGATAAGTTCTCTCCAAGCAAACGTTCCACGATATTCACCACCTGTTGTCGGGGGATACTTGGAAACAGATTGACCACATCAAAAGAAACCAAAAGGCAATCATTTGGCAAGTTAATACTTTTTAAATCTTGAATTAATTCATTGGTGTTCTTAATACTGTATTTATTTTGAAAGTCCAAGAGGCTTCTCAAACATTTGTCTAGCCATTTTGCTAAAAAATATGCCGATGAAGATACAAAACTAACCACAGGTCTAATTGGCATATCAATTTTGTGAATTTTGACCATACCGTATAATAAAGGGGTACTAGAATTCATAGGAATTACCGGTTTATTCATCTTAAGTTCATCATAAAAATTTTGGCCATTAATTAATCTTTTAAGTTCTGTAGTGTAAGACGCATTCGGATCTTTCTTAAGCTCGATAATCATATTATTATTATCCAAAAAGTTTTGAACCTTATTGAAATATTGTTGTTTTTCCATAATTACCAAACAATTGCCCTTGTCTGCCTTTCCCAATACTAAGTCATTTAATTTAATTTTTTGTCTCAAAGTTCGGCAAATATTCTTTTGTACATGAATTTTATTATTACTTTTTACTTAAATTTGACAAATCAGTAACACATTTCAATTTATTATCAATGAAAAAACCTAAAAATCTATTTTCAATTTGATTAAGCAGTTTCTGACTATGTAGAACTGTATTATGGAGGTCACATTTAAAAGTTACGATATTTGTTTTAGAAACATTTAGAGACAACCAATTTGATTCGCACCACTGTTTAATTTTTTCCAAATCATTGTTTACATCATTTTGGAGGCAATCAACATCTTCGTGTCTCCAAAGTATTGTGGTATCATCTGCAAAGATCGTAAACTTACCACTTACTTAAACAGCTGCCAAGTCATTAACATAGATCAGGAATAGCAAGGGTCCAAGCACGGAGCCCTGGGGTACTCCCGATCGAATTTCCATATATTTGGAAGATGATTCCCCAAATATTACGCTTTGAGTACGACCCATGAGGTATGATTAAAACCAATTCAACGTTCCACTCCTAAAACCATACACTTTAAGCTTACTCAGCAGTATCCTGTGATCCACGCAGTCGAAAGCCTTCGATAGATCACAGAACACTGCCGCAGCCGACTCACCGTCGTTAAGTCCCATATACAGGTCCTCCAGAAAGGAGAAAATTGCATCACTTGTATTCTTAGACTTTTGAAATCCAAACTGTCTAGAAGACAGTAGGCTATGCTTATTAAGAAAAGCCAGAACTCTCTCACTGATCAACTTCTCCACCACCTTTGCCAAAGACGGCAATAAAGAGATAGGCCTGAAGTTGCCATATATTTGGAAGATGATTCCCTAATAATTACGCTTTGAGTACGACCCATGAGGTATGATTGAAACCAATTCAACGTTCCACTCCTAAAACCATACACTTCAAGCTTACTCAGCAGTATCCTGTGATCCACGCAGTCGAAAGCCTTCGATAGATCACAGAACACTGCCGCAGCCGACTCACCGTCGTTAAGTCCCATATACAGGTCCTCCAGAAAGGAGAAAATTGCATCACTTGTATTCTTAGACTTTTGAAATCCAAACTGTCTAGAAGACAGTAGGCTATGCTTATTAAGAGAAGCCAGAACTCTCTCACTGATCAACTTCTCCACCACCTTTGCCAAAGACAGCAATAAAGAGATAGGCCTGAAGTTTGCTGGAGAGTCGCAAATCCACAACATCCGGCAAGTGAAGAAGTACCCTTAAAGAAATGTTATCCCATCCTGAAGCATTTTTGTTTTTCAAAGTGTTTAATATCTCCTTAACTTCAACTATAGTAGTTGGAACAATAAAAAAAGATTCCGATACAATTATCTGATTTAAGTAAATCAACGGATCAATTCGAGTTTCCCTATTACTAAACAGTGTGAAACTAATAGTACAGTAGTAAGTGTTTAAATCATCGGGAGACAATATACTGTCGATTGAAGAGGTGTTATTTTTTCCCCTTAGGTCGTTGACAATATGCCAAGACTCCTTTGACCTATTTTTTCATATAATAATTATTTTTTTAAAATACAACCTCTTTGCCGCTCTAATAGTTTTCCTATAAATAGATCGATATTTATTAAAGAAATCCATGAACTGACCATTATGAAGAAAATACTTTCTGAGATAATGCAATGAACGCATATTTCTCATAGAAGTCTTAATACCTTTTGTAAACCATGGTTTCCTATTTTTAACTTTTATATTTACAATAGGGAATGCCTGATTAAAAATAAACATTAAGGTCGAGTAAAATTCTTGCAATGAAGGACCTGAGCTTACATTTTCAAACCAGGTGACCTCCATACACAGTCTAGTAAAATATTTAAAATTATTCCCTGTAAATAGTCTACGACGCTTTCTTGCCATCTTTCGAGTCTCTAATTGAACCAAAACATTAACCAGGACTGCCTCATGATCAGAGAGGCCACTACTCAAAACACGGCAATCAACGCAGCCTTCATCCATATTTGTGCAGAAACAGTCAAGTAATGTTGAAGAATAGGGTGTAACACGTGTAGCTGCCCTCACATGCATAGTAAGTTCGAAAGAGATCATCAAATTTGATAGGGAGTGTGTATCATTTGATAACGGAGCCAAAAAGTTTACATTTAAGTATCCAGCGAAAAACACTGTTTCACATGAAGGCAGCTCAGTCAATAAGCTTTCCAACCTACATAAAAATACATTAACATCACAAGATGGTGATCTGTAGATACACAAAATATACAGGTTTGTCTTAGGACAATAAACGACACAAAATTCAAATTCTTTTTCCACTAAGAAATGATTAAATCTATATGTACCTGTAAGACAACTTAACCTAAGAAAATCCTGATTCACAAGTATTAAAGTACCACCATGTATTGAATCAGTTCTACAAAACTTTGCTAATACCACATACTGCTCTATAAACAATGGTTCATCACCTTTTAACCAGTGTTCCGTAACTAGAATTAAGTCAGGATACCCCATATCATCTACAAATAAACCAAGTTCATCTATCTTATTACGAATTGATTGAATAGTTGTTTCTAAAAAAACCTTGGTGGTAGGACCAGACGAACTTTGACTTTCATTTTCAACTATCGAATTTTCAGCATTTATTGTAGTCGTTTCTACCTCAGGGTTTTCAACAGATAAAACATTTTTTTCATAATTTTGAGTTTTTATAAAAATCAAGGTCTTCGCCAGTAATAAAGATTTACACGTGATTTGGTCTTTTATTTTTTTTGCAATTTGAAAATGTCTTAATTTAAAACAATATTTATTATTTACTTTATAATACATAATAATCCTCTCAGAGGCTGCATTAACTTTGCTTAAAAATGAATTTAGTTTACTATTAAAATTATATACATGAGAACCGTTATGTTTATTTTCGCTAATAACAGGAACTGACAAAAATATAAAGTTAGTATAAGTGCACTGCTTTATGTTCTCCCAAATATTTTTAATTAATAATAAAGAAATGCTTTATGAAAGCCGGACTTATGTGTAAAACAGATATTATTGGCGACTTCGAAGAAGAAGATAACATTCTGCTCGCACAACTGTTTCCTAACATTAAGGACACATTTATCAACTTGAAACCATTTGCCTCTATTGATAACGATTTGCCAACAGAAAGTGCAGAATTGACTATCATCGAGCATCGAGTGCAATGAAGAGATCCAAGAAACGGATGATACTACTCCCAACTCTGAGACAGAGGAAGAGAAACCTGAACTTGCTCCAGAGTCGAAAATATCAAGTCTATCTGAAGCTTGCGCAAGTTAGAGAGACTTAGAGAACCTTTTTAATAATGTGAACAATTTTGACAAGTCTACAAATATTTCTCAATTGCTATTAATATGTAAACCTGAATTTTATAAGAATAAAATAAAAAATATGAAGCAATTATTAATTTCTGATTATTTTAAAAAATAAGAATTTTAATGCAAACAAAGTACATTGTATAATATACAGGGTGTCTCAAAACTTAGTATCAAGATTTTAGGGGCGTATTTGCCAGGTCAAAATAAGCATTTTTTTTCCTATAAGCATGTGTCCGCAAACGCTTCGTCACCGATCTACAGAGTGTTAAATTTTCAAAAAATTTTTATTTTTTCCTTCATAGCTCTTTTAGTTTTTGAGATATTAAGATAAAATTTAAAACATAGATTACGCTTTAGGGCTTACATCATCTAGTATACCGAGTGATTGTAAGAATCTACAGGGAGATATTTTTTCAGGGGTCATGCTCCCTTTTCTCCGCATAAACTTTTTTATAGTGCGCTGCTGGCGGATTCTGAAATATGCAGTACATTCTTTGTTTTGTTTATAAACTTTTTTATCTCTTATAATTTTTATGCATCTAAGATCGTTATCGAGAAAAAAATTTAAACAAATTTTTGTAATTCGCCATATTTAATTGAAATTTTTCAATGAAACAATAAAAAAAACAATTAGTGGGCTTTGACTGCTATTTTCATTTTGACGTTTACGCTTATTTTGAAGCATTTGACATTATTTAAAAGTTGGTTTATGCATTTGACATTATTTAAAAGTTGGTTTATAACTTATCGTATATTTTTTGATTTGTTTAACATTAAAATGGAAAATGGACCATATTCATTTGAACATCTGGCTGACATCCATTTCGTTTATGGTCTGGCTAATGGTAACGGGCTTAATGCTCAGAGGTTGTACGCGCTAAGATTTCCTAATCGCCGGCTTCCCAACTACAGAACTTTTATAAATTCCCATCAACACCTTCGGGAATACGGCAGATTTCAGACTCCAATGCACGATACTGGTAGACCAAGACAAGCACGCAACCCAGCAGTTGATGAAGAGATTTTAAATGTTATCGACGAAAACCCTGGTATGAGTACTCGACAAATAGCACGGCATTTGGATGTTTCCCGTTCAACTGTCTGGAGGGTTTTACACGAAAACATGCTATACCCATATCATATTCAGCGCGTCCAAGGTTTGCTTCCTCGAGACTTTCCACAGCGCTTGCAGTTCTCCAGATGGATACTGCGCAAGTGTACTGTGGATCCTGAATTTTTATCTCGTATCCTTTTTACCGACGAGGCTCAATTTACACGCGACGGAGTAGTGAATTACCACAATGTTCATATTTGGGCACTAGAAAATCCACACATGATCAGAGAATCTCGACACCAGGAACAGTTTAGCGTAAACATATGGGCAGGAATAGTAGGAGATACTTTAATTGGTCCTTTTATTTTACCGCGAATTTTAAATGGTGACACATATTTAAACTTCCTACAGAATGAATTGCCTGCATTAATGGAGGATGTGCCTTTACACGTTCGTCAACAAATGTGGTTTATGCACGATGGGGCCCCCCCCTCATTTTCGAGTCACCGTCCGCGATTATTTAGACACAGTGTTTCCCAATCGGTGGATTGGCAGAGCAGGTCCAATTGCTTGGCCCCCACGGTCCCCAGATTGCAACTCGCTGGACTTCTTTTTATGGGGGCATGTAAAGAGTCTAGTTTATGATGCAGGACCAGTGCCTTCCATCGAAGTTCTAACTGGACGAATTATGGATGCCTTTTAAACGGTAAGAAATAATCCCGGAATATTAGAACGCGTACGGCAGTCTATGAGAAGAAGAGTAGAGGGTTGTATCGCAGAAAGAGGAGGGCATTTCCAGCATCTTTTATAAAAAGTCAAAGTTGATTAAGTTTCTTATTTTTGAGGTAATGTTTAAATAATCTTATAACAAATAAGTATAGCGTCTTTTGTTTTCATTGTGGTATTTATTCCCCCCTGTTGTTATAAATGTTAATTAAATGTAGCTAATTACAAAAATTTGTTTAAATTTTTTTCTCGATAACGATCTTAGATGCATAAAAATTATAAGAGATAAAAAAGTTTATAAACAAAACAAAGAATGTACTGCATATTTCAGAATCCGCCAGCAGCGCACTATAAAAAAGTTTATGCGGAGAAAAGGGAGCATGACCCCTGAAAAAATATCTCCCTGTAGATTCTTACAATCACTCGGTATAAGTATATCTAATTCTTGATCTTCATTTAGTCGAACAATTTTGGGTTTTCGTTTCAACGAACTGGTATTTCTAAAACGCTTATACAAGTTAACAAATGTTTTCTCACTAGGAGTTCTCCTGTTACGATAAATTCGTCCATATTCTTGACGCGCCAAGCGTTGATTTTGATTACTTTTTATAAAAACTGACACAATATTAACTTTTTCTACCTCAGAATATATCATTGTCGACAGCTCTTAAATTAAATGGAAGATAAATAGCTGTCAAAAAAATAAATTTCTTTTGTTTTATTACCCATGGCTACTTTGATAAAAACAAATCAGCATGGTCGTATAAATGGCCTTCCACCGCTGTCTTAGGTTTATACGAAAAAGTCTATTTTTTTCGTAAACTAACAAAAATAACCATAATAAACTATATATATTTGAACTCAGGAGAACGATATCTAGCGACTAAAAATATAAAATACAGGTTGTTCCATTTAAAAAATACCAGGTGACTTGAAAATTTTAAGTTTCTGATGCTTTTTTGTTTTTTCCGATGGCGGATTCTGAATGCCCATAAAAGTACTTCAAAATTGCTAATTTAAACTTTTCTGTAAGACCAATAGTAACCGAGATATCCATCGAGTAAAATATAAACAATCACCCTGTACTTCGATTAAATAATTAGTTATTTGTAAATATTTGGTTGTTTTATATTAAGGATTTAATGTAAATACATAATTATTTAGTTTAAATGACCTAGACATTTAAATAGTTCTCTATTGGATGATTTAACTAGCGATTAACGGGATTTAGTTCCTAAATAAAAATTAGTTCGATTAAATAATTAGTTATCTAGATTTTGTTATTTTAGTGGCTTTTTGGTAAGATATCTGTTTGAAGGGTTCTATGATTTGACACAAATCCACCAACAGTCAAATAATTTTGCAAATAAAACGAAATACTCTCATTTATTTCAGTTAAATAAAACTTAGTTAATTAAAATCACATTTATTTATTACCAATAATTATTCACCAAATAAATCAGATTATTTAATTAAGGGAGCACAGTTTTATCAATGTAGTAGTCACCTTACACACAAAAACAAATTATAATAATTAAGCTACTAACCTTTCGACCCAATCTGTAGGTAACCCTGAACTTTCGACCCAACTTGTATTTAACAAATAAACCGCATGTTGACAAGACATTATCCAGACACTTGGAGATATCGGCGGGCGGCAAATAAAAATTCCAAAGCCTCCTAATGACCGTCGAGAATGGATTCGACCCTAATAATATCATCAGTTCCCTGTCTATTTCCACTCGGGCTTTCAGCAAAATGGCCGTTCAAATCGGCTAACGATCCATAAAAATACCTCTGGATGCACCGAATTTGTTTCCAACGAAGAGTCAGACCTTGTCCAAGTTTTCGTTTGAGGTTGTTCGGCATTTTTTAATTTATTTCGGGCAAATATGTTAATTGCGTTAGAAAATCTTAATGACCTCATAAAAGTAATAGGTCTAGTATTTGAAATACCGCTTTTTTTTGTTATCTACTTTTAGTGACCTATAATACACACATCATCAAACGTTTCGGCCCATTGTACAGGGTGATTCACCAGAATGTCCTACCACCTTAACCTTTTTATTTTTCATGCTACTTAGTAGATCTGTATTAAAAAAATCTGTGCTTGAATAGAAATTTAGCAGGAACTGCTTCTTTACGGAGACACATGAGTGGTTCTAAATCTTCAACTAGCAATGCCTCTTATACAGGCGATGATCTCACAATGCCTAAACAAATCCTGAGGGCTTTATATTGTGGTCGATCTATTTTTCGTAAATAAGTGTTACATGCTGAACCATACATAATACTGCCATAATCAACCCCACCTGAAAATAGTTAAAACCTTAAAAAAGGAAATACCACTGGAATGCTGGCGCATTACAAGAGAAACCGAGAGTCCACCAATAGACTTTATTGTTGTTTTGCCAATAACGGCGCACATTATGAACACTCAATAAAACAATTTGTTGAAACTAAATAAATTTTTTGCATTACTATCAGATTTTTCCACCTAACTCGTAAACCGATTACCTGATTTCAAGTTTCTTAGCATGGTTTGATAGGCAATTTAATGCCCTTTGCAACGATGTATACCTCGATAGATATTGCTATTTTATATTCAACTGAGGTTGGTTGGAGTTGTGAAGGTTAATAGCAGAATTCTGTCAAACGTGTAATTAACCTCCCCCCTTGATACTAAAATTTATCTGTTTTTTTGTCAAATCTTATTTCCCTCAAAATCAAGAGATAATTAAATAGGGTGACTCGTTTTGAAATAAAATTCCTGTAATATGTTAAAAATTGAGAAGGGAGAGTGGGGTGAACAAAAATATTGTATTTAAGTAAGATCAATAAATAAATAAAATCAATTTTTTCTTACATCCACAATACAGGAAATTCTTTCTTAAATACACTGGACCACAAAATTTACCGGACGGAAAAAGTTTTGCTTCAATTCAATCTTAAATAACTTATAAGTTTTTGTACTAAGTTCGATAATTTTTTGACATGTTGCGAATGCTGTCGTCTACATCATGTTCTGATATCGTTTTTACGAACAGTGTAAATGGATATGTTGCCATACAGGTAGCACAAACCCTTAACTTCTGAACATTCTGTGGAAAAATTTAAAAACTGGTTAATGTTTCTTTGCAGGACATTTTTAAGTCCCGTCTTTTCTCGTCAACTTGTTTTTTGATTCATACCGATATCTGGATTATTAAAGAAAAACACAGGTTTAAAGAAAATAATGCAATAATCTTTTATTAGCAACAAAAATTAAAAAATAACATGGGCAATAGTTGTATTAAAATTGTTTCATTAAAATCGAGTATTTCCTCCACGAGCCTGAATAACAGCTCTTATCCTTCCAGGCATACATTCAATTAAAGCAGCAACCGCATCATGGGGCATCTGCTGACACTCGTTTGTCAGTGCCTGTGCTAACGCAATCAAAGTTTGAAACTCGCCATAGTTCTTCTTCCTAGTGTATCCCACATATGCTTAATAGGGTTCAGATCCGGATTTCTTGAGGGCCAGTCCAATACTTGAACGCCAACATCGTTCGATTATTGCCTCGTTATTTGCGCTGTCGAGCATTGTTGTGCATTAAATAAAATTTTTTTCCTATAAAATGCGAATATGGTCCCACATGTTCTTCTAAGCACTGTCTAATCTATTTACCAGCGTTAATACCCCCTGAAGTGTAATGATGTCTGTACGGGCTTCCAAAGAAATGCCGCCCCACAGCATCACTCCTCGCCACCAAATTGCACTCTAGGAGAGAAACAACATTCAGAGTATCGTTCTCCGGGCCTTCTCCACACTCTTTGACGCCCGTCAGGTGAATATCGCGTAAAACGAGACTCGTCTGTAAAGAGAACGTTTTGCCATTTTTGATTTCTGTGGTTTTTCCAGTCGTTCATGTCCCAATCTGCATGAGCTCGAGCAAATTCAAGGCGCTGCTTTCGATGGTTCTAATGCAGGTACATGTTAGATTCTGTTCTCTCAACCTTTTGCGTGAAACTAAGGTACCATGAAAATCTGCCAACCGGAGCAGAGGCTGTTCGCTCTAGAAGAACCTGAGGATGAAGATATCGATCTCTTCGTCTTCCCTGCCCGGGTCTTCTCGAGTAAGAACCAGTTTGTCTAAATCTTTGTATCGCATCGGATATCATACCGCGTGGATGGCCAAGCCTTTCTGCGATATGCAGAATCGGACGACCATCATCTTGTAACGCAACGGCTTGTGCCACTTCTTCTGTATTTTCATGTATTGAGGGCATGATATTCAAAGCTTTATCTTCCCCGGTTGATGCTTTTGGTCGACCTTATCTAGCGGCTTCCCTAACACTGCCTGTTTCTCGAAATTTCTTTACCACTCGACACTCCGTTGACTGATTTATTGGAGGCCTATTTGGATATAATTCATTGAAAAGTTGACAAACCTGATCTTGCGATCTCTTTATATTTCCGTAACCGCTCATTATTAAAATTTCAACTCGTTGTTTCTCATTCAGATAAACTATAGTGTAAACAAATTAGAAATCAGACAACAAAAAATTAAACAAGAACTTAAAATTGACACCCCTTAGGTCGCTGTCATGAAAACACCTTGACTCAACTTGTGGGTATTAGGTAGGAATAATTATTATAATGAGGTTTATATATACTGGGTCTCCCAAAAGTCCCGCATAAAATTAATATCAATTAAAGGAAAGCGATCTAGGAAAAATGCTCGGACCCGTAAATTATTATTTTTAATTGTGCATTTTTTGACATAAAAAAATATTATACAGGGTGTCTCATAGAACAGTTGTCACGTCTTTGACAATTTTTTTAAATGAAATGCCTAATTTTTCATTAGGTTTTCAAATTCTACGAAAAATTCTAAATATTTTTTATGTAGGACTTGCTATCCCGATTTTCAGCTGTTTCCAAGGTATTGACATTTAATTTTTTTTTATTGAAGGTAATACTTTTAGTACATATTTTATATTGGAACATGTTAAATAAATCAGGTTAGTCAGTCTGTGCGTTTTAAGAAGTCCGATACCGGATTAAATCACCAAGGGATGTTATCGCTTTTAAAACAGTAAGTGGGTTAAGTTACAATATCTTCGCACCTTCGCTATACTTGATCACACCGAACATCCCACTGGTTTACTGTATTCTATTACTGGGCGAAATTAGAGGTTTCAAAACAAAATTATCTTAGAATTACGCGTTGAGCATAAATAATAATTAAATAGATAATTAAATTATTTTGCTATTATTATAGTTAAATCTATATAATAATCGCTATTTTCCAAGATTCAATTAAAATTTGCTCAAGTTTAGAAAAACCTTCCTTAATTGTTTTAGACAATGCCTCTTACCATACGAGACTCGAAGAGAAATTCCCTACAAGCAGCTGGAAAAAGGAAGAAATAAAAGAGTGGTTGTCAAAGAAAAACATAAACCATGAAAATTTATATTTAAAAATGAACTTTTAAGCATGCAAAAAAGTATGTTGTTGACGAATTAGCCCTCAAATATGGACATCAAGTTTTGAGATTGCCGCCCTACCATTGTCATTACAACGCAATTGAATTGGTATGGGGTATTAGCAAGAACTATTATGACAAACATGCCTATAAAAATATCGGTAAGCCTAGCGTTATAAAGTTATGGGAGGAGGCGCTTAGCCAAGCGGGCAAAGAAGAATGGCGGAAATGCATTAAACACACAGAAAAAATTATTTTGGAATCTTATGAGACAGAACAGGTTATAGACGAAGTAAGACCGTTAATTATTACGAATGATGATGATGATGACGATGATGTTGATTCTGATGAGTCTCAAAGCATGGGTGAAATTTCAAATGCAGAGGAAGACTACTTTTAGTAGTACCTATCTACAAGTAGGAACGTTCTGTCGCAAGACTACAAAATCGGTTCTTTTTAGAACCAAAACTTTATAAAAAAGAATTCGTAAAACTAATTTGTCTGAATACTACAAAAGCTAAAAAATTATTATTTTTCTTTACCTAAACTAATTTTTTATTTACTTTAAATTATTTTATTTAGAAAATGTAATTCATCAACATCCAAAATTACCTTCAATATAATTTATTGTTTGAGAGCCACCGACATAATGCTCAAGAGGTTTTATGGCTTAGCGGACTTCTTAAAACGCACAGACTTTATCTTACTGTCATCAACTGTCCTTAATTATGTCAATACTGACTTTGACTTAAGTAATTTGTCTATTACCTAAAACTGGTAAAAGAAATTTTAATTATGTTGGGGTGTGGGGACAAAATAAGAAGTCAAGCTGAGGTTTGTACTTTGTTTAACGAAAAATATCCAGAAAACCAAATTACTCAGTCGACTGTAAGTAGGGTATTCCATAAATTTGAGGAGCATGGTGCAGTTAGAGATTTACCTAGAAGCGGTCGACCACTCGATCTAACCGAGGATAAAAAAATCGATTTAATGTTATCGCTTACAGAAAAACCTTCACTCTTCAGTTCTTACTTTGGCGTTAGATAATGAAGCTACTTGAAGTACAGTACATCGATTTTTTAAGAGCGAAAAATTACATCCTTATAAACTTCTTCTTGTACAGGAACTACTAGAAGATGACTATGATAGACGGCTTGAATTTTGCGATGAAATGATGATAAGGATTGATACTAATAATGCCTTTTCAAGTAATATTTTATTTTCTGATGAAGCTACATTTTGCCTGAACGGGCAAGTTAATAGACAACATTATCGATTCTGGTCTCATGATAATCCGCGATGGTTAGATACTTGAGACGCACACTCAATATGCTGGTAAGGTTAATGTCTGGGCAGGCATAATAAATAATATAATTTTGGGACCTTATTTTTTTCAAGAGAACCTTACCGCTGAACGTTAATTGGATTTTTTAACATTTGGTTTATTTCCGGCATTAGCAGTTCTTTTTTCTAACCAGATGGATCCAGATATTCCAAATGAGATGGTATGGTTTCAATAATATGGTGCCCCTCCACACTTTGGCGTGGAGGTCCGAAGGTACCTAGATGAAACCTTTACAAACCGTTGGATTGGTCGTAGGGGTACTATTGAGTGGCCACCTAGGTCGCCGGATTTAACACCGCTGGACTATTTTCTTTGGGGTTATTTAAAGGAAAGAGTGTACCGAAACAGACCTAACAACATTGAAGATCTGAAAGAAAGAATAAGGACAGAAACAAACAGAATACCTCCTGATTTTATAAGGAATGCAGTAAACGGATTTTACCATAGCCTAGGGGCGTATCAGGTAGAAGGCGGTGGACATTTTCAGCATTTGTTGCTCTTTTACAATTTTCATTTTAGTAATACATAACAAATTTTTATGGATAACCTTTTTGTTTCAATTTTCAAATTAAATGTCAATATCTTGGAAACAGCTGAAAATCGGGATACCAAGTCCTACATAAAAAATATTTAGAATTTTTCGTAGAATTTGAAAACCTAATAAAAGGTTAGGCATTTTCTTTAAAAAAATTGTCAAAGACGTGACAACTGTTCTATGCGACACCCTATATAATATTTTTTTATGTCAAAAAATGTACAATTAAAAATAATAATTTACTGGTCCGAGCATTTTTCCTAGATCGTCTTCCTTTAATTGATATTCATTTTATGCGGGACTTTTGGAAGACCCAGTATACATATATAGTAAGTTTTTCATTTTTGAGCTGTTCTTATCTCGGAAACGCTTGCAGATAGATGAAAATTTAAAATACAAAAAATTTCCCAGTAGAATCCAAATATGCATTACATTACGAGGTAATCCAAAAGTTACAGGAAGCAATTTTTTGACAATCTGTATTTAAAAGTATGAAGGTTTTCCAATTTGTTTGAAAAAATGTTTAGAATCTATGCACAAGAAAGTTATGACTAGTTAATTCTCTCTATCCCCTCAACGTTATGCCCTTAACTACATGTTAAGAATTTTTAGTTTCGAATTTTAGACTAAGCACATAAAGTTGACTATCATAATAAGATTTCAAGTTTTTACCATGAACGGTTTCCACGATAATTAAAGAAAATCATCCATGTTCAGCATACATCGTTCGGGGGCTGTAGCGCCCTTAGGAGGCATTTTTCGACATATGGTAATATTGCACCCTTAAACTATGGCACGTTAATTTCGGAACACCATCTATATCTTGTCAATATTATTTCTTCCGCTATAAGAATATGCTTACATGCAAATAAACAAACAGCTATCACTAAAAATATGTTTTCAATAAAATTCATTGTATTTTTTATAAGAATATAATCTTCAAAGATTCAAGGTCATCGTGAATCGTTTCCTTAGCACACGCACCTCTCGCAACTTCCCTGTTTGTGCCTGATCATAAAAAAGACACACGTCGGTCGTGTTGAGTAAAGACCGACGTATATTTAAAAATTTCATCCCCTTCGTTAAAGTGAAAATCCATTGTTGACATTCGACACCATAATCTTTCCTATTTTTCTATATTTATATAAGGCTTTAGAAGGGCGCTAAAAACTCCCCAAAAAGAAAGCTTAAAAATTGCAACCTGATAAGAGAAAATCTGCGACAAGTTGAGCGGGCACGCACGTAGGTATACGTGACACATCAGCAGTGGTGATATATAACATCCCCCTATTGACCGCGAAAAAGGGGTTGTTTGGAAAGTTGCAGGCAGTAGATATAGGTGACAAATGTGTGGTGTGACTTAAAAAACGAGAAGAGAAGACAAAGATAAGAAAATAGAAAGACACTACGTTAAGTCCGCCGTGCGATTAGAAATGAGGAAATTCAATTGAGGGGTAAAAGTCCAGTGTTTAAATATTTTTAGCAATTGCTGTCTTTTAACAAAGCTCAATATTTATAAGAGCTTTATTCGAAATAATGCGTACTTAATTTAACATCTGCGGCGTTTTCAAATGATAAAACTGGTTAAATTCATCTTTAATTAATTGGAAAAAGTAAAAACAGGTATTTATTGAAGTTCACCCACACTTACGCCCCAAATTATTTCTTACCATGTTGTTATATAATTGAGGTGGTTCTGCTTCGTAAGAAAATAATACAGAATAACCTCGATAATCCGGAAATATATCGTTTTAGCAAATGCCGGATTATCGAGGTATCCGAAAGTGGATTAATTTCTTTGTTTGCTAATGTTTTTTTCTCCACGACCATTACTGAATGCAATAATTCCAAAATCATTTTTGATAATAGAATGTAAAAATTCTCGCTCTTGAGTTGGAATATTTATTCTGAAACACTTGCTTCTTATGCGTTTTGCGTGTATTTTCATTCCATAACAAGATACGGAATGAATATTCTGTAATTGATCTAAACGACATAGGTTGCCATGAATTTCGAAACTCTCAGTGTCAGATAAAAATGGCCGCGTTGTAATAATTATTTTCAGACAAATTTTAGTGCAAGTCAAAAAATAAGTGAAAAATCGGGTGAATCAGATATGAAACTGGATAATACTCCACCTGAAATTACGAATATTGCGAATAAATAACTTAATTGCTTTGTACAGATTTTATTTGTTTTTATTCGTACTTTTTGGTCGTGGAGAAAATATAGTCTGCTACTCGGTTAGAATGAAAATTCGATACTCGTGGTTCCTCACGCTCGCTACGCTCGCGTTCGGATTTTCATTCCAACCTCGTTACAGAATCTACTATTCCTGCACTATCCTATTATGTCACTAAATCTAAATACAAGTAAAACCTGGACAAAAGAAGTTTAACAAGAACTAAGAACATTTTAAATAATCTGAAATATTATACAGGGTGTTATCAGGGACGCGCCAAGTATTTTCGGCGCCGTCGTGCGAAAAATGATAGGCGCCTTTAACCAATATTATAATATTGAGCTAAAATTACCACACTTCTCTCATAGTTGATCGTTGAAATTTTTGAAGAAAACTCTATACTTTTTGGTATTAATGTCTATATTTATTTGCGACAAACAGAAAGTACACAATAAATATTATTAGAATACGAAACAACAGTATCAAAGTTACGAAACATTAATTCAAAATATTAAAAAAAAATAAAGAAATAAAATAGCGATTGTAATACATGATCATGATACATGATGGACAGGTTTTACAAAAACTCGACTTTTCTAGATTTACTTTTTGCAAATTCATTAACAAGATTTTCCATTTCAACTTGCTTCAAAAAGTCAGGGATGAAAAGTCTGCCACCGAAGATTCATACACCCGTTTTACTTAAAAAAAGAAATACCTACCTTGCACAAAATAATGTATGGGTAAGAAGAAACTACGGAAAACTTTGAAGGAAATTAATTTTTCTTACGAAAAAATTCAAAACAGGAAATCACTTTTAATAGACAAAGACGAAATCATCTGCTGGCGACGACGATGTTTGAGGGCAGTTAGACAGTTTCGAAGGGAAAACAGGAATATCTGTTTTATGGACGAAACTTGGTTAAATGAAGGATATACCGTTGGTAGACTATGGCAGGATAAACATATAAAAAGCGTGAGGCAAGCCTTCATGGAAGGATGGTCCACTGGAATAAAAGCACGCTCGGGAAAAGGTAAAAGATTAATAATTACTCACATTATTGGTAGCAAAAATGGATTTGTCGATGGCGGCTTACTAGCATTTAAATTAAAACCGACTGGAGACTATCATGAAGACACGAACGCTGATGTCTTTGAAGAATACTTCCACAAATGCTAGATTTTATTCCCCCTGGGTCTGTTATAGTCATGGATAATGCCAGCTACCACTCAAGAAAACGCGAAAAAATACCAACGTCTTCTTGGAAAAAATGACATCATTTATTGGCTTACTGTAAATAGGAAGCGATTTCATAAAGACATGCTGAAAAAGGAGCTACTGGAGATTGTAAAGTTGAATAAACCTCTTTGTACGAAATTTGTTGTAGACGAAATCGCTTCAAAACGAAATATAACGGTACTTCGCCTTCCGCCGTATCACTGTGGATTAAACCCCATAGAATTGGTGTGGGCGCAAGTAAAAGGGTTTATAGCAAGACATAATACTACTTTTAAAACGAGAGACCTTGGAAACCTCTTACCAGAGGGAATAAACACAGAGAATTGTGAAAAATGGAGAAAGTGCATCGAACATGTGATTGAAATAGAAGAAAGAATGTGGGAAGCTGACCCCGACGACGATAGTTCATCGGAACATGATGACTAAAATTTAAAAATTTAGTTGTTGTATTGTAGGGGAGCAAGGGGCATAGTGGAATAGCGGGGCAAAGTAGAATTTATTATTATTTCATAGTAAGACTATAGCGCCATCTAGAATTATATGCGTTAAACAGATACCATCGTTGTCACACTCGTATAGGATAGCGTCAGTTTCTTGAGATCAGCGAACGTGTGCGGTTGGTTAATAAAAACAAGTTACGTTAACGGAAATTATAACCTCGTAAGGTAAGGCAAATGTGCTGCATTTAACTTATAAAACGAATACATGTATTTATTTTATGGTTAGCTGATAGGATAACCTTAATTCTAAACAGTAAGAATGATAAATATGGAAAAAGCGTTTTAAAAGTATTTTGGTATAAATTGTTTTGACTAATGTAAACATGGGGGCCATGGGGCATAGTGGAATACGACATTTGGGGCAAAGTGAAAAACATTTCCACTTTGCCCCTAACCTATGTTTTCTATGTTTTTTTTTTTTTCAGAATAATGAGAAACTATAAAACAGTGAGTAAACAGCACTCCTGGGCAGAAGAAGCTATGAAGTTGGCGATAAACGAGATTCGAAATGGTACATGTGGCTACAAAACCGCTTCCGAAAAATTTAATGTTCCCATTGGCACCCTGCATAGGCGTGTAAGAACAAGAAAAACAGCTAGTGATGCATCTAAACAGTCATTAGGTCGCTACAAAACTGTTTTTACTGTAGACCAAGAACGCGAATTGGCTAATTATATACTTTTAATGGAGAGTAAGAGAGGATTCAGAAAAAAATAGGATTGGTAACAAATTTTAATGCTGAAACACGTTTAGCTGGATATGACTGGGTGTATGGAATTTTAAATAGAAATCAAAATGTATCCTTGCGTTTACCAGAAAATACTTCAGCAGCTAGAGCATCATAGCCTTTAATAAACCTAATGTAGCAACATTTTTTAAGTTCCTGGGTGAATTAATGGACAAGTATAAGTTTACCGCCCGTCGCATTTTCAACTGTGATGAGACAGGGATATCTACAGTCTCTAATAAGCCGTAAAAAAAAAAGAGGAGTTCTGGTCACTGCTGAAATCTGCTTTAATGCCGCGGGATTTCACCTGCCACCGTTAATGATATGCCCTCGAGTAAGAAGAAACCCATTATTTGAGGTAGGGCTGTCTCCAGATCCGGTCCTCCTGATTTTGGATGGACACGCAACACATACAAAAAACTTGACCTTATTCCAAACCGCAAGAGAAAATAATGTCCATATTCTTGTTTTACCTCCACATACCTCACACAGGTTGCAACCTGCCGATGTTTCTTTCATGTTTCCCTTAAATTGCTTTTACGAACAAGAAGCAAAGAATTGGTTTAGAAACCATCCTGGGCAGGTTATTACTGTGCACGACGTTGGATCGATAATCGGTGCTTCATTCCAGCGTGCAGCAACTGCGCAGAATGCTATAAGTAGATTTAAAATTACAGAAATATGGCCCTACAATCCGGAAATATTTCCTGAAGAAATGTTTAGGGCTGCAGAAACTACTGACCAAGATCCAGAAAATAATAACTTAACTATTGTTTAACCGGAAAGAGAACAAAATACTCCTCCTCTAGGTCTTCAGGATAACTGGGGTTCAGTCCAAAATAAAGAAGAAAAGGCGATCATTTCTAAGGCATAAAATATTAACAGAAACGAACCGTCGTCGCCCCAACCTGGCTGTTCGTTTGCACACACACAGTCTTCTATTGAAGATGTCTACTATTCACTCAGCGAAATGATACATTTTCCAAAAGCACAACCAAAACAGTTTACACGAGGAAAAACTACGATAGTTACGACTACGCCAAATTTTGAGGAACTCAAGGCTGCTAGTTCGACTCCTAAGATCGCGACAAAAAATGTAAAAAGAAAACTGCAGCCTATTTTAAGTTCCAAGCAGAAAAAATCGAAGGCGCACGATATTGAGTCTACAACTTCTGAATCATCCATAGAGGAAATATGCGATGACTTTTTATCCTCAGGAGATGACGAAGGTGTCATTATTTCTTCGATAGAACAACTGTCAACTGAAAAAGCAACTTTAGAAAATCTGAATAAGAATGAGTATCTACTAGTTGGACTTCAGAATAAGAAAGGTGACACGAAGAAGTTTGTAGCGCAGGTTAAAGCCATTGAAGGCGATGATATTCTGGTCTCTTACATGCGTGAATACCGACATATGTGCAACATCTACGTGTTTCCAGATACACGAGATAAAAGTTTTATCTACTTGCAGGAAGTTATTGGCCGACTCCAAACTTATGAGATGCTTATGCACGGGAAAATAAGATTTTCCTAATTTATTCTAAACATGTTTTAGCATTAAACGATTTTTTCTACTTTGCCCCGTATGTGGGGCAAAGTGAAAAATTTGTAAGCTTTTTAAAAAAAATATGTCAATGGTTTATAGTTATTATATTTTTGTATGTTTTTTCATCATTTTTGATACTAAATAGTATGTAGAAGTAAAATATGTTAATTGGAACACCATTGTTTTATTTACTATTTTTTGCGAGCTGTTTTGGTTCTAAGTATTCCACTTTGCCCCACGTTCCCCTACATAGTAGATTTTTTTTCATAGATATTTGCATATTAGTCTTATTTCTATATAAGTTTTTATCTACTTAATATTATAACAATTGATATCTCAATTATCTGCTCAATAATTATATTCAAGTATAATTATCATTCTAATAAACTACCTGTAGTAACGTCGCTGTCACCTTACTTGCATTCATTAAACTAGTCTTTCTATTGTATGCAAATTAGGGTGACCCTAATTTAGGACCGATTCGGGGTGTGTAGGTCTTAAATATCTAAAATACGGAATTTTTAAAAACTATCATTGCAATTTACCTAAAATTTACAATGCAACCATTAAGTTGTCCACCCTGCTTAATGGGTTCTGTCATTGCAAATTTACATTTTATCACTCTCTGGCATCAAGCAACGGAGTATAGTTTTACTTCGTAGTAGTTAACAATTTCAACTATTTTTTTTCATACTCTATTTCTACGTAATTCGTAATTTATTTCTTTCCAAAGATCTTCGGGAACTTTTAGGACAGACCAGATAAAAGGGCCGCGTGGGGCGGCGTAGTGGGGGCAGCAGTTTGTCCCACCCCTCTGCCGTGGCGCCGCGACGTCGACGCCGTCAGTCCGACGATGCACGTTGAAAATCGCTCGTCGCCGGTGTTCGATAGGACTAATAGTGTCGAAATATAACGCCCCCGTCATATGATCACTAAGTGAGTATGTGAAACCGGCACGATGGACCGAAACACACGAAATAGTGATCATAGACACACGTTTCGAGCGCCGGCCGAACCTCCTCAGGTGTTGAGGAGTGAGTGTTGACTTTGTGTTGTGTTTACACCCCGTTTTCATCATATTCAAAGAATTATTGCCAATTTTGACAGTTAAGTGGCTGACAAAAGGTAAACAGTTTGTTTCTTATCGCTGACCATAGCACAGTTTCTTTTATATTAAAAACAAAACAGTCTTATAGTGGTTTTAAAGATTTATACCGGCCCTTTAAAGGTCAAAGATGGGTAAAGGGTTATTTTTTTCATGTAAATAATCCAAATGTGCAAAAGATTTAAGATCAAAAAATTATGTTTTGATAGAGGTGGTACCTACAAAACTTTTACTATGGTTGTTATTATACAGGGTGTCCCTCTACTAATGGCTCATGATTGACCTTACTTAGGATGGTTAAAATGGCTTCTCTATTACAGTTTAGGAGTAAGAAAATATTTGTTTCATTGTTAACGGCTAGAGGTTAGTTCAGGCTAGTTCAGGATTGAAAGCTTTTAAAAATTAGAGAGCTAAGAACCAGTAAATAGATTTAAGTTTACTCCTAAAGGGTGCCAGTTATACAGTATGCCCAAGAATATAGTTGTTAAGAGGACAAATCAACTAAAAAATCTCATTTCTCTAGAAAAAAAGTTATTCTTAAGCTTGACCTGGTTAAAGAGTGCGTTTCTGGAAGGGCATTTTTGACCTTATTGTACCTACAGGGTGGGTACTCAAAATATTAAAAAATATAAATTAGTACCTATTGTCAGAGCTGGGTGGTAGCTAGCTTTTTAGTAGTTAAGTTACTAGCTAGCTACTTTTTTGGTATTAAAAATGAGAGGGTTACTCCCATAAAACAAATTACGTTCTAAAGACTGTATATATAGCCACTCTAGTTAGTTTTAAGCTTAGTAATTATTCTTACTTCGTGTGTAATACAGCGTTTGTTTAATCATGTGTGAGTCATGAAAAATATGTGCGAGCCCAATGTAACTCAGGAGATAACCCCGGCGAAAAGCAGAAAACACTTTTCTGTGGAAACTAAGGAAGTTATAAACAATGTTTATTCAACTCTTATTGAACGTGCGGTCAGCAAGCAAGCAGCGTTAGAAGAAACGGCCACATTAACAAAAGTTCCAACATCAACTGTATGGAAAAAAAGAACTGATACTGGCATTTTACCGGTAGATGGAAGTGATAATACGGCGTAAACGCGGAAATACGAGGAACAGAGCGTGCCTATATTAGATAATTTAACTAAGAGGCTTGAAAAATATGAAGTGTGGCAGAACAACGTTATGGAAGTGTATCCAACACATGCGTTTTAGATTTAAAAAAATTAACAAAAGACAAGTTTTAATGGAATCCAGTAGAATTCGGGAATGGCGATCCGAATATCTACAAAAAATTGGGATTTACAGAGATCAGCAAAGGCCGATTATTTACTTGGATGAAACCTGGTTCGACACATAATATGATACCCCGGAAAAGGGTTGGGTTAACTCAAGCGGCAAGTGTAAAACAAGGGCGCCATCAAAAAGAGGTAAACGCATTACGATTTTGCATGCTGGATCTAAAGATGGATGGATTCCAAATGGACTTTCTCTGTCTGCAGAAAACATTAAAGATTTTCTCTGGATTACCATGAGCACACCACTGCTGATTTATTTAAAGATTGGTTTAAAAACAAACTAATTCTAAATATACCTCCGAATAGCGTAATTGTAATGGACAATGCAAGCTACCATAGTAGGCAGTTGACCAAGACTCCCTCCTCAAATGACAAAAAAGCAACAATCCAAAACTACATGTATGATAATGACAATTATTTTCAGGAAGATTACATTAAAAGGCAATTAATTGAGGTTTTACAAAGTTTAACACTGCAAAAGAAATGCTTCTGTGATAATTATGCAAAAAATCTAGGGCATACAGTTTTAAGGCTTTCACCATACCATTGTAAAGGGTTTTCCAATAAGAACGATATGATTTCAAAATGAAATAAAATTAAAATTATTTCAGATACAATAAAACTTTTTATATTATCTTAAAGTATAGTTGATAACATTTATGTTTTGAATAACACGTCGTTTAAATGTCCTCCGCGACTTCGTGAACACGAGCGAATTCGACGAACCCAATTTTCGATGACTTTATGCAATAAATCGGGCGTGATCTGACGAATGCAGGGTTCAATGTTCAACCCTAATGCATCAAGTGTTTGTGGTCTGTTTGCATAAACCTTAGATTTCAAATAGCCCCAAAAGAAGTAATCTAAAGAAGTTAAATCACAGCTTCTTGGAGGCCACTGAACAGTAGCATTCCTTGAAATTATCCTTTCGTCAAACGTTTCTTGCAGTATATCGATAGTTTCATGAGCAGAGTGACATGTGGCACCGTCTTGCTGGAACCAGATATCCTCCAAATCAAGTGCATCTATATTTGGCCACAAAAAATTTCTTAACATGTGTAGATATCGTTCATCATTCACTGTATTGCCTCATTTTGGAAAAAAAATGGTCCGATGATGCCACCATACCATAAACCACACCATACAGTTACCTTTAGCGGATACAAAGGCTTCTCATGAATCTGTTGTGGATTGTTTTCACACCAAAAACGGTAATTTTGCTTGTTAACGTATCCACTTAACCAAAAATTAGCTTCATCTGAAAAGATAATTTTTTTAGCAAAATTAGGATCCCTTTCAAGTTGTTCTAAACTCCAAGCAGCAAATTCTCTGCGCCGACGATGGTCCAGTGGCTTAAGTTCTTGGGTCAAAACAATCTTATACGGGTGTAAATTCAAGTCTTCTTTCAAAATACGCCAAGTTGTCGTTTTTTTAATCCTTAACTCTTGAGCACGACGAGGAATTGATACATTTGGATACACTGCAACACTAGCTCTTACAGCAGCAATATTCTCAACAGTTCTTGCGTTTCGATGTCTTCTTGGTGTTTTTGCATCGTGAAGAGTAAAATTATATTTAAATTTCTCAACGATGCGACGAATGGCAAGCAAAGAAGGACGATTATTTACACCAAAGTTTTCGCGAAGTGCGCGATAAGTGTTCACAAAAGATCGTCTATTTTCATGAAATTTTTGGATAATAACCAAACGTTCTTGAAGCGCGTATTTAGCCATAATAAACTGTTATAGTTTACTGACAATAACTGACAACTGGTGACAGGTATAACTTTATTACCATGGTTACCATATCGTTTCAAAATCATATCGTTCTGATTGGAAAACCCTTTATATTTAATCCCATCGAACATGTTTGGCACAAACTGAAATCTGCCATCCATCGTAACAATATTTGCCCTACTATTAAATCCGGTGTACTTGAGCTTATAGAAACTGAAGTTTTTAACATCCCTTCACAAAGTTGGGCAAATTCTGTTACACATGTTGAAAAAGTGGAAAAATCCTATATCCATATAAACAATATAGCACAAATAATAATTAGAACAGATGATGATAGCGATAGTGATATTGATATATTAAGTGAAAAATTATTATAAGTACCGAATAATTTGTATATTTTTGTAATCATAAATATAATTTTTAATAATAAGATAACTTGTAATTTCACATTTAAACATAAATAAAAAATTATTTACTGTCTTACTTATTTTTATTGCAAACCATGATTAAATTCTAAGCAAAATACGGGCCTGTTCGGCCATATTTCAATTTTACAGCTGGCCCGGGTCTTTCTTAATAGGAATCAGTTAGTCACTTTCTTATATCTCTGAACAGACTTTAGCTTAACTACTTAAACTTAAAGTAGCTTGTAGCTTGTAGCTAGCTCCTTTTTTCCAGTAGCTTGACCAGCTCTGCCTATTGTCGAGGGTAAACTATTTTTGGTTTTTAGCCGATAAGTAAGTAGTGTTCAAACTCAAAATTGCAGTTGAATATTAAATTTATTTTCTCTCGTAGATTTTCTCAGTTATTCCCCGATTTGCTAAATATTTCTGTTTTATAAGACTTGTGCCCCATATTTCACACCTTAGTAGTAATAATTGGGGGATTCACCATCATACGGCCCTCCAATGTTAATTTTCGGAGGGATTTTTGACCTACGCTGATTCTTCAAACAGGTTTCGCTGTGTAACCTGAACAGGTCAACAGGGTCCGTTGAACAGGGTCTGTTCAGGTCAACAGGGTCCGTTGAACAGGGTCTGTTCAGGTCAACAGGGTCCGTTGAACACAACAGGATCACAACGTCAACACAACACAGCGAAACCTGTTTGAAGAATCAGCGTAGGTCAAAAATCCCTCCGAAAATTAACATTGGAGGGCCCTATGATGGTGAATCCCCCAATTATTACTACTCACCTTCTTCTTTAATTGAAATCATTGGTTGATTGTCGATATAGAAAGGTGAAATTATGAAAGAAAGTTAAAGGTAGGTATAACTGGTTCAAAAATGGCCAGACGCGTAAAAATATAACTGATAAGATCCACAAAATAAATGAAGCATACCATTTTGACTTTTTGACTTACCTGAAACGTGCGTTAAGTAAAAATACTTTTTTATTTACCATTTTGCACAAAATTCAAGAATTGTATTAGTTTAGTGCTCCCACCATACAGGGTGTTTTAGTAATATTGCAAAAAAAGTCAGGATGTTTTTCCCCGCTTAAGAATACGAGAAAAGTTCCTATACATCTATGTCCGAAAATGCTTCGTTTCGGAGTAGGTTTGCCACCTTTTTTGCAAAGTAAAAAAGGACAAATTAAAGAAAAATGCGTCACCCACCAATAATTTTTATTTTTAATTGTTGAAGGTTAAAGGTGGTAAAATTAAGCTCAAAAATTGATCTGTCAATTAAATTATTTTTCATAACAGAAAATTAAAAAACATAATGCGCAATTTATTCACAGTCATTAGGTATATTGTACTTACTGTAGGTAGGTAGTAGGTATTCTAAATAAAGAGTGATTTTTTAAGAGTGTCCGAACTTCTATCCGATAAGGCTGTGAAATGAACTGTCACTTTTGGCGCTTGTAGTGTCAGAATTATTCAGTATAGTCTGGCAAATCATTATGAAAAGAATAACACCAGAGCAACGCTTGAAAATTGTCCAAATTTATTATCAAAACCAGTGTTCTGTGCGCCAAATTTATCGAGCACTTCGTGAATTCTATGGCGCCCATAATCGCCCAACCGAACGATGTGTTCGCCGAATTATAGACAAATTTCGAACGCAATTTACATTACTCGATATTAATACAAAAACCAGACAAAAATCTGTGCGTTCCCAAGAAAATATCGCCGCTGTAGCTGCCAGTGTTGATGAAGACCCAAATTTGTCAATTCGTAGACGTTCGCAAGAAGTTGGGCTTTGTTATTTGACTACGTGGACAATTTTGACTAAAGATCTTGGTCTGGTGCCTTACAAGATCCAGCTTACCCAAGAACTTTAGCCGCAAGATCATCCTTTGCGTCGTACGTTCGCTGAATGGCCTCTTAGTCAATTGCAACTTGATCCAGAATTTAACCGCAAAATTTTGTTCAGCGACGAAGCTCATTTTTGGTTAAACGGTTACGTCAATAAACAGAATTGCCGCATTTGGAGTGAAAATAATCCCAAAATGATTCAACAATTGCCGTTGCATCCAGAGAAATGCACGGTATAGTGTGGATTATACGCCGGTGGCATTATTGGGCCGTATTTTTTTAAAAATGAAGCTGGAAACCGCGTGACAGTTAATGGGGATCGTTACAGAGCGATGATTAATGACTATTTAATTCCAAATTTGAATGGTATTAATTTGGAAGGGATGTGGTTCCAACAGGACGGAGCCACATGTCATACAGCCAACGCAACAATGGATTTATTGAGGGAAGAATTCGATGAGAAAATTATTTCGAGGAATGGACCTGTCAACTGGCCCCCTAGGTCGTGTGATTTAACGCCATTAGATTATTTTCTGTGGGGTTACGTTAAATCATTGGTCTATGCCGATAAACCGGCAAATATTGACGCATTAGAACACAACATAACGCAGACAATTGCAGACATAAGTCCCCAATTGCTTGAAAAGGTGGTCGGAAATTGGATTGACAGAATGCGCTTTGTTAGAAGAAGCCGCGGCGGACATTTGACCGAAATTATTTTCAAACGTTAATGCCATTAAATGTTATTTCACATAAAATAAATGGTTTAGAGATATCTAATATGGCTGTTGTTTAATTTAAATTTAAAGTTCAGACACTCTTAAAAAATCACCCTTTACAATTTAGTTGACTGACCTCTTTACCAAATCAATTTTTAAACCTAAACTTAAAAATATAATAATACAATATATAACTAATTTTTACACACTATTAAATTTAAATGAATATTTCTTGTTTGATTTTGCTGCCTCCAGGGCAACCTTGTCATTTTTTAATATCTCAAAAAATTAAAATAAATTAATAATTCTGAACGAATTGATGTTGTGGAGCAACGATTTCTTTCGTCTCCCCATTTGGTGCCCATCACAGAAAAAATTCGTTCAGAAAATGCTGAAGTTAAGGAAAAAACATTTGTAGTATTTTTAAAATGATTAAGAAGAACTTGCCATTTTTTTGGGGTACCTAAATGTATAACTTTATTTTCCATTCCTTGGTATCCTTTAGATATCTGCATTACTTCATTAAAAAGCTCGTTCATATTAATTTTTAAGTTTGAATTTTTGCAATTATTTCTTCAAAATCCGAATATGACGAAAATTTCGATTTTAAATTTAGTTTTCCGACGATACTGTGCCAACTGTCTTCCGAAAAATCGTACCACTTTTGTATGTAATGTATAGATCGTTAATATAATTCGTTAAAATTAGTTTCTAGTTTATTCTTGCTTGCTGCATCAACGAGAGATCGTATTTTGACTTTGGTTTCAAACCCATACATTTTATTTTCCTACGAGCGTGCGCAAAGTAGTACTTTACATATTGGCCACGAACAACTGCCCTTCTTCATCAAGTTACATAAATTCTTCTGAGTTAACACCTTCATCGACCTATTTGAACAACTGTCCTTCCACGCCAAGTCAGTGCTCATCAAGCCATACCATAAACCACCCACTCAATGAACTTACTGCACTGCATCGGCTATCAATTTGCATAATGTCAGCAATTGCTCTTTTGTTATAAATGTTATAAACAAATAATTTAGTTTCCTATTATTATTTTTTATTGTTATGTAATTTTTGAATTTTCTATTATTACTTTTTTTGTTATGTAATTTTTAGTTGTACTATACCTAGTTCTTTTTTTAAAGTTAAATTAAAAATTATTGAATAAATTATCATATTTTTATTTTTGTTGTTATTTGATATGAACTCAGACGAACAAATATTTGTTCGTCTGAGGATATGAAGCTCGTAGGAAAAATGTTGTTCCTAACACGTGCGCAAAGTGCTTTTCCGCACGCAAAAATTTATCCGAACTCCGCTACGCGTCGTTCGTCCAACTATACTTGCGTGCAGAAAGGTATCACTTTGCGCACTTGTTAGGAAAATAACTATTTCCAATCTTTGCATTAAATTTCTTTTCAACTCAGTCATTATACTGTATAAATCAAGTACAGTTGCTTCATTAGATTCAATTTCTTTTATGAAAGTTTCAAAAACACTAAGAATGTGATTACAACAAACGTAACAACTTACAACCAACGCCCACAGGCCACAGGCTACCTTCCGCTTTGTTCAAGGCAACACTGCAAACGGGACTGAAGAACACTGCACTGAACTACTCTGGACTCTAGGGGAGCGTGGGGTCGGCGCCGTGCCTTGACCCGTGATGTGGTGTCGAGTAGTAAATACCTAACCTATAGTTTTAAGAAAAGGACATTTTGAGCCATAAAAAGCCGCAAGGATATTTCCTTTAAAAAAATGACTGTCCTTTTGAAAGAAGGCCAGGTGGCAACCCTATTTTAGAGTTACAGGGTGTTAAAGTTTTATTTTTATTTTTGTTTTTTCTAAATAACTTTTAAAATAATGTCGATATTTGAACTAAAATTGGTATGTAGGGGTTTTTTGAAATGCGATATTCGAATTTCATGTTAGTTTGGCTGCCACTTGTAGAGGGCGCCACCTACATGCATTTTTACCCTTTAAGGAGTCGTAACTTTTTTATTCGTGCTTGTATTACATTTTCAAGCGAAAAAATAAGTTTCTTTATTATTTTTACGTGAAAAACGCATACTTGGTAGAAGTCGTTACCAGCAATAGTTCTCGAAAAAAAAGAATAATAAAAAAATAAATGATATTTATTTGCATATCGCTATGCCCTATGCCCATATCAGAGTTTGATAAAATTGCATTTACCTCTTAAACAAAGCCGAAATCAAAAAATTATCAGAATGTACTTTGCATTAGCCATTAAATTGGCTACACAACAGCGTCATCAAAAGAGAAAACGGCAGTGGCGTACATATTTTTTGTTCCACTTAAAAATTGTAACACCCTGTATCTCCGAAACGAAGCATTTCCGGAGATAGGTTTAACAAACTTTTTTTCATGTTTTTAAGCAGAAAAGCTCTTAAAAATCTCGCTACCATGTTGTTTCTTTAGTTTTCCGTTGTTTTCCATATTTCTGCGCCATAATATGTGATCGGGATTACTACTTTCCTATGTGTTTTCTCTGTGTTCTAGTTTTCTTACGGAAAAAAATATTTATAAGTCCTTCATTTTCTAATTTATAAAAGTAATTTTGAATTTATGGAAAACCAAAAATATATTTTCACATTCGACATCTTTTGTGTCATTATCCATTTTATGTATTAGGCTCAAGCTCCCCATTGTGTTCTCTAGTATCGCTAGTTGTTCTAGGGCACATTACTAATGGGGCATCCTGTATATATTATAAGTTAGTTCCCGCTAAAAGAAAATAATCAAATGTTAATTATAACAAAATATGGTTCATTTTTTAAAAACATTTACTGTCCAAGCAAATACGGGTAAGAATGTTGGGTTTTATAGTAAATCGACGTTACGCCACTGCTTTTTTTTTAACTTTAGACCTTCTAAATTATAAAAAAAAAAACGATTTTTGATAATATTTTAATAGTTACTTATAATGTAAGTGTTAAAAGTGATGTTTTATTTTGTGGGTGAAAAAGTTTGTGAAATGAGCGGAGCGAATTGAACAATTTCACAAACAAAATAAAATTACTTTTAACACAAATATCACACAATGTTTTTTGTATAACTGCCCTATTTCGATAATAAAATGGGTGAATTTGGAATGACATTAAACTTCAAAATGCACTTTAATATTCAAATAATCACAAGGTTGTTGTGAATGACAACCGTTGCCAACGCTATGGTTATTAACAAATGCTTTTTCATCATAAGAAAATGTAGTGTTAAAAATATTTTTAACACTAGTGGTAAAAATATTTTTAACACGCTTCCACGTAAGCAATCACTTTTAACACTGTTGACTGTCATTAAAAGTGTCACTTTAAATGGCAGTTGTACAAAAAAAACCTTTAAATATTAATTTTTTGAAATTTGCTAAAACTAAAAAGTGATTAAAGTGATACATTTTAGGGCCATTTAAATCTTCAAACGTGTTAAAAATGGAACGTTTAACACTGTCTACTAGCCTTAAAATTATTATTAAAAATATTACTTTAAGGCACTAGTGCCTTATCATACCTACTTTAGGGCACAAGTATTAAAAGTAAAATGTCAATTTTTTCAAAAAAGGGCAAAATACATCTGATTTACTTATTTACACTTCTATTAATAGTACAATTTGAAAAGCATGTCCAGTTGATGTTAAAGCATTATCGGCTGATGTCGTTTGTACTGTAAGCAATTTTCGAGCAATAGAATTTTTATTTTCCAAGGAATCCACGATGTACCCTTCCGCAACGGTTGAGGATTTCCATCCCCCATGCCGCTTAATTGTCGTCAAATTTGCTCCAGCATTGACAAGTAAGCTCGCAGAGGAACGGCGAAAGCAATGCCCCGTATAGAGTGTTGAATTTGGAAGTTGCAGAAATCTTGCTATAGCAGCAGGAAATTTTCCGAACGTATTAATTCCGACCGGATTTCTGGTACATTACATATTTTAAGAAGAGCCGCCGATGTACGACATCTGCTGGACGAAAATCTGTATATTTTCCATTAAAATCCAAATAAAATTTTTCAGCGATAGTGAAATTTCGTGGTACCTTGGTTTTGGTATCTGATATTTTAATAACTAATGAAGTCTCCATATCTTCCACGTTGTTAAGAGTCAACTGACAAAGCTCCTCCCTACGGCAGGCACCAAATACTCCTACGATCGTAGCTACTTTCATCAGAAGGTACTCATCGTCCGGTGCGCACTTCAGAAACTGTTCAATTTGGTCTCTAGTAAAAGTTTTTGATTTTTTGGCCTGGTAACCCTATTCTTGACGCTTCAAGTAGGCAATCAATTTAAAATGTTTGCTGATATCTACGTCGTTATTTACATGTAGCATAGCTTTTTTTTATATGGCTCTGGTTTGTACCAATTGGCCAGCATCTCTCTTTGCTAGTTTTTATTTTTTTAAAACTTGTATACAAACATTCACATTTACACACATTCACACAAACATCCATGCCCTTGCCCGAATTCGAACCAGAGACCTATGGGTTGCCAGGCAAGCTCTCTACTCACCAAGATACCAAGGCCGGCTAGCATAGCTTTGATCATTGAATAATGGGACCAAAGAGAAGATGACTTCCATACCTTTGCCTTTTTCTCAAAATAGGCCAGGAATATGTTCTCGGAATACTTTCCAGAAACGCCTTTGTTTTCACACCATTTTTTATATTTATTATGAGCAATCTCATATTGAATTCTTGATTTTCGTGGCAGTAAATCCAAAGTAGCTCTGTTAGCAGCTTCTTCTATGTCTTTAAGTGGATCGATTTCTTGTATTTCTTGCATTTTTGGCAAATCACAAAGCAGCCAGCGCTAGCGTTTTAATAAAGTTGACAGGGCCTTTCAAATTTCCAATTTTTCTGTAAACAAATCAGTTAACAATGATGGTTGCTAGGTTTTATTGACAAATGTGAACTAATTTAATATAAAAATACGATGCTATTAGAAACTACCTGGATGTAAGAGATTCTAAACATTTAATTTTCAATTATTGTATGCTTTTTATTGCCGTTTGTAGAAAAAATATTGTATGATATTTGTGTTAAAATTATTTTTAAGGCACTCTTGTGGTTGGCATGCGTGCCTTAAAAATGTACTTTTAACACTTTAAATAATTATTAATTTTGCCATGGGCGTAGATACGGGTAAGCATGTTGGGTTTTGATAGGGAATCGATGTTACGCCACTGCTTTTTATTTAGTTTTAGATGTTCCTAAATACTACAACTAAAAATACATAAAAAATGTATCTTCTCTTTTCTTGATAGGATGAGCCGTTTTTGAGAAAAAGGTAAAATTATGTTTTGTTGCACGCCGCTTAACCGTTTCTAGTATTTACTTTTTCTTAAATTTTTAAAGTACTGCTAGAACTTATTTGATTTTTGTATCTTTTGTTCAATGCTTGAAATACATTAAAAGTTTTTAGAAACTCGTTAAGAAATATTTATTACCGCTCTAGTTTAATTAGTTTGTTTTAAAGTGTTAAAGTTCCTGTCCTTCTTCAAATCTTCAAATTAACTAAGGGAAGTTTTTTACCGTGTGATTAATTATTTAAACTAAAGCGGTAGTAAATATTTATTAACAAGTTTATAAAAACTTTTAATGTATTTCAGGCATTGAACCAAAAATACAAAAAGCAGATAAGTCCTAGCAGTACTGTAAAAATTTAAGAAAAAGTAAATACTAGAAATGGTGGAGCGGCGTGCATTATTTTATTTTTTTCTCAAAAGCAGCTTATCCTATCAAAAAAGGAGAATATACATTTTTTTATGTATTTTTAGTTGTAGTATCTAGGAAGTTCTATAAGAAAAAAAAGCAGTGGCGGTAACATCCATTGCCTATAAAAACCCAACATGCTTATCCGTATCTACGCCCATGGCAAAATTAAAAAAATTTAAATACTCCTAAAATTTATCACTTTAATCACTTTGTAGTTTTAGCAAATTTCAAAAAATTAAAGGTTTTTAAAATACTATCAAAAATCGTTTTATTTTTTAATTTTAATTTTAATCTTAAAATTGGGGCATTTGCGGACATAGGCTTATATGAACTTTTTTCTTAGAATATCCTAGGAAACCATCCTCTAAAATACTTGAACGTACTTAAGGACCACCATGTAGTGAACGAAATACACTAACTTATTTATTTTGTGTGGAAGGAATGAATAAACTGTCAGGTACAAGCCTAAGTCCGTCTCTGACTTTTATAAAATTAATGACTTTTAGGGGTTACAGTCATCCCCATGCCTATAATTTATTAATACATAAATCTAGACGAAGGAAACTAGTAATTTTTGGTAATTACCCCACATGTAATTACGTGATATCGGTATTTTTGACTATTTTTAAAAACGATCTATTTTTAGAAAATCAATTATCTAAACAACATTAAGTATATAAAGTGCTGTAAAACCGTTTTGTTAATGGGCAAGTTTTACTGACTAAATATAAATATTCTGAGAATGGCGATATACGCAGTGTTTCATAATATTTTTGTGGCTTAATACTGAAATGAGCATTTTTAAAGTTGTATGAATTAGTGTTTAGATGTACACTGCCGTGTAAAAGATACTTAAGTCTGTTTGGATTCGAACTGAGAAAAAGAATGAAAAATGTTTTCACCTATAGTCTCCCTAGTACTTATAATAATATTTGAGCACACAATTTTTTGATAATTATCCAGAATCGCGTAATAATTTCAGTACTAAGGATATTACAAGTGACAATTATCACACGTCGCTTCGCGACTCTGGATAAGCTTAAAGGAGTTGTGTACTCAAAAAATATTTCCGGCAATAATACAAGTACTAGGGAGGTTACAAGGGAAAATAGCGTTTTTAAATTAAGGTTTTTTTGAATAGCGATGAGTAAATGTAACATTAAAATCAAAAACCAATTTGAATACTTATAACCGAAAACTTATTTTTTTAAATGTGTTTGTTTCGGCGATAAACAACTTTAAAGCATGCATTAAGCAATTTAAACGCAAATATCTTGAAAACAGTTACTGTGAGTGAGATTAGATGTACCTTTTTTTACGTCACAAGTATAAAATAAGTAATATTCTCATTAAAAAAGAGGATGAATAGGATGAAGGAGGCAAAAAACGGCATTTTGAACTTAAAGTAAAGAGTCACAGACAACATATTTTAAAGAAACTAAAATTTTTCGTCCTAGAAAACCACTAAATACCAAATTCTGTACAAAAACGTCTGTTATTTTGGTTTTAGAATAATCGAAACGAACTTTAAACCCTGACACCCTGGTATCTCGGTTATCGTAAACTTTTGGACTAAGGTAAGTTTAGTTAAATACTAGTACTTTTACTTAAGGAATCTGTGGATTGTTGTGTACCATTTATTAGCTGACACCCATGTACAGGGTGATCCTTAAGTACATGAAGAAAATCCAGGGTATGATTCCTGACATCATTTTAAGACGAGAAGTACATATGGACATATTCCCTAAAATGCTTACCCTCTAAGATACAGGGTGTTAAAATAATTAAAAAAAACAGTTGTTTTTTTAAAATTTCGAAATTCCTTGAAGATACGGTATTGAAAATTGGTGTCAACTGATTTTGTATTAAACTGCACTTTTTTGTTAAAACAGGTTTTGCTTACTTTCAGCAGTGGCGTGCGTGAAGATACCATCAATATTTTTTTTGTGAAAATATTTGATACGCCACTGATTTTTTTAACTCTGATGCATTTTTATGCATTATTGATACAAGCTGAACAAAAGTTGTCTCTCCTATGTTTTTGAAAAAAACATTTTTATCAAAAAATGAAAAAAATTGTAAAATTGAAAAAAAAAATTATGTTAAGACATCGCTGATTCTACTTTTTTTCAAAGTAGCCTTATGTCACAGGTTGTGTAAATAACTGTCATAAAATTAAATGACAGAGAAAACATTTATAGCTTTAGTGCGTTGTTTTTGTGAATTGTTTATCGATCCAAAAGTTTTAAAGTTATGGCTGATTTACAAAACAGTGCTCATTTGGCAGATACGCATTTTGTTTATGGTCTTGCTGATAGAAATGCATACGAAGCACACGACACATTTACCAGGCAAGATATCCGAATCATGTAGCACCGTGTGCTCAGACCCTTTTAAGTCTCCATCGCCGTTTATCAAAAACAGGAAGTTTTGCAAGAGTTTCTGATATTCTCGGCAGACCAAGGACGGTAAGAACACAACAATTAGAAGAAGCAGTAATAAATAGAATTAAGGAAGATCCAGAAACCAGTACTTGAAAAATTGCGTATGAGGTAAACGAGTCAGCAAACCGTTTTGAGGTTCCTTTATGATGATCAAATGTATCCCTAGCACATACAACGAGTTCAGGCCCTTTTACCACGTGATTTTCTTTAACGCGTTAATTTTTGTCAATGGTTTTTGGAAAGGTTGGCCAGAAATCCGCAATTTTTAGATAATTTTTTTTTTACCGATGAAGCTAATTTTTCTAAGAATGCCATAACAAACTTTCATAACAATCACGTTTGTAGTCAGGAAAATCCACAAGCTATTAGCGAAAAACATTTTCAGTACCAATTTTCGTTAAATGTATGGGGCAGGAATAGTTGGTAACAGACTAATAGGTCCTTCCTTTCTTCCCTAGCGGTTAGATGGCCAAACATATTACAATTTTCAGAAAATGAGCTGCCAATATTATTGGAAGACTTGCCATTAGCTCAGCAAAACCATTTGTTTTTTATGCATGACGGAGCTCCCGCCCATTTTAGTGCCACAGCCAGAGAATATCTAAATGCTGTATATGGAAATTGATGAATCGGTAGAGGCGTTGCGCTATCTTATCAACCGTGGCCGCCAAGGTCTCCAGACTTAAATGTATTGGATCTTTATTTCTGGGGCCATTTAAAATCTCTAGCTTACAAAACTCCAGTTGAAAACCAAGAAGATCTTTGAAACCAGATAATAATGGCTTGCGAAGATATTAAAAACACCCCAGGAATATTTGAACATATTAGAAATTCAATGAGAAGACGGCTAGATGCTTGTATTTTAGCAGAAGGTGGCCACTTTCAACAGTTTCTCTAAATCCAGTTTGTTTTGTGTTTAAATTTAGATTAACAAATAGGTGAATTATATTAGAAAACATTTTAAATACATTACTTGTAGTATAAACAATTCATAACATGTTCTGTATTTATTTAATTAGTAAATTAATTTTGTTTAGTTTATATCCGTACTGCATCAGAGCTATCTTTAAAACTACTGTTTTTTTCAAAAACATAGTAGAGACAACTTTTGTTCAGCTTGTATTAATTATGCATAAAAATGCATCAGAGTGATGGTATTCTTACGCACGCCACTGGTAGGAGTAAGCAAAACCTTTTTTAACGAAAAAGTGCAGTTTAATACAAAATCAGTTGACACCAATTTTTAATACCGTATCTTCAAGGACTTTTGAAATTTTAAATAAACAATTCTTTTTTTTTTAATTATTTTAATACGCTGTATCTTAGAGGGTAAGCATTTTAGGGCATATACCCATATGAACTTTCCGTCTTAAAATGATGTCAGGAATCATATCCTAGATTTTCTTCATGTACTTAAGGATCACCCTGTATTCAACATAGACAAAGCAAATAACTGTCAATATTATTGATCATGAAGTTCCAATAAAACAGCTGTTCTTGACTAATGGGACATTTGATTGACATTTTCATAAGCTTATACCAGTCACATTCTGTACCACTAACACACTCAACAACTTCAGAAAGTCAACATTTGAACAGGCATAGATTCTTTGTTGATTTAAATTCGTTCTCAGATTTGCATTCGTTTGTAAATTAAATCTGAGGAGCACGTCGTGCGGCATGATGTTAAAATAATTTAGTAAGTAATCCAAAACGAAACAGGCTGTTTTTCGCAAAAACCGATGTTTCTCATTGAAGAAATAACACACAAATCTTTTATTATGTGTGAACGAATTTATATTGAGAAAGTTTACGAATTTAGAAGTGTTAATTACATTTTTCTTGAATTTACACAGCACACACGCGTATCCATTTGATATTTATATTATGTTTACTTAAGTTTAACTTTCCTAAAATACACTCTTGGACCTAAGAAAAACGGGCCGGAAAAATGTTGGGCAAATTCAATTTGCAGGAACTTTCTTATATTTGTACCGATTTGTTTGTCTTTAAATTTATCATGTTAATAAACTGTCGTTAGAGTTCTCCTGACATTTAAAGACAAACTAAATAAATCAATAAATAATTTGCAGTAAATTTTATTTTTGTACCAAAAAAGACGGTTACTGAAGACTGATTTTTTGTTTAATGTTTATCTGTCATATTACTTATTAGTCAGTCTCTACAGGGCGCCCGGTAATATTGCGTATAATTTAAAAACATTTTAATATTTTATGAACGCCATAATGACTTATAAAACCATACTAGAGTAGATGTTTTACCCGAGAAGAGCGAAACAACGAGAAGCCACAATATCCCGAGTTTAGCATTGATTAAATGGGGACCAAATTATATGTCCTTCACCTTGAAGTTTTGACAGTTGTCCGGGCTATTACACTAAAAGAAGCACTAAAACGATGAGGAAAATGCTTTACATTGAAAAAAATGTGGGTACCTAGTAAGAAATATTTTTTTTATGAATATCTTCTATGTTTTATGTAATTGGCTTTCCAGCAAATTTCGTAAAATTAAAAAAAAAATTAAATAAAATAAAAATAATTTTGAAATGTTTTATTGATTATGCGTTAAATTGCCCTTGTAAATGCAGACATTATAATATTACGAAACTGGTTTTACGCATAGCTTGGCTTCTTACAATATAGTGTGTGTAATTAGAGTTTTACGGATAAAGTAGACAGTGCGTAAGTAGGTTCTTACTAATATAGAAGTAGAAAAACAGTAATATGTACAAAATAAAGATGTTTGTCCCTTTTCTTTCCGTCAGACTCAATCCTTGGACGCGTTTCGCCGTATTACGGCTCCTCGGCAAGGCTATAGAGTCTGACGAAAAGGAAAGGGACCTTACAGTGTTTTCAACACATAATGTATAATATAAACATGGACACAGTTGATAGTCATGTTTCAATTCATGTGGGTCTTATAGGAACGCAGCTACATGGTTTTTAAATGCGTCAATTTGTAGGTCTGGTCCCTAGGAAACAAAAAGTTGTCTTGGGTTGGATTCTTTTTTGTATTTTTTAAGTTATAGACCTCATAAAGACATCATAATACTGATAGAATATTATGATTTCCATAGACACATACTTTTTGGGGATGAATCCACGTTCACAACAAATGGCGTTGTTTCTTCCCAAAATTGTAGGTGGTGGTCGGACGAAAATCCAAATTTTGTCATTGACAATAAAAACCAGTATTACCAAAAAACAAAAGATTGGTGCGGTATTATTAACGACAAATTAATAGGGCCGTTATTTTTTGCCAAAACCCAACTGGTGATACCTATTTACATTTTTTGGAAAACGAACTGACGGATTTTTTGGATAATATGAGTACAAGAACGACATAAATTATAGTTTGTACATGATGGTTGTCTCGCTCACTCTCCTAGAATTGTTTCTCGCTCGCCAGATTTCACCCCACTAGATTTTTTTTTATAGGGATATTTAAAGCAAAAAGTTTACAAGGATCGACCGTTTAATAATGTTGGGGAGCTTGAAAATTCGATACGCTTTTATTGCAGTCATATCAATATCAACGATTGGACTTCTGTCGATTCATTACCGAACAAAGACAACAGGATGTGAATTTTGCTAAGCACATTTTATTTACTGACGAAGCATGTTTTACAAGAAGTGGTGTAACCAACTTACATAACGAACATGTTTATGCTGATGAAAACTCGCATGCCACGAAAGTAACTCATTATCAACATAAGTTTAGAATTAATGTGTGGGCAGGAATCATTGGCAATTTCATTATTGGTCCTGTCATTTTACCGCCACCACTAAATGGTGTGGATTATTTAGAACATTTACAAAATACGCTGCCAGATTTATTAGAAGATTTGCTATTACAACTTTGACGAGATATGTGGTTTATGCATGACGGTGTTCCACCACATTTTAGTTTAAATGTCCGCAATTAATTGCATCGACAGTATCCAAACAGATGGATCAGTAGAGGAAATGACGCTTCTGTAAAGTGGCCGCCACGCTCACCGGATATGATTCATACAGAGACGCGTCGATAATTTTTTTACGCATACATAATTTAATTTTTTTCTGCATTTCAAATATTTTCTGTTTTATTTTTTTTTTGATTTCTTTATTGTTAAGTTATAATAAAAAAAAGCCGATAAAAATTGGCAAAACCATTGGCCCATATTCAAATACGTTTAAAAACATTGTATTTCTTGAGTTTCCACTAAACGCATACATAATGCATACATTGTTTTGTTAATAATGCCACCAAACTGTCATAATGTTTTAGTAGGATGTTTGTCGATTAATAAGTTAATTTTACAAATACCTATGCTTGAATTTGAACAAAGATATGTGAAATTGATTTGATTTTGATTAATTTCTGAAGCTCTTTAGGGTGAATATAAAAAAAAAATTTTGGGAAATTATTAATGGTTTTAAGAAAAAATATTTTTTTATTTTAGTAGGTCACGTTTTCGAATCTATGCATAACTTTTAATTCTAAACAATTTTTCTTAATACAGTAAAACCTCCCTTAACGGACACCTCTTAATAGCGGACACTTAACGGACACTTTCATTGGTGCAAAAAACATTTCTATTGTAAACCTGTATAAAAAAACACCTCCCAATAGCGGACACTCTATATAGCGGACGCGGACACTTTCTTAAAAACTTCCCTATCTAAAATACATGTATTTTTACCTCCCTATAACGGACACCCCGTAGAATGTTAAATTGTTTATCTCTATTTATGGTAATTTAAAACGTCTATCGACAACCGACACGGTAATTACTTAATAGACCCTTTTATTAGGTAGGTACCTTTTTTTCTGGGTTTTCCGTTTCTGTAAAATGGATTATACCCCGTAAATGGTGTCATAAACATTAATTATGATCTTACTGCGCTATTCAAAAAAAACATTAGCATAAAGGGCCTTTTTGAAATCCTTGTTTAGTTATTGTTATTCATTTGATATTAAAACTTTGTGTCTTTAAGTCTGAAAATATGTCGTTAAAGAGAAAACGTTTGTCTTTGAAGGAAAAAAATGAAATAATAATGGAAAGTGAAAGTTATGGGGCAAGTGTCAGAAAACTAGCTGAAAAGTTCAGTGTGGAAAAAACACAAATTTCGGAAATAATAAAAAACAAGACCGAGCTAAAAAAGCTGTTTGCAGAAGGCGCAAATGAAGAGCCGAAACGGAAGTGACATGGCCCTAGAAATTTCCAATGTTTTGTTTGTTAAAGTGTGAGTCCGAAGTTTTAAAATCGAAACTTAAGAATATGAAGCAAACTTCGATTGTGATGTATTTTAAAAAGCTGTAGTATATTTTAAATTAAGTGTAGTCTGCTGTTATTGTACCATGTTTACTTTAAAATGTATTTTTTCTACTAGCGTGCGGAAAAACGCATTTTCCGCACATGTTTTAGTGCGGAAAATCCACTTTTCCGCACCGTGCGGCAAAGATTTTTCCGCACTGTTATATTTTGAAATTAAATTTAATTAAATTAAATGCTGTACGATTTGAAGTCACTGTTCATCATATTACCTTTGAAATATCTTAGTTGCTATGGTGTATATAACCAGTTGTTGATTTGTATGTCACTGTCAACAGAATATTATAAATTTAAACTAGTTTATCAGTTTTTCTACTGGAGTTTTGCTGAATTCTTCGGCACGCAAAATGATTTCCGATGAAGAGATGAACGAAAATTTTATAGAAGAAGTACCGGAGGAGATTCTTTTGGCGGCTGAAAATCTCAAAGAAGATTTATTGCCAGAAAAATCAAGAAAACGGTATGAAAAAGAATACACCCTTTTTTGCAAATGGAGTAAGGAGAAGAAAAATGTGAATTTTGAAAGAGAAGAAGTTTTTTTGGCCTACTTTTACGAATTATCGAAATCGTACCAGCCGTCCACACTCTGGTCAAGATACTCAATGTTGAAAACTATGCTCAAGCTGAAAAAAAAATGTGGATATTGGTATGCATTTTAAGTTAATTTCTTTTCTCAAGAAAAAAATGGTTGGCTTCAGACCAAAAAAGTCGAAAATTTTAACCACAAGTGACATGGAAAAATTTATAGACAGCGCTCCTGATGACACATACCTCCTAATTAAAGTGGCAACAATTTTTGGCCTAGCAGGGGCGTGCAGACGGGAAGAATTGACAAATTTGTTGTTTGAAAACGTACAGCTGGAAAAATGTTTCGTTTTAGTGAAAATAGCCGACAATAAAACGCACACAAGCCGAAGTTTTGTGGTCACTGGGGAGAAAAACTTGGCGTTGATAAGAAAATATGTATCACTTAGACCAAAAAATACTTCACACCAACGTTTTTTCGTACAATATCGCAAAGGGGAATGTACCATCCAATGCGTTGGCATAAATAAATTTGGAAAAATGCCATCTGAGGTAGCAGCCTATTTACGATTGCCGAATCCAGAAGAGTACACTGGCCACTGTTATAGAAGGTCTTCTGCCACTGCCCTTGCAAATGCCGGAGTGGGCATAACCAACCTGAAGTGTCATGGGGGGTGGCAATCCACAAAAGTCGCCGAAGGTTATCTAAACGAATCCTTGGAAAATAAAAAACTAATAGCAAGTAAAATATTGAAATCAACCCCAGCCAGTGCTTCCACCAGCAGCTGTGTAGCCCTTTCTTACTCCCATCCAGCAACAAGTACACAACATGAACAAACTGATGGGCTTCAGGACTCAGAAAACGAGCTGCAACCTACTGAAATATCAATTATTCCTGCACCCCAATCTTTACTGGAGAACCGCAACCAACTGGCTTCTGCTATTAATTTAAATAGTGCTAGTAATTGTACGTTTACAATTAATTACAATATAAATAAGTAAATTAATATTGTAAAATTTTGTTCATTGTAATAAAAATTTAAAAAAAAACTCCGTTTTTTAAATTATTTTCAATTTGTTTCCTCACGCTAGTAGAAAAACTATTGTTCCTAACACGTGCAGAAACCTATTTTTCCGCACTTAAATGCTTGACACCACTCCGCTACGCGTCGTGCTGTCAACGGCATTTGCGTGCGGAAAAATCGATTTTCTGCACTTGTTAGGAAAATAGCTATTGTATTTCTAGATATGTAAACAGAAAAAGCACAAAAAAATGTATTAGTATATTATTTAGTATTAATATAGAGTTTATATAATATGCAAATAATTTTTTTTTCGGCCGACCCTCCCAATAGCGGACACTTTTCGAGATTTTCTGGTGTCCGCTATAGAGAGGTTTTACTGTAATATTTTGCTGAATTTTCTGAAATAGGGGTAATTTATTCTTGTACAAGTTTTATATTTCTTGACCTACCCTGTACGCCGCTTGACTTGCAACCATTCCAAGTGCACCTAATATGATTATCGAACATGCACCAACTTTTATCAAGAATAAAATTTTCTGAGAAATCGGTAGTAAAAAAAATCCTATATGTTGCACACTCAAATGACCACAATGTATACTTACCGCACACCCTGTATAATGAAATGCTGATAAGCAGCGGGTTAAATTAATCGTTTGTCATTAGGCTAGGCCGAATAGGTTCAGTTAAAAATAAACCAAAAAATATTCTATAACTACCTATTTAATTTTGTGTTAGTGCTGTTAGTCGCGTATCGTAAATACATTTCTAATATTTATTTAAAATTCTCGGGACCATACTATCAATTTTAAAATAGTCTATTTCTTTTAGTAAATCTTTTCAGCAAAAAAATTTCAATCAAAGCAAACCATTAGATTTCTTGTTTATTGTTTTGCGTTCAAACAGATATTTCCCAAGATTTTCTGATTTTGTTGTGACAAATAAAAATGACTTTCGGCGCGGTTTCAATGATCGAAAATACGATGCCATTAATCTACATTAATCATTTTCGGATTGATGGGCACCTTTAAAATAGATTAGAAATATTTTTTTAAGTTAAACAGTTTAATTGATCTTCAAACAGGGTGTTCCAAGTCCCAAAGCATGTCTCGTATTCTGGTAGATGGTTTAAAAATAAAATATTGTGCACATGTTTTGCAGGATACCTTGGTATACAGGGTGGTCTGTAATAAATGCGCTATAGAGTAACCACTGATTCTACACACAAAAATAATAGGTTTCAGCTAAACATGCCTTGGTAAAATGTTGGTTGTTAAGGAGATACAAGGTGTTAAAGTTTAAGTTCTAAATTAATTTTTTTTTCATATCTCGAGCTGTTTTTGAGATATAAACATGAAAATTTGTAATTAGGGGCTTTTCAGGGCAAGTAACACGAATCTATCCCTGTTTTTCACATAACTTGTAGAGGGCGCTAGTTACACCCTACACGCCTACTACATCCGCGTAACTTTATTGGTAATCTGATTAAAATTTATAATAGAATGGTAATTTCTAAAGAAAAAAGGTATACTTCATTTATTTTGTTAATACAATCCGTTTCCGGGATATTTGCAATTTAATATTCTGTTGCATAGAGAAATTGGCGATCAGAAAAACAGTTTGTGGTCAACGAAGTAGGCTATAGACAATTGAACAGCAAGAATATCAAGACAGCACACGCCATAATAATCAAAAAGTTATGCAAATTGATCCATGTAAAAGTTGTTTTCACGCATTAATTTTTCGCAATATCGAATTAAACAATTTTTTCATAAATAATGCCAAGACATAATGAATATTCAAATAGCGAAATGAGATATGATATGATTTGTATTTACGTCCAAGAAAATTTTAATGGACGTGCAGCAGCAAGACGATATGGGCAAAAATATCCAAATAGGAGGCACCCAGACAGAAATATTTTTTAAAGACTGTATAGTCGTTTAGGCGAAACTGGGTCATTTCGTCCTCAGAGGCACATTGGACGTCCTAAGCTAATCACTGTCGCTCAAGAAGAGGATATTCTAGTGCGAGTTGGTGAAAATTCGAAGATAAGTACCAGGCTGATGTTAAAAAAACTTCAGTTTTAAATGTTTTACACACAGAAAAATTATATCCATATCATTTTAATCCTGTCCAAAATTTACTACCGAATGGTTTACAAGCAAGACTCCAGATCTGTCAGTTTCTAATTCATAAACAAAGTCAAGATCCAATGTTCATCAATAAAATCCTTTTTACGGATGAAGCGACCTTTACCAGACGTGGTGTGTTTAACTGGAGAAACAACCATACTTGGGAACTGGAAAATCTACACTTAACAAGGGAACGCCATTTTCAACATGAATTTTCTGTAAACATTTGGTGTGATATAATGAGCAATTTTATTATTGGACCATTTGAATTACCTGCCAGGCTGAATGGTGAACAGTATTTGCAGTTTTTGAACAATGATTTAGTAAATCTCCTTCATAATATTCCTTTAATTTTAAGAGAAGATATGTGGTTTATGCACGATGGTGCACCGCCCCATTTTCCACTTGCAGTTCGCAATTATATTGACCAGCGCGGCAGCGGTTTCCTAATAGATGGTTTGGCCGTCGTAGCAATTTTCCATGGCCGCCCCGTAGCCCTGACCTTAACCCTTAGGATTTTTTCTTTTGGGGTTATATAAAATCATTAGTGTATAATGTAGAGATCCGGACACGCGATCAACTGTTGCAAAGGATTCAGAAGGCAGCTACTGTAATTCAAAATAAGGAAAGAACTTTATTTAATGAAAGGCGCTATTTGGTAAAAGGTTCAAGAAAATGCGTAGAAGTGGACATTTTTCACATTTGGTGAACTGATTTTAATTCATATTTTTATTACAGTGTTATCTAATTTTTAGTCAAAACTGAATAATTGTTTTTGTTGAAAATAAAAACTTTCATGCAATGTTGTTTAAAATTGCAGATATTCCGAAAACGGATTGTATTAACAAAATAAATGAAGTATACCTTTTCTCTTTAGAAATGACCATTCTATTATAAATTTTAATCAGATTACCAATAAAGTTACGCGCAAAAAATTTTGGGCGTGATGTAGTAGGCGTGTAGGGTGTAACTAGCGCAATCTACATGTTATGTGAAAAACAGGGATAGATTCGTGTTACTTGCTTGTTTATATCTTAAAAACAGCTCGACATATGAAAAGAAAATTAATTTAAAAATTAAACTTTAACACCCTGTATCTATCTATCTATAACGACTAACATTTTACCAAGGCATACCTATTTAGCTGAAACCCTATTTTTATGTGTAGAATCGGTGGTTACTCTATGGCGCATTCATTACAGACCACCCTGTATAAAAGCAAATGCCATTAATGATTGAATTAATGATAGATTAATGTATATTATTCTAAATATTGTTTCAGTAAAACGGCCTGGAATTCATGAGCTACTAATGATCAATGCGTATAATTGAAAATAATAAGGAATTTCTCAGCAACAAAAACTGATTGCTGCAATAAAATTTCATAGGTTAATTTAAATGAAGTAAATTGGGGATATTTGAAAGTCGAAAAAACATTTCACAGATTTAAAACTTTGTTGCAAAATACAAAATACCGCATATTTTTTTGCAGAGCGAAATTTTAAATTTATTTATGCAAGAATTTATAGAATCTACAGGCTATCCGGTAAGTATATGGGGGTATTGGGGAGTTGAGAGAAACCCTAATTTGCCATAGAAAAAAAAATCTTACAGTGCAACTTAACGGAGATACAGCGCCCCACAGGGGCGCCTTATTTTTTCGGCTCTAACTTTTGAACCGATAGGCATAATTTAATGAAATATGAATATTTTATGTAGGACATGAAGACTCATAAAACCATTCTATAAAGTAAATGTTTTACATCGCCAGGGAAGGCAGGAACGGACTTGCCACCACACTTGTTGGGCCAAAATTTTGAAAGGTGTCATTTTATAGAACTGAAAACTGATTTTTTAAATACTCTGGTCATTCCTCTTTAAAAAAGGTACTCTACATTTGTTTCGATAAAATTAGCCGTGTTCGAAGAAAATACATTTTTTGTATGACACGTTTAAGCATTGACTTTTGAAATTTATTTAACACGTTAACTACCCGGTGACTATTTAATGCACACCCTAGTTTCTGCACAGACCGCGTGACCCTATTTGGGCACAGTTAATAGTCATGTTTCAATTCATGTGGATCTTATAGGAACGCAGCTATGCTCCATTCCACAATAATTCGTTGATTTTCCGACCGCAATAAAATTTAAACCCAGCCATAAATAAGTGCCTTTTGAAAGGGTACAGGTCCTGATTACCTACTAATTTCAATAGTTTAGATTAACTATTTTCAACAAAGCAACAAATATAAAATATTAGGTAAGTATCTTTATTTTAATCATGTAATTAAATAGCTATTAATATTTATGAAAAATACTAATCTAAAATATTATAATATCATATATGCCTAAACTAATTATTAAGCGCCTTACGTTACTATTAATTATGTTATTATATTGGTATATTAGGTAGGTTAATGGCAAATTGCAGGTATTCAATATAAAGCAGAGTCTTTTCATCTTAGTTCATCAGCCGTTTGGTGTTTGTCAAGCTGTGCGTTAAAGGTATTTTCGTGTGTGTTATCGAACATTCAAAATATGTCAGATCTGTGTGAAACTTCAAAAAATATTGCTTCCGGAAGTTATGGTGTAACGAAGAAAAAACATTTATCACTTGATGCCAAAAACATCATAAAGAACGTTTACTGTACCCTTTTAGAAAAAGGGTATAACCGGAGTACAAGTTTTAGTAAAACGAGTATTTTGACCAAAGTTGCATTAACGACAGTAAAAGATATAGTGACCAAACCCATTCAGCCAAGGAAAACACGGTGTGACAGCGGAAAATTGAGAAGCATCCAAGAAGCTGATAAAGACTTAATTCGGAGGAAAATTTATGACATGTATGTACATATATGGAGCCAATTAAAGACGATGATTTGAAGAGGATACACATCCCCTACACTAAGTAGTTCTGTTATAGAATTAATTAAAAAATGTGTAAATAATATCCCAGTAGAAAGTTGGAAAAATTCTGTGAGACACGTGATCCAAGTCGAAGATTCCTATAACATAATTAATAATAACGTTAGGCCCTTATCAATTAGTTTAGGCATAGATGAAGACGATAGTGATAGTGAAGCAGAGCTAAATATAAAGTAGGTTAAGTTAAATATTGTATTATTATAATATTGTAGATTAGTATTTTTGTATAAATATTAATAGCTATTTAATTACATGATTAAAATAAAGATACTTACCTATTATTTTATATTTGTTGTTTTGTTGAAAATAGCTAACCTAAATTATTGAAATTAGTAGGTAATCAGGACCTGTACCCTTTCAAAAGGTTCGGTGCCTACACAATAGATATTTGTCAGGCAACTTATTTATGGTTGGGATTACGACTGAGGGTTGTCATTTAAATTTTATTGCAGTCGAGAAATCAACGAACTATTGTGGAATGGAACATACATGGTTTTTAAATGTGTCAATTTGTAGGTCTGGTCCCTAGGAAACAAAAAGTTGTCTTGAGTTGGATTTTTTTTTGTTTTTTTTTATGTTATAGACCTTATAAAGCAATCATAATTTCTCTTTTTTTACCTTTTCAATGAACTTTAGACACCGCTATATAGTTTTTTTATAGTTTATCGTTTGTGCTTTGTTGAATGTGGACAACCAATCCAAAAATAATAATAAATTGCAACATTCCATAAAGTATAAAGTATTTGTTTATTTTTTTGAAATAAAATGCAAAATAAAAGTTTTGGGCGTGACCCAATACGGTACACATGGTTTGGGGTAAATTTCACTTTTTTTTTACTCAGACCGCGTGTACCTATTTGGTACACATGTTTCTTTCTGTTAAAAACTCCTTTTCGACAACTTAATTTGCAAACATATTTATTGTGGAACTTCCTTCTACCAAGGTTTTACAGAAAACTACCGTGGTCCAGAAGTAAATATTCAAGATTTAGTGCTGGTGGTTAATATGTTAATAATGAAGTTTGTGTGCATAAGCAAACCATTGAAAAGCTTCACATTTTGGAAATCACTTAAACGACTTAAACGCAAGAGTGTTAAAAATGTGAAAAACATCCTCTTGTTTACTTCAGCAGATTTTCGAAATGGGCGCCCTGTACCTCTATACATTGCCTTAGCTGACGATTACTTTCTCGTCGTACTTGCAACAATGTTCCAGGACTGTCTCGAATTTCGTTGAAATGGTGTTATTCTTTCTATCAGATATTCCCTGGTGTGAACTGGCGTCGAATACAAGCCTCTTTAAATTTCCAAATAAAAAGAAATCCAATGGGGTCGTGTGGGGCGATCTCCTTGGTCATAAAATACTACTCTACTAAAAGACGAATAGCAGAATGGCGGAAAACATTTTGAACATTTGTGATTTTTTTCTCGCTAAATTGCTAAATATCTGTAGTTCTATGATGTGTGCATATTTTCATATTCATATTTAATTCAGTGTTATTGATGTTTGTTTGACCCGCTAGTCTTTTATGATACCTTTTACAGTTTATTACAACTTGTGACAATTCCTGAATCATTTATTTAAACTCCAAGGAATTCTGCATTAACCCGATAAATCTACCCAACCTTTATCTGGAACTTTGTGTGTGCCATACCACCACGTCTCGTCCAAATAAATAATATCCCTTCCATCCTGTCTATATCCATGGACTGCAATTAGGTATTCCATCGTTCATCTTTTTAACCGGGCCGATTCCATAATTACTTGCCGTTTGCTAATTTTTTTAATTTTAAACCCGTTTCTTAAAATGCATTTCTCTCGACTTTACTCTATTCCTGTATCATCTTTTTTAAATCTTTGCAATAGGGTTTTTAAAGTGGGGATCATTATTTGTTCTCTGTGCATGGCATATATTTTTCTACGAATTATATCGACATCCGTCGCGTCCAGTTTGTTAAAAGTAAAAGAGTCTTTTCTCTTTCTTCTCTCCACTATAGGTTTTTTTATAACAAACCACACTGTGCTCACTGGCCTGCGTGTCAAAGCTGCCGCTTCCTTCACTGCACCAAATTTAGAAAAACCACGTTCAAGAAGGGTGGCGTACTGGTTTCTTCCCACGAACAAATATCTTCTTGTCTAAACCAATACAAACATCTAACTGAATCTTAAAACCAAAAATTAGCATATTTAAATAACTAAAATAAACCTATTTTATTTTACCCTAATTATTTTAAGAGTATTACTGAGAAAATATAATAATATGATAGTCTTTAAATAGATCCGTACCTGGAGTCCCCAGATCAGGTTGCCGAATTTTACACCTCACACAATAGGTTATTATGACAGTAAGGGATCGGAATATATTATGAGTTTGTAAGATAGACAGATGGACTCTACACTTTTTAAGACAACGTTGAAAAAACAACGATTACTTTTGACCCGGATAAATGGAGAGCCTCATCAATATAAAAAAAAGAAAAACACATTTTTTTCAACACTCCAAATATATTATTATAGCATTTTAAATATTCCACGGCCTTCCAAGTACCCATATAATTAAATCCTGCGATCATTCAAACGATAAATCTATTTATTTAAAATATTCCCTAGCGTATATGACCCTTACTGTCCTATAATAACATATTTCCTAAAATAAACTCCTGCGGTTGGCTGCTCATCACTCAAATAACAAATCAAGGTTCATATCTGAACCCTATTTGGGGTCAAAGTGGTAAAAAAGGGGCCCTTTCCATGATATTAAGGTTAATGAGGTAATGATTGCTTTATTGAAGTCATCAAGATTTCAGAACTTAACAAAAAATTAATATTCATGGTGTGAATTAAAGTAAAAGCTTCTTTTGTTGGTAAGAAAATTTACTAAGAAAATTTCTTAGTAAAAAAAAGAGTTTTTGACTATTTCACCAGCCAATAGATAAAGTAACCCGGAGGGTTGTAATTTCGTAAATGGTTTCTCTTAAATCCGAGTTAATGGATTCCACGTTTTATACGTTTAACCCTATTCTTATGCTAGAGCCGATATAGCTAAATCTTGGTCATGTTTCGGGTCTCAGGTTTAAGAAAAACATTTTTTTAAATTTGTTTACTTTTGTGGATATTATTTGTGTCACAATGATTAAATTCTTAAAAATATCCAACTGTGCTTTCCAGTAAAAATATTTAATTTAAGATTACTACCGCAACGCCACATGTATGCAAATAGATACAGGATGATCGGTAAGTACCTCCTAATTTCTGCGGAATATACAGAGGAGGTCAACATAACCCTAATTTGTCATAGAAAAAAATTTTAAAGTGCCCCTAACGGAGATACAGGGCCCCAAAGCGGTACCCAGCGATTTACATTTTTGGCTCTAACTTTTGAACCGGCTTGTATAATTTAATGAATATTTAATATTTTATAGAGGCCAGGAAGAGTCATTATACCATACTACAGTAGATGTTTTACATCGTCAGGAAAGTCAGGAACGGACTTGCCATCACACTAGTTGGTCCAAAATTTTGACCGGTGTCATTTGACAGAGCTGAAAACTGATTTTTTAAATACTCTGGTTATTCCTCTTCAAAAAAACTAAGACTGTGTTTTAAGCGCACTGTGATTCTTAAGGATTATTTTGAACAGAGGCAGTTTATAAGTGATCTGTTGTCAACGGGGTAGTTTGTAACGGGTCTGTTTGCAACAAGTCGTTTATAACGGGTGTAGTTTTGAACAGGGCTGTTTATAACGGGGTAGTTTGGAACAGGGGTGTTTATAAAAGAACTGTTGTTAACGGATCAGTTTGGAACAGGGGTAGTTGTAAACAGGGCTGTTTTGAACGGGTCTGTTTGGAACGGGTCTGTTTGGAACGGGTCTGTTTGGAACGGGTCTGTTTGAAACGGGTCTGTTTGGAATGGGTCTGTTTGGAACGGGTCTGTTTATAACTGGGTTTGCTCTTAACTTATTTACTTTAAATAATATCCTGATATACCGCGGCGATTGCGCGAATTAGGGACACATTGTTTTGTTTTTAGACAATGGCAGCCCTCCACTCCTAACCGTTAGGGCACTAGCAAAACTGACTTTGACCCTAATTACCCGATCAACCCCGTTCTTTTTTTAAACGACTTATGACATCACCCTGAACACGTGATATGCAATCACAACCCTCCACTCCCTGCCGTTAGGGCACTTGCTATACTAACTTTGGCTCTTATTACCCGATCAACCTCGTTCTTTTTTTAAACGATTTATGACGTCACCCTGAACACGTGACATACATCGATTATGGTTCTTGACGTTTGACAGTTGATATTTGATTGGTGACGTTTCCTAAATAACACTGACAGCTGTCACTTTCAGCGCATGCGCAAGGATTAATTTTATAGACCATACCTAGGTGAGTCCGATGACGTAGGTCTATTTGTTCCGGAGATACGGCCATAAAAGCCCCACCGAAATTAACATTGGTGGAGCCTATAATGCAGAATTCCCCTAGCCCTACTACTGATATTGCTGACAACCCTTCGAACAGTATAAGAAAGATCGCGACACAAAACAATGTTACAAAATGGGATCTACATGAAACTCTAAAAGAATAGTTACTTCACCCGTACCATGTTCAAAAAGTTCACGCTTCCGGATGATTATCCAGCAAGAACCGCCAGTTTTCGAGATAAATCTGTTTTTATGCGAAACACTCAAGAGTTACTTGCTAAAAACAAACAGGTAAAAATAAATGGGTATGCTGATGGCCATTTAATTTTTGAGAAGCGCTTTTCAGCTCTTCAAAGGCAAGAAGACTTTATGTTAAAAGATTTCCAGCTCATACATTGTCAGGTCCAAAAACCTTTCAAAGGGTTGATCGGAGCCTAATTAATTTACAATGTGATTAAAATACAAAAATAATGAAAACGTTTAAATGATATTTTGGCAAATGTTAAATATGGACTGGAGTCATTCAATATATTTTCTTAGTCTTTGAATATTTTCCCGCTGCACTGCAAATAATATTCCGGCATTATTACGGACTTCGTTAGAATGTTGTGTTATTTTCGCTATGTGACAGAATGACGTGGTGGTGATAGACTTGGTTTAGAGAACGTGGTAGCTTAGGAGACCAAGTCAGTATCATTCCGCACAATTTACTGGAGACGTTTCCCTATCTATCCTATAATCTGAATCGGGGCACTCTTGAAGAATCTGGACGGTCTCTCAAGCAGTATCTCGAAGTTCTGATATCGGCGGATGTAGCCATTAATTAATACTGTTAGATGCACTCACCCACCTGTACCTAATCCGAATCTAACAGTCAGTTGTAGCTGGGGTAGGATCCCTTACTCCTCTAGTCAACTGCTCAGCAGGCACATGCGCAGTATTACCCGCGTCCGCGAAGCTACCGCGAACCGCAGAATCCTCGTTAAGTGAACCTTATAAGTAGTTTCGTCAAAAATTCTTATTAGCCAAATAAAACAACTACTTTCTCAAAACACTTAAAATCTATTACAACAAAAAAGAAAGTGATATTTTACAAAAAGAGCCTTAAATATATTTACAAAGGAATATTTACATCTAACGAGATAGAGAGGTTTTGAAACTAAAGCCAAACTAGCTATTTATTCAGTATTCAAACTTAATGATCGACATGCGTCTAATGAAAATCCCAATAAAAAGAAACAAAAAATTAGAACAGAACCAGATGGTATACGTCTTACCCCAAAACACTGATTAATAAACGACAAGAGATTAAATTGAATTTTATAAAAGTAAGAAGAAAAAGGTTCACTTTACACGAGAATTCAAGTCGACCAAAGAGTTCGGTAAAAATCTCGGAACTGATTTTACTGCGTTCTCGAAAGAGAACTTATGACCATAGTACAACACCCCTTGGCTCCCAAAATCCTAACCTTTCCACTTTAACCCAATCAAAAATCTCAAAACAAGTAATGGTCGTTCCCGCGTCCCATGACTGATGGTACCTTGACCAATCATTAGCGTAATTGCACTTTTAACTTTTAACCCTCATTGACCACCCCCTTAATATTCTTAGGCTGTTCGCCGATAGATGGCTCACCCAGTCCACGGAAAGGATATAATTGAAAATATTGACTTCCTCTCATAGAAAATGATTTAAACCTATAATTTATACAAAACAGTAAAGCCCTAATCTAATTATACCTAAAAAGAGTTAGAAATGGATAAGAAAAGATCTACAAAGTCGTTTTTGCTTGTTTCTTGTGTTTTTCAGGTTTTTGGTAGGAAAAAAAAACAGATCTAAAACTCTTGTTCACGTGTATAGGGCAGATACCGGTTTCAGTGTCAAAATCGCAGCTTTATCTATTTTTCTTTTAATATCAAACTATATGATTCAATTCCCGCGCATTCTTTGTTTTCGAGAAACGTTGTATGTGGTAAAAACCCCATGTGTTCTCTAACTTTCTAAACTGAACCCTAGAACGTAAGGGAGGGTGCTTTCTAAGAAAGGTTCTGTTTCGAGCAAATTTATGTTTTAAGAAGGCTATAGAGAATATTTTTTTTTTAATTCAAAACTTGTCGATCTCAGAAATATTTATGGTTGTTTGCTTTTAAGTCATGAATAAAATTAGGTCCAAAAAGGATTCTATATTACAGAGAAGATGTTCTATTGTTTGATTTAGTGTTTTTTTAAAAGACGATAAAACCCTTGCTTTCCCCAAATACGAACCACATGTTAACCTATTCCTTGGGAAAGTTTCTCCCAGTAAAGCAAGCCTTTTAAATACAAATAAAATAAAATAAAATATTCTATGCAGTTCAAGCTAGTAGTTCATCTCTAGTATTTACTGGCGTGAAATAAACTAGTTCTTTTAGATGTCTCTAGAAGTAAAAGTCTAAAGGATTTAAGTCTGGAGACCTTGGTGGTCATAAAATAGGCCCATCGGGACCTATCCATCGAGGGCCAAAAACGCTTCTTACTGTACGGTTATAATGAGGTGAAGCACCATCACGCATGTACCACATTTGCATTCTTCTATCAACAGACCCGTTTAAAACAACCCTGTTCAAAACTATCCCATTATAAACAGCCCTGTTCAAAACTATACCCGTTATAAATGACCCGTTGCAAACAGATTAGTTATAAACTGCCCCTGTTGAAGACCACCCCGTTACAAAGTACCCCGTTGACAACAGATCAGTTATAAACTGCCTATGTTCAAAATAATCTTTAAGAATCACAGTGCGCTTAAAACACAGTCTGTTCAATCCCTATAAAATTAGGATTAGAAAGAAACAAAATAACTATGTCAAAAATATTTTATTTACAAGAAAAAAGCAAAAATTCAAAAAAAATAACACAACATTAAAAAAAAGATTACTTTTCACTAACTTCATATCTATATCTATATCCAAGTTACATCTTAGGAATAAAAATTTTTATGTTAAGCCGTTAGGGTACTAACAACACTAACTTTGACCCTAATTACCCCATCAACCCCGTTTTTTTTTTAACAACTTATGACGTCACCCTAAACACGTGACATATATCAGTTATCGTTTTTGACGTTTGAGAGTTGATGTTTGACAGGTGACGTTTCCTTAATGACAGATGACAGCTGTCACTTTCAGGGCATGCGCAATGGTTAATTTGATAGACATACCTACGTGAGCCCGATGACGTAGGTATGGTCCGAAATTAACATTGGTGGAGCCTATGATGCAGAATACCCCTATCCCCGCCACTAATATCTTCCTCTACGGGAGGGTCTCGTTCTCTCCTGGGAGGTCCCTCACCGCCACGTTGCAAAATGACCCTTAGTAACAAATTTCGAAAATTAATTCGTTAATTCTAATAATTACTTTCTAATCATCTTTCACATCTTTCCCTTAGGCTCCGATCAACCCTTTGAAAGGTTTCAAAGGGTTTAAGGGTTTTTTTATCGGCTTGTTCTGGGTAAGGGTATTCTTCCATTTTTTTTTAAAGTTATTTTTACTTTTAGGCGGTTTTGACAACTTTCGTCAATAGTAATTCATTATGTAGTTATTAACAATAACAGCCTGATTTTTACCTGTCTTTGTTTAGCATTAGCAACTTTTGAGTATTTTGCATAAAAACCGAACAGTTTTATCGAAGTAAATTCCGTTTTTTGAAGAGGAATGACCAGAGTATTTAAAACTAAAATTCAGTTTTCAGATCTGTCAAAAATTTGGACCAACGAGTTTGGTGGGTAAGTCCGTTCCTGACTTCCCTGACGATGTAAAACATCTACTTTAGTATGGCTTAATAGCTCTTTACGGCCTCTATAAAATATTATAATTTTACTAAATTATACGAGTCGGTTCAAAAGTTAGAGCCAAAAAAGTAAATCACTGGGTACCCTTTTGGGGCTCTGTTTAAGGAGCATTTTAGGATTTTTTCTATGACTAATTAGGGATATTTTGACCTCCTCTGTATGCTCCCCAGAAACTAGGAGGTACTTACCGGATACGTAGGAAACATTTAAATTATTTTCTTTTTATTTTAAAATTTGTGTCACTCGGTACTCGGTATACATCCAGCACTTTTCTCCGCGGTTATGTAGACTCATTTCAAATAACCTTTCCTCTCTTCTTTTATGTCTGTCACTTTACAAGAAAAATACATTAAGCAACATCATTTACGTTTGGCTAAATGTGTTCTCTTTTATGCCGACGCAAAATTTCGTGTCGTATTTTCATTTCGTCTTTTAAATGATTTTAAGCCCACTCGAATCATCTGCGGGTCGTGACACTTTAATAAACTCCTTTTCAGCTGTAATATCAAAATATGTTTATGAAGTTAAAAATTCGGCGACATTTTTCCTTCTTTCTTATTTCCGTATAATATCTTAAAAATAGAAATAAACTACGATATTATGTGGCTAAGTCGACTCTAATGCAACGGAAAGCATTTGGTTTATCACATGATTTTTTTTATCCTCATAGAATTTTGTGATGGGTTAAAAAATTATTTCCTTTTTTTGTACCTAGAAATAAGTTCTTGTAGCGTTAAAATATTCAGAAAATTGATTATTTTAAGTATAAAGGAATTTGTTGCTTTGAGACATAATATTATATCAACGTTTCTCAACAGTAGTAATTTGTATAATTTTCCTAACTGCCGGATTCCAAGTTGTAATCATTCAATTCATAAATAATATCTAATATCATAATGTTTTATTTTAAAAATATACAGTGTGCCCGCTTAAGTTCTGTACATATGGGAAACTTTTTTAATATTAATTTTACGAAAAAAAGTTACTCTTTATAAAAAGTTCTGTTTACTGAAAAAATAATATTAGACTATTCATACTTGAGATAGTATGTACAGGATGATCAAAAAGTAAAAAAATCAAAATTGACCTAAGAGAAAGTACCCTTCATTCAACTAACCCACTTTTAAAATGAGAGACGTTGGCAACCTCTTGCAAGAGGGAATAAAGACAGTGGATTGTGAAAAATGGAGTTGAACATGTGATTAAAATAGAAGAAAGAATGTGGGAAGCTGATAACATACTAGAAAACACTGTAGAGCCCTTTATTATTTCTCTGGACCCCAACGACGATAGTTCATCGGACTACTCGAAACATGATGACTAAAATTTAAAAATTAAGTTGTTGTATTGTACATAGTAGATTTCTTTTATAAATATTAATATTTATTCCATTTTTTCTATTTTCATACTATTCTTACTTCTATATAAGTTTTTATCTACTTAATATTAGAATAATTATTATCTCAATTATCTGCCTATTTATACAATTATAATCAGGTATAATTATTACTAAACTTTCATTCTAATAAATTACCTGTCCTAACGCCTTTGTTACATTACTTTCGTTCACCAAACTCGTCTTTCTATTGTATGAAAATTAGGCTGACCCTAATTTAGGACCGATTCGGGGTGTATAGGTCTGAAATATGGAACTTTTTGATGGCGCGCTTGTTTTATAGTTACCGCTTGAGTCAACCCAACGCTTTTCCGGGAAATAAAATGTGTCGAACTAGGTTTCATCCAAGTAAATAATCGGCTTTTGCTGATCTCTGTAAATCCTAATTTTTTTTAGATATTCGGATCGGCATTGCCAAATTCTAGTGGATTCCATTAAAACTTGTCTATTGTTAATATTTTTAAATCTAAAACCCATGTGTTTGATACACTTCCATAACGTTGTTCTGCCACATTTAACACCGGTTTTATCTTTTTCAAGCCTCTTAATTAAGTTATCTAATGTAGGCACGCTTTGTTCCTCGTATAACTTGTAAATTTTACGCCGTATTATATCTTAAACACTTCCATCTACCTTTGAGAAAATGCCAGTATCGGTTCTTTTTTTCCTCGCTAAAATGGGATTATTCACAATTTTTCATACAGTTAATGTTGGAATTTATGTTAATGTGGCCGTTTTTCCTAACGCTGCTTGCTTGCTGACCGCACGTTCAATGAGAGTTGAATAAACATTGTTTATAACATAATTACTAAGCTTAAAACTAACTAGAGTGGCTATATATACAGTCTTTAGAACATAATTTGTTTTATGTGATTAACCCTCTCATTTTGAATCAGGTAAAACTCGGTTTAAAATCACCAAACTATTACTTTAATAATGAAATTACGTCTTCCGGATTTGCAGTTTACTTTAAGATATTTTTAAGTACATACCATAATTTACCTGCATTTATTCATTCATTCATTGTTTGTTTATGGCCACCCTTGGATAATCCCATTTAAAGGCAATGTGTAACTTTCTTATATCTCTGGACAGGCTTTACCAAAACTTTTTTAAGGCTATAATATAATGCTTCAGATCAAATAATGCAAATTTAATACCAAATAAAATAAAAAATCACAAAAAAAACCTGAAAGAACAATCGCTAAAAGTTGTTAGTTAGGTGTCTACAATATACCTCTAAGTTGTCAATTAAATTAAAAGATTTCGCCTGGAGGGCAGAAATTTATGTGACCAAAATTCTGCCTGCTTTATTTTAATAGCGATAAATTCTTTCTTGTTTTGACAATAAACCCATAAAACTTTTATAAAACTTTCCCTAAAACATTTTAAATTTGCAAACGGAACGATGCTCAGGCAGCTAACCGTTTGGAATCTCAGAGGAATCGATTATCGATTGGGCAACGTGACCGTCATTCCAAATGGCGATATGGACGTTACAGTAAACTTATAGCTTTATCTAAAGCCTTAAATTTTTATTAAATATCTTTATAAACTTATTTGTTTACGATTCGTTAGAACGAACTTTCTAAAGTGTAAGAAGGGGATAATTTTGACCAAAGAAAATGATAACTACCCAATTAGAAACTTACACTGAGAAAATTATCCAATACCTGATATAAAAAATATTATATTAGTTATTAGAATTCCGCATACGTATTTGGACAGCGCGACAGTTGGCTACTGTAACTAATCTCGCTTTGCTAAAATGTGGTTATAGTGGTAATAATTTACTTCTTATAGTAGTTATACCCTAAAATAGTTTTTCTTAGTGATTAGATTATTAGTAGCAGTTATCTGTTTTATACCCAATATAGAGGTATTTTAATAACAGCTATTGAATATGTTTTAAGTATTATAATAATGTTACTATTGACCAATATATTATATTTGATGATGATAAAAATGATTTTTATTGCAACATTCGCTTTGAACAGCATTAAGTCTTAAGTCATGTTCCTAATTTGTGCCTCTTTTACCAAAAAGAAAAGAAAAAAGAAAATTTGCAACGTAGACCCGATTAAGTTGATATAATTTAAATAATAATCCATAAATATGGAGAATTTGATGACCCCAACTAACTCAATGACGTAAATTATTTTAACACATTTTAATTTCCCTCCTCCCCCCCCCCCCCTTTACTTTATTACTATTCTTATTAAAAATTCTGACCCACCAAATATAAATCATGTTCCCTCTTGGAGTTGACTCATGAAACGTTTATTTTATTGAATTTTCATTATAGACAGCTATACATCATATCATGACTATAAATGATTCCATTTGGAATTTTGTCCTCTATTACAATTTTCGCATCTAATTTCCTTCATTGCTGAAAGTAGCATCGTGTAGGTGATTGTCTTCTGTTGAGTCCATTGGCTGCATAAGGTGCGCGTTATGGCCATGTATTGTTGAACCACTTCGTTCCCCCCCCCCTTTTAATTTGTTTTAGTTCGTTTATTTAGGTACATCCTAAAAACATAATTCTTAATTGTATGGTTGCTGAGGATTACTTTGACTAAAGTCGAAACTAGTACAACCTAAAATGACATTAAATTATGTACACTCTTTAATCCTTTTTTCACCTTAAAGGGACAAATAAATTTTAGTTTGGTGGTATAGACAGACCTTGTTTTCTTTAAATATATATATTATTATAATATAGGATATTCCGTTTAAAATATCAAAGTTGGTACTCGGTATTACTTTATGGTAAAAGTGGCCGCATTGTCTTATGAAAAAAATAACTACCTCCCCATTGTGTTTGGATAATCATTATCCGGAGCAGTGGGTTGGTAGAGGAGGACCTACTGAATGTCCACCTAGGTCACCAGATCTGACACCGCTCGATTTCTTTCTGTGGTGTCATTGAAATCTATTATATTCAAAACGCAACCATAGTCAATTGAACCCCAGCAAAGGATTATCCAAGAATGAAGGGCTATTTCATCTGAGACACTTTAAAGGGTCCGCGAACAGTTTAAATATTAGCTGTACTTGTGCTTGCAAACAAAATGTATATTTAACTCGTAACGAAGCATATTTCCTTACATAATTTAAGGTTCTCTCTCTAGTAATCACAAAACTTCTACTGGTCCACGTTTTACTGTCGGATGGATATTTTGATCAAAATCATAGATTTTTTCTCTTGAATGTTTTCGATTACCAAATTTCTCAATTCCTCTCGTCTACACACTTTTGTTATCCCAATATTAATAATATTAAACGTCTTTTATTGGTAATTTACTCCATAAGTAACAGCATATTTCAGAATAATTCAGAATAAGGAAAACAACACACTGACAATAAAGGCGAAGTTTAGCCGTTGGCTATTCTTACACTTAACCTCTAATAATTGTGGCTACTTAATCTTCTTCAATTTTCGAGAGGTGTGGGACGAGGAGGTAATTTCTTGATTGGTAGGGTGTGTTGTATGTCTATGTAAAATTCCAATCTACGTACAGATTAGGTATTTATCTTTAAATTTTGACAGTTATACAGGGTGACTCGGATCTAAATGTACATACATCACCAGGAGATAGTGGACATCTTGGGGGTTCTAAATAATCTATCTTTAGTGGGTCCATCTTTCCTCGTTACTTAGATACAGAGTGTTTTATGAGGTTTGGCTCATTTTTGTTTTTGCCATAATTCTTTTAGCACCCGGTATAAAATGTTCATATTCGGTGGAAATACTTTGAGTAGCTATCGCTTCAAAATGCCGTATGAAAATTTTTTGAAATTCAGGTCCGGACTTTTGAAAAACACATAAAAAACTAATTCTAATGACATACTTATCAAAATCCCCGCACTCGCCGCTCAGCCATAATAAATTGCTCTTCTTTAGATAATAGATAGAATAATACCAATAATAAGAAATAAACCAAAGTAATAAAATAGCGGCGTGTTAAAATTTGAAAATTTTCAATTCAATTTGACTTCATGGCTCGGCACCTCAAAACAACGAAATATTGGGGGGCAACAAAACATAATAAGTCATTGTCAGTTGTAACCTGTCAGATTTTTGGGCATTACGAGGATATTTTTTACTTCTCGTTTAAAATGCCCCATCAATTTTCAAACCAAGATACGCTGATATAATATTTGTATATGGATTTTGCGATGGTAACGGGCGAGCCGCTTCTCGAGAGTATGAATTAAGGTTTCCTGGAAGAAGATGTCCAAACCATCAAACATTTTCAAATGTATTTTCTTTTGTTCGCGAACAAGGACATTTTCCGACACAGAATAATATTGATCAGCCTGTAAGACACCCAGTTCAACAGGAAGAAGACATTTTAAATTTGATTGAAGAAAATCCAAAAACATCCACAAGGAAAATTGCTAGACGTCTGCATATAACGCAAAAATTAACCCATTCAACAATAAAAAATGAAGGCTTATATCCTTATCATATCCAAGAGGTACAAAGGTTGGAACCAGGTGATTATGCTAACCGTTTGGTTTTTTGTCAGTGGATTAGGAGGCACCAAAGAGATATTCACCGGACTTTGTGGACCGATGAAGCTCAGTATACCAGAGATGGAGTCAACAATTCCAGAAATTGTCATCTATGGTCTCTAGAAAATCCAAATGCTATTAGGCAGTCGCACTCGCAACATAGATTTTCCATACATGTTTGGGCAGGTATAATCAATGGTAAATTGATTGGCTCACACATCTTTGAAGAAAGATTAGATGGAAACCAATATTTATACTTTTTGGAAAACATTTTGCCAAATCTTCTCCAAAATGAGAATGTTAATTTAAGAGGAATGTATTTCCAACACGATGGAGCCCCTCCACATTATGCAAGAATTGTTTCCGAACTTTTAAACAATAGATATCCCAACAGATGGATAGGTCGTGGGGGGCCCCATTCTTGGCCAGCAAGATCTCCCGACTTTAACCCGCTGGACTTCTTTTTTTGGGGGTATATGAAAAATTTAGTTTACGAGGAAGAAATTAATACACGGGACCAGCTCTTACAACGCATTGTCACTTCATTTCAGGAAATAAAAAATAGACCAGGTGTAATCAGAAGTGCAGTTTCAAATTTAAATATCAGAGGAAGAAAATGTGAAGAAGTTAATGGTGGGCATTTTGAAAATATTTTCAAATAATTATGTTTTTGTTATTTTTGTTATTATTGGTATTATTATTGTCGTTATAAAAACAGTTATTATTTTGTATGTATTTCAACATCTAAAGAAGAGCAATTTATTATGGCTGAGCGGCGAGTGCGGGGATTTTGATAAGTATGTTATTAGAATAAGTTTTTTATGTGTTTTTCAAATAAAAAATAAAATTGACAAAAATATGATATACAGGGTGTTGAATTTAAAAAAATGAAATCAGTCTTGTTTTTAAAGTCCGGACCTGAATTTCGAAAAATTTTCATACGGCATTTTGAAGCGATAGCTACTCAAAATATTTCCACCGAATATGAACATTTTATACTGGGTGCTAAAAGAATTCTGGCAAAAACAAAAATGAGCCTAATTTGCATAGAATAGAAAGACGAATTTGGTGAATGAAAGTAAGGTGACAGCGGCGTTACTACAGGTAGTTTATTAGAATAATAAGTATAATAATAATTATACCTACTTGGTTATAATTATAGAAATAGGCAGATAATTGAGATATTAATTATTCCAATATTAAGTAGATAAAAACTTATATAGTAGTAAGAATAATATGAAAATAGATAAATTGGAATAATTATTAATATTTATAAAAAAAATCTACTGTGTAGAATGCAACAACTTAATTTTTAAATTTTAGTCATCGTGCTCCAAGTAGTCTGATGAACTATCGTCGTTGGGGTCCAGAGAAATAATAAGGGGCTCTACAGTGTTTTCTAGCATGTTATCAGCTTCCCACATTCTTCCTTCTATTTCAATCACATGTTAAACGCACTTACTCCATTTTGCACAATCCACTGTCTTTGAATTTTTTCATAACAAAAATTCATTATTTTCAAAGTTTCCATAGTTTTTTCCGACCCATGGGTAGAATGAAATCATTCTTTTTCATTTCAGACATTATTTTGTCCAAGGTAGGTATTTCTTTTTTTAAGTAAAACGAGTGTATGATTCTTCTGATTGTAGTCTTTTCGTCCTCATTTGTTACAGTTTCTTTTCTTTCCGCGTTTATCCTCGTGCACAAGTCAGTACACTGTGGCTCAAATTAAAGGAGTACAATTTTTAATTGTGAATATTTTTTTTCATTTTGCACTAATTTAATTTATTTTTGTAGTGATGATAAACTGAAATCGTGTCAGTAAAATGTGTAATTTTTATCAAAATATTTTGAACAGGATCGGATTAATAGGTTTTTTTCAACACACGTGCGCTTATTTTCGTTGCAAACGGAAACTGATTTATTTAAATTTCAGATGATACGTTTTTTTGGTATCATTTAACTATCAAAAATTCTCCAGTGTAGGTCTCATTGTAAAAGATTTTAAAATTCAAGAAATACAATTTATTTTGTTCATTGATGTACTAAAACATTGCTGTTATCATTTTGGAAATTTGAAGTCGTTTGAACCATGATCGCAACATCCATGACCGTTATTAAAAATCAGAGTATCCATGACTGTTATTAAAATAATAAACAATGTTATTTGTGATGTTTTGTAAGCTTCGTGATAGCTAATCCGTACACAATGGCAGTCTTAAGTAAAGAGGATTGAATTCATATCAAATATTTTCGACAAAAATATAATTACGGTGCAAGAATAATTGCAAAGGAGTTTTCTGAAAAAAATTGGTATGATGGAACAGTTGGAAAGTTTTAAAGACATCTTAGAGAAAATAATGGATCCATAAAAATAGTTGTTGTTGAAAGGGGAAGGAAAAAAACTTCAAGAACTCAAGGAAATATTACCATGGTAAGAAATATTATAGAAAATGTACGACCTGAAGAATCTGTAGGTACCAGAAAAATGGCGAAAAGAACAAGAATTCACCGTTCTACAGTTCAAAGAATTATAAAAAATGATTGCCAATTTAAAGTCTTTAAAAAAGTTTACTGTCAAAAACTTAATGCCAATGTGAAGGAGAAACGATTAGAAATATGTAATCTATTACTACGAAGATTCCGTTCTCGGGAAAATATCGCAAAGATATGATTTTCATATGAGAAGAGTAGAGGAAAACTAAGAGTTCTGGATCAGGTGGTGCTGGTGGTGCTGGTGGTGCAACTAACCCGGGTGGTTCGGTGGTGCGTTTTATGATCTAACCCGGGTGGTTCGGTGGTGCGTTTTATGATCTAACCCGGGCGGTTCGGTGGTGCGTTTTATGACCTAACCCGGGTGGTTCGGTGGTGCTGTTTTACGAGACCAGTGGTGCTGGTGGTGCTGTTTTACGAGACCAGTGGTGCTGGTGGTGCGTTTTATGATCTAACCCGGGTGGTTCGGTGGTGCGTTTTATGACCTAACCCGGATGGTTCGGTGGTGCTGTTTTACGAGACCAGTGGTGCTGGTGGTGCTGTTTTACGAGACCAGTGGTGCTGGTGGTGCTGTTTTACGAGACCAGTGGTGCTGGTGGTGCGTTTTATGATCTAACCCGGGTGGTTCGGTGGTGCGTTTTATGATCTAACCCGGGTGGTTCGGTGGTGCGTTTTATAACCTAACCCGGGTGGTTCGGTGGTGCTGTTTACAAAATAACCCGAAATTAAACCCGACTTTTTACGACCTAACCCGGATGCTTTCGTGAGGCGGCTTCTTATCTAACCCTAACTTGAACCTGAATATTTATGAACTGACCCGAGATAAAACCCGACTTTTTACAACCTAACCCGGATGCTTTCATGAGGCGGCTTCTCATCTAACCCTAATTTGAACCTGAATATTTATGATCTGACCCGAGATAAAACCCGACTTTTTATGATTTAACCTTAGTGCAAACGCCGCTGTTAAAGCGATATAGTAAAAAAAACTCGATTAAAATTTTATCTTGTTCGCTAGACCAATTAATTTCCAAATATTATAATTAAAACATACAATCACTACACTGGCGCACCGTCAAAAATCGTGCTTGCACTATCCCAACGTACAGAGCGTCCGCTTCAGAAAATACGGTGCCGTATTTTTTGCGCCGAACGCTCTGGAGGAACACACTCCGATTTGCAAGTACATACACGCTTTGTCGCGGCAAAGCTCGCCGTCAAATTACGGCCACTCTTTTGCGGTACCGCTTTGTAGGAAACCAAAGCTTTAGTGAAACGCCGCTGCCCCAGAACTCTGTCCATATTCCTCTACTGTGTTAATTTATGCGGGTAATAAAACCGACAAGGGTCGGATCGGCCTGCATACTTATAGAGGTAAAAACCCGCTTTAGAATGTTTTTGGTATATCTTTTTTAGATAATTTTGGGGGAAATAATTTGCCTGAGATGCCAATTAAAAAAGCCTACATTTAATTGTATTTTAGATTCTTGAATTTTGTACATGGATTAAAAATCTACTATTTCTTGAAATTGTATACATTATGTTAGATAATTATTAATATAATGTTATTAAGACTTTGTAAATATCTGTAAAAACTGTTCTAAATCGTGTCATTTCTGAAAATTGTATACTGAGTGATTAGAATTTAGTAAAAAATTAAAAAAATGTTTTAATGTTATTAAGACCTGTGAAAATTTGTAAAACTGTACAGAATTGTATTATTTTCTGAAAATGATATACTGAGTGTTTAGAATTTAGTAAAAATTAAAAAAATGTTTTAAATTTGTTAAATCATGTGAAATCTTGTATAAAATGACTAGAACCGTTCTTAATCATGTCATTTCTGAAAATTGTATACTGAGTGTTTAGAATTTAGTAAAAAATTAAAAAAAATGTTTTAACGTTATTAAGCCCTGTGAAACTTTGTAAAAAATGACTAAAACAGTCGCAAATCGTCCTATTTTCTTAAAAGTGTATACTGAGTGTTTAGAATTTAGTAAAAATTAAAAAAAATGTTTTAAATTCGTTAAATCATGCGAAATCTTGTATAAAATGACTAGAACCGTTCTTAATCATGGCATTTCTGAAAATTGTATACTGAGTGTTTAGAATTTAGTAAAAAATTAAAAAAAATGTTTTAACGTTATTAAGCCCTGTGAAACTTTGTAAAAAATGACTAAAACAGTCGCAAATCGTCCTATTTTCTTAAAAGTGTATACTGAGTGTTTAGAATTTAGTAAAAATTAAAAAAAATGTTTTAAATTTGTTAAATCATGTGAAATCTTGTATAAAATGACCAGAACCGTTCTTAATCATGGCATTTCTGAAAATTGTATACTGAGTGTTTAGAATTTAGTAAAAAATTAAAAAAAAAATGTTTTAACGTTATTAAGCCCTGTGAAACTTTGTAAAAAATGACTAAAACAGTCGCAAATCGTCCTATTTTCTTAAAAGTGTATACTGAGTGTTTAGAATTTAGTAAAAATTAAAAAAAATGTTTTAAATTTGTTAAATCATGTGAAATCTTGTATAAAATGACTAGAACCGTTCTTAATCATGACATTTCTGAAAATTGTATACTGAGTGTTAAGTATTTAGTGAAATGGTGGCTATTTAGTTAATTCGTGACTTGTTTTGTACAGATTCTTTAGCATTTCTTAAGAACCGAAAAAGAAAACAGAAAAGAAAAAATAAAAGAAAAAAACAACTCCAAGTGTCTTTGCGAACAATCGGCAATAAAATAGAGTATTTCAGTTTTTAATTTTTCGTAAATAAAAGTTGGTTAGATTAATAGTCTCTGTGAATATAATAACATAAACAAAGTGATATGCCGTAAATTTAGGAGTACAGTATAAATTATGCCTCTATTAAAATATACCGCAATAACTAACTACCAAAGGATTTTTGATATTTTGAATATATTTGATGCTCATAGCATTATCACATTTCCAAAGGCTCTAAATTTTAGAAAAATGTTCTAATAGAATATGTCTATCAATATAAAGTAAAGGTATTGTTAGGTTTTTTTTTAAAAAATACGACCTACAACAGTCTCTGCTACAGCATGGCTGACTCTGTAGAAACTTCTGTGAAACCATAATAATTATATCAATAATCGAGTTGTCGTTATGATAATATTTTCTTCCAATATCCGACTCCACTATCCATAAAAGTTATGTTAGAAAATTCATAATTGAGCGCATTGTAATTTTTTAAAAAGAAATTCACTTCACACACAAAGATGTAGCCATTCAATCCATGAAAATAATGCAAGTCAGTATGCGTATGTTATGGCTAACTGTTTAAATGTCTATTCCTTCCACGTTTATCGGAAGAAATACTTTTTTATACTAGTATTTTAGTTGAAAATAAGATCATAAATCATCTATACAAAACAAGCGTCCCTTATGGATTTGAACGAAAATCATAGATTCGACTATTTTCATGAAAAATAAATCTAAGTACGGAATAATGCAGGAAGATTATCTATTTTCTTGGTTTAGAAAGTGATGTAGTTAAGATTTATAACTTAGGAATAAATAAATTATTATTAATCTTTTCGACCTATTTCTCTTGCATATTTAATTTCTTTGATAGTAAGAACTAATCTTTTTATTTTACAAAGTAAAAAAAAAGCTAAAGATCGGCGTTGTCAGTCAGGTATAAGAACTGATTTAACACGATGGTTTTTGTACAAACGTTCACATACAATTGTATGCTTTTTAACCGATTGTGTTGGAAAAAATGACGATTTATAGATTAGATATTTAGACGAAGAGCTAACCTTCTCAATAAAGTATTGATTATTGCCCTGCTAGCTAGACAACACTTTTTATGTTAGTCAAAAAAAAATTTTTTTTTTTCGGACGCTATTACAGATTTCATCGTTAACTAACAAACATTAAGACCAAAAAATTAGCGTGCAAGATGAAATGTATAGGTTCACTTCATTTCTACATTATTTTACAACTCTCAATCGCATTAAAAACAAGATCGAATAAAAAATAACTTATGACATATGGACGAAAAATGTTTTTCGGGCTATTTAGGTTAGCGACCACATTACGTCTGAAATACTACATTTTTCGAGCTTATAACATAATTTACTATTTTAACGTTTAAATAGGGGAAATGATGTATCAAAATGGATACTTTTTTTTTTGTCGGTCACGAGATTATAGTTTCTTTTAAAATGAACTCTAATATTTACAACACAAAATATCCTTTAAGCCACATTAGTTTAAAACTCGTCTGTCGCTTTCCCTCTATTGTGAGTTTGATTAAAGTATAGCGTAGTATATATTTAGATGAATTTCGCAAATGTTGAATACTTTCAAAACTGAAAAAGCCGCCCTTTGCAATAAATATCTCCGTAGAGTTAGGTACCCTGCAGATTAAGGGTATTTCAGCGGATAATCATATACAAATTCAAAGATTTTGTCTATTTTAATGGATTAACAAACAATATCTATAGGATGACTTTACTGATAAAAAAAAAAATAACAAAAATCCATAAAGTCTAGGCTCACATGAAATTCCATAAAGAGCAGCTGCATAGCCTTATCACATCAAACTATATTTTTATTTCGTTCTATTGTCAAAAGTCTGTGTTTAGGAGATTATCGTTCATTTTAAAATGAACTCTAATATGTACATCACCATAAACTACCTCTTAAGCCGCCGTAAAAATACACTTTTCGATTTACCTCTATATTGATTTTCTAATATTAAATATCTACAATAGTCGAAATTCGCTCGCTAATACCTATGTATGCAAGGTTTCTTCAAAAAATGACAATTTTGTTGTTTAATGGCTTGAAAAAATGGAAAAAGGAGGTTTTTGCATCCATTTATTTCCAGATGAGTGTTAAAAATACTTATAAAACTCGGTATACCGAAGATCAACCATTAATGAGAGGGTTGAGTCCTGTTTGCCAAATCCTGATTTATAATTTGACGTTGGCAACGGTACAATTTTTTAACATTTATCATAAGAGGCGTATATTTTTGGGGCTTAGATCTACCAGTTTATCCACGCCCCATTTATTGTTAGTGCTTTAGTAATTTTACTTTCCAATTATTTTTTACCAAAACGCGTAGTTGAAACAGTGTCTATATCAGACGATATAATAAATTTTAAGGATTAATTTGCTTACAAATACACTTCAATTTATTTAGGCTAAAGCAGCCAGACATATACTGGAACTACGAAAACCCTATTACAATTTGGTTGCCTAGAGAAAATTTTGTAAAAAACATAGCTTTCTACACAAATGCTTGCACATTATGTACCTATCATTTTAAGATACCTGGCGACATCAATGTAAGCATTGACATAATGACGCAAGATATAGGTAGGTACTAGAATATTCAAGATTTCTATTAACGATACACTTCAGCATACATGCGAGATGTCATTAATGTCTACGGAAGGCAACAGACATACCAGCTATTTTTACATGGGATTCCATAGACTTGAACGCTTCTTGTTTAGAAATATTTGATGTCATCTTGAGGAGTTCCGTATTGAAGCATCAAACCTACCTGCCAAATAATTGACGAAATATGGGATATCATAAAATATGTCCCCCATCGAACTAAATGATCCTATAAACCAGCTTCACAGACCGTAATTTGTGATGCTAACACGATTAATACGCAATAGAACAAGATTAAGAAACAAAATTTAAAGTAGCTCTTTATCACACGAAAATAATTAAATAATTTACGGTTACAGAACAATAATTATTTTAAAAAGCTGTATAACTAAATATATTATGTTATTAGGAATATTCTGTCTAAAGTAACAGCTGATCTTAGTCGAAAATGAGATCGTATTATTGATTGTTGAATTCGTTAGGTATGAAATAAAATTAGAGATTTCGTCTATTTTTTTCACGATTAAAAAAGAATACCTCTATTTAGCTAAAAATGAAACGATTACAGTGGTAGATTAATTCACTTTACCAAGCATGTAAACTACTAATTTTGCAATAAATATCTTCTATATTTCTAGGTAGGTTTACTCGAAAATGTTGGGCTATTTTCATCAAAAATCCCGATACGAAATTGAAAAATTTGCCTATTTTTGTCGGTTTACAAAGTGATAGTGGAATATTGATTTGATCAAAGAACAATAATTATTTTAAAAATGTTGTATAATTAACTAAATGTCGATGTTATCAGGCAGGCAAGAAGTTATTTATCTGAATCTTATTTGTACCATTAGCGTTTATATACAAATGTTAGTGGTTTTCAAAAATTGATATCTCGGAAATTATTAGGTTTAGACTTATAATACGCTTATTAAAAAATAATGACTACTTTATGCAAAATTCAAAAATATTATAAGATGTAGGATATCCCAGTAACTTAACCAAAGATTTTCGGTCTTCGTAAAGCTTTATACGTTTCTTCAGCGTACCAAACATTCACTTTTTTTAAATATTGACATCGGATTAGGATTCTGAACATAGGATTAACATCACTCCAATAGTGAACATGTTGCGTTGTCACAGTTCCATTCGTCGAAAAGTAAACAAAACCGTTTGAGCTACGTGGGGAATAAATAAAGTTGGCTTGTTGAAAAATTTTAATATTTATTAAGGTAAAAGACTATAAATATATCGATACAACACTTTGGCATTTCTAATACTACAAACATGAATATCTAAAATGTGATATTTAAAACCATCAACTCTCTCTCCCTTCTCTAATTTTGGTACACCAATGCTGTCTTCTAAGTTTATAATATATGGCGTCCTGCAGTTTAATTCCAAAAATGTTTTAACTAAAAATTCCTCTTTAACACGTCCTTTAACGTAAATAATGTCTGCGTCTATCAGATTGTTGGATATGATATTATGTAGTTCCTTGTAATCGGTATCACCATAATTATAAAGGATACCATGATGATTTCCAAATAGATATTTGACTTGTTTCTTGCAAGCCTTACTTAAGGTGTCGAATGGTTTAACTGGTTTAAAAAAGTAACTTTTCATACTTTTTCAATCATAAATAGCCAATTCTTTCGCGTAAAATTCAGGTATGTTAAATCCTTGAATATCGACTACAACGAACTTCATTGTCTGAAGACTCAAATCAAGCAAGTATATTTTCATATTTTTATCGCTCTTAAGTTCGATTTCAAAAGCACACCCCCACTTTTCGATAATTTCTCAGTCTTAGCACATAGATCTTATATTTTTATTTACGATCAATTCATCTTTATTCGCCAATCGTCTCAAACGAGTCTGCTTTTGAAAGTAATATAGCCTTAGTATTCAGAAAATATTAATAATATCGGAGCTTAAAACATCCTTGACACTAAAAAATCATTGTGTTTCCTAACAAAACCCATCATCTTGCCTATTTAGCTTGCTTTCCTATTGTTTAGCAGGTTAAATAAAATTATTATTTCGCTCTTTTTGTCGGTACTGAATCGTTAGGGGAATACGTTTCTAGTTCTATAAGAGAGACAGTTAAAATTTATGTAAGCAATCAAAAATCCTACACTATGAGCTACTTAGTTAAAATTTCATATTTCCTTCCTGGATCAGGCAAAATTTGTGATGTGTCGGACAAAATTTATAAAAATACGAAAAAAAAATGCTGGATGCATTTTTAGCGTGACTTTCTATTTAATACCATCTTATTTCAAGCTATAATTCGGTTGTCAAAATGAGAATAAAATAATTTTCCCATGGTTTATGTCATCTTAAAAAAGTCAAAAGGTTATATTCTGTAGAGGGTCAGATACATTCAAATTTAAATATTTTCTCCAAGAAGAATTTCAAGATAGTATTATAGTAAATAAAAATTCTATACCTCCAATATTTCTTGGAAACATATCGTGTTCTAGCGACATAACCCAAAAGTACCTCTATTCAGAAACGCATCGTACTTTTCTTGTCAATAATTGTCTCATTGTCCCATCCATTACATTATTATAATCTTAAAGCACCTGTTACCAGCATTATCTGTTTTTAGGGTTTTCATAAAACATAGCGATTACCGATGAAAATTAAACGAAAACTTAATAAATAACTTTTTTTTCAACTGAAATAGACTGATTTTCGATGGAAAAATGTTACTTATAACTAAAAATGAATATAAGACATATACGCAATGATATTTAGAATAAATCAATGTTTTCTAAACCATACTAATAAGCCCTTTTTAATATATCAACCTGAAAGATAAGAATACGGGGTTTTCTGTGTGAATTTAACTCTAGAAGGAACAAAATTGCAGAGAAATTTGAGGATTTTTCAAGAAAGTCCTCTCTCAAGTACTTACAACGTAGTGGTGCATTATTCTACAAAAATATAAAAAAAAAAGATCATCTCAGTAACGCGTTTGAACTCTATACGAAATCTGCAAGCCTTGCTGCTTTGGTTATAACGAAACGATTTTGTGAATATTTCATAGTAATTTTAGAAAACATTGATTTATTCTAAATATCATTGCGTATATGTCTTATATTCATTTTTAGTTATAAGTAACATTTTTCCATCGAAAATCAGTCTATTTCAGTTGAAAAAAAAGTTATTTATTAAGTTTTCGTTTAATTTTCATCGGTAATCGCTATGTTTTATGAAAACCCTAAAAACAGATAATGCTGGTAACAGGTGCTTTAAGATTATAATAATGTAATGGATGGGACAATGAGACAATTATTGACAAGAAAAGTACGATGCGTTTCTGAATAGAGGTACTTTTGGGTTATGTCGCTAGAACACGATATGTTTCCAAGAAATATTGGAGGTATAGAATTTTTATTTACTATAATACTATCTTGAAATTCTTCTTGGAGAAAATATTTAAATTTGAATGTATCTGACCCTCTACAGAATATAACCTTTTGACTTTTTTAAGATGACATAAACCATGGGAAAATTATTTTATTCTCATTTTGACAACCGAATTATAGCTTGAAATAAGATGGTATTAAATAGAAAGTCACGCTAAAAATGCATCCAGCATTTTTTTTTCGTATTTTTATAAATTTTGTCCGACACATCACAAATTTTGCCTGATCCAGGAAGGAAATATGAAATTTTAACTAAGTAGCTCATAGTGTAGGATTTTTGATTGCTTACATAAATTTTAACTGTCTCTCTTATAGAACTAGAAACGTATTCCCCTAACGATTCAGTACCGACAAAAAGAGCGAAATAATAATTTTATTTAACCTGCTAAACAATAGGAAAGCAAGCTAAATAGGCAAGATGATGGGTTTTGTTAGGAAACACAATGATTTTTTAGTGTCAAGGATGTTTTAAGCTCCGATATTATTAATATTTTCTGAATACTAAGGCTATATTACTTTCAAAAGCAGACTCGTTTGAGACGATTGGCGAATAAAGATGAATTGATCGTAAATAAAAATATAAGATCTATGTGCTAAGACTGAGAAATTATCGAAAAGTGGGGGTGTGCTTTTGAAATCGAACTTAAGAGCGATAAAAATATGAAAATATACTTGCTTGATTTGAGTCTTCAGACAATGAAGTTCGTTGTAGTCGATATTCAAGGATTTAACATACCTGAATTTTACGCGAAAGAATTGGCTATTTATGATTGAAAAAGTATGAAAAGTTACTTTTTTAAACCAGTTAAACCATTCGACACCTTAAGTAAGGCTTGCAAGAAACAAGTCAAATATCTATTTGGAAATCATCATGGTATCCTTTATAATTAGGGTGATACCGATTACAAGGAACTACATAATATCATATCCAACAATCTGATAGACGCAGACATTATTTACGTTAAAGGACGTGTTAAAGAGGAATTTTTAGTTAAAACATTTTTGGAATTAAACTGCAGGACGCCATATATTATAAACTTAGAAGACAGCATTGGTGTACCAAAATTAGAGAAGGGAGAGAGAGTTGATGGTTTTAAATATCACATTTTAGATATTCATGTTTGTAGTATTAGAAATGCCAAAGTGTTGTATCGATATATTTATAGTCTTTTACCTTAATAAATATTAAAATTTTTCAACAAGCCAACTTTATTTATTCCCCACGTAGCTCAAACGGTTTTGTTTACTTTTCGACGAATGGAACTGTGACAACGCAACATGTTCACTATTGGAGTGATGTTAATCCTATGTTCAGAATCCTAATCCGATGTCAATATTTAAAAAAAGTGAATGTTTGGTACGCTGAAGAAACGTATAAAGCTTTACGAAGACCGAAAATCTTTGGTTAAGTTACTGGGATATCCTACATCTTATAATATTTTTGAATTTTGCATAAAGTAGTCATTATTTTTTAATAAGCGTATTATAAGTCTAAACCTAATAATTTCCGAGATATCAATTTTTGAAAACCACTAACATTTGTATATAAACGCTAATGGTACAAATAAGATTCAGATAAATAACTTCTTGCCTGCCTGATAACATCGACATTTAGTTAATTATACAACATTTTTAAAATAATTATTGTTCTTTGATCAAATCAATATTCCACTATCACTTTGTAAACCGACAAAAATAGGCAAATTTTTCAATTTCGTATCGGGATTTTTGATGAAAATAGCCCAACATTTTCGAGTAAACCTACCTAGAAATATAGAAGATATTTATTGCAAAATTAGTAGTTTACATGCTTGGTAAAGTGAATTAATCTACCACTGTAATCGTTTCATTTTTAGCTAAATAGAGGTATTCTTTTTTAATCGTGAAAAAAATAGACGAAATCTCTAATTTTATTTCATACCTAACGAATTCAACAATCAATAATACGATCTCATTTTCGACTAAGATCAGCTGTTACTTTAGACAGAATATTCCTAATAACATAATATATTTAGTTATACAGCTTTTTAAAATAATTATTGTTCTGTAACCGTAAATTATTTAATTATTTTCGTGTGATAAAGAGCTACTTTAAATTTTGTTTCTTAATCTTGTTCTATTGCGTATTAATCGTGTTAGCATCACAAATTACGGTCTGTGAAGCTGGTTTATAGGATCATTTAGTTCGATGGGGGACATATTTTATGATATCCCATATTTCGTCAATTATTTGGCAGGTAGGTTTGATGCTTCAATACGGAACTCCTCAAGATGACATCAAATATTTCTAAACAAGAAGCGTTCAAGTCTATGGAATCCCATGTAAAAATAGCTGGTATGTCTGTTGCCTTCCGTAGACATTAATGACATCTCGCATGTATGCTGAAGTGTATCGTTAATAGAAATCTTGAATATTCTAGTACCTACCTATATCTTGCGTCATTATGTCAATGCTTACATTGATGTCGCCAGGTATCTTAAAATGATAGGTACATAATGTGCAAGCATTTGTGTAGAAAGCTGTTTTTTACAAAATTTTCTCTAGGCAACCAAATTGTAATAGGGTTTTCGTAGTTCCAGTATATGTCTGGCTGCTTTAGCCTAAATAAATTGAAGTGTATTTGTAAGCAAATTAATCCTTAAAATTTATTATATCGTCTGATATAGACACTGTTTCAACTACGCGTTTTGGTAAAAAATAATTGGAAAGTAAAATTACTAAAGCACTAACAATAAATGGGGCGTGGATAAACTGGTAGATCTAAGCCCCAAAAATATACGCCTCTTATGATAAATGTTAAAAAATTGTACCGTTGCCAACGTCAAATTATAAATCAGGATTTGGCAAACAGGACTCAACCCTCTCATTAATGGTTGATCTTCGGTATACCGAGTTTTATAAGTATTTTTAACACTCATCTGGAAATAAATGGATGCAAAAACCTCCTTTTTCCATTTTTTCAAGCCATTAAACAACAAAATTGTCATTTTTTGAAGAAACCTTGCATACATAGGTATTAGCGAGCGAATTTCGACTATTGTAGATATTTAATATTAGAAAATCAATATAGAGGTAAATCGAAAAGTGTATTTTTACGGCGGCTTAAGAGGTAGTTTATGGTGATGTACATATTAGAGTTCATTTTAAAATGAACGATAATCTCCTAAACACAGACTTTTGACAATAGAACGAAATAAAAATATAGTTTGATGTGATAAGGCTATGCAGCTGCTCTTTATGGAATTTCATGTGAGCCTAGACTTTATGGATTTTTGTTATTTTTTTTTTTTATCAGTAAAGTCATCCTATAGATATTGTTTGTTAATCCATTAAAATAGACAAAATCTTTGAATTTGTATATGATTATCCGCTGAAATACCCTTAATCTGCAGGGTACCTAACTCTACGGAGATATTTATTGCAAAGGGCGGCTTTTTCAGTTTTGAAAGTATTCAACATTTGCGAAATTCATCTAAATATATACTACGCTATACTTTAATCAAACTCACAATAGAGGGAAAGCGACAGACGAGTTTTAAACTAATGTGGCTTAAAGGATATTTTGTGTTGTAAATATTAGAGTTCATTTTAAAAGAAACTATAATCTCGTGACCGACAAAAAAAAAAGTATCCATTTTGATACATCATTTCCCCTATTTAAACGTTAAAATAGTAAATTATGTTATAAGCTCGAAAAATGTAGTATTTCAGACGTAATGTGGTCGCTAACCTAAATAGCCCGAAAAACATTTTTCGTCCATATGTCATAAGTTATTTTTTATTCGATCTTGTTTTTAATGCGATTGAGAGTTGTAAAATAATGTAGAAATGAAGTGAACCTATACATTTCATCTTGCACGCTAATTTTTTGGTCTTAATGTTTGTTAGTTAACGATGAAATCTGTAATAGCGTCCGAAAAAAAAAAATTTTTTTTTGACTAACATAAAAAGTGTTGTCTAGCTAGCAGGGCAATAATCAATACTTTATTGAGAAGGTTAGCTCTTCGTCTAAATATCTAATCTATAAATCGTCATTTTTTCCAACACAATCGGTTAAAAAGCATACAATTGTATGTGAACGTTTGTACAAAAACCATCGTGTTAAATCAGTTCTTATACCTGACTGACAACGCCGATCTTTAGCTTTTTTTTTACTTTGTAAAATAAAAAGATTAGTTCTTACTATCAAAGAAATTAAATATGCAAGAGAAATAGGTCGAAAAGATTAATAATAATTTATTTATTCCTAAGTTATAAATCTTAACTACATCACTTTCTAAACCAAGAAAATAGATAATCTTCCTGCATTATTCCGTACTTAGATTTATTTTTCATGAAAATAGTCGAATCTATGATTTTCGTTCAAATCCATAAGGGACGCTTGTTTTGTATAGATGATTTATGATCTTATTTTCAACTAAAATACTAGTATAAAAAAGTATTTCTTCCGATAAACGTGGAAGGAATAGACATTTAAACAGTTAGCCATAACATACGCATACTGACTTGCATTATTTTCATGGATTGAATGGCTACATCTTTGTGTGTGAAGTGAATTTCTTTTTAAAAAATTACAATGCGCTCAATTATGAATTTTCTAACATAACTTTTATGGATAGTGGAGTCGGATATTGGAAGAAAATATTATCATAACGACAACTCGATTATTGATATAATTATTATGGTTTCACAGAAGTTTCTACAGAGTCAGCCATGCTGTAGCAGAGACTGTTGTAGGTCGTATTTTTAAAAAAAAAAACCTAACAATACCTTTACTTTATATTGATAGACATATTCTATTAGAACATTTTTCTAAAATTTAGAGCCTTTGGAAATGTGATAATGCTATGAGCATCAAATATATTCAAAATATCAAAAATCCTTTGGTAGTTAGTTATTGCGGTATATTTTAATAGAGGCATAATTTATACTGTACTCCTAAATTTACGGCATATCACTTTGTTTATGTTATTATATTCACAGAGACTATTAATCTAACCAACTTTTATTTACGAAAAATTAAAAACTGAAATACTCTATTTTATTGCCGATTGTTCGCAAAGACACTTGGAGTTGTTTTTTTCTTTTATTTTTTCTTTTCTGTTTTCTTTTTCGGTTCTTAAGAAATGCTAAAGAATCTGTACAAAACAAGTCACGAATTAACTAAATAGCCACCATTTCACTAAATACTTAACACTCAGTATACAATTTTCAGAAATGTCATGATTAAGAACGGTTCTAGTCATTTTATACAAGATTTCACATGATTTAACAAATTTAAAACATTTTTTTTAATTTTTACTAAATTCTAAACACTCAGTATACACTTTTAAGAAAATAGGACGATTTGCGACTGTTTTAGTCATTTTTTACAAAGTTTCACAGGGCTTAATAACGTTAAAACATTTTTTTTTTAATTTTTTACTAAATTCTAAACACTCAGTATACAATTTTCAGAAATGCCATGATTAAGAACGGTTCTGGTCATTTTATACAAGATTTCACATGATTTAACAAATTTAAAACATTTTTTTTAATTTTTACTAAATTCTAAACACTCAGTATACACTTTTAAGAAAATAGGACGATTTGCGACTGTTTTAGTCATTTTTTACAAAGTTTCACAGGGCTTAATAACGTTAAAACATTTTTTTTAATTTTTTACTAAATTCTAAACACTCAGTATACAATTTTCAGAAATGCCATGATTAAGAACGGTTCTAGTCATTTTATACAAGATTTCGCATGATTTAACGAATTTAAAACATTTTTTTTAATTTTTACTAAATTCTAAACACTCAGTATACACTTTTAAGAAAATAGGACGATTTGCGACTGTTTTAGTCATTTTTTACAAAGTTTCACAGGGCTTAATAACGTTAAAACATTTTTTTTAATTTTTTACTAAATTCTAAACACTCAGTATACAATTTTCAGAAATGACATGATTAAGAACGGTTCTAGTCATTTTATACAAGATTTCACATGATTTAACAAATTTAAAACATTTTTTTAATTTTTACTAAATTCTAAACACTCAGTATATCATTTTCAGAAAATAATACAATTCTGTACAGTTTTACAAATTTTCACAGGTCTTAATAACATTAAAACATTTTTTTAATTTTTTACTAAATTCTAATCACTCAGTATACAATTTTCAGAAATGACACGATTTAGAACAGTTTTTACAGATATTTACAAAGTCTTAATAACATTATATTAATAATTATCTAACATAATGTATACAATTTCAAGAAATAGTAGATTTTTAATCCATGTACAAAATTCAAGAATCTAAAATACAATTAAATGTAGGCTTTTTTAATTGGCATCTCAGGCAAATTATTTCCCCCAAAATTATCTAAAAAAGATATACCAAAAACATTCTAAAGCGGGTTTTTACCTCTATAAGTATGCAGGCCGATCCGACCCTTGTCGGTTTTATTACCCGCATAAATTAACACAGTAGAGGAATATGGACAGAGTTCTGGGGCAGCGGCGTTTCACTAAAGCTTTGGTTTCCTACAAAGCGGTACCGCAAAAGAGTGGCCGTAATTTGACGGCGAGCTTTGCCGCGACAAAGCGTGTATGTACTTGCAAATCGGAGTGTGTTCCTCCAGAGCGTTCGGCGCAAAAAATACGGCACCGTATTTTCTGAAGCGGACGCTCTGTACGTTGGGATAGTGCAAGCACGATTTTTGACGGTGCGCCAGTGTAGTGATTGTATGTTTTAATTATAATATTTGGAAATTAATTGGTCTAGCGAACAAGATAAAATTTTAATCGAGTTTTTTTTACTATATCGCTTTAACAGCGGCGTTTGCACTAAGGTTAAATCATAAAAAGTCGGGTTTTATCTCGGGTCAGATCATAAATATTCAGGTTCAAATTAGGGTTAGATGAGAAGCCGCCTCATGAAAGCATCCGGGTTAGGTTGTAAAAAGTCGGGTTTTATCTCGGGTCAGTTCATAAATATTCAGGTTCAAGTTAGGGTTAGATAAGAAGCCGCCTCACGAAAGCATCCGGGTTAGGTCGTAAAAAGTCGGGTTTAATTTCGGGTTATTTTGTAAACAGCACCACCGAACCACCCGGGTTAGGTTATAAAACGCACCACCGAACCACCCGGGTTAGATCATAAAACGCACCACCGAACCACCCGGGTTAGATCATAAAACGCACCACCAGCACCACTGGTCTCGTAAAACAGCACCACCAGCACCACTGGTCTCGTAAAACAGCACCACCAGCACCACTGGTCTCGTAAAACAGCACCACCGAACCATCCGGGTTAGGTCATAAAACGCACCACCGAACCACCCGGGTTAGATCATAAAACGCACCACCAGCACCACTGGTCTCGTAAAACAGCACCACCAGCACCACTGGTCTCGTAAAACAGCACCACCGAACCACCCGGGTTAGGTCATAAAACGCACCACCGAACCGCCCGGGTTAGATCATAAAACGCACCACCGAACCACCCGGGTTAGATCATAAAACGCACCACCGAACCACCCGGGTTAGTTGCACCACCAGCACCACCAGCACCACCTGATCCAGAACTCTTAGTTTTCCTCTACTGAGAAGATGTTTTACTTGAGGCCGCCAAAGAATACACAAAATAATCGGGTATACGCAAATGTGCGAGTAAAGAGGGAAATCCCTTTGGAAAATTTTTTAATCGAGATAAGTCACTTGTCACCTCTCTGTGGCAGTTTCCAAATTGGGGAAGTCAAGTCTCATTGTTGTAGATGCCGGAGTAAATCTCAACTCGGACGCATATCAACAATAAATATTACATCACTTGCTTCCTGAAATTGAAGCAATCTGCGACGATTACGTGTTCCAACAAGACGGTGCTCCTTCCCATACCTCTCGGAGTACAATAATGTTTTTGTTTGAGCAATGCCCCGAACATCGAACCGGAGATGTGGCCACCCAATAGTCCAGACTTAAACCCTGTTGACTATTCCATATGGGAAATTTTAGAGGCAAATGTTCACAATGGTCAAAGGTTTCACACCATCGAAGAGCTAAAGGAAAGGTTACAGTTCTGTTGGAATAATTTTAACCAGAACATAATCAATGCAGCTATTGACCTATGGCGAAGGCGAGTGCAATCGGTGATAGAAAATCATGGTGGTCATATTCATAATGTTATCCTGTAAATATTTAGAGTATTTTCGATTTTAAGTGATAGTTAGTCCTGATATCATTAATTGTTAATATTATTAAATTTGTTAATTAAGATTGAACAAAATAAATTGTATTTCTTGAATTTTAAAATCTTTCACAATGAGACCTATACTGGAAAATTTTCGATAGTTAAACTACCAAAAAAACGTATCATCTGAAATTTAAATAAATCAGTTTCCGTTTGCAACGAACATAAGCGCACGTTTGTTGAAAAAAAACTGTCAATTTGATAAAAATTACACATTTTACTGAGACGATTTCAGTTCATCATCACTCCAAAAATAAATTAAATCAGTGCAAAACGAAAAAAAATATTCACAATTAAAAAGTGTACTCCTTTAATTTGAGCCACAGTGTATATTGTTGACTGTCCGACTCCAGTCATATTCGAACACATTTCAAATATTTTTTCAACTCCGAATGTTAAATTTTGGTAGCGAAGAGCGTTGAATACATTGAAAATAATAATTTTCTCATTTTTAGAAGCCATTTTCAAGAACTAAGTTTTCCAACAACTGCCGGAAAGTAACTAAACATTTCAAATTCTTGAAACAGTGAGGCACAGGTAGGTAAACTACCTGTTCCTCTACCTACCCGATCTAGAGACCCTTTACAATAATCATAGGTACAATAATAATAATTGGACTACACGTATGGAATACGGCGAAGAACTGAGTTTTATAGTTCAATAATGATTTATTAATTACTCTTTCGCTATAGCCTTGTAACTTTCGGTTAAGCAAGAACTTATCAATTTGCATTGATCCAATATGCTTGAAATTAACTTAACTAAGCAGACGAGAGATTTTGTCCCTAAGTTTATTGTCCACATCTGCTTAAAACTTAACAACTAATTATGCACTTTTAAGAAATAATATAATTAAAAATGATAAATGAACAGAAGAGCCCCTATCTACAAGATTTATTATCATAGTACTTTACTTTAAATTGTAATTTCAAAAACGGAGGAAATTTAGCCAACTCATAGTAATAAATTGCCGGGAACAATTGGGTTCAACGAGAGCTGTTTAGAGCCAATTTAAAATCCATATAAAAATTTAGTTTGCTGGCAGTGAACTTTGAAGTAGGTTCCAATCCTGAACAGAACTCCTGATGGCCAACGAACGATTTTAAAGCTTAAATCTTTATAAAAACAAAACTTCTTAAAGCACTTCCCAACATATTTCGTTTGGCTTAATGACTGCAATAAAGCCCCTCATAATCTCGGCTTTCGCTTTCGCAGAGACGTATTAACCCACATTTATTTTTAATGCCACTTTACAATAACAATAGATTGGTGCATTACTTGATTTGTTATCAAAATTAATAACCTGTCTAATTAAGGTTTTCTAGAAACAACTTAATTATTAGGATATTTCTCAAAACTTTTTAGTTACAGGTACCTGTGTATATAGCTTACATAAATAGTAGTAGTAGGTATTCCCTTACTTGAGACCGTATCTCCTAAAACACATGTATTTTCTTATGGAGAAATTTCCATTATTCAGCCATGCGCATTCCGTTATGATAGCATCCATTTCAACACAAACATTATAATGTACTTTTTTCCTTTTTTGTGACCTGCGTAATTGATATAGTAATTGTAGATATGCTTTAAAGTTCCTGTACAAACCTGTTTAGGACTCTGTTGACTGATGCAGTGTAGATTAAAAATATTATTATTTTAAAATTATTTATTAAATTTAAGGCACAAAACTTTGTTTATAAGTAATTGGTATAATTAATCGGTGTTATAATCATAAGCCTCTTGATTAAGAACGACCATTTTAATTTAATTGTATATTATGTTGTTAATGTTACATGGTATATTTTACGTAGAATAATAGTTTTAGATTTAGGATTAGACAATCTCCTTGTATTTACATTAAATCATTAAACAAGTTACATAAAAAGGGGGGGTTTTACGTTTTAATATTTAAGTTAAACATACGTGTATGTCAAGGATAAAGCTAGATCAAAAGGATGGAACGAAATCGAGAAAAGTATTCAAGTAGTTGGGATAATTTTAGGGTTTTTCACAGGGAACCGACCTAGATGTCTAGGTAGATTAAATAGCAGTTGCTTGTACCTGATCGCAAAATGTGTTTACCAATCAAGTTGTAGTTAGTTAAAAAAAGGCATTGGTTTTATCTGGATTAAACCGTTCTGATTTAAAAATAATTATTATATCAATGAAATATTTTTATGAAATATATAGTGTAACATACACAAACCTTTATATTATATTCATCGAATTGAATGATTTTCACACTTACCTAGAGTGGACCTTCTATTGGATGGCCGAAGGCAACATAGATTTTTTTTCTCTTCAATAAATAAAAAAAGACCCACATGCGGACGCTGAACTCTAATCAGCATATTTTACTAGTAAATGGACCTATTATTGTTGTGTACAATGATTCGATGATTTATCATAGTTTTGTATGCGATCTACGAGGGTTCCACCCATATGCTATTAACGACTCACTTTTTTCAAATATCACTCGATGTCAGTGTTGTATTCTGGTTGCGATAACACAGAGTAATGGGCTGTTGACAGTGTTTTATAAAATAAAAATAGACTAACCTTTTCTGCAAACGTTCTTAGGGACCGTTGTCTTCTTTTTTTTTTATAACGGATATTGACACAAAAACGGCAGTATAGTGGTCTTTTGTTAATTTCGGATTTATTTGATGTGTTGATTGACGAGGCAAATATCATTGATGATCAGTGGTGATGATTGATATTTACGTTTTACCTGTTAGCCTGACTTTGTAATCGTTTTCAAAATTTCTTCACATTACGACCCTGATGATGAGCTCGCAAACGCATAGACAAAAAGTTTTTTAAATATAAAAGGTTTAAGGAGAAGGTTTGCCCTTAAACATTATACGCTTATTTAAGACAATATTAATTTAAACTACAAAAAAGTATATTGTTTTTATTAAAATTGTACTATTTATACTTTAAGTATGTATAGATATTTTTATTATTTTGTAACTATGGTGAGTTCTTTGTATTCCAAAAAAGTGGATTTTCTGAATTATTTTATTTTACTATTATTATACAGTATTAGTATTTGTCTATCATTAGTTTGCTATAGCGTTAAATAAGGCCACTGCATTTTATGCATTTTTAATTATGAATTCAAGACATATTTCAATTCAACTAACAATTTGCATGTTTAAACATGTAACTGTTTAAAATAACCACCTGAAAAGTAATAACATGTAAGAACTAAGTCCAGTAAAAAATACTACAAAAACTAAGATTAGGGTAAAATCACCTTCTAACCAAGTATGGCTGATTCCAAGAAGATATCACTTCAATGACCCTACACTCCCAGTATAATTTACTTTTAGTTCATTACCTCATTAATTCAATCTCGCGAATTAATTATCCCCTCCCGCTTCATTTTTGAGTAACCCAATAAGTTCTTTTCCCCCACCCCTACAATTCACTACCCCCACTCCAATCTCGACAGATCCTACATTATAACTAGGCGTCTGCAGAAAGACCTTGTCATATCTACTTTAGACAGGCAACCGGACAGACACATCTTGTAGAAATTTACAGAAAGATGGAGAAGTTTATTATTGTTAAAGACGTTGTTAAAAAAGTTACGAGAATTTAACCTTACAGGACGCACTCTAGAGTTTAAGTTAAAACCTGTTCCACAGGGAGTTGAACCAGTTGGTTGGGTGGAAAAAGGAATTAATCAAATTATTCAAAACGCTACAGTAGGCCTACAACCCTTAGATCGTGTGGGTTTTAGTTTTTGCTCTAAAGACTTCAACCGAGGAGAAGGTTGGATTCGCTTCAAAGCAGCTAAAGACATAACCTTTCAAGATGTGTGGAGTGTTATAAGTGGCATTTATCAGTCAAACTCAGCAGGTCTTAATACAGAATCATTTTGTCTTAGTGTGACAACTGTTAGATTACCTGTTGGTGGGGGCAGAGGAAAAAATTATAACAGCTTTCACGAGGAATGTGACAAGCGACGAGGTATTATAAGTATTAAAAATACCGATAACCTGTGTTTACCACGTGCTTTGGTAGTCGCCATTGCCCATAATAAAAGAGATCCCGAATTCAGTAAGGTTAGAAGAGATATTAGTAAAATTCAAACCGAAAGAACAAGATCATTGTTGGAGAGAGCTAAAATTAGCATTCCTGAGGCAGGAGGTGGAATTCCCGAGTTAATACAATTTCAAAATCATCTAAAAAGAATATAAATTAGGTGTTTATAGCTATGGATCAAAAGGACGAAATATTATATTTGAAGGTTCAACTGAAAGCAATAAACGGCTGAACTTATTACATTACAAAAGCCATTTTAATGTAATTACATCGCTGACAGCAGCTTTTTGTTCTAACTATTTTTGTGAAAAGTGTTACGTCCCATATGATCACAAAAATGAGCACCGATGTGGTGGAACCTGTCAGGCATGTCAGCAAGCCCCTGCTTGTGAAATAGCAATAAAAATTAAATGCCAGGACTGTCTACGATTTTTTAGAAGTCAAAACTGTTACGAAAATCATAAAAAGGATTATTCGTCAGGCAAATTTACAGTATGCGAACAAATTAAACTATGTTCTATTTGTTTAAAAACCATTAAAGCCAAAAGAGCACATGTATGTGGTGAAATTTATTGTAAAATTTGTAATAAACATGCACCCGAGGATCATCTATGTTATATTCGGCCTGATAAGGGAAAACCTAAGATTAAAGATGTTCTTTTTGTATTCTACGATTTAGAGACGAGCCAAGACAAACTATTGGAAAATTCAACGTTTTTACATGAAGTCAATCTCTGTGTTTTCAAACAATACTGCGATGAGTGCATGGATTCTGAAGCAGATACTTGTAAAAAATGCGGTCTAAAGTTACAAAAAGTCAGAGGTATAGACCCAGCGGGGACATTTACTAACCATTTGTTACAAATGAGGAAAAACTTTAAAGAAATTATTGTAATAGCCCATAATGGTCAGGCTTTTGATCACCAGTTTATATTAAACTACATTATGACAAAGACAGATTTTACACCTGAGTTAATCATGAGAGGTACCAAAATAATTACGATGCAACTTGAAAATGTAAAATTTATCGACTCACTTAACTATTTCCCTATGCCTTTAGCCAAACTACCAAAGGCATTTGGACTTGATGATATTTTTAAAAAAGGCTACTTCCCGCACCTATTTAATACAAAGGCAAATGAAAACTATATAGGACCTCTACCATCAATTGAATATTACTCCCCAGATAGTATGAAAGAAGAAGACAGAGCCAAATTTCTTAAATGGTTTGTAGAGCATGAAAATGATGGTTTCGATATGCAAAGAGATCTGGTAGACTACTGCGTATCGGATGTCGAAATTCTTGCGCAATCATGTTTAAAGTTTAGAGAACAACTTATACAAACTACCAATGTATGTCCATTTACTGAAGCCACAACTATTGCTTCAGCATGCAATAAAATTTTTAGAAGAAATTTTTTGAAGCCTAATACTATAGGAATCATACCAAAAAATGGATACCGATGGAGAAACAGGCAGAGCAAAATTGCCATAGATTGGTTACTTTGGACCGAGAATCACAGAAAAATCAACATCTTACATGCTGCTAATGGTAAAGAAGCTGTTTTAAATGGTGTAAAAGTCGATGGTTACTGCTCCGAAACAAATGAGGTATTTGAATTTCAAGAATGTTATTTCCATGGATGTACTGTATGCTACAAGTTCGGCAGGAACGATCCTCTTTCCGAGGACCCCTCAGAAACGCTAAATTTAAGATATGAAACCACAAAGGCAAAAATTATGAGACTAAAAGATTTCGGTTTTTTAGTTAATGAAATGTGGGAGTGTGATTTTAGAAATTTATTAAAAAATAATCCAGAGATAAAATCCTATACTAATACCCATTACAATAAAATTTTGACAAAACTAAATCCAAGAGATGCTTTTTATGGAGGACGAACAGGAAATACATGCGAATACTATGAAATAAAAGATACGGAAAAAATTAAATACGCCGATGTTTGTTCCCTCTATCCGTACATCTGTAAGAGTTCTAAATTTCCACTATCACATCCAGAAGTGTATGTAGGAGATGCGTGTAACAAATTAAACCTAAATAATATAGATGGTTTAATTAAATGCACAATTCTCCCACCAGAAGAGTTGTACCATCCAGTACTCCCTCAAAAAATAAACAATAAATTGATGTTTATTCTTTGTCGAACATGTGGTCAAGACATGAATTACAACGAATGTAAGCATACCAGCGAAGAAAGGGTACTTGAAGGAACATGGGTTCTGGACGAGGTACTTAAAGCCCTAGAAAAAGGATATAAAATACAAAAAATACATGAAATCTGGAAATATAACGTACGAAAGTTTAATAAAGAAAACGGTGAGGAAGGATTATTCACATCCATGATGAATAAATTCATTAAAATCAAACAGGAAGCATCAGGCTGGCCTAAAGATTGTGAAATAGAGGAAGACAAAGTTAAATACATTGATCAGTTCTTTGAAAAGGAAGATGTTAAACTAGAGTATACCAAAATTATTGAAAATCCAGGGCTAAGATCACTGGCGAAATTAATACTTAACTCGTTTTGGGGAAAATTCGGTCAAAGAGAGAATCAACCAAAGACGAAAATTGTAAATAAACCAGCAGATTTATTTGCAATGTTTATTAACCCTGCAATTTATATCAATGGGGTTATACCCGTCAACGATAAAACATTACTTGTCAATTATGAATATATAGAAGAAGCCAGCGATCCGTTGCCGACTGTTAATGTTGTTATAGCGGCTTACGTAACAGCGCAAGCGCGCCTTAAATTATACTCCTATCTTGAAGCTCTTGATAAAAGAGTCTTATACTATGATACAGATTCCGTGATTTATGTTTCAAAAAATAATGACCCCGATATATCAACGGGGCAATTTATTGGAGACATGACAGACGAGTTGGAGAGTTATGGCTCTAACTCATACATAACTAAGTTTGTTTCTGGAGGCCCCAAGAATTATGCATTTAAGGTTCACTCGACGAAAAGTAATTTAGAAGAAACGGTCTGTAAAGTTAAAGGTATAACTCTCAACTATGCCGCATCACAAGTAATAAATTTTGATGCAATCAAACACATGATTCTTCAAAAATCCGAACCGATCCCCATCATATCCAGAAGCATACGGCGTAGCAAGGAGCACATTGTGACAACTTGTACTGAAGTCAAACTCTATAGACCTATTTCAACAAAGAGAAAATTTCTATCGGATGGAAGCTCCGAACCATATGGATATAGAAAAAGAAAAACCCATTGAAAATAAAATATATTGTATATTTTGTATGTATTGTATATAAAATATATTATAAATATTGTATATCTAGAACCGCTATGGAGTTTAAAAATGTAAATTAAGTAATAAACAATTTAAAATATCCATTTTGGTTTTATTTTTTTCTTTAACAGTAAGAGTTTTCAAAAAGTATTTAAATAAGTAATTATGTACATATTAAAAAAATATGTTTTTATTTTTACAAAAGACATTTATAATTTAAATAGTTTGAAAATATTATCCAGTCATTTAAGTACTACACTTAAACTTAAAGAAAAGTTCTCCGAAGCCACAAAAAACACTAAGGGAATTGGTTCTTTTCAGCTATTTTTCTGTTATTCTTATAGTAATCCATAATCGTTTCAAATTTGAACGACCCACATGATAGTCTTTTTTTTTTTTGTAATTTATGCATATTTAATTACAAGGTTTCATACAACTTTAACAAATAAAAGTTGTTTTTTTCTTTTATTTTTTCTTTTCTGTTTTCTTTTTCGGTTCTTAAGAAATGCTAAAGAATCTGTACAAAACAAGTCACGAATTAACTAAATAGCCACCATTTCACTAAATACTTAACACTCAGTATACAATTTTCAGAAATGTCATGATTAAGAACGGTTCTAGTCATTTTATACAAGATTTCACATGATTTAACAAATTTAAAACATTTTTTTTAATTTTTACTAAATTCTAAACACTCAGTATACACTTTTAAGAAAATAGGACGATTTGCGACTGTTTTAGTCATTTTTTACAAAGTTTCACAGGGCTTAATAACGTTAAAACATTTTTTTTAATTTTTTACTAAATTCTAAACACTCAGTATACAATTTTCAGAAATGCCATGATTAAGAACGGTTCTAGTCATTTTATACAAGATTTCACATGATTTAACAAATTTAAAACATTTTTTTTAATTTTTACTAAATTCTAAACACTCAGTATACACTTTTAAGAAAATAGGACGATTTGCGACTGTTTTAGTCATTTTTTACAAAGTTTCACAGGGCTTAATAACGTTAAAACATTTTTTTTAATTTTTTACTAAATTCTAAACACTCAGTATACAATTTTCAGAAATGCCATGATTAAGAACGGTTCTAGTCATTTTATACAAGATTTCACATGATTTAACAAATTTAAAACATTTTTTTTAATTTTTACTAAATTCTAAACACTCAGTATACACTTTTAAGAAAATAGGACGATTTGCGACTGTTTTAGTCATTTTTTACAAAGTTTCACAGGGCTTAATAACGTTAAAACATTTTTTTTTAATTTTTTACTAAATTCTAAACACTCAGTATACAATTTTCAGAAATGCCATGATTAAGAACGGTTCTAGTCATTTTATACAAGATTTCACATGATTTAACAAATTTAAAACATTTTTTTAATTTTTACTAAATTCTAAACACTCAGTATACACTTTTAAGAAAATAGGACGATTTGCGACTGTTTTAGTCATTTTTTACAAAGTTTCACAGGGCTTAATAACGTTAAAACATTTTTTTTAATTTTTTACTAAATTCTAAACACTCAGTATACAATTTTCAGAAATGACATGATTAAGAACGGTTCTAGTCATTTTATACAAGATTTCACATGATTTAACAAATTTAAAACATTTTTTTTTTAATTTTTACTAAATTCTAAACACTCAGTATATCATTTTCAGAAAATAATACAATTCTGTACAGTTTTAGTCATTTTTACAAAGTTTCACAGGGCTTAATAACGTTAAAACATTTTTTTAATTTTTTACTAAATTCTAAACACTCAGTATACAAGTTTCAGAAATGACAGGATTTAGAACAGTTTTTACAGATATTTACAAAGTCTTAATAACATTAAAATATTTTTTTCTAATTATAATTGCTATTTTCATCTTTTTTATTCCTTAATTATCTAACATAATGTATACAATTTCAAGAAATAGTAGATTTTTAATCCATGTACAAAATTCAAGAATCTAAAATACAATTAAATGTAGGCTTTTTTTAATTGGCATCTCAGGCAAATTATTTCCCCCAAAATTATCTAAAAAAGATATACCAAAAACATTCTAAAGCGGTTTTTTACCTCTATAAGCATGCAGGCCGATCCGACCCTTGTCGGTTTTATTACCCGCATAAATTAACACAGTAGAGGAATATTGAGAGAGCGAGGCCAGGTGGTGCTGGTGGTGCAATTTACGATCTAACCCGGGTGGTTCGGTGGTGCTGTTTATGACCTAACCCGGGTGGTTCGGTGGTGCTGTTTATGAGCTAACCCGGGTGGTTCGGTGGTGCTGTTTATGAGCTAACCCGGGTGCTTTCGTGAGGCGGCTCTGTCAATATTCCTCTACTGTGTTAATTTATGCGGGTAATAAAACCGACAAGGGTCGGATCGGCCTGCATGCTTATAGAGGTAAAAAACCGCTTTAGAATGTTTTTGGTATATCTTTTTTAGATAATTTTGGGGGAAATAATTTGCCTGAGATGCCAATTAAAAAAAGCCTACATTTAATTGTATTTTAGATTCTTGAATTTTGTACATGGATTAAAAATCTACTATTTCTTGAAATTGTATACATTATGTTAGATAATTAAGGAATAAAAAAGATGAAAATAGCAATTATAATTAGAAAAAAATATTTTAATGTTATTAAGACTTTGTAAATATCTGTAAAAACTGTTCTAAATCCTGTCATTTCTGAAACTTGTATACTGAGTGTTTAGAATTTAGTAAAAAATTAAAAAAATGTTTTAACGTTATTAAGCCCTGTGAAACTTTGTAAAAATGACTAAAACTGTACAGAATTGTATTATTTTCTGAAAATGATATACTGAGTGTTTAGAATTTAGTAAAAATTAAAAAAAAAATGTTTTAAATTTGTTAAATCATGTGAAATCTTGTATAAAATGACTAGAACCGTTCTTAATCATGTCATTTCTGAAAATTGTATACTGAGTGTTTAGAATTTAGTAAAAAATTAAAAAAAATGTTTTAACGTTATTAAGCCCTGTGAAACTTTGTAAAAAATGACTAAAACAGTCGCAAATCGTCCTATTTTCTTAAAAGTGTATACTGAGTGTTTAGAATTTAGTAAAAATTAAAAAAATGTTTTAAATTTGTTAAATCATGTGAAATCTTGTATAAAATGACTAGAACCGTTCTTAATCATGGCATTTCTGAAAATTGTATACTGAGTGTTTAGAATTTAGTAAAAAATTAAAAAAAAATGTTTTAACGTTATTAAGCCCTGTGAAACTTTGTAAAAAATGACTAAAACAGTCGCAAATCGTCCTATTTTCTTAAAAGTGTATACTGAGTGTTTAGAATTTAGTAAAAATTAAAAAAAATGTTTTAAATTTGTTAAATCATGTGAAATCTTGTATAAAATGACTAGAACCGTTCTTAATCATGGCATTTCTGAAAATTGTATACTGAGTGTTTAGAATTTAGTAAAAAATTAAAAAAAATGTTTTAACGTTATTAAGCCCTGTGAAACTTTGTAAAAAATGACTAAAACAGTCGCAAATCGTCCTATTTTCTTAAAAGTGTATACTGAGTGTTTAGAATTTAGTAAAAATTAAAAAAAATGTTTTAAATTTGTTAAATCATGTGAAATCTTGTATAAAATGACTAGAACCGTTCTTAATCATGGCATTTCTGAAAATTGTATACTGAGTGTTTAGAATTTAGTAAAAAATTAAAAAAAATGTTTTAACGTTATTAAGCCCTGTGAAACTTTGTAAAAAATGACTAAAACAGTCGCAAATCGTCCTATTTTCTTAAAAGTGTATACTGAGTGTTTAGAATTTAGTAAAAATTAAAAAAAATGTTTTAAATTTGTTAAATCATGTGAAATCTTGTATAAAATGACTAGAACCGTTCTTAATCATGACATTTCTGAAAATTGTATACTGAGTGTTAAGTATTTAGTGAAATGGTGGCTATTTAGTTAATTCGTGACTTGTTTTGTACAGATTCTTTAGCATTTCTTAAGAACCGAAAAAGAAAACAGAAAAGAAAAAATAAAAGAAAAAAACAACTTTTATTTGTTAAAGTTGTATGAAACCTTGTAATTAAATATGCATAAATTACAAAAAAAAAAAAGACTATCATGTGGGTCGTTCAAATTTGAAACGATTATGGATTACTATAAGAATAACAGAAAAATAGCTGAAAAGAACCAATTCCCTTAGTGTTTTTTGTGGCTTCGGAGAACTTTTCTTTAAGTTTAAGTGTAGTACTTAAATGACTGGATAATATTTTCAAACTATTTAAATTATAAATGTCTTTGTAAAAATAAAAACATATTTTTTTAATATGTACATAATTACTTATTTAAATACTTTTTGAAAACTCTTACTGTTAAAGAAAAAAATAAAACCAAAATGGATATTTTAAATTGTTTATTACTTAATTTACATTTTTAAACTCCATAGCGGTTCTAGATATACAATATTTATAATATATTTTATATACAATACATACAAAATATACAATATATTTTATTTTCAATGGGTTTTTCTTTTTCTATATCCATATGGTTCGGAGCTTCCATCCGATAGAAATTTTCTCTTTGTTGAAATAGGTCTATAGAGTTTGACTTCAGTACAAGTTGTCACAATGTGCTCCTTGCTACGCCGTATGCTTCTGGATATGATGGGGATCGGTTCGGATTTTTGAAGAATCATGTGTTTGATTGCATCAAAATTTATTACTTGTGATGCGGCATAGTTGAGAGTTATACCTTTAACTTTACAGACCGTTTCTTCTAAATTACTTTTCGTCGAGTGAACCTTAAATGCATAATTCTTGGGGCCTCCAGAAACAAACTTAGTTATGTATGAGTTAGAGCCATAACTCTCCAACTCGTCTGTCATGTCTCCAATAAATTGCCCCGTTGATATATCGGGGTCATTATTTTTTGAAACATAAATCACGGAATCTGTATCATAGTATAAGACTCTTTTATCAAGAGCTTCAAGATAGGAGTATAATTTAAGGCGCGCTTGCGCTGTTACGTAAGCCGCTATAACAACATTAACAGTCGGCAACGGATCGCTGGCTTCTTCTATATATTCATAATTGACAAGTAATGTTTTATCGTTGACGGGTATAACCCCATTGATATAAATTGCAGGGTTAATAAACATTGCAAATAAATCTGCTGGTTTATTTACAATTTTCGTCTTTGGTTGATTCTCTCTTTGACCGAATTTTCCCCAAAACGAGTTAAGTATTAATTTCGCCAGTGATCTTAGCCCTGGATTTTCAATAATTTTGGTATACTCTAGTTTAACATCTTCCTTTTCAAAGAACTGATCAATGTATTTAACTTTGTCTTCCTCTATTTCACAATCTTTAGGCCAGCCTGATGCTTCCTGTTTGATTTTAATGAATTTATTCATCATGGATGTGAATAATCCTTCCTCACCGTTTTCTTTATTAAACTTTCGTACGTTATATTTCCAGATTTCATGTATTTTTTGTATTTTATATCCTTTTTCTAGGGCTTTAAGTACCTCGTCCAGAACCCATGTTCCTTCAAGTACCCTTTCTTCGCTGGTATGCTTACATTCGTTGTAATTCATGTCTTGACCACATGTTCGACAAAGAATAAACATCAATTTATTGTTTATTTTTTGAGGGAGTACTGGATGGTACAACTCTTCTGGTGGGAGAATTGTGCATTTAATTAAACCATCTATATTATTTAGGTTTAATTTGTTACACGCATCTCCTACATACACTTCTGGATGTGATAGTGGAAATTTAGAACTCTTACAGATGTACGGATAGAGGGAACAAACATCGGCGTATTTAATTTTTTCCGTATCTTTTATTTCATAGTATTCGCATGTATTTCCTGTTCGTCCTCCATAAAAAGCATCTCTTGGATTTAGTTTTGTCAAAATTTTATTGTAATGGGTATTAGTATAGGATTTTATCTCTGGATTATTTTTTAATAAATTTCTAAAATCACACTCCCACATTTCATTAACTAAAAAACCGAAATCTTTTAGTCTCATAATTTTTGCCTTTGTGGTTTCATATCTTAAATTTAGCGTTTCTGAGGGGTCCTCGGAAAGAGGATCGTTCCTGCCGAACTTGTAGCATACAGTACATCCATGGAAATAACATTCTTGAAATTCAAATACCTCATTTGTTTCGGAGCAGTAACCATCGACTTTTACACCATTTAAAACAGCTTCTTTACCATTAGCAGCATGTAAGATGTTGATTTTTCTGTGATTCTCGGTCCAAAGTAACCAATCTATGGCAATTTTGCTCTGCCTGTTTCTCCATCGGTATCCATTTTTTGGTATGATTCCTATAGTATTAGGCTTCAAAAAATTTCTTCTAAAAATTTTATTGCATGCTGAAGCAATAGTTGTGGCTTCAGTAAATGGACATACATTGGTAGTTTGTATAAGTTGTTCTCTAAACTTTAAACATGATTGCGCAAGAATTTCGACATCCGATACGCAGTAGTCTACCAGATCTCTTTGCATATCGAAACCATCATTTTCATGCTCTACAAACCATTTAAGAAATTTGGCTCTGTCTTCTTCTTTCATACTATCTGGGGAGTAATATTCAATTGATGGTAGAGGTCCTATATAGTTTTCATTTGCCTTTGTATTAAATAGGTGCGGGAAGTAGCCTTTTTTAAAAATATCATCAAGTCCAAATGCCTTTGGTAGTTTGGCTAAAGGCATAGGGAAATAGTTAAGTGAGTCGATAAATTTTACATTTTCAAGTTGCATCGTAATTATTTTGGTACCTCTCATGATTAACTCAGGTGTAAAATCTGTCTTTGTCATAATGTAGTTTAATATAAACTGGTGATCAAAAGCCTGACCATTATGGGCTATTACAATAATTTCTTTAAAGTTTTTCCTCATTTGTAACAAATGGTTAGTAAATGTCCCCGCTGGGTCTATACCTCTGACTTTTTGTAACTTTAGACCGCATTTTTTACAAGTATCTGCTTCAGAATCCATGCACTCATCGCAGTATTGTTTGAAAACACAGAGATTGACTTCATGTAAAAACGTTGAATTTTCCAATAGTTTGTCTTGGCTCGTCTCTAAATCGTAGAATACAAAAAGAACATCTTTAATCTTAGGTTTTCCCTTATCAGGCCGAATATAACATAGATGATCCTCGGGTGCATGTTTATTACAAATTTTACAATAAATTTCACCACATACATGTGCTCTTTTGGCTTTAATGGTTTTTAAACAAATAGAACATAGTTTAATTTGTTCGCATACTGTAAATTTGCCTGACGAATAATCCTTTTTATGATTTTCGTAACAGTTTTGACTTCTAAAAAATCGTAGACAGTCCTGGCATTTAATTTTTATTGCTATTTCACAAGCAGGGGCTTGCTGACATGCCTGACAGGTTCCACCACATCGGTGCTCATTTTTGTGATCATATGGGACGTAACACTTTTCACAAAAATAGTTAGAACAAAAAGCTGCTGTCAGCGATGTAATTACATTAAAATGGCTTTTGTAATGTAATAAGTTCAGCCGTTTATTGCTTTCAGTTGAACCTTCAAATATAATATTTCGTCCTTTTGATCCATAGCTATAAACACCTAATTTATATTCTTTTAGATGATTTTGAAATTGTATTAACTCGGGAATTCCACCTCCTGCCTCAGGAATGCTAATTTTAGCTCTCTCCAACAATGATCTTGTTCTTTCGGTTTGAATTTTACTAATATCTCTTCTAACCTTACTGAATTCGGGATCTCTTTTATTATGGGCAATGGCGACTACCAAAGCACGTGGTAAACACAGGTTATCGGTATTTTTAATACTTATAATACCTCGTCGCTTGTCACATTCCTCGTGAAAGCTGTTATAATTTTTTCCTCTGCCCCCACCAACAGGTAATCTAACAGTTGTCACACTAAGACAAAATGATTCTGTATTAAGACCTGCTGAGTTTGACTGATAAATGCCACTTATAACACTCCACACATCTTGAAAGGTTATGTCTTTAGCTGCTTTGAAGCGAATCCAACCTTCTCCTCGGTTGAAGTCTTTAGAGCAAAAACTAAAACCCACACGATCTAAGGGTTGTAGGCCTACTGTAGCGTTTTGAATAATTTGATTAATTCCTTTTTCCACCCAACCAACTGGTTCAACTCCCTGTGGAACAGGTTTTAACTTAAACTCTAGAGTGCGTCCTGTAAGGTTAAATTCTCGTAACTTTTTTAACAACGTCTTTAACAATAATAAACTTCTCCATCTTTCTGTAAATTTCTACAAGATGTGTCTGTCCGGTTGCCTGTCTAAAGTAGATATGACAAGGTCTTTCTGCAGACGCCTAGTTATAATGTAGGATCTGTCGAGATTGGAGTGGGGGTAGTGAATTGTAGGGGTGGGGGAAAAGAACTTATTGGGTTACTCAAAAATGAAGCGGGAGGGGATAATTAATTCGCGAGATTGAATTAATGAGGTAATGAACTAAAAGTAAATTATACTGGGAGTGTAGGGTCATTGAAGTGATATCTTCTTGGAATCAGCCATACTTGGTTAGAAGGTGATTTTACCCTAATCTTAGTTTTTGTAGTATTTTTTACTGGACCTAGTTCTTACATGTTATTACTTTTCAGGTGGTTATTTTAAACAGTTACATGTTTAAACATGCAAATTGTTAGTTGAATTGAAATATGTCTTGAATTCATAATTAAAAATGCATAAAATGCAGTGGCCTTATTTAACGCTATAGCAAACTAATGATAGACAAATACTAATACTGTATAATAATAGTAAAATAAAATAATTCAGAAAATCCACTTTTTTGGAATACAAAGAACTCACCATAGTTACAAAATAATAAAAATATCTATACATACTTAAAGTATAAATAGTACAATTTTAATAAAAACAATATACTTTTTTGTAGTTTAAATTAATATTGTCTTAAATAAGCGTATAATGTTTAAGGGCAAACCTTCTCCTTAAACCTTTTATATTTAAAAAACTTTTTGTCTATGCGTTTGCGAGCTCATCATCAGGGTCGTAATGTGAAGAAATTTTGAAAACGATTACAAAGTCAGGCTAACAGGTAAAACGTAAATATCAATCATCACCACTGATCATCAATGATATTTGCCTCGTCAATCAACACATCAAATAAATCCGAAATTAACAAAAGACCACTATACTGCCGTTTTTGTGTCAATATCCGTTATAAAAAAAAAGAAGACAACGGTCCCTAAGAACGTTTGCAGAAAAGGTTAGTCTATTTTTATTTTATAAAACACTGTCAACAGCCCATTACTCTGTGTTATCGCAACCAGAATACAACACTGACATCGAGTGATATTTGAAAAAAGTGAGTCGTTAATAGCATATGGGTGGAACCCTCGTAGATCGCATACAAAACTATGATAAATCATCGAATCATTGTACACAACAATAATAGGTCCATTTACTAGTAAAATATGCTGATTAGAGTTCAGCGTCCGCATGTGGGTCTTTTTTTATTTATTGAAGAGAAAAAAAATCTATGTTGCCTTCGGCCATCCAATAGAAGGTCCACTCTAGGTAAGTGTGAAAATCATTCAATTCGATGAATATAATATAAAGGTTTGTGTATGTTACACTATATATTTCATAAAAATATTTCATTGATATAATAATTATTTTTAAATCAGAACGGTTTAATCCAGATAAAACCAATGCCTTTTTTTAACTAACTACAACTTGATTGGTAAACACATTTTGCGATCAGGTACAAGCAACTGCTATTTAATCTACCTAGACATCTAGGTCGGTTCCCTGTGAAAAACCCTAAAATTATCCCAACTACTTGAATACTTTTCTCGATTTCGTTCCATCCTTTTGATCTAGCTTTATCCTTGACATACACGTATGTTTAACTTAAATATTAAAACGTAAAACCCCCCCTTTTTATGTAACTTGTTTAATGATTTAATGTAAATACAAGGAGATTGTCTAATCCTAAATCTAAAACTATTATTCTACGTAAAATATACCATGTAACATTAACAACATAATATACAATTAAATTAAAATGGTCGTTCTTAATCAAGAGGCTTATGATTATAACACCGATTAATTATACCAATTACTTATAAACAAAGTTTTGTGCCTTAAATTTAATAAATAATTTTAAAATAATAATATTTTTAATCTACACTGCATCAGTCAACAGAGTCCTAAACAGGTTTGTACAGGAACTTTAAAGCATATCTACAATTACTATATCAATTACGCAGGTCACAAAAAAGGAAAAAAGTACATTATAATGTTTGTGTTGAAATGGATGCTATCATAACGGAATGCGCATGGCTGAATAATGGAAATTTCTCCATAAGAAAATACATGTGTTTTAGGAGATACGGTCTCAAGTAAGGGAATACCTACTAATAGTAAACATAGTATTCGAAATAGATTAGTACCTGTCTATTTCACTTTGAAACAGTGGGCAAAAAGTTAATATTAAAAGTATGTGGAGACCTTGGGAATCTTCAGCTAATGCGATATCTAGCTACCCTAAACATTCCAGGAAGCATTTATCTTCTGACGCCAAAGTGATCGTGAAAAATGTATGTGAATCGTTATTAAAGAGCGGCCACCCTAAAGTAATTGCCATTAAAAATACCAGTGAAATGACGAAAGCTCCATTATCGGCGGTACGAGATATTATGCTAAAAGGCCATTTTAAAAGAAAAGTTCGCAAAAATACCCGAAAAATGAAGTGCGTAGATGATTGTGATAAAGATGTTATTCGCAGGAAAATATACCAAATCTATAGAGAAAATGTTGTGCCCACGTTAGATTCTTTAAAAACACGGTTACCAACTGACGATACAACGATATCATGTACCAGGACAAGTCTTCACTGCGCTATGCAAGAGATGGGATTTAAATATAAGGCAATAAACAAGAGACAAATTATTATGGATTCCGAAAGATTAAGAAAAATGAGATTTGTGTACCTTACGGAAATAAAAAAGTTTAGATCCGAAAAACGTTCAAGAGTTTATCTGGATGAAACGTGGTTTGACACTCATGAGGCTGTCAAAAAGGTATGGGTTGATTTAACTGAAAAATGCCAAAATAAAGCCCCTTTAAATAAAGGAAAACGAGCAACTATAATTCATGCAGCTGTTTATTACTGTCGGCAAAAAATATAAAGGATTCAAGTCTGGACTATCATGAGGATACCAACGCCGCTCTTATTGAAAGTTGGTTTAAAAACAGTTTGCTTTCAAATGTACACAGTGGTGTTGTGATGTACAATGCAAGCTACCACAGCCGGCAACTGGAAAAAATACCGAATGCATCGAGCACAAAATCCGTAATAAAAGAGTTCAAGGTTCAGTTAAAGGCATTTAGTATTCAAAAAGAGCATGTGTGTGATAAAATGGCGGAAGAAATGGATCACACTGTGTTGCGACTGCCACCCTATTGCTGCATTTTTAACCCTATTGAACACATGTGGCACAAATTAAATCGAAAATGAGAACTGAAAATAGCACACCTACGCTTAGTGGCTAATAAAGAAAGTTTTCGGTGAAATTCCAATACGACGAGAACAAACGAGAGTATTCCTTTCGCGCGGCCTCGGAACTGCTGGATTTTGCGACGTTGTCACGTAGACTTTTCGAACCTAAGTTTTTAATATTTTATTGGGGAAGACAACATAAATAATTTCATTTTTACTGGTTGATCGTAACCCTGCCCTTTGCTTTCGCGGGTGGCGGTACTATGCAAGACTTGTAAGGACTGGTGGGGCCGGCTACGGCAAGGCTCATATTCACAGAGTCTTTTGCATAGAAAGGAGTAAATTAATATTTAAAAGTAATGTATTCGCGTGAACAGAAAATTAATATAGTTTTATGGTATTCCAAAGCTAAAAGTGCCGAAGGTGTTGTTGGGCAATTTGCATTTGCGTACCCTGATCAACAGGTTCCTTCCCGCCAAACGATTATTAATATTTATAATCGTTTTAAAAAATCCGGGTGCATTAACACTTTTAAAAAGATAGTAGAAAAGTAAGATAGGGACATGCAAGCCGTTTTGCTCTAAGACGTACCGTTAGAAAGTAAGAAGCTGCCAAAGTTCAAAAATGTCATTTTTCAATACTCGATATCTCAGAAACTATTAAGTTTAGACTTATAATGCACGTATTAAAAAATAATTATAACCTTATGTAGAATCCAAAAATATTGTAATATATAGGATGTTCCATTAAAAAAAAATACTTTAAATTGCTAAAAAACTGTAAATTTGGCAACATTGCGAATGTCACTAGCAGCTCCGCGATAACCTCTTATATACGGATACCGAATTTTAGCTAAATCGGACAAACGGTATTAAAGATATTTAATGCGTTCCATGCCTCTGTTACACGCTGTATAATACAAGTAATGGTAAAAATAATAGTTATTTATGGTACAAGTGTGTTATCTTATATATAAGTCACGGTGGGAAATGTTTAGCCCTCAAGGCCGTAGGCCGAGAGGGCTAATTCCCGAGTGACTTATATGACCTAACACACGAGTGCCATACAAAATTTTATCCAACACTTGATGATTTTAATAAAAAATAGAAAATTATATTGTCTCAATGTAAACTGGAAAACCCTGTATTATATTTTAATTGACATATTTTTGAATGACAAATTTGACACGTAAAAGTAGGCTAGTGTGATTATTGTTATTATGGAATTGATTAATAACAAAAATTTGAAAAGAGTAAATCAAATTATTATTTTTGCCAAATTCGATAGTGGTTTTTCAAAATATAAAAAAAACTCAGCCGAAATTCAAAAAGAAGCTGAGCTAGCATGTTCATTTATTATTCCCCACAAGTCAAGAGATAGTTATGACAAAACCGTCTAAGAATTTATCGACTGGTGTGATAAAAGATGTGTCCGCGTGAGTTATAATCATAACCCACTAGTGAGTTATGGTTATAACCCACGTGTGAGTTTTAAGCTACTTTATTAGCCGAAAATCGAACTAATAATGTTCACATTATATGTAAGTGTTGGATAAACATAATAAACATTGCTACTATAAGGTATTACTATGGCTTTTCATTTAACTACAAAATTCGTTCCTGTGCAAAGCAGTACCCCTTATTTTATTTCATTTCTGGTTGGCACGCTCATCGACAGTTTTATATGGGTAATTTTACCAAGAAATTCTTTAAAAACGTAGGTTTGGCAATCTAACAGGTAACGAGGTTTCTTTGGGTGTTTAAAATATAATAAAACTATTATTGCAGTTATTAGGTCAAACGAAATATGTTCGGATGGACTTTACAATTTTACACTTTCACAAATCTTTACTAAAACCATTTTCTGGATACGTGACTGGGATGAATCGGTTTTCAATAACTTCGCCATAAAATCTAGAATTTCTAAGTATTTTGTTTTGTGCGGCAAAACTAAAGAGGCATATTAACAGTTTGAAAATGTGCATTTACTAGATAAATTCTCGATTAATTAAATCAATTTCCGTTCTTATAGTCGACGTTTGTCGCTGCAATTACTCGATACCGAACTCTGTTTCGCCGTTAGGCATTTAGCCAAATTCATTATAACGACGTTAATGGATTTTAATTTTATTATAATTTACTAGCGACTGCGTCTGAAAGTCTCGCAGCGTTAATGAACAAACAAACGCGATATTAGCTTAATTCAGCTTAAACTTGATCGCAAGAAATTTAAGTTGTAATTCCCGGATAAATTGGATAGGATAGAAGTTCCCATAATTTTCTAATAAATATGATGGGAATTTCATAAAGTAATACTTCATTGTCTATTTATTTTCCTGTGTGAAAACATCTTGCTTAAGCGAGTTTTTTTTATAACCGATTTAAATAAGGTACTGTTGGGTAATAAGGCCGGCTTAGTACAAAAATAGTTATTTTTGTATTAAGTGCGTGAAGTGAGTGTTTTTTTAATGGCATATGAGAGTGTCAATTTTTTGCCGAGACCGCAGGTCGAGGCGAAAAATTCTCTCGAATGTGCCATTAAAACACGAATTTCACAAACGAAATACAAACAACATTTTTTGTACAACTGAAAGTTTGAATTAATCGGTAAAATTGTATATTATAATAAAAATTTTACCATATAATTTCACATAATCAAGTTAACAGCCCTGTCGTTACTATAGAAATGGTTTGTTGGCACGTTGCTTGTTTTGTTGTCATACGTTGATAGCTGTTCATATTTATTGCAATTTTTTAAATAAATAGTATAAGTACTTAAAATGGATGTAGATTACGATAGTGATAGCGAGATTCCTTCAGATATAGCCGATATAGCAAATTCGGCTATAGCTAACATGTTACCGGCGAAATCAAAATTTATATACGAGAAAAATTATAACCAATTCTGTGAATGGTGCGGCAAGAAAAATATACATTTTGGTAGTTGGTAATTAATTAGTAAATTTGTACAAAAAAATTCAATACATTTTTTAAAAAGTAATGTTTTATCGTTTTTTTTGTAAATCATTTTTCCAGTTAAAAAAAGTCTTTTTTCTACTAGCGTGCGGAAAAACGCATTTTCCGCACATGTTTTAGTGCGGAAAATCCACTTTTCCGCACCGTGCGGCAAAGATTTTTCCGCACTGTTATATTTTGAAATTAAATTTAATTAAATTAAATGCTGTACGATTTGAAGTCACTGTTCATCATATTACCTTTGAAATATCTTAGTTGCTATGGTGTATATAACCAGTTGTTGATTTGTATGTCACTGTCAACAGAATATTATAAATTTAAACTAGTTTATCAGTTTTTCTACTGGAGTTTTGCTGAATTCTTCGGCACGCAAAATGATTTCCGATGAAGAGATGAACGAATTAATATTGTAAAATTTTGTTCATTGTAATAAAAATTTAAAAAAAAACTCCGTTTTTTAAATTATTTTCAATTTGTTTCCTCACGCTAGTAGAAAAACTATTGTTCCTAACACGTGCAGAAACCTATTTTTCCGCACTTAAATGCTTGACACCACTCCGCTACGCGTCGTGCTGTCAACGGCATTTGCGTGCGGAAAAATCGATTTTCTGCACTTGTTAGGAAAATAGCTATTTTTCACCGTGAAAAAAAGTCTTTTTTTCACTGTTAAAAAAACAAAAGGTTTACGTATCGATAGCGATGAAAAAATGTCAACTTTTTTTGACAGTTGTACAAAAAATATATTTTTATCGAACAAAGAATATTTCAAGTCCACAACTTAAAATAAACTGTCAATAAACATTTCTTTATTATAATTAAGAAATATAAACATGTAAAAAAAAACAGAACACAAATTTTACAATAAAAAATATTAATTTCTGCATAATGGACAGATAATAAGGCCATACATAAAATATTAAGCCAGATAATAAGGCCGACAAAAAATAGGACACGAAAATTTTTTAAGGCATACATTCAGGGCAAATGAAAACTTCTTTGTCTTCCGCTGTAAGGCCTACGCACTCCACATGTACCCATGTGCCACATGATGAACATGTTCTCATATCAGCTACGTAGTCATCATTGCAAACTGAACACATCCATACTTCATTACTGGTGCTTGGTAAATCAAAAGATTTCCTCGACGAACTAGTACCCTTTCTCTGGGAATTGTAATCATCAAAAACTTGCCTCTTCACTTCCTGGGCACGATGATTGAATGCTTTTCTGCGTTTTGTCGTTTTTATGGGCTGCATATTGGGTGTAATCAGGACTTCAGAAAAAGAGTTGTTGTGCTTATTGTTTCCCTCGTTACCATTTTCATTGTTGCGTGTTTCTTTTCTAATCAAATCGGCCAATGGAATATCATCCTCAGAGTCTCATTGGTTTTGATCCACATTTAGAGTACCGTTAATTTTTTCATGGTCAATGTGGGAACGATGAGAAGGAAAGCTTGGTGCAAATGCGTGCTCAGGAATTGCAGATTTGTTAAAAGGGTAAATGCCTGTTGCTCTAAAGTCATTAGATACGTTGCTAATTGTCATGCATTTACCCCAAACTGGGGTGAAGACACCAGCAAACCGTTCTTTGTTTAATCTCCTATCAGGATGTTGATCCCAATATTCCAAAAGTTCTTGACCCCAGTGTGACTCAAATGAACGGAATACTGATTTGTCCATCGGCTGTAACTCGTGGGTCGTGTTGCTTGGTAAACACAGAAGCTCAACACCTAACGATTCAGCCCTATCTGCAATAGTTGCATCAAGGTGGCTGGAAGCGCCATCAAAAATTAAAATTGTTGGAGGTGCAGACATAAACTTGGCAAAATGTTCTAACTATCTTAAAAAGGTTGTCGGTGGTCATGCTGCCTTTTGGCGTCATGTGAACAATGGAACTTGCTGGTAGCCCGTCACAATAGGTAGGTTTCAGCCGCTGACCTTTAAACAATATCATTGGCGGTATGACGTGTCCAGGCGCGTTAGCACATGCAACAACAGTAACATTTTCAGCATATTCCATTGCGACTAAGTGTACCCTTTTACTTCCTCTTTCAGCTAAAACGCTCTGCTGATGATGCAACGTTAGTCGGCAGCCCTTCTCATCCATGTTATAAATTTTTTCAGGGCTATGTTTCAGATTAGTTCTATCTAATAAGCTTTCTAATTTATTAAAATAATCCCCAACAATAAAAGGATTAAGTTTCTGCGCTCGGGCAGGATTCATTTGTTGCGCTCTTCTTTGGGATATTTTAGGGTACCGTTTTAAGAATGATCGATACCATTCCTTACCAGGTAATTGTTGTTCTTTATTAAATTTATGAGGAACGCCAAGTCTCTCACAGAATTTAAAAACAGTACGACGTAAAACTTTTGAAGTGAGTGGGAATCCCTTCTGAGCAAATCTAATTATTTTTTCGTCCAAGTATTTTTCTTGTTGAACGCTCAAAGTAGGCTTTGTTCGCAGTCTTCGCTTTGTTGAGCCAGTTTGAAGGTGGTTTCTAAGTGTCCGCCGAGGGATTCCAGAATGCTTTTCCACCGATTCTTGAGAGTGACCCTCTCTTAACAGTTGCTTCCTCCATCATTTTGTTAGTCCAATTGGCTCTAATGCCACGATTTTTCTTCCCCATAATATCTACAAAATAACAAAAAATTAATTTTGTGGCCGGCCTTAATACCTGACATGTATATTTATGGTAGACCATTACTAATGCAGGTAATAAGGCCGTGGCCTTAATACATGCCTGGTACATTTTAACTTTTTAAGGTTATGCCTTTCAACAAATTGACTGAAATTTCTTTATAACCTATTGAATATATAGCTCATAATACCATAAAACCCATACATGCAAGTGGGCACAAAATGTAATTATTATCATATAAATATGACTTACTGGATTATTGGAATTAATATTCCAACAAACTTGAAAACACCTGTTCAGAGCTGGCCGGCAACATTATGGAATTAGCGCATAATATGCTTTTTCACACTAGTTTGAGTCTTCTCAGCCACAGATGGCGCTTGAAGTTTAATTTAATAATTTAATTTGCGTTTTAGGAGAAGCCGGCCTTATTATCTGCACGGCCTTATTATTTAACACTTTTTTTTTGGGGGGGGGGGGGGGGGGCTAAATTATTTTTTTGAGACTTTTACTACTCTCTCTCTGTAGCTCTACAAGGCATTCCATGAAATTAGCAAAGCCGAATAACAAATCTATCTCAAGATATTCCAAAAAAGAAGAACGATATAGTTTAACTTGAAGAGTAAAGAAAATTAAAGAACAAAACATCTTTCAATTTAATTAGAGAATGTTTAAGCAAAAGTCAGGATTGGCAATGGGTTCTTGTCTCTCCATTTTTGAGCGAGGTGTTTATAAACGATTTAGAGAACAAAATCATGAATAGTAGATTCTCTAAGTTTCTGCTTGCATATAAAAGATATGTCGATGATGTTTGTATAGTTTGGAATCGCACTGAATCAGATTTGAGAGATTTCCTCTTCGTTAACGATTTACATCAGAATATTGAATTTACACTTGAGATAGAAAATCATTCTCAATTACCTTTCCTAGATCTACTTTTAATAAGAAAAACCAATAGAATTAACTTTGAAGTCAATAGAAAACCTTCATTTATAGATAACATTATTCAGTTCGATTCAAATTCTCCCTTTTCTCATAAGTTTGCCACCTTCAATTCTGTTTTCTACAGACTGTTCAAGTTACCTTTGTCTAGAAATGCGTTCACTAAAGAATTCAATATAATAAAACTGATTGCCAGAAATAATGCATACCCTTTGACTTTAATCAATAAACTTTATTATAAGTTTGTAAACAAATATAAACTAACCTATAATATCATACATGCTAATACACAAGATCACAAAAATTATAGCGCTTTAACTTATTTCGGCAACATTTCCTCACAACTAGCAAAATTTTTTAAACCCCACAACATCGCAGTAGCTTTCAGGACCAGTGACACTCTTAAGCGACATTTAATCAACACTAAAGCTAAAGTGGACCCTCTTCGAAAATCAGGAGTTTATTCGCTACATTATTGCGGAGATTGTCCGGCGGTGTATGTCGGCCAATCGGGCAGGAGAATCGCCAGCAGAGTTCATGAACATCTTAGCTTATTTAATAAATACCAGAATACTGATATAACCAATTTGCGAACCATTTACTTGAATCAAAACACCAGTTCTCGCCATCTGAAAATGTTAATGTTTTGTATGAATGTCACAAGAGTAAAAAACTAGATCTATTAGAAAAACTAGAAATAACGAAAGCTAAAAAGAGCCCTGTTCTTACCTGCGTTAATGACGTCTTTAATTTCGAGCCTTATTTTATTTTTAACAACCTAAATTACTAACAGCTGACTGCTAGTGACCAACATTTAACCTTATAAATTTTCTCCGGCCCGCCAATTTTATCGATTGACAACATTCACGTCTTTGATGCTGGTACTCTGGTAAGCTCGTACTTTGTGTTAATAGCTGTTATAGTTTGGGCTGGGTTTATTCTCTGGGTGACTGCATCTCCCCCGCTCACTATGCCTAGTACTTATTTAACGGACCTTACACTTTTAGTTTTTTGTTGTACCCATTTGTTTATATACAATTTTTTAGTTTAAGTTCTGACTGTTATGTAATGATGTGATTGTAACTTTTATCTATTTTTTTTTATATTTTGACACTTTTATTCTTTTTTTATTTGTTTTTTTTGGTGTATCAGGTACGTTTACTAGTGTTTTTCGCTCACTTATGTTCGTGATAATTGACATCTTTTGAGGTCTGATGATGCCTTAAAGGCGAAACATGATTCTGATTATTTTTTAAATATTAAATTAATTGAGACCGGGACTTTGCGTTGGTTCTTTTGATTAATTATTGAAGAGTAAAGTCAAAAGTCATCATGGAACCCAGGGTTGGTCTTGGCTGACTTTACAATCAATATAACTATGAATATAAACTATGCCTATATCTGTTTCGATCTATCACAATTTCACCTGCATGATCGACCTCCATGGTTCTCAGTTCGGATGCAACATTGTCCCTCCAGTGTGTTCTAGGTCTTCTCAGTGCTCTTCATCCGTTTGGAACCTCTTCCCACACTCGCTTGATCAAGCGTCTATCTTCTTGTTTCTTAACAGCCTTCCCAGCGGAGCATCTGCGATTTTATTTTTTGACTATATTTGGTTGGTTATAAAGGCCTTCCAGTTCTCTGTTAGTTCTAGAGCGGTATTGTTGTATAGTGTCACAGAAGATATAGCTAAATTTTCTCCATATATACAGGGTGTCCGGTAAGTACCTTCTAATTTCTCGAGAGCATGCAGAGGAGGTTAATATTACCGTAAAACATCTACTGTAGTATGGTTTAATGACTCTTTATGGCCTCTATAAAATATTAAAATTTCTATAAATTATACTAGTCGGTTCAAAAGTTAGAGCCAAAAAAGTAAATCGCTGGGTATAATATAATGGTATAATTTATAGCTATTAATATAACGAGATTATTATGCGATTTATAATAGTCGAGGACATTGCTAGGTGACGAGGCGACAGCCGAGTCACCCGCAATGTCCGAGACGGTGTTAAATCGCTAATAATCGAGTTATATTCAAAGCTTTATCGTATCATTGACAACGGCGATGCGAAAATAAAAACAAGGTGTTTTGTCATTTCATTTTGGCATTTCAAAAAGTCATCATTAAAATCATGCAAGATTTTGATATTCCTGACGATATATTAGTTGCTTCCGAACAAATCTAAAATCCATTATGAAAAAGAATATCGGCAGTTTTGTGAGTGGCGAAACAAAGTACATGTTCAAGGTGCAGAAGAAACGGTATTGCTGGCGTATTTCGCAAAACTCTCTGAGGAATACTCTGCTTCATCCTTATGGCCGAAATATTCCATGTTACGAGCGACTTTAGCACTGAAGGAAAGAGTGGAAATCGACAAATACGGCGCCTTGATACGTTTCATCAAGAAGAAAAATGTTGGATATAGAGCAAAAAAATCAAAAGTATTTACAAGAGAACAAGTCAACGAATTTGTGTGTTCTGCCTCAGACGAGAAGTTTTTAATGATGAAAGTGGCTTTTTTAATTGGAATTGGAGGAGCCTGTCGAACTAATGATTTAGCGAAGATGACCACGGAAGATGTTGACGTTTTAGAGGACAAGCTGATTGTTACTATTCCCGACTCAAAAACCCACAAGAAACGTATTTTCGCTGTGATATTTGACGGCGAAGTCAATCCTGTGCTTTTATTTAAAAAGTACGCAATGTTAAGGCCAGACCATGTCACTCACCAAAGATTGTTTGTATCATATAGAAGAGGGAAATGTACGGTACAGCCCTGCGGCATTCATTTCTTCTCTAAAATACCTCAAAAAATAGCTGAGTATCTCTCACTTGAAAATCCTAATTTGTATACTGGTCACTGCGTTAGAAGATCTTCGGCAAATTTTCTTGTTAATGCTGGAGGAGATATATTAGACCTACAAGAACTTAGTGGATGGGAATCGGCGAAGGTTGCTAGAGGGTATTTAGAAGAAAGTGTGACCAAGAAAGTTTCCATTGCTCGCAAAATTCAAATCGGCGATGTTTCCGGCAGTGGATTAGGCACTGGGGAACCGCACGAAATCGAAAGGAGTGCTTTCTCGGTCATTAATCAGTCTTCAGAGGGCATACCTAAGATCGTGGACGTTAAAGACAAAGGTGTATCCATCAAATTTGAAAACTGTCAAAATATTGTTTTACATGTTCATGAAAAATAGTTCTAATATTATTTGGTATCTAACGTATTATGCTTTCGTAACTAACGTATTAAATTATGGTAACTAATGTATTATGAGTAACTAAGGTTTTATGTAGGTTTTAGTACGTTTATGATGTTTATCGTATCATTGAAGATTAAGTCATTTTTATATGATATCTTTATTAATAATTATTATAGCTATTAATATAACTCGATTATTAGCGATTTAACACCGTCTCGGACATTGCGGGTGACTTGGCTGTCGCCTCGTCACCTAGCAATGTCCTCGACTATTATAAATCGCATAATAATCTCGTTATATTAATAGCTATAATAATTATTAATAAAGATATCATATAAAAATGACTTAATCTTCAATGATACGATAAAATTATTATCCTCTATCCATAATGTTTTTCCACTAATTAAGATTTTACATCCATAATTAAAACTTTACTTATATTCAAGTCTTAATATGACTAGTTAGTACACTATGTCTTCAATTTTACTGTCCAGGAAGACTGTTAAGTTGTACTCATTAATTTGAGACAACTGCATTAACAGTTTCACTCAACTCGATGTTAGTATCCTCCGAGGATGAACGCTTAAGCGTTCGAAACATGCAGGAAAAAACTTTTATTTATTTTTACAATCAATAAACTGTGGAGGAAGACTGCATTGTTTCATTTATATTATTTTGACCCCACTGAAAGTGTGGACTATTTCTTGAATTTCAAATAAGAGTGATATTGACTGTTTCTGTGATTCAATTAACAAGTTCAGTGCGAATTAGTATTATAATATAAATAGGGTGGGGTCTTGGAATGTCCCTCTATTTACATCTGTGATCTTGACTGTGTGTACTTTAAAATAAAATAATTGGTGTCGTTATTATTGGTCATATTCCCTATTGTTATAAAAATTTTAAACTTCTATGCTATCTTGTTTTAAAGTTGAGTGTTGTTTAATTTTACAATGATTTATTTAAGAATTATTTATTTGTACATAATATGACTACTTATATTTTGATTGGTTCTTGATCGGAAATTGTAAATGCTACAGGCGTCAATAAAATTTTAAATTTTTGAATTTTGACACTGTCAGAAGCAGTGACACAGGCCTGTAATTGGCGGTTGAGTAAGCATCTCCCTTTTGAAGATGCATGGGCATCACCTTAGCCTTCTTTAGTGGGCAAGGGAAAGCAACAGTACGGAAACAACAGTCAATCACATTATTTAGGGCTTTGCAGATTATGTTGGCAGCGATAAATTAGAGTAGTATGGAAGTGACTTTATGAGTGAGTTTGTTTGGGTTTAAGATTAAAATTAAGATCCCACTTGAACATAGTAATAACCAAAATTTGAACAAAATATTGCTCTGGTATCCGTACAATGATTTTGTTTACACCTGGTATAAAACAAAAACAACAAAACGTATAATATGGATTTTTGTTTTACGTCGCGAATTTCACACTCCGAAACGCAGATTAATTAAAGAGAAAGTAGAATGGAAAAGTGTTATTAAAAGCTACCGTGCCACGTGAGCATTCTTGGACACGCTTGGTTTCGTAATTTATGCTAAATGGAACAATAATAATATTATGGCAGGTTCAAAGGACGAACTACATGCTACGACGCAGCAGATACGAAGCAATTAAATTATTTAGGTGGAAACCACAAACTGCTTGATTGAGGTTTCTCACGAGGACGACATACACTAAGAGTCTCAAGAGTCAATAATTCAATTTGCGGCTTTGGGTAACATTTTAAAAATTTAACATTAGCATAGTCCAGAAAGCATTTGAAATATAAAAAAAGACTTATGTGTATTATATGGGGATACATGTCTATAATTAATATAATTGGCCTGATAAGTTTGGCACGAGAAAAAATCTTGGGAAAACATATTCTGAAGCTCCAAGAAATGAAAGAACGGAAATAGATATACAAGGTAAAAATAAAGATATTGTAGCAATTTTAAAATTGCCACTATTGCATTTGTGGGAAATGTTTGACTTATCTTTGATTTTTAGAGTCATATTTCCAAAAAGTGCATCTTCTATAGTAATTTTGTTCCAAATTTGTTGTGGCACAAGGCTCGGCAAATAGGGTTGACCCCGTAGTCCCGTTCGGTTTTCCGTCAAGTCGCAGAACGCCCATTTTTCACTCTTGGCAATTTTATGTAATAAGAAAGTGGATTGGAATTATTTTCTTTATTTGATTATTTAATTTATGTTGTGGTAAAGACCAGACTCTCGTATCGTTTTAATCTTTTGTAAGGTGCCTCTAGTTCTCTTATTTTGGGGGTTATGTTAAGTTGGCAACACTTTTGTGTCAGCAGCTGTTTGTTTGAGGAGAAAGGGTTTTCTCGGAGTTCTCGTGGCCTTTGGTCTCACTATTGATCGAAATCCTTCCATCAAGGAAGGCGAGCCACCTGTCGTTTGGCATCCTTTTTTTGGAAAAAGGCTACTAGGTCTTCACTCCCGTTTTAGAGGTAAGCTCCTTTAATTTTTTTTTTTAGTTTGTGGGTTTGTTAGGAATTCAGTGAGTGATTTTTTTTTGTATTATTCTTATGGTATGTTTGGTTTTTGGTCGATTTTGCTGCCGTTCGGCATTTATGTAGGTTAAACCAAAACTACATGCGATTGTAAGGCCCACGTCGTAGCCTAAGAGCTTGTGGTTCTAGTTGGCCTATACTAAGCCATATTCCATTAGATCTACCAGGAGCAGCCAGAAAAAATACATGGGGTCATCCTGATGGATTGATGTAGCTCTACAGACTGGTGGTATAGAGATATCTGGATATGTTTTTTGATAATTTAATAAATTTTTATTAGTTATTGATATATTGAGCCATTTCAATTTTATTACTTTTTTTAACATTTAAGTTAACTAAAATTTAATTAATAACTTTTTTAATGTGAGGCTATCTTGGCAAAAGGTCACGCTTTTATAAACATACACCCAATTGAAATATTTAAAGGTTCTAGAATCTTCGTAGGCTATACCCAATTTCAACCAAGAAGGCTTTTTTTTTCAACCATTCGTAAACCTAAATAATTTAGTCAATCTTAATTTTAAATGATAAGCTCACATAAACCCCTTTCCTTCTTCAGTATGAAAGTTGTTCAGTAAATTATTCCCCACATTTCTACCTGTATGAATTTTTTCTGTCATTTCTAGTTTGGTTGCCATAGAGACTAACTTAGTTTTTTTAAATGGAACACCCTGCATATAATTGCATATTTGGATTCTACTGGGAAAACTCTGAATTTTTTATATTTCAAATTTTTATTTCTTTAAAATTGCAACAAACTTTATAATAACAAAATAAATAGCCTAGAAAATTAAACAACTTAACAGCGGAATAATAAACAAGTGAAACCATTTCAGTGCATCAGGTGTTCAAAATGACCACCATTTTCTGCTAACGAACCTGAACTAACCCGTCTATAACGTTTAAAAGGAAGTTCTCTGGAATGGTCCGAATTTCATCACTAATTCTGACTAGATTCTAAGTCATTTGGACGGTTAACGTAGACTTTGTTCTTTAAGTATCCCCACAAGAAGAAGTCGAGCGGGGTTAAGTCCGGGGATTGCGCTGGCCAGTCAATAGCATTTATTCTGCCTATCCAACGTCCTGGAAATTGTTCGCTTATGTATTGTCTAACATTTGCCGCATAATGTGCAGGTGCTCCATCTTGCTGGAACCATACCTGTTCGTTTTTGACACTATTTACAGTCGGTAAAACCATTCTGCAAGAAGGAATTATGTGATTCCTGAGGAGGTCCAGATATTTTTCGCCATTCAAATTACTACAACATTGCCACTTGGATGATTGTGTTGGATTTTCATGTATTGAGAGCATGATATCCAAAGCTTTGTCTTCCCCGGTTGTTGTTTTAGGTCGACCTGATCTAGCGGCTTCCCTAACACTGCCTGTTTCACGATTTCTTTACCAGTCGACACACCGTTGACTGATTTATTGGAGGCCTATTTGGATATAATTCATTGAGAAGTTGACAAACCTGATCTTGCGATCTCTTCATATTTCCGCAACCGCTCATTATTAAAATTTCAACACTTTGTTTCTCATTCAGATGAACCATAGTGTAAACAAATGAGAAATCAGATAAGAGAAAATTAAACAGGAACTCAAAATTGACACTCTTAGGTCGCTGTCATGAAAACACCTTGACTCAACTGGTGGGTATTAGGTAGGAATAGTAATTATAATTAGGAAGTTTTTCATTTTTGAGCTGTCATTATCTCGCAAACGCTTGCAGATAGGTGAAAGTTTGAAATACAAAAAATTCAGAGTTTTCCTAGCAAAATCCAGATATGCGATCATATGTAGGGTGTTCCATTTAAAAAAAGTAAATTAGTCTCTATGGCAACCAAACTAGAAATGACAGAAAAAATTCATGCAGGTAGAAATGTGGGGAATAATTTACTGAACAACTTTTGTAAAGGTCACTTTTTCGTATACGAGGTAATTCAAGAGTTACAGTCATTATGCGCGACTTTTTTGCCACCCTGTATAGTTGTTGTGGGAAAATTTTGGTTTTGTTGTATAAATTTCCAATGGGTACTGACATTCGGTATATTTTCCTGGTTTGGACTTCTATCAAATCAGGTGGTGCCTCAGGCAAGCCAACGACGAAGGAAAGGTGTAAGTATGTAACGGACCATGACCTACTGCCTCCACAATAAGAGCTATTGTACGCACTGAGTGACATAAATCATAACATGAATGTCACGAAAGCGTATTAATTCTAATAATAATTATTATTATATTTGTTGAGGAACATGACTTCAGAAAGGTAATTCCAGAGTGATGACATTTTTCAGATGAAGGAATTTTTGAACAGCATGGCTCGAAGCTGAAGCTGAACCACGCACTTGTGGTCTGCAGTAGTTCGTTGTGTATTTCTTCCGCTGTGGGTGGAATCAAGCCGGCAATCTCAGTTGAACACTTGCTTCAGCCTCTTTAAATCATGCTACATTTCTCCTAACGCTTATAAGACATATCCAGACTGACTTTATTTTCTGTGAGTCCTTCCACTGAAAAATGGTAAAAGTTCGTATATATTGTGTCTGCAACTTAACCGATTTTTTCAAAAATTTCGTTGACTTTAGTACTTAAAAATACAAGTATATAAGAATATGGTATAGCTATAAACGTTTGTATTGTGTTGGTTCGCAAAAGTAACCAGGTACATTAAAAGTTTTTGGTTGATATAGTTCTTTGTAAGTTTTAATATATATATAGCCGAAAGTACCGCGACTTGTCGGTAGTTGCCTGGCAGGCAAATATGGTCGATGCAGAACAAAAACCGATGCACGTCATCAATCAGCTGATAAAGTCCGTAAGAAAACACGAGGAAATTAAATTTGGGCAAAAATTATTAAAACTTTATGCGATATTAAATTTACTACAAACTTAAAGTATTCTTTTTTAATACAACGAACACACTTATAGCAAATATTTTGTGTATTTAAGCTTGTAAAAATTAATATAATTTGAATTTTATTGGCCGATAGTTGGCAACACAACTGTAAACGTTCGTTGGCTTTGTTTGACGTTTTATGAAAAACCAACCTTAATTGTTTTGTGGTTCTGTGTTGCTCTGCCGTCTATTTTTTAACAAAAACTCCAGATCTTTTCATAAATAGCATTAAGAAACTGTTCTTTTAAGAACAACAAAAGTGCACATACATACATATCTCTGTCGATTACGTTGTTTACTATTTGCGAAAAATGCCAAAGCATTTAAATAGCCGGTGCAAAGAGCTTCTAGATTCTTTAATACGCTATTTTCAGGAAGAACTTAACAACAATGGCCCATTGTTACCGTTGACGGCAGTTAGAGAAGTAAATTTAAAGAGTGTGTTAAGGTCTATCTATTTTATATCTACTTTACTAATTTTTAGCGTGTAGCAGTTGCACTAAATTTAAATGTGTCTACTATAAGCGGAGTTTCAACAATAGTTAAGCAAAATAAATTATTGGGGTCACCTAAAAGGAAACGTTCTTATTTAAAAAGAGTTGTAAATGTTTGAAGATTGGAGATTGGATGTAAGTTCTATCTGTGGCACTATTTATGGAATGTACGAAACAAGTAAGTTGTATTATTTAAAAATTATAGTATTTTTTATCGGTTATTTATAAGCTGTAATTTTTTTTTAGACCATCATGTAACTTTGACAACTTTAAGTAAGAAATTAAAAGACAGATAACTGTTTGATGGTTGTCTTAACTCTTTAAGAAACCTCTTAAAGGAAATAGGATTCGGATGGAAAAAAGATGAACCGAGGCGAGGGCTTATGGAACTTTCCCATGTAGCTTTCAAACGACTGGTATTTTTGAAAGAATATATTAAAGAAAAAGAAGCATCCTTGTACCAATTCGTTTTCTAGGATGAAACATGAATTTTCCAGAATGGTACCATTGGTCGATCTTGGCAAGATGAAAATAAAAGAAGGGTTAGATCTACTAAAGTTGATGGTAAAAGGTATTAGGTTGAAAGTGAGTGGGTTACAATTAACCCTCCACTGCGTCCGAATGATCTATTGTGGCTCGTAAAAGGTATTACGCAGTAAACAAATATATAAACTATGGGAAATTTTTGTATATTTATCTTGTTTTTAATGAAAGAAAACTATGTAGTTCCCTCACTGGGATATTTTGGTTACAAGCTGGCAACACTGTCGATAACTGACGTCACTCGAAGGGTATGACGTCCATCGGTTTTTGTTTTGCATTAAGTATACTTGAAAATTGAGCTCATTGACTTCATTAGCAACAGAACCCGATTATTTTCTATTAAAAATGGAAAATAATCTTTTAAAACCCTAGTAATTGTAAAATTAATATCTGTTTACAGTATTTTAACAACGACATTTTAAATTAGCCATGAAAACATTTAAAATTAATTGAAACATATAATGGAACGGAAAATAAAATTTAATCATAGCTTATAGCGAACCCATGCATTTTACCCTTTGCGTGTGTACGGCTTTTAAAGATAAATGTGTCGGTATATGTAAAGCCGTTTATATTAACGACGCTGGCTAGATTTGTGTGGATTAATAGATCCTGAAAAGCTAGACTAACAAATTGGCTATAATTATTCGTCATACTAACAAAATGTTTTACCTTAAATTAATTTAGGAGAATTCATATGCTGTTCAAGGAGCAAGCATGTCGCTGTACGTCGCGCGTCGTCAGGTCGTTAAATATATATATTTAAGTTAAATGAAAACTGAAATTTATTTATGGAGCAAATAAAAAAAACGTAAATGTTTATTGAGTATAGAAGGAACTCTTTAAAGAAAACATCCCAACTAGCAGAATAAATTTTATAAAGGTAGTATAAACTGCTATACAATAAATTTTATAGAAGCTTAAAATCCCTATAACGTAGTTAAACACCCTTATATGATATTTACAGGATCAAAAATGGCCCACTTTAATAAAACATTTTGATATTGTAAGAGTTCTATAGAAGTTGTGTACAACACTTCTAAAGCAATTTCTTGCAACAACTATAAAATTATTTTGTAGTGTGTACTTGGTGATATTTAAAGAATAATATCTTATAGACACTTTAAAAGTCTTACACAAATATTATATAGTGATTGTGTAGTGCAGCAATTTAAATAGATATTTAATTTTTTTGTGCAGAATTTTAAAACCAAATTATTTTAAAAGGGGCGTATAGCAACGGAGATCATAAATATGTACCTACTTACAAAAAATTGATCAGCCAAAGCTTAATGGCGCTCGTTTTTCCACATAATGGCGGCAGTCGCGGATCTAACAAATCATTATTTAAACATGGCGCATTATAATACAACCATTTTATATCAAATAAAAACGTTTAGTAATATTCTAGTGCAAATTAAGTAGAACTGTATACGACAAAATAATTTTACAGTGTTGCATATTACTGCGTTTTAAATTTTTTTGTACCGTGAAAGCAAGATGTTGGTGTTGCAATGCTTTAGGAGTTGCCATAGTATTTGAAATATAATGATCGTTATAATATTCTTATTAATGTTTCCCTACATACAACGGAGCCCTAAGTGACCTAACATGCCAGTTGTGAGCAAAATTGCCTCCAAGCACTCGCAACGTTTCGTGTATTATCACATTGTAATTATTAACTATGTAGTTTATAAGTCTGTCCATGACAGAGGGAGCCAAACCATTTGCGTTTATTTTGGGAGGTTTATTTTTTTTATTATGATAAGATTCTTCTTATAATCAATTTTCTTGAGCCAGACATCAGTCTTTTGCTCTTGTTTTTTGTTGTAGATATCTGGTCGATAACAATCTTGAAAGGTTTTGATTTTGAATTTTGTATTTGATTTTTTTCTCATCTTCTTCTGTTTTGGTCTTACGTGCTTTTCTTATTCTTTTTAATACATATCTGTATTATTTATCAGGGGGGAGCCAATCTTTAGGGAATTTGTGTTTCGAGTTTGGTAATGAGTGTATGTGTGTGTCTAAAATGAGCCGATTCGTGGATGTACTTGCTCGCGTATGGTATTTTTTAATAATTTTATCATAAAAAGTATTTAATTTGTCCATTCGTAAGTCCCTGTGCAGTACGTCTGTCGGTACATGTCTTTGAGCGTCCGTTATTATGCGTAAAACTCTATTTTGTAATATTTGTAATTTTTTCAGTCTCGTCTTGTTTACGGTGCACCTAACCGTATGTAAGTCTAGGTCTTATTATTGTCTTGTAGATCAACGTTTTCGTCTTGATGCTTATTTTGCTTCTTTTGTTTAATAATGAAAAGACTGCACTTAATTGGCCTTGTGCCTTTGCAAGTCTCTCTGTCACGTTGTCGTTCTACAATAATTTTCTGTCAAACGTAAGGACAAGATATTTAATCTTGTTCCTCCAATTAATTTGTGCATCGCCCACTCTTACTCTTGTTTGGGGTAGTTTTGTAATAGCTTTTGAAAAGTAAATTGCTTGGGTCATACCATCATTTAGACAAAGTTTCCAAGAGTCCAACCATCTCTGAAGAAGATTGATATGGCGTTGGAGACAAAGGACTACAACCCAGGGCAACTTCGAGGTTGCAGTAATCGCAGTATCATCAGCGAACAAATACAATTGGGTTCGTGGATCTCGCGGAATATCACTAGTATAAATATTGTATAGTAAGGAGGCCAGTGGCGACCCCTGTGGCACTCCCGCCTTAATGTTTCTGACGCTTGAAATTGTATTTTCTGATGAAACCGCGAATGTCCTGTCCTCGAGGTATGAAATCAAAACTTTTACCAAATAATTGGGCATACCCAACCTTATCAACTTTAATATGAGACCATTATGCCAGACTTTATCGAATGCTTTAGAAACGTCAAAGAAGACCGCTCCCGTTGATTTGCGGTCGTTAAATCCTCTCAGTATGTTAGTCGCTAGTCGCGTTGTTTGGCGCACCGTGCAATGAGCAGCTCGAAATCCAAACTGCTCCGGTGGTAAAATATTGTTGTCCAATACAAAATCGGTTATTCGATTTAGTATTAGTTTTTCAACAATCTTGCCAAGACACGATAATAAACTTATCGATACTTAAAAATTCGATAAATATTACATTACAACATCAGCTTGAGATGAAGTGAGAAATCTTTGGTATCGACCTAAAATTTAATTTCATACAAGGTACTTTTTTACATTTTTAAAACTTCGGATTGACTTTAGTTCAAAGATTAATTAGTTGGATTTCGAAGTAATATTTATAAAATTCACTTGTATTATTGTATTTTCAATTAAATCTGGCAATACTGTTTTTAAAACTTCGATAAAACTATATAACGCATAATTAAACTTTGTTACAGAAAATGATTGTCTCATAATGCATGGATATGCGCACTATCCAATCTTTTTGTTCTACAACGTTTTAATGAACTTGAATAGAAAAATAACTAATAATAGGATATATTTAAACTTAACCTAAAAAACATATCTATAAAAGATTAAGCATTTTTCTAGATTAAACATAAATATAAAACGATTTTATAAATAAGCGCACATCAACGTAAACAATAATTTTATCATTTCCCTTATACATGGTGTCCCAGATAAGAATGCACTCTACAGGGATCTCGTAAACCACAGGAGATACAGAGATGGTTAAATTAGAGAAAAGTTGCGCATAATTGAATCCTGTAACGTCATGTTTTCAAATTTAAAAAATTCCGAATGCTTCCGAAGATATTTGGATAAAACCGAATTCTCGCGATTTCGTTTTAATTGATTTATGATTCTATTTGAAAAGACATGTCAAAATAAATTTTACATTCTCATTGCCACTTTTTCTCCCCTACAAGTTTGTTTAATTACATTTTTGATCCGACGTTTCGTTTAGTCACAACCATCATCAACTTTGTTATTTTAAATAGCCGGAAAATTTAATTTTATGCTTAATAGGTTCTACGTTTTATTCTAAATCTAACGGTGTATCACACTTATTAGTTATTAGACGTTTCGATATAGAAAAACACATCATCAATGAAAATAGGCACATTATCGAAAATACACTGCGCGACTTATTTAACGCATAACGAAAAATTTGCCTCAATTTTGATGTTATGTATTTTCCAAATTTGTGGTTCGTTTTTAATGATTTTTTTTTCTAATTGTAGGTTTTTTTCTTAAGCATATCACTGCCTTTATTGTTTTGCTTAAAAATGGAACTTTGGTATTATACCGGGTGTTATAAAAATGTTGTGTTTTTTTATGGAAATTCAAAACACCCTGTGGGATTTACTAGTCATTGCAAGTTATCGCAATTATAGCCAAATGAAGGTCTTATGTTTCCTTTACATTTTCTTTTTTGATTCATTTGTTGATCTCTGTTTTTTCATGAAATACACAATTTTTAGTTCAACTTGGTTTTCATGAAAAAAATTTAGTTAAAAAATACAAAATGAACGAAATGCTTAAATTAATGCGACAGCAATAAAAAACAAAATTTAAAGTAAATAAAGAATCAGTATCTGATATTAATTAATTTTATTGAATCCACAAAGCATAGCAAAAAAAATACAGGGAAAGAAAATTGTAATTTCTGAAGTTGTTCAAAAAAATTAAATAACAACATTTACTAGCGGGTATTGCCTCCCCTTACTCTAATTACTGCTTCGCATCTTCTTGGCATACTTAACATCAGATTTCTGATTTCGTCTTGATAAGGGGAGGCAATACCCGCTAGTAAATGTTGTTTTGAACAACTTCAGAAATTACAATTTTCTTTCCCTGTATTTTTTTTGCTATGCTTTGTGGATTCAATAAAATTAATTAATATCAGATACTGATTCTTTATTTACTTTAAATTTTGTTTTTATATTGCTGACGCATTAATTTAAGCATTTCGTTCATTTTGTATTTTTTAACTAAATTTTTTCTATGAAAAACAAGTTGAACTAAAAATTGTGTATTTCATGAAAAAACAGAGATAAACAAATGAATCAAAAAAGAAAATGTAAAGGAAACATAAGACCTTCATTTGGCTATAATTGCGATAACTTGCAATGGCTAGTAAATCCCACAGGGTGTTTTGAATTTCCATAAAAAAACTCAACATTTTTATAACACCCGGTATAATACCAAAGTTCCTTTTTTAAGCAAAACAATAAAGGCAGTGATATGCTTAAGAAAAAAACCTACAATTGGAAAAAAAAATCATTAAAAACGAACCACAAATTTGGAAAATACATAACATCAAAATTGAGGCAAATTTTTCGTTATGCGTTAAATAAGTCGCGCAGTGTATGTATGTTTTTATGGTTGTATATAAACACTAGTAGGATTTTAAAACAATAAACACTAGTAGGATTTTAAAACATTTTTTTAAAAGAAACTTATAACAAAACATAATATCTAATAAAACTTATCTGAAAAGTGCACAGTGGCGTAACTAGCCCTCTGACCTGGGGGTGGCCTAGGGTGGGCCTGTTATTGTGACTTGTAGTGGCGGCTCGTGTAGATGCGGGCCGGCGAAATTTTTTTTGGACCACGCCCAAATTTTAACAAATTTGGTCAATAATCAACAGTAATATCACAAGACCTCGTTTTTTTATCGGTTAGATTTTTCAGATGTCACAAAAACTTTTTTTGGAAATTTTTCGAGTTGAATTTGGACATGTTTATTCTGATTAGATCCCGAGAGCTAAGCTCGAGGGATTTAATTTTTGAATAAACAAGCCCAAAGTTCAACGAGTATTGCCAAAAAAGTTTGAGTGAAAAATGGAAAATTTAACCAATAAAAAAATGATGGTCGAGTGATATTTGGCAAGATTATTTATTATAATTTATATAGAATTCAGCGTTTCTTAATCTTTTTGATACGTGGAACCCTTTTTAATGTCCACTTTTATCGTGGAACCCCTGGTTTGACTCAATAGTAAGGTTTTATTGCATCATTCTTTAAGGGGATTATTTGCAACAAAAAAGACAATTAATTCAAATAATATCTATTAGCTTCAAAAAGTCATTTAAAAATTATTTCAAAGATTTATAAAATAACGTATTTGCAGAACTCTTAAGGTTCAATTTTAATGAGATGAGTGGGACTGCTTCTTATTATCGCAGATATACTTAATATTAGGCTTTATGGATGAAAGTTGAATTCTCATATCAGATTCGGCATCAAGTCTGTTGCGGTATATATTATTTGTCGACACATAAGCTGAGAACCCTGTTTCGCACATAATAATATATATAGTTGCAAATGGTAGTAACGTCAACACGACCTTTTGCGACAATTGTAGATATTCATGTTTTAAACTGCACCAGATCTCCACTAACGGCATTAATTTAAAGTTTTCTTGCAACGATGAATCAGCTGTCATTTCAATAAAAGTTTCGTATTCTTCTGCTGACATGGTGGAAGGTCGTGCATTGGCAATAAATGGGTTTTTAATCCACAATTCATTTTGATTTTTAATCTGCTCTTCATTTGGAAAATACTGATTAAAAGCTTCACTCAAACCTGTCAGGTGCTGAATAATTTCTTCAATAAATGTCTCCCCTATTTTAACCCCTTCTTCTTCTGAAAACCCTTTTATTGTTGGGAAGCAATCTAACTTATTGGACCGCATAGAACTTTTCCAAAATTATATCTTTTTCTTGAAAGCAACAATTTTTCGTGGCAGTAAATACATTTACTTGTTTGCCCTGAAAGGTTAAATTCAGTTCATTGATCTTAGTAATGTCGCCTAAATAGGCAATTTTAAGAAGCCAATTTCTATCAAATAATTTAACTTTCAATTCGAAATTCTGTTCTAAAAAAAGCACGCACCTCGTCTCTTAGCTTAAAAATACGTGTTAGTATCTTTCCTCGAGATAACCATCTGATCTCAGTATGTAAAAGAAGAGATATGTATGTACACTTCCTATGTCCTTACATAGTATTTTGAATAAACGATTATTTCTTTCGATAGTTCACTGTTTTTTTAATTTCGTCGAGGCATTAGTAAAAAATCACGTTGGGTCCGCGGAACCCTTAAATGATCTTCACGGAACCCCAGGGTTCCGCGGAACACAGTTTAAGAAACGCTGAATAGATTATAATTATAAATTGATGCTATATTTGCGAGGCGAGTAGCGAGCTTACAAAGTCAGCGTTTTTCTGGGGGGGGGGGGGGGGGGGGCCGGCCCCCCTGTAGTTACGCGCCTGAAAGTGCAACAAGTAGGTAATAATTAATTTTAATTATTAAATACAATTATTTTTTATTTTAAAAAAATACATCATAATATTCAAACATAACGTACCATTTAAATTTGGCATCATATCGTCCCTGTTATAACGTAAAGGCGTATCTTAAATTTAGGCGAAATTGAGTTAGACCCGGATTTAAACATGTAGATATGTACTCTATGTTGTGACGGAAAGGCGTATCTAAATCTAACACCGCTTCCATAAAATTAAATTTTTCCTCTTTGTCCTATCTCAAAAATTGGATAAAAATAATTTGACGTATAAGCGTATCTCACAAAATAATATATTTTTTGATCGCCCTAGGGCGAATCTTGACTTACGCCTTTTTGTTACAATTTAATTTGAAGAAAATACTTAAATATTTGAGGCCTCAAAACAAATGTTGCTTGTTTATGCCTGTCGGTGCAAGACAATATGTTATCGCTGCAAAAGAGAGTTATGGAGTTCTTATTTTCGATGTCTTATTCTATTGTGTTGGGATCATTTTATGGAGGATTTGCCTTCGTGTGATAAACATCGGCGCAAAAGCGAAAGCAACAATGATGACTCTACTTTGACTTTAAATAAACGACCTAGTAAGAAGAAACAAAGTAAAGATATCCAGGAAAGAATACCAGAAGATTTTTATATAGAAGGAGCTCCAAGAGAACATCAAAAAGAGGAAACTATTAGTGTAAACAAAAAGAAAGTAGCCCAAACCCTACGACGCAGTGGCGCACAATACATTTCAGTTAATACAAAAAAAAAAAACTGTCAAGGAGCGGGTATTGGGTCCAAGGTGTAACACTGAATGGTGTAAAAAAGGCGGAAGACAGTGTGTTAAGTTTAGTGAAGAATACAGGCAAGCTATATTTACAGACATTCAACTTCAACGAGAATTTATTTCACGGTACGTAAAACAGGAAAACAAGAAATCGACCACCACCAATAAAGCTCAATCGCGACGTCAGAACACAAATTTCTTTTTTCTGCCATTTGAAGGTAGTTTAGTCAAGGTGTGTCGTAAACTATTTATAAACACGTTATGTATAAGTGAAAAGACAATCAGAACAGTATTTGAAAAACTTCAAGTTACTGGTGTAATTGAAAAGGATCGCCGTGGTGGTAGGTGTGATGCAGCTGCGTTAAAGGATCAAGCTAATAGAAAATTGGTAGAAGATCACATTAATCGATTTCCAAGAGTGGAGTCACATTATTGCCGAGCCAAGAACACTCGAGAATATCTGCACAGTGACTTAACTTTAAAGAAAATGTATGCAATGTTCGTCGAGGAATTAGAACCCATGACTGAAAAACCATGTTTTACAATATACCGTTCTGTTTTTAAAGGCATGCATCTCTCATTTTATAGACCGAAAAAGGATCAGTGCGGTTTATGCAAAACTTATCATGAGGGCTCTGTAGAAACGAAATTGGAAATGCAAGAAATGTATTACGAACATACAAGATCAAAAGACGCTATACGCGAGATCAAAAACTTTTTCAAGGTTGCGGCCCAAAATGATGCTAACTTGCTTTGCATGTCTTTTGATTTGCAACAGGTAATATACTACTTGCCTATGTCAAACCACGGTGCAGTTTTCTATAAACGAAGATTTCCTGTTTATAATTTAACCTTTTACGACATAGTGTCTCGAGATTGCTACTGCTATACCTGGAATGGATGCGATAGTGGACTTGGTGGTTGTGAAATATCAACAGCACTACTTAAAACGTTACTAAAATACGACGAAAAAAAAATCCGTGTAGCCAACTTATTCGCAGATGGTTGTGGGGGGCAAAACCGAAATGCCATCTTGGCAGGAGCTCTTTTGCACTTTATCTCGCAATCAAAAGACCTAAAAGAAATTAGCCTTCGTTTTTTTACCACTAGTCACGGTCAAAGTGAAGGCGACTCCGCCCATAGTGCGATTAAATACGCAATTAAAAAGGCCGGTGAATTGTTTGTACCGTCTCAACTGATACCCGTATTTCGTCTTGCAAGACATGCAAAACCTTATGAAGTTTTCTCCTTAACCTTTCATGATTTCTTGGACTATAAATCATTAAGTGAAAACCTTAGGTTGCGTACTATAAGAATCGATGATGAGGGAAATGCTTTTAAATGGACAGACATGGTTGAATTTATGGTAAAAAAAAATGCATTTTAAAACGAGACACCAAGATCAAAACTATCGATCACTAACTCTAAAACGCCAAAATACACCAATATTGATGAACCCGCTTAATACATTAAATAAAGGGCTTCGCCCAATATCATTGGCAAAATACAATGATTTAAAAGCTCTATATTCGGGTAAAACGCCAGTCATATAGATACCTGAGCATGTCCATTTTTATGAGTCTTTGCCTCATACGAATGAATGATTAAAATATTACCGTTTTGTTTTTTTCTCCCGATTTTAAAATGTTAGTATTTCGTTTTGGTCTCAATAAAGGTATTCAGAAGACCCCATTTATTGTAATCTGTCATTTCGTTTTCCTTATAAAATAAAATATTATAATAAATACCCGTTTCTCCTGATTATTTTCCATCAAAATTTAAAATTAAATCCTTTTGCATCTTAATTTGAACAGGCGTATCTCAATAGATCAGTGACCAACAATTTGTTACTAGCAAAACGTAAAGGCGTATCTCGAACAAAAGCAGATATTTATATTTAATAGTAAATTTACATAATGGTGTTTAATAGATATTGCTTAAAATAAATGTGAAAATGGAAGTATAATAGATTTAATCATTTAGGGTTTATAAAAAAAATAGTGACACCACTTTTCTCTAAATTGCTTTACTGAAAACTTGTAATAATAGATATACGCCTTTACGGCTTTTCAGGGACGATATGGGTGGCTATGAAATTGATTGACATTCGCAATTGTTTAAATATATAGTTTCTTTAGATCTGTCACTTAGTTACAGAGACTTGTTAGCTTTAAATTTGGTAATTATTATTATGTTTTTTTAAATTTTAAACTGTTGCATTGTGAAGTAAAATTTAAAATAATGGAACATTATTCTAACGAAGAAAAATTTGACATGATTTGCCGTTACATCGAGAGTCCTAAGAATTGTGCGCAAGCAGAGATGCAATATTTTCAAAAATATCCCCAACGGCGTCAACCAAATCGATCAAATTTTAAGAGGCTAGTTACAAATTTAAAAAAAAATGGCGCCTTTGAAATACCTGTGTTACATCGCAAAAAAAATTATGACCCTGAACAGGTAATGACCGTTTTACTTGCTGTAGCAGAAGATGATACTGTAGGACTTCGTGCTATTGAAAAGGAACATTCTGCTCCTAAATCAGTATCGCAAATAATTCTCCATAGGGAAGAGTACCGTCCTTATAAATTCCGCATCTGTCATTCTTTGCTTCCTGGGAATTACGAGCGCAGAATGACTTTTTGCGAGTGGTTTACTAGACAATGCGATGAAAATCATCATTTTCCATATAATGTTCTCCGGATTGACAAAAGTAATTTTTCTAACAATGGCATCTTTAATAGAAAAAATCGTCACTATTGGTCAACACAAAATGAAAATCGAGTTCATACATCTAGATATCAACATCGTTTTGGATTTAACGTGTGGTGCGGTATTTTGGGAACCCGGATCATTGGACCTATAATTTATGAAGGAACACTAAATTCAGAAAGATACGAAGAAATTTTAAGAAACGACATTGAAAATATTCTTGACGACCTTCCTCTAGCAGTAACCAATAATATGTGGTTTCAACAAGATGGGGCTCCTCCTCATAATTCCAGAAATAATATGGAATATCTGAGAGACCGTTTCCAAAATAATTTAATAGCCTCTCGTGGTCCCATAAATTGGCCTCCGCGATCCCCAGACCTTACGCCAATGGACTTTTTTTTTGGGGATTCCTTGATAATGAAGTTTACTGGAAGACTTTTCAAAATAATGATGAGTTGAAGGCTGAAGTTCGAGCTGCAATAAATAAAATAACTCCATAAATGTTAAATAACGTTATGGAAGAAATTGTTTACCGATGTTATTTATGCTTGGAGAATGAGGGTGGAATTTTTAAAATAAAAAATAATTTATTATGAAAATAACTGTATTTAATAATTAAAATCAATTACTACTTGTTGTATTGTTCAGATAAGTTTTATTAGATAATATTAGGTTTCTTCTAATTTTGTCCCATAATCTTAAGATTTACGCATTTGAACACAAATTTAATAATATTGTAAATAATTTCAAATAAAAAAATGTTTTAAAATCCTACTAGTGTTTAAAAACAACAATAAAAACATACCTACATATTTTCGATAATGTGCCTATTTTCATTGATGATGTGTTTTTCTATATCGAAACGTTTAATAACTAATAAGTGTGATACACCGTTGGATTTAGAATAAAACGTAGAATCTTTTAAGCATAAAATAAAATTTTCCGACTATTTAAAATAACAAAGTTGATGATGGTTGTAACTAATCGAAACGTCGGATCAAAAATGTAATTATACCATCTTGTAGGGGAGAAAAAGTGGCAATCAGAATGTAAAATTTATTTTGACATGTCTTTTCAAATAGAATCATAAATCAATTAAAACGAAATCGCGAAAATTCGGTTTTATCCAAATATCTTCGGAAGCATTCGGAATTTTTTAAACATGACGTTACAGGATTCAATTATGCGCAACTTTTCTCTAATTTAACCATCTCTGTATCTCCTATGGTTTACGAGATCCCTGTAGAGAGCATTCTTATCTGGGAGACCCTGTATAACCTTAATAAAAGATGTATATACAAGTATTCTATAAGGCAATATTTAAAAACTATTTGTTCAAGTTTACGACTCTTTCACAATATGGTTGCAATACTTATAGATATACACTTTTAAAGGTTGTATCTCGTATTATAACACTCTTATAAAATTCTTAAACAAACAAGAATCATTTGTTCTACAGTAAAGTTGTAAAAGCCGTTATAACACAATTTGATGCAAGTATTTTTCCTACCGAACAAAATTATCGCAACAATATGCGCTACAAAACAAAACTATTCCTAAAGCAAGTCTATTCGATAATTATAAATAATAAGCTTCTTTTAAAGTTCTACTTTGCTAGTTGGGATATGCTACCCTTATAAGAAAAAAAGTATTAACTTAAAATCACCCTCTACTAAGACAGGGGCGTATTTATCACAGGGAAATTTACCCTCCCCAAGAGATGTAAAAACACATACTTTCGGGAAACATTTGTCTGATAAATCGTGTTCATACGAGTATGATATTTTATTATTTTTCGCTCAGCCGCCCAGATAACGTTTTGTTAGAAGAATTTGTTTGAATTTTTCGATACCAGGAATTTGAAAAGGGCTTCTTATCATACAGACTGTAAAGCGGTCTTTTTTCTACAGACTATAACAAGACATTGAAAAACATAATTTATTTTGTATACAAACTATTTTAATTTTTTTTTTATTAGTCGCGATGAACATGGACGGTATACCGGGTGATGCGTGGCTTAGTTGACATAATTATGTTACCCAATTGGTTTGATAATGTGTAGGTCTCGTAAGCGCTAATCTTAACAAATAAGCGAAAAAATAAGAAAGTAAAATAATTTGATGTTTTATTCCACAAATTAGTTTTGTACCTTTTTGATTCCCTAATTTCATCGGTGGGCTTCCATTAAAAAAAAATCAGTCAGCACTGTTTACCCCTTTATAGATACAGTAGGCTTACATCATGGAGAACTCGACTAGCAATTCATTAAGTCCGCCTATTGTATGCCTACCTTCATTAACATGAAAATCATGAAGCTTAAGCTAACAAACACTATTATGACGTCACCTATTAAGGTCGAGTGCTATTAATTTCCCTGACACGTTCTCTTTAGAAACGCAATTTCACGCCACTTCAACAATCAGTTTTTGTTGTCGTGTTAATACGCATAAAAAGTTTACTACTTAATTTATACGTAAATAACTTCTTACTACCGAAAGAAATATAAGAAATAGGTTTAAAAAAACTGCAAGCTGAAGTTGCAATATTAACCATTTTGCTCTGTTCTCATTCTGCACAAGAGTCTCATTTTGTTCTCGTTCATATGTTTGTTCTCATGAAGCCACAAAGCTTCTGCCGAATAGGGAGACATTTGTCAAAGAACCTAAAATTTATAAATCTAAACTAAATGAGGGACGTCCCCACCTTCTACTCCCAAAGATCTTCTCATTCTTATTTTAACACAGTCCAAAACATTGGTGAGCACTTGAGGGGTGTTGTTAATCTCCTGAAATTTTTAATTAACCAACCGAGCTTTTAATGTTTGGCCATAAAAAAAAAGTCGCAAGGTCTAAAAGAAATCACTCCATCAATTTAACCTTCTTTTCGATAAGGTCGCCCACACGCCAACTCTCTGAAAATTTAGAAATATGGACTTTCAAAACTCCACATTCTCATGTGCTAAATGAAGTTTTTGCTGAAACAGTGTCGACACTAAACTAAAATAATAATAAGTGAGAATTATAAACCCCCAAACGCATCTCCTCTAATGCTCCACCGTAAAAAAAGGCTTCTAAAACCTATCACCAACCCTATTATGTAGCTGTATTATTTCCAAATGAGGGAAATAACTTTAATAGTACTTTTATTTTTCTGTTTTTATAGGTATATCGTACGAAAACAGTAAATAAACGCGGATACATTTGTTGCAATTTTTGAGGCACCCCTGCTAATAGAAAATTTATAGACACATAACAATAGAATTACTTTACATAAAAACCAGAAAGCATTTTTTAAAGCGAGCTATAGTATAGACAATACGTTAAGAAAATAATTATCTTATAAATAAAAATGTATTCTATATATAAAATGTGTGTCATATGTTTACAAATTATGTGTACAACTACAACATGTATATCATATATACTAAAATAAATAATGTATTGAAATCAACTCAGGTCAGGGTAAGCTAGTATGTTCTATAATAATTATGTACTCTATACCAACGTTTAATGTAGATTTATAGCACTGGTCACTATTATTTTGGTTTTACAACATGATTGTTTGATCGGAATCGACGAATGTAATGAGATAGTAAAAGAAATAAGGCATGGGCTTAGCCACGTGGGGCAGGGTGAGGGCGCGTGCATCCCCCTGACATGAAAGAGTTAATATAATAATAATAATATTATTATTAATAATAATAACTTCCGCGATAAAGCCCAAACTTCAGACCTACACCATGATATCTCCTCTAAGATTGAGATATCAGAATGTCTCACAACAACACAAGACCAATGAAGAAAAGCTACAGATATGGAAGGAAAAACCTCTGCATGGACGACACCTGAACAAGGCAGCCCAGGATCACGTCGACAGTCTAGCGTTGAACTACTGGCTAATCTCTGGACAGATGTTTGCTGAAACGGAGGAATTTCTACTGGCAATACCAAGATCAGGTCATACCAACTAGAAACTACCTAAAATACATAATTAGAGACGACTCAGTACAGACAGAGAAATGCAGATACGGATGTCAAACGGCAGAAACGATCCAACACATCACGGCAGGATGCCAGATGTTTTCTTCAACAGAATACAAAGAGAGGCATGACGCAGTGGCCAAGATCTTACACCAGGAGTTAGCGGTGAAACTACAGCTTGTCCAAAACGAGAAGATCCCATATTATAAATATACACCACAGACAATCTTAGAAAACAACTACTATAAGATGTACTGGGATCGGACTATTCTTACTGATCAGACGGTGGCCCACAACAGACCGGATCTTGTTGTGGTAGACAAGAGGGTCAGGAAAACCACTGTGATAGATGTAGCTATACCAAATAACAACAACCTTCTAGTGAAGCATGCTGAGAAAGTAGCGAAGTATCAAGACCTTCAGGGTGCAAATAAGAAGACAGTGGAATATGGACAGCATCGAAATCTTGCCGATTATTGTTTCAACAACAGGAGTAATCCTAAACAAGCTTTTGGAAAACCTTAGAACACTAGACGTACCTCAAGATCTGTACAAGGATATGCAGAAAGCAGTGCTACTTTCAACAAGCCAAACAGTCAAGCAGTATATGGGTAACCAAAGAAGAACCCCACGGGCCAAATAACACGAAAAGGGCCCCCACAGAGCTCAATCCTTTTGATATCGGTGATATCTGGGATGAGTGCAGCTTCCCCATAGAGGGAGTGCATGACAGGTCTCGCGACCTGTCAGAAAAGCATAATAATAATATTTGCACTATTTCATTCTCCCCTCTACGAAAATATAATTTTCTGTTTTAAAGGGGCATGCGAAAGCGAAAGTAAGACATGCTAGGTGATCGGTTGCTAGGTATGAAAAACTTTCGTGTCCTGGACGACCAAAAAAATAAAAATGTCAAATTAGTAATGTCAAACGTTTATTTAGAATGAAAATTAAATGTAAAATTACAATTGTTATATGAGCCTGAAATATTTAACGGCAAATGCTGATTGAAATCTTGTCCGAAAGCAACGGCACTGGAAATATTGACTTGCTTGTCGACTTGTGCTACATAGTCTTTAAATTTTGTTTCTGAATGTTTGTTTTGGTGCATACAGATGGATTTTTCGGGCATGATTTTATTAGCAACTTCTATTTTATGAGTCACTGAGTCTGCTATATATACTTCCGCTACAAAATATTTATTTTCATCGAAAACGGTTAAATTTATGGAGACAAATATACAGTGTGTCCAGGGATAGAGTTCGGAAGAGGAAAAACTTTTTTATTTGTGGGTTTAGAAGAAAAAGTTATTCTCTATAAAAACGTCTGCTTGTGTTGAAACTACAATTTCGAATACCAAATTTACGATTAGTATATAGGGTACATACACAAAAATAACATTTTTAATGATTTTGATTTCGATTTTTTTTTTAAATTATATGAAAATATTTTCAAAACCGTGATTTATTACACCAATTGTGCAAAAAAGTCTAATAAACATTTTTCTCAAAGTGGTTAATTTCATCATTTAAACGAAATTCAAAAAACTAAAAATGTTGTTTGTGACTAAGCATGTTTTAAAACGTTTTTTTTTTGTAGACTTAGAAGAAAAAGCCACTCTTTATAAAAACGTCTGCTTGTGTTGAAACTACAATTTCGAATACCAAATTTACGATTACTATACAGGGTTAGCCAGAAACAACATTTTTAGTTTTTTGGATTTCGTTTAAAATAAATTTACGTAAACTATTGTTGCTTTCCTACTTAGAATATAACTTTATATCTGGCCGAATAACGATTTTGTTGTAAGAAAACTATTTCTTATTTGTATTTTTATTATTACATGTCATATGTATTTCTTCATTTTATTTAATCATAAATTATAAAATATTAAAATAAATAACGTTCTATTCGAACGTGGTACCACCGAGTTCAGCGCATAGTTCAACTCGATATCTGAATTCCCGATAACAATTCCTAATTTGCTGTATTGGGATATTGCAATGACTTCTCTTATTTTTTCTTTCAAGAGATCTAGGTTATTATTGAAATTGGTTTTATACACATGTTGCTTTAGATATCCCCACAAATAAAAGTCCATAATTGTGAGATCGGGTCTCGTAGGTGGCCACTCATTTGGACCATACCTTCCAAACCATTTGTTCCCAAACTGATGATTTAGCCAATCACGAACAATTATCGTGGAATGAGCGGGACAGCCGTCTTGTTGGAAATGTAATTTTTTTCGATCAGCTAAAGGTATATCTTGCAAATGATCATAAAAAAAAAGTGTTCAGAAGATGCAAATAAGTGTGTTGATTTAAATTGTTTTCAATAAAATATGGTCCAATGATTCTGTTATGTCTGCTGCTTCCATAGGTACTGATACTACGTTTCTGTTCTGAATAAATACAACTTTTGTACACTGTGAGATTTTTATTTTACTTTCAATAAATTATGTCTAACATATGAACCGCACCGTGCCGAGGTTGCTGCTCATCTCCTCGTCTATTTCTCTCGCTCGCCGCCTCCTCGTTCCGTCGTGGCGCTGTACCGCAGCAGCGGGGGTTCTCAACCAAATTATAATATAAAATAAGAACAGTGGCGTAACAGATTTCATTGTAAGTAATAGCACACCACACGTTAACTTTTTGTGAATACTGTCTTTTAGAGCGGATACGAAAATTAGGATTGTCGCGGCTCCAAGAGCGACAGTTTTGCGAACTAACTACCCCGTTTGTGGTAATCGTTGCCTCGTCCGAGAAAATAATATTATTAACAAAACTTCTTTGTCTAAGGATTTGTTCCCCTATCAACAAACAAAAATCCAAACGCTTCATGTCGTCATTTTCTTCCAGAGAATGATTAAATTTAGGTTTGTACGGACAAATTTTATTGAATTTTAATATTTTTTCTACTAGTGATTTACTCACATTACCAATTTGAGAAGATCTTTTTCTTAAAGACAGTTTGGGAAAATTTCTAACTGAATCCATTGTCATTACAGTTACAGCATCATCTTCATCATACTTTTTTTTCTCCCTTTTTTTATTTAAAACACTACCAGTTCTCATGAATTTTATTACATTTTTTTTTAAACCCTTGTCCGTGAGAGAAACAGCAGGCCATATCTCATGGAATTCTCGAAGAACTGCCATATAGCTTTTTTCATGTCCTAAACCATAACTTCGCACAATATAAATTCTTTGTTCTAACGTTAGCATTTTCTAATTTCACTATTATGCAGATTTATGAGAAAATTATGACACAAATATCAACAATTTGAAAGATGCAAAGTAACTAAAACATTTCATTTATTTAGAACAGGCTATACTTGATATTTTATTATTTTAATAGTAGCTTTGAAATTAACCACTTTGAGAAAAATGTTTATTACCATTGGTGTAATAAATCACGGTTTTGAAAATACTTTCATATAATTTCAAAGAAAAATCGAAATCAAAATAATTGAAAATGTTATTTTTGATGTACCCTGTATATTAATCGTAAATTTGGTATTCGAAATTGGAGTTTCAACACAAGCAGACGTTTTTATAAAGAATAACTTTTTCTTCTAAACCCACAAATAAAAAAGTTTTTCCTCGTCCGAACTCTATCCGTGGACACACTGTACATATAGTTGTTTTTTTATGAATAAAAGAGTATTTAAAAAATCAGTTTTCTGCTCTGCAAAAATGACACCTGTGGTGGCAAGACTGTGTCTGACTTCCCCGACGGCGTAAAACATCTACTGTAGTATAGTTTTTTGAGTCTTTATGGCCTACATAAAATATTAAAATTTCATTAAATTTGATTTCAATTAATAAAGCAGCCAATATTTGAGGGTAGAAAAATTAATATGGGATTTTCTATGGCCAGTCTGGCGCTGCACCACCCGGTATTAAACATGTATAGTGCATTTAATCAATAGATAATAAAAATTGTAGCAATCACCATCACCGTACAGGTAAAACACCATAAGAATCCATAAAAAATAATATCAACCCACGCAATATAATCAATAAAAAAACAAATTAACTTCAACCTTAAATTTAAAAAACACCGTACGTGTTTATTTTAATTGGATTTTTTATGAACGTGGCCAGAAAACTAATTTTACAAATTATCACTCGCCTAAATTTAACCGTAAAGACAATCATTGCCACGGAATATTAGGTTCCAATTGAACTGAATAATATTGTTCCATCAGTATAAACAAGTACAATTATTTAAAATCGCTATAAAACTAAAAATACCTAAATAATGATTAAAACCAATATCTATCCGGCATAAACTCTAGAAGTTCCAGCTATATCTGTTAAACACATCGTTACAATCACAAAGTCTTCTGTAGGGACAGTATAATCGTAAATATTACAGCAGTTTAAAGTTTGCCAACTATTCTAACTTTGTCATTTCTGTAATAAAGCAAAACGATTTTAAAAATCTGATTTTAAAAGTTTTAAAATGTGGGAACTAAAAAGTTATAAGATGAAGATAATTTTAAATGGGTTCTGACTTATTTGTGCTTTTAAAAATTTTTTTTGTTTGAGATATAGGAACACAAAATGAACATTTACAGTGGGTAAATGAATTCAATCTAAGAGTTTATTGCCAGGTAGGTCCCTATATTTCAAAAAGTTTAATGTCTGCAAACGGATATTTTTATGTCGACCTATGGTCAGTTAACATTATGAGGTTATAAAAGACTAAAGTTATGGACAAATACAATTTGGCACTAAGTTGTTTTAAATTTAGACCATTTTTAAAGCTTCTAATTATAGACAGAAAAATAAACGGAATTTCGCTCAGAGTTATTGGCTGCCGTGAGCATCACCGGCGATGCTCAAAAAACATTTCGCGTGGTGCCACGTAGATCTCAGGTATCCAGAGATATAATAAAGTTACACTTTGCCTTTGAATGGGATTATCCAAGGGTGGCCATAAACAAACAATGAATGAATGAATAAATGCAGGTAAATTATGGTCCGTAATTAAAAATGTCTTAAAGTAAATTGCAAATCCGGAAGACGTAATTTCATTATTAAAGTAATAGTTTGGTGATTTTAAACCGATTTTTACCTGATTCAAAATGAGAGGGTTAATCCCATAAAACAAATTATGTTCTAAATACTGTATGTATATATAGCCACTCTAGTTAGTCTTAAGCTTAGTAATTATTCTTACTTTGTGTGTAATACAGCGTTTGTTTAATCGTGTGTGAGTCATGGAAAATATGTGCGAGCCCAATGTATCCAGTAGAATTCGGGAATGGCGATCCGAATATCTACAAAAAATTAGGATTTACAGAGATCAGCAAAGGCCGATTATTTACTTGGATGAAACCTGGTTCGACACATATGATACCCCGGAAAGGGTTGGGTTGACTCAAGCGGCAAGTGTAAAACAAGCGCGCCACCAAAAAGAGGTAAACGAATTACGATTTTGCATGCTGGATCTAGAGACGGATGAATTCCAAATGGACTTTCTCTGTCTGCAAAAGTCATTAAAGATTCTTCTCTGGATTACTATTAGGATACTACTGCTGACTTATTTGAGGATTAGATTAAAAACAAGCTAATTCCAAATATACCTCCGAATAGCGTAATTGAAATGGACAATGCAAGCAACCATAGTAGGCAGTTGACCAAGACTACCTTCTCAAATGACACAAAAGCAACAATCCAAAACAACATGTATGATAATGACATTTATTTTCAGGAAGATTACACCAAAAGGCAATTGTTTGAGGTTTTATACATTACTGTGATAATTATGCAAAAAATCTAGAGCATACAGTTTTAAGGCTTCCACCATATCATTGTAGGTATATTTAATCCCATCGAACATGTTTGGCACCAACTGAAATCTGCCATTCGTCGTAACAATATTTGCCCTACTATTAACTCCAGTGTACTTGAGCTTATAGAAACTGAAGTTTTTAACATCCCTTCACAAAGTTGGGCAAATTCTACAATATATATAAATAATAATTAGAACAGATGATGATAGCGATAGTGATATTGATATATTAAGTGAATAATTATTATAAGTACCGAATAATTTGTATATTTTTGTAATCATAAATATAATTTTTAATAATAAAATAACTTGTAATTTGACATTTAAACATAAATAAAATATTATTTAATGTCTTACTTATTTTTATTACAAACCATGATTAAATTCTAAGCAAAATACGGACCTGTTCGGCCATATTTCAATTTTACAGCTGTCCCGGGTCTTTCCTAATAGGGATCAGTTACTCACTTTCTTATATCTCTGAACAGACTTTATCTTTGCTAGAGCAGCGATCAACTTCACGTCTTTCTATCGGTATTTATACTAAACGAGTAATCAAGTAAGTCTATGCCATTCTTCTACTCAGACTGAGATTGGTTTGTTCTCATCCCTAATTAAAACTCAGCGGCGGACGGTGGCGGCGGTATGAAAATTTGACCTTGAGCTGGCCAGTTAAAGCAGAAGCTATTTTTGTTACTTTTAATAGTTTATGCTATAACAAGTAGGAAATGCCATTTCATACGAGTTGTAGAAATCTCTAACACTATTTTAGGAAAAAGAAAAAAAAATTATTAAAAATAACTTTTTTCTCTCCTGTCGATCTCAACTGCGTTACCCAGTAACAGAGGAAGGGCGATGTGCATGTAGGTAAATTACAATGATTTAAAAATTCCTTATTTCAGACCTACACACCCCGAATCGGTCCTAAATTAGGGTCAGCCTAATTTTCATATAATAGGAAGACGAGTTTGGTGAATAAAAGTAATGTAACAGCGGCGTCACGACAGGTAATTTATTAGAATGAAAGTTTGCTTTGCTGCGGCCTCCACGGAATATGCGCATAGATAGGGAAATAATGCCTTACAATGTGCGACATCTACTATCACTGGCAAGTCCATAATTTGTGTCAGTGGCTCATCTTTTGCATGTGCTGCATGTGCATTTCAAGAAATATTAAATAATGAAATTTCGTCGGAACGTCATATAATTTTTTATAAATTCAATTTATTTCATTAACCCTTAAAGCCTGTTCCAAAGACGACGACCTTTTCCACTAGGATTTCCAATTCCTTGCAAAAATTCATCCATATAATGCCTGCCGTGAACTTTTAATATTTAGATCTTGGCATACATATTATTTTCTAATCAACTATATGCCCTTCATTGAGCCCTCTTTTGTCGGTGTAATACAATTTTTTCCCGAAACTCCCGTCTTTTTTTCAAATATTTTCGCCGCCATAAAATGATTAAATTTTTTTTAATTGGTATACTTTTTCGGTTTTGTTTAAAGTACCTAAAATTAATTTTTTTTAATGTTCGTTTACGAACTCTTAATGATTTTTAGGTTAAGATGCGTCCTTCTTAATTTCAGCCATCAATTTTTTTATCATACACAATAACCTAATCAATAGCCAAAACCCAGTTAATATACAAGAAATAATTGCGCTTCTTAACCTTTGTATAAACCAAAGCTATTTCAGGTTTAACGATAAATTCTATATACAAAACGAGGGATTACCTATAGCGTTTCTTAAACTGTGTTCCGCGGAACCCTGGGGTTCTGTGAAGATCATTTAAGGGTTCCGCGAAACAAAGGCCATGAGTGGCATAATTAATGGGGTTGTACAGCGTATTAAGAATATCGCCAAAAACTGTTCTAGTAGCTACGACTGCATGATCCATAGGCAGTCCCTGGCTGCAAAAAAATTATCCCCTAGTAATACGAATGCTCTTGATGAGGTCGTCAAAATCATTAACTTCATAAAATCTCGGCCACTAAATAATCATTTATTCAAAATACTATGTGAGGACATGGGAAGTCTACAAACATCTCTTCTTTTACATACTGAGGTCAGATGGTTATCTCGAGGAAAGATACTAACCCGTATTTTTAAGCTAAGAGAAGCTAAGAGACGAGGTGCGTTTTTTTTTAGAACACAATTTCGAATTGAAAGGTAAATTATTTGATAGAAATTGGCTGCTTAAAATTGCCTATTTAGGCGACATTTTTACCAAGATCAATGAACTGAATTTAACCTTTCAGGGCAAAGAAGTAAATGTATTTACTGCTCACGAGAAAATTGTTGCTTTCAAGAAAAAGGTTATATTTTGGAAAAGTTGTATGCGGTCCAACAAGTTAGATTGCTTCCCAACAATAAAAGGTTTTTCAGAAGAAGAAGATGTTGAAATTGGGGAGACATTTATTGAAGAAATTATTCAGCACCTGACAGGTTTAAGTGGCTTTTAATCAGTATTTTCCAAATGAACACCAGATTAAATATCAAAATGAATTGTGGATTAAAAACCTATTTATTGCCAATGCACGACCTTTGACCATGTCAGCAGAAGAATACGAAAATTTTATTAAAATGACAGCTGATTCATCGTTGCAAGAAAAATTTTAATTAATGCCGTTAGTGGAGTTCTAGTGCAGTTTAAAAGATGAATATCCAAGATAGTCGCAAAAGGGCGTGTTGTCGTTACTACCATTTGCAACTACATATATGTGCGAAACAGGGATATGTGTCTTATGTGTCGACAAAAAAAAATACCGCAACAGACTTGATGCCGAATCTGATATGAGAGTTCAACTTTCATCCATAAAGCCTAATATTAAGTATATCTGCGATAATAAGAAGCAGTCCCACTCATCTCATTAAAATTTAAACTTAAGAGTCCTGCAAATACATTATTTTATAAATCTTTCAAATAATTTTTAAATTATAAGTAATAAAAATTAATAAATAATAAAAATAGTTTTAAAGCCAATAAATATTATTTGAAATAATTATCTTACAGAATGATGCATTAATACCTTACTATTGAACCAAACCAGGGGTTCCACGATAAAAGTGGACATTAAAAAGGGTTCCACGTATCAAAAAGATTAAGAAACGCTGACCTATGGGATCCCCCCTTTCACCCTTATTAGCAGAAATATATATGGCAAACTTCGAAAACAAGCTATTCAACAGAAATAATACATTAATTAAAAATATACATTTCTGGTGCAGATATGTCGACGACGTGTTCTGTGTTTGGACAGGCACGGAACGACAATTACAACAATTTCTTAATCTACTTAATAACCAAAATAATAAAATTCATATTACCATAGAGAAAGAAATAAATAACTCAATCAATTTTCTAGGCCTCACCATAAAAAATGTAAATAATCAATTGAGATATGGAATCTATCGAAAACCTACCACAACAGACATGACCATACCAGCGGACTCGAAACAATCCCAACAAACCAAACTAGCAGCCTTCCATAGTATGCTATATAGACTAGTTAATATTCCCCTATCAGACTCTGAGTATAAAAAAGAACTAGACATAATAAAAACCATAGCAACAAATAACGGCTATATGAAATAAAAATCATTAATAAAATACTAAAGAAAAAATTAAGACAAAAAACACAAAAACTTCTCTATCATGGGCCCCCTAATAAAATTAAATCTAAATACTGTTCGATTGGTTTTACCGGTAATACAAGCCAGAAAATTTGTATAAAACTAAAAAAATTCAACATCACTCCCATACAGGTAAATAAAAACAATTTAGGTAGTCACTTATGTAATTCTAAAATAGAAACAAAGGACAAACTCTTACGAAGCGGGGTCTACCAAATAAATTGCGACAACTGCGATGCTATCTATATTGGTCAAACTGGCAGAAATTTTAAAACTAGACTTAAAGAACATACAACTTCTATCTTAAAAAAACAAAATAAAACAGGTATAGCAGACCACTGCATAATAAAAAATCATTCAATTTCAAATAAAATAAAACCTATACATATCCAGAACAAGAGCAGAAAATTAAACCTTTTAGAGTCACTTACAATTAAAAAAGCAATAAAAAATAAAAGTAATGTTGTTAATAATCAAACAGAAATACCTTCAAGTGCTAACCCAATTATCAACAGCATATTAAATTAAAATAAATTAAAACATTTTGACAACCACCTGTATAAGAATAAGAAAAAACCCACAATCTACCCATCCATTGTAATCCGTAATTTTAATTATTTTAATTATTTTATTACCTATTGATACCATACATTAGAGTTTATATAAATACCTTAGCAATAATTTTTATCTTTGTACTTCTTTGAAAATGACCTGAAAGGGTCGAAACACGCGTGTCAGGTAACTGAATAAATAGTGAAACATAACAAGCAATTTTATTTTTACCCATAATGGATAATTTTTTTATTGTGGATATTTTTTCAAATATTTTCGCCGCCATAAAATGATTAAATTTTTTTATTGTGGATATTTCATTTAGAAAAAAAAATACATGGATTTTGCGACGAATGGCGTATTTTGTGACATCATCCAGGATTATTCTTTCCGTCTCCTTGTCTAGGCTCCTCGACCATTTTCTTTTTCATCATTTTCTTGATGAAGGCCTTTTACAACCCTGAACACAGTCTGCGGGGAATGTTTGTTATAGTGCCACATATTTCTGCAGCATCCAATGTAATTAGTTCAGGATTTCGTTCCCGAATTCCATGGTACACGTTTTAAACTATTATTCGTTTTTTCAATATTAATTGAATTTTTTTTGTTGACGCACAACTATTTGAAGGTTTGTTAATGTTCATAGTTTACTCAATTAAAAGCAGTTACAATATTAAATAAAGTTGAATAACTATAGATTTACACAAAGCAATATCTATGTGAACGATCCATATACTACGAAAATTGAAAAATTCTATCGATAAATTAGTGATAAAAACATAAATTAATCAAGCAGTGCGAAAACGCTGCCGGCACGCATATTTTCAAATTTTTGAAGTTGTGAATTAGGTATCTGTAGGTAGTGTTGCCATATTTATTTTCTGCGCGATCAGAAATCCAGCATCGAAATCGTCGTGCTATTTTAAATGCATTTAGCTAATTGCGGCTTGTACCACAACGTCGCCTCCTAAGTTCACTGTAATTGTAGCGGCAACGTTTTTTATATGCATAAAGAACATTTACTTGTACAATATTTTTATTTTGTCGCTTCCTAGATTTGGTGATTGGTATTAAATTACCGACTGACATATTTTGTGGATTTTGGTTATAGGGATGGGATTTTTGCTAGTTTCAGATCTATTTAATGGATTATTTCGGTGTAGCCGAGTTGCTAGACGTATGCAGGTAAAATAAATTGAGATAGCCGAATTCCTAGACCGACATACACTAATTGCTAGACGGGGGGGGGATGGCCGAGTTCCTAGACGCGACCTTCATTACAGAGAGGTAATAAAAATCATTAGAGCCTGGAAAATTATATTTATGCTATTATTATGAGTAGATCGACTCAAAAAGGGCTGGTAAATAATTGGCCGGTGAACTTGAAAAAGGCGAACTGGAACCAAAAAGGTGGATTAGATGCCGTGTTAGCGCCTGTTTAACCAATAAAGTCTATAAAGAGACTTGAAAAAGGCGAATTGGAACCAAAAAGGTGGATTAGATGCCGTGTTAGCGCCTGTTTAACCAATAAAGTCTATAATTATTAGTTACAGCATTATTTAGTTGAGTTAAGCAATATAATGTTCCAAGGGTATGTAATTTTTGCCGTCTAGGAACTCGACAATGTTTTTCTAGCAATTCGTACATCTTCGTCTAGCAACTCGACGATTCCAAATTCATAATTTTGTTACCTACTCTCCACCGTCTAGCAACTCGGATACACCCGATGATTTATGCTCGAAATAGATTAAAAATTGTTTTAGAGATCTAAATATGGTACGTACATAATTTTAAGTTGTTTTATAGAATTATAGAGGCATGTAAACCCTTAATTGATTATTAATGAATTAAGATTTCCGATTTGTGACACTTTCGTCTTCACAGGCTGTATATTCAGGGTTAGTTCAGGTTAGTTACAGATAAGCTACATATTTTAAGGTCCTCAAGTGCAGTAGATATTTCACAGTGAGGTTGGCTGGAGGTCAATAGTCCAATTTTATGAAATGTGTAATTAAACTTCGCCCTTGATGTTAAAATTGACGTGTTTTATGGCTTATTTGCAATGAAAGCTCTGCATGTTCCTCCTTTTTCAAGTATGGTATCATTGGTGATAAATGTTTTTTTTTTCTGTTATTTGGTTTTAATTTTGTAATGTAAGTATATAATTTCATCTTTTTATTTTTAATCGTAGAGCTTTTTTAATTTCAAGGAAGATCGCCAGGGTTGCTTTTATTCAGCTTTAGATGAACAACCTTACTGATGTTCACATTTTTAAGATTAATTAGTCCATGCATGCAGTGGCACCGTGCAACCTACGGCGAAACGTAGGGAAAACCCCATTTGTCAACTGAAAACTAAAGCGCAAAATAATTTTTTGGCCTCTTTCTGAGATTATACCCGATGGCATTAACCTCCATTCTGTGATACAAATTTTATTAAGTAAAATTGGCACGTGACCCCATTGACATTTCTACGCTACAATTATTGTAATTTGAGGTAGACTTAATTCCACAATAATTCGTTGATTTTTTGACGGCAATAAAATTTAAATGAGAACCCTCAGTCCTAATCCCAACCATAAATCAGTTGCCTGACAAATATCTATTGTCTAGGCACCGGACCTTTTGAAAGGGTACAGGTCCTGATTACCTACTAATTTCAATAGTTTAGGTTAGCTATTTTTAACAAAACAACAAATATAAAATAATAGGTGATCTATCTATGATATCTAGAAATAGTATCTTTATTTTAATCACGTAATTAAATAGCTATTAATATTTATACAAAAATACTAATCAACAATATTATAATAATACAATATTTAACTTAACCTACTCTATATTTAGCTCTGTTTCACTATCACTATCGTCTTCATCTATGCCTAAACTAATTATTAAGGGCCTTACGTTACTATTAATTAGAGAAAAACGGCCAGACACAATCGCAAACACGTAAACGTATACGATTCTTCTTTTCATACGTCATTTTACGCAAAGAAATAAGTACGGGAGCTCCTTTAAATAAGAATTACGGCACCGACGCGCAAAAACCTTGACCGACGCGTACCGACCACACACAAGTGAAAATGACAGCCTGCCATTGGTATCTTCTGATTGGCCAGGTCTAGACAATCGACCCGGCAAATTTGATCTTCGGTACCTCTCGCAGCTATTCGGGAGGACTCGTCCCTACACGTCTCGGTTCATGTCACGTATACGGGGTCCGTGAAGAACCGTCACTCTACGTGACACGCAAACGTGTGGAATACGATGCGTATCGAAATTTGCAGACTGAGCATGCGCACGTAAACGTTGACAAACACCAAACGACTGATGAACTAAGATGAAAAGACTCTGCTTTGTATTGAACACCTGCAATTTGTCATTAACCTACCTAATATACCAATATAATAACATAATTAATAGTAACGTAAGGCCCTTAATACTTAGTTTAGGCATAGATGATATTATAATATTGTAGATTAGTATTTTTGTATAAATATTAATAGCTATTTAATTACATGATTAAAATAAAGATACTTACCTATTATTTTATATTTGTTGTTTTGTTGAAAATAGCTAACCTAAACTATTGAAATTAGTAGGTAATCAGGACCTGTACCCTTTCAAAAGGCACTTATTTATGGCTCGGTTTAAATTTTATTACGGTCGGGAAATCAACGAATTATTGTGGAATGAAGCATAGCACTAATATCATAAGTAAAGAATAACATATGTCATATTACGTTCTTACCTCTCTTAGTTGACCACTCTGTACACTTTTTACGATCCCCTACTGGTTTAAATTATCGGGGCACACTGTGACAGCCGTGATATATACGTGTTCATTCTCCATGTTTACTGATGTTCCCATTGATAGCCGGCATTTAAATGTTCCAACCATATTTTTCAACTCCATTTCAAGTTTCAAGCGTTATAACATATGACGGTCCGTCTGCATGGATATTTTTGTAGGTCACGCTACGAAGAAGTCCTGTGACGATAAACATCGTTTTCAAGTAAAGAAATAATTTCGACCCTAGTCTGGCGTATAATGATATTAACAAACATTCCTGTTTTGCAACATACGTTATTTTATTATAATACATATTCATTGTGGAAAACGCAAACTTACGTTTACACGACATTGTTAGAGGTTGTTCGCTAAGACGATTATACAGTTATAATCTGCATAAAGTAAAAATCGAGAGAGAGGATTTGGTTTCCAGTTTATATGCCGCGTAACTTCAGTTATCCGGACAATCCCTGGATAATTGGGCAAATTTTGTTTCAATTAAAATCATTTAGTAAGTCCCAGAAGTATGGTCTAAATTAATTTCAAATTCAGCAGTGTGTTTTTTTGGAAAAACGCTCGGTCCCGCCGATTTTTATTTCTTAATGTGGTTTTTTTTATGATAAATTCATGTATACAGGGTAGCCCAAAAATAAGTTACGACCATCAATTTCATTTTTTTAAATGAAAACATCTATTTGTTGTTTCATTTTTTAATTTTGCGTCGAATTCTAAGTATGTTTCATGTATCATGTCCTAAACTCAACAGGTATCAAATAAATTACAATTGAACATATCAATAAGTAAGACCTGCTTGTTTAAAAAGAACAGAACAACAAATCAAATTAAATGTTAAAAATGTGCGCCATTTACGGCTTGACAATATTCAAGACAATCAATAAACTCTCTTTCCACGTTTTCAACCATTTTCGGAGTTATGGCGCGCACTTCTCTTCGGATCCTCTCTTTCAACTCCTGCAGACTGTTTGGCCTGTCAAGAAACACTTTCGATTTGATGTAGCCCCACAAAAAGAAGTCAGCGGAGTTAGGTCTGGCGACCTAGCAGGCCATTTGATAGGTCCTCTCCTCCCTGTCCACCAATTGGGAAAGATTTCATCCAAAAGTGAACACACAGTGGCAGCATAGCACGGCGGAGCACCATCTTGCTGGAACATCAGTTCTTCGTCAGGGTCCAAAGGATTCGGAAATAAAGCCATTACTATATTTATGTTACTATAATTTTAATAAAGTCATCTTTGTGGTCCTAACAGAGCTGAACCAAATTATCTCGATTGTCCAAGAGTGACTTGATGGCATGGGTCATCGTATTTCAATGAACTTCATTGGGTAAATTAATTTTTTTACGAATTTTTCCTTTGCAAGGGCGGCAGGCAAAGGCTTGTTTCCAAAAGTATTTTATTACAGTAAAAAATATAATAAGTAACTGCAGAATTGTCGAAGTCCAATGCATATAGGTCTAATAAATTTGCTGAACATATTGTACTAATATAATTGATAACGTGGGGCTGTGTACCGGGTGTTCCACCTAAGGAGGTAATCGGCTATATCTCAGAAAGTAATAACACAAGGACTTTGGAAAAAAAATATATATGGATAAAAGCGGCCAAGAGAAATTGCTGAAAATTATTTTCAAGTTCGAAAAATGACCGTTAGGGGGCGTAAGAGAACTTTCAAAATAGAAATGCCGATTTTCTCTTGATTTTTCTTAATAAAAATATGCTAAAAATATAAGCATTGTATTCTTCATAAAATTATGCAACTTTATGTTAGGAATCGTTTTTTTCTATTTTCAATAATAAAGTGGTGGGAGAAGGTCAAACTTTTATTCTTTCAAACGCTGATATCTCTGCTTTGGATAAACCGATTTTATTCAACTTGGTCTTGAAAAAAAGCCCTTCTTTTCCTCTACACGTGGATCTGTTAACTATGCCATATTGATTCTGATGGTGGCCACTAGATGGCGTTTTCCGTAATTCCTCAATGAATAAGGATTTTCTCAAAAAAATCAAATGTTATGATATGACTTTTTCATCACATTTTATTTTAGGCTTATGAAGGCTATTAAATAGTGAAATAAAAAAATCAGGTCCGTATTTAAAATAAAAAAGTTGATGATGGTCGCTCGAATCTGAAACGTCGGATTAAAAAACTAACCCCATAAGCTTGTAGAGGAGGAAAAGTTACTATCAGGAACTGAAAACCGCAACGTGATATCTTTTGTTAAACTAGAGAAACTAGGGATAATAATAATTAATATGGAAAAATAGGCCATTTTTTAAAACATTAATTAATCAATTAAATCTCTGGATATCACGTTGCGGTTTTCAGTTCCTTATAGTAACTTTTCCTCCTCTATCAGCTAATGGGGTTAGTTTTTTAATCCGACGTTTCGGATTCAAGCGATCATCATCAACTTTTTTATTCTAAATACGGACCTGGATTTTTTATTCCACTATTTAATAGCCTTTATAAGCCTAAAATAAAATATGATGAAAAAGTCATAACATTTGATTTTTTTGAGAAAATCCTTATACATTGAGGAATTACGGAAAAACGCCATCTCGTGGCCACCATCAGAATCAATATGGTATAGTTAATGGATCTACGTGTAGAGGAAAAAAGGGCTTTTTTTCAAGACCAAGTTGAATAAAATCGGTTTATCCAAAGCAGAGATATCAGCGCTTGAAAGAAAAAAAGTTTGACCTTCTCCCACCACTTTATTATTGAAAATAGAAAAAAACGATTTCTAACATAAAGTTGCATAATTTTATGAAGAATACAATGCTTATATTTTTAACATATTCTTATTAAGAAAAATCAAGAGAAAATCGGCATTTCTATTTTGAAAGTTCTCTTACGCCCCCTAGCGGTCATTTTTCGAACTTGAAAATAATTTCCAGCAATTTCTCTTGGCCGCTTTTATCGATATATATTTTTTCCCAAAGTCCTAGTGTTATTACTTTCTGAGATATAGCCGATTACCTCCTTAGGTGGAACACCCGGTACACTTTTTTGAATTAAGAGGGAAACAACAATCGTTTCGTATATTAAGTGTATAATCTTCAAAATTTATTAATTAGCAGAGCGCTTTCGGCCATAGGCCATCTTCAGTGCTTCCAAAAATCGAGGAAATACCAATTTATAGAAATATTTATTGAAACTTGTCGTTTTTCGAAAATTAATTATAAAGTTCTGTGAAAACAGTTAGGTGTTGCCTATTTTTTGTTAATATAAAATGTATTTAGGTTTTTACTCACTTGTCACGAAACAGGAAACTTCATTGATAAAAACTTTTCTTCATTATGTGGGCCATCAACGCCACAATGTAAAAACTCATTACATAAAAACAATTAACACGTAAAATTGTAAATGACGAACAACTGGGACGAACCACTTTTTAAATTTCAATCATTAACCATCATTTCTCCTTTTTCTTTTCCATCTTTCGTTCCACGTGAGAACGTGGTTTCGAGTGGAAATTTTTAATTTAAATAACCATCAAATTGAACTCGAAAAGTGGTTCGTCCCAGTCATTTACAACTTTACGTATTAATTGTTTTTATGTAATGAGTTTTTACATTGTGGCGTTGATAACCTACTTAATGAAAAAAAGTTTTTTATCAATGAAGTTTCCTGTTTTCTGACTAAGTGAGTAAAAGCCAAAATACATTTTATATTATTACTCAGAACAATTTTTTGACAAAAAATAGGCAACACCTAACTATTTTCACACAACTTTATAATTAACTTTCGAAAAACGACAATTTTCAATAAATATTTCTATAAATTGGATTTTTCTCGCTTTTTAGGAAGCACTGAAGATGTCCTATGGCCGAAAGCGCTCTGCTAATTATTAAATTTTGAAGATTATACTCTTAATATTGTACTAAGTTGTTACTTTCTAAGTATGTTCTCATGTTAGTATCATTATATACTAGCATTAACCCTAACTATGCTTCGTACTGATACCTCAAATTTTTAGTGACCTTAGAGATTGATTCCTGTCAAGTACCCCAACGTATGAGATTTACCAGATGTATTAACAGTATGGATAGGCACAGATTTACCGAACTGAGTAACAAGAGACGTGCACACTATTGGTTCGTTATGTATGTTACTCCATTACTTCGTTCTCGAGAAAAAAAAATAATAAAAGCCACTTAATTGCATGTGGAAAAATTGATACAACAATCGTTGATACGAAAAAATATCAAGAGACAAAAAAGTTATATTTTTAGCTGCTAAACCCGAAAACAATTTAAAATGTTTAGACAAGTCAGTGGCGTACATTTCTTTGTCAATATTATTCGTGAGACTGCTCGCCGGGACGCCTATGGAACTCATAATTGTCATCTAGTCAGTGCTAACTTATCATCCTATCGCAATTAACAGTATTGCCAAATTTCACAAAAGGATCTTGTTTAGGTGAAGAAGATGCTTCAGCACAATAATCATGGTCCATAACTTGTTCACTCATATTTTCCTATAAACACAATAATATGTTAAGGAGTGTTATTTATAAAAATAGAGGTTAGAATACTTAAAACGAATAAATAATTACAAATGTCTAAAATACTTACCGGCAACGCAATAGTACGATGGAAAAAGCTCTGAAAAGAACTGTTTTTAGTATTAAATAAAGTTTCAAGGCACAAAAATGGATAAAAACGAATTAAAATGACAAATCAAAACACCAAAACAATGTCAACTAAAACCTCAGATAATAACACTTAAATATTACTTTATAATTATATCTCTGTCTAGCACGTTTAATTCCATTCAAGACGTATTGCGATGCCCGCCAACGGTCTATACTCTATAGTACTCTATACGGAGTAATTAATAGTACGAGAAAATGAAACAAAAAAATTTGCAGAACTTAATTCTTGCTTTTATATTTTTCATGTCCTGTAATATAACTAAAAAATGTTGTTGTGTGTGTGTATGTGTATGTGTATATGACTTTTTTGGCACTGGTTTAAATCAACTGGCCAGCTTTGATAAATGTTTTTGAAGGAAGGAAATGAAAAAAAAACATGTTTTACGGTTACTTAAAAATCGAAAGCTCATAAAAATTTAAATATAGAGAAAGAGTTGTTTTGACTTGCATTATCTTAGCGAACAATCATAAACATGCAGGTCGGTATTAGCGTTTTTAAAAACGAAGTTTTTCGTAGTGGGTAAGCGTTTATCCTGAAAATTAATTAAAATTTGCAAAATTTTGTAACCATTTTTTAACATAAGTAAACGAGTTTAGCCAAAACAATGGTAAAATATGAATGTAACAGTCTGATCTCATAGTTTATGACATATGCATCACAACATTGTTTGCCAATATAGGTTCATTATAAACAAAGTGAAAACATTTTTTTGCAATTTTAACTCCTAACTGATTTATCGTAATGAGCTAAAATTTTGCCGTTTGGATTCAGCTCTTAATGTTCTTCAATAAACCTTTTTTTTTTTAAATAAACGCGTGATAAGTCAATATTTTACCCACCTTCAAATTTGCATGGGGATTTCGTATGTTGCGTGGATTGATGCACCACCCGGTATAAAGAATCATTTTATTTTTTTGGTCAACATAAGCAACATTTTAAATAAAGTTACTCTCACTAGATTTCTTTCAAAGACATAAGCATTAAATTTGTGGGGTACCAAGTAAGATCGCGCTCTTTTTACCGCGGTTTGTGTCAGAAATTTAGGGTCCAAAGTGTTCTGCTTGACCACCAGTGTCCCTATTTTCTGTACTTGTTTGGCGCAAGAATGCAATAGATAGTGCCAATTGAAAGGTTAAGCGAATTAAGAAATTTACATACGGCACCACACGCAAAATGATAAAAAGCAAATTTAATAACAATGCCGTGAAATTCACATGACTACATGCAATTCTTTTTTAATTGATTCTCCCGTATTATTACAACTATAGTAGGGAAGAAGCAAAGCCTGACCTGGCCTGTGATCGTATTATGGTTCGTGTTAGTTAGCACCGGTGTGTGTCTCTCTCTAGCATGTATTTAGCTCAACACGAGGAAACATGATAGATATACGATCTAGGTACCTAATAAAACTGGCTTTTGTTTATGTTTGGAATTTAATTTTAATAATTTCTGGTGTGAAACCTAGTAACTTTTTGTCTTCGTTTAAACGTGATTGGAGAGCGCTGACATGATTTGCCCGTCGCCATCTTGAAGGTTTACTGGCTGAAATTAGTTTACCAAGTATGCCTTTTTTATGTAGAAATGATAATAATAAAGAAATCCATTTTTTTGCTTAAGAATGTAATACAAGCACGTATAAAAAAGACACGTAGGTGGCGCCCTCTATAAGTGGGAGCCATACTAACATCAAATTCGAATTTCGCATTTTAAGAAACCCCTAGATATCAATTTTCGTCCAAATACAGACATTGTTTCAAAAAATATTTACGGATAGCAAAAATAAAAATACATTTTTAACACCCTGTATTTCAAAAATGAAGGGCTTGCGGACCCATGCTTATATGAACTTTTCACCTTATAAATAACTGAGGAATCGTTCTGTAAAATATCGGACACTTATTAAATAACATGCCAACCTTGAGTGTAAGTATAGTTTAACTAAAAATAGTCGGAACAATACTCCTTACGATCAATTAAACCACTGCATGAAAAGCCTGCACATTGACTCTCTCATCTTGGAGGCCGAAAAAATACATTCTTGGGATTTTTTTATCTTCGAAATCTTCATTAATAAAGTCAACGAATATTAAAAAAAGAATGTTTTCCAAAAATTAACCCTACAAACATGGCGACAAGCGGCAAGCGGCAGCTGAAAAAAAAATGTTGGCGGTGGTGGATTAATTTTTTTTTGGCTTATCTAAAAACAAAAAATGATCAGGATTATTAGTCGGTGAAAACTCGCCAATGATTTTAATATTTATTGACGAAATAATTTATACAGGGTATTTCTTAATAACATGCAAATATTTAAAAAGGTTATTCTTGCGTCCATTTTAAGAAAAATACTTCATATGAACATAATATGTTCTAAAAGTCTCAATTGTTAAACTATGGGTGCTAAAGTTTTAAGAAAAAAAACTTTTTTTCATAATAACTTTGGTATGACCTTATATATTTTTGTGAAACGTGGTACGCATCGTCTAGGCATCAAAAGGCATTTTCTGCTGTACAACATTATTTATTATTCTTGCCAGTGGCGCTCGTGAGGGATTTGCACCGAATCATGTTAAAGAGAAAAGTGATACGCCACTGCTATTTCTTAAAGTAAAAATTATTTTTGAAATCCTCATTCCCCTCTGAGGAAATCTGGTCTATTCATCTTGTTTCGTTTGACGTATGGTTCTTGCATAAAAAAAAATAAAATTCGTTCATTTGCACGTTGTTGTGAAATTGGGTATTATCAAGGATTAAAAACGTATCTAGCAGGTAAGAAACAGATTCTGTTTTGTAAATATGAACAGTTTTGACAGTTGCCTACCTAGTCTAATTGTTACGTATTTAAGTCATTAAAATTAATAATATTATTAAAAAAAACATGGTCCATTTCACGAATTCTGAGTTTGCAAATATGCATTACATGTATGGGCTTGCTGATAATAACGCACTGCAAGCCAGGCGGTTGTACGAAAACCGCTCTCCAAATAAAAAAATTCCGGATACACGAACATTTTCAAACATTCATAAAAGGTTGTGCGAAAAGGGAAGTTCTGAACCAGACAGTCATCTAAAGGGGGAACAGCGTACTGTAAGAACGAAATTGAGGTAGCGGTTTTGAATTCAGTGGAAAAAGATCCGGAATTAAATACACGAAAAATTGGAAACAATTTGAATATCTCACATATTCTTGTTTGGAAAATTCTCAATGACTTTTTATTATATTCCTACCATATCCAACGTGTTCAGGCTCTACTCCCACGCGACTTTCCATTACGGATGAACTTTTGCCAATGATATCTTCAAAAGTAATTGAAAATCCATTATTTGATACTGAAATTTTATTCACCGATGATGTCAATTTTTCTAGAAACGCCATCCAAAACTTTCACAATAATCATTTTTGGGCTGAAGGAAATCCACATGCAATCTTGGAATCCCGTCATCAGGAGCAGTTTTCCGTTAACGTGTGGGCTGGAATATGCGGTGATTATTTAATAGGACTCATGAGAGGTTGAATGGGCATAATTACCGGCAATTTCTCAAAGAAGAATTGCCAGCTTTGATGGAAGATGTTCTCATTTTAGTAATAAATCGAATGTGGTTTATGCACGACGGGGCGCCAGCGCACTTTGGTGGTGTGGCGCGCGAACATTTCAACCAAAATTACAATAATCGCTGGATAGGTCGCGGAGGACCACAGGCATGACCATCGCACCTAGGTCTCCGGACCTCAATAGTGCTTAGATTACTTCCTGTGGGGTCATCTTAAAACATTGGTTTACAGCACAACAATTCATACTGAACAGCAGTTGAGAAATCGCAACATAGTTTCTTGCGAAACTATTAGAAACAGTCCCGGCATTTTCCAAAGAGTACGTGGGTCCATGAGAAAAAGAGCACAGGAATGTATATTTTCAGGAGGTGGACATTGTCAACATCTGATTTAATTTATTTCTTTGTGCGTTCAGGGTAATTTTGTGTTAACATTCCAAAATTTATTTAGATTACTATAATTTCATAATTTCACCGTTCAAAAACGATTTTCTTAAATAAATTATTGTTTAAAGTTACATAAATTGTTTTTTCTCGTAAGTGGTCCAGCGAGATGTAGATAAATGGATTTTATTTTTTATGCGTCATACGTCAAGCGAAATAAAATGAAGATACCAGATTTGCTCAGAAAGGAATGAGGATTTCAAAAATAATTTGTACTTTAAGAAAAAGCAGTGGCGCATCACTTCTCTCTCTAAAATGATTCGGTGCAAATCCCGCACCAACGCCACTGGCAAGAATAAAAAATCATGTTGTACAGCAGAAAATGCCTTTTAAAGCATAGAAGATGCGCACCACGTTTCACAAAAATATATAGGGTCATACCAAAGTTATCATAAAAAAAAGATTTTTTTCCTAAAACTTTAGCACCCTGCAGTTCAACAGTTAAGACTTTTAAAAGTTTTTTTCTCAAAATGGACCCAAGGATAACCTACTTAAATATTAGCATGTTACTAAGAATCACGCTGTATAAATATAGAAATAAAAAGACTTAGGCCTTGTTAAAAAATTAAATAATAAATAAATGCACTGTCTGAAATTAAGAAGAAAATAAAAACCGATTATGCAAATACTCGTGAACCCTGTTTAATCTTCAAGCTAGAAATTTAAATAAAAACAGTTTCCTAGAATTTCAACTGGCGCAAACAATTCGATGATATGCGACTGGCTGTCTCCCACGAAGGAAATTTCAATAAATTATTTATCTACTTTCTATGATGTTTTGTGGGCGAAAGAAAGCGACTGGTATTGCTGAGTTTAGACACAAATCGAGAAAAGGTCTTATATATTTATAGTACCTATATCTAATACTATAATATGGTATTTTGGTCTAGCTTAATTATGTTCGGAAAGTTTATGTCCAGACTTCTAATTACCTATTTACGATTCCTTCATTTACTTAATATACTTTTTACGGATGAAGCAACATTTACCCGGTGACGGTATTAATAAAGTAACTCTCATGTATGGTCAATCGAAAATTCCCACGCAATAGTCGAAAGTATTGTTCAATATAAGTTTTCGGTAAACTTGTGGCGTGGTATGCTCGATAGATATTTAATTGGCCCAGTTGTTTTGGAAAATCGCCTTACAGGAGACCACTACTTCAATTTGTTACAATATGGATGGCAAGGACTACTAGAGAATGTTCCTGCAAATGTACTGTCAGCACGATGGAGCTCCGGCACATTTCGCTTGTCAGGTCAAGCAACATTTGGACGAAAGATTTCCAGGCGTTGGATTACTCGCGGTAGTCCTATTAGTTGGCCTAGAAGATCTCCAGATCTCACAGCACTAGAATATTGTTTAGGGCAGGAGTCTCCAAACTACGGCCCGCGACAGCTAATGGCTTATTGTTGTTATTGTTGTTGTGATAAGTTGGATAAAAAAACAGAATGATAATAACTCGGTTTTATTTACTTGGGTACTTTGGGTGGTAGGTCAAGCCTAATGAGAAGTATAATACGCAGAAAATTTAACTTAAACATAATACTAACAAATAATTGAAATTAATCCTACTAACATTATAAACATATATAAACATTATAACATATAAAATACCAATGAGATTTATGTAATTGTGATTTTTCACTGACAATAGTTTGTAGTTGTGGACCAATTTTACTTGTACCAATTATTAAAAGAGATTTAAGATGCTCATCGGTTAACTTAGATCTGTAAACATTCTTTACGTACTTCATTTTGAGGTGTTTTCTCACACAAGTAAGTAGTACCAAAAACAGAAAACAGCCCACAAGCAAATTTATGCAAATTGTGCCAGTGGAAGACTCTTATAAAATTCCAACAAAGATAAGTTTCGATATTTGTTCTTAATTATATCACTGCACGATCAATAATTTCCATTTGAAGTTCTGGGGCTATGGTTTCAATGTCGGTATCAAAAGGATTTTGAAAAATTTTTAATTTCATTCGCAATGACATCAAAGTCTGAGAAACGAGTATCAAAATTTATATTCAAATCACTTAAAGCTTCGATTGCAAAATCGACGGGAAACTCAGTCTCAGTACTGTGGCTGAATATTTCACATGTTTTAAAATTTGTGAAACATTTTTTTCGCAATTGCGATTGAAACAGTATTATTTTCTGCTGGAACGATTTGATTTTAGTGTATAAATCAGGGAGAAGCTGGTTTTCTCCTTGCAATCTCAAATTCAGTTCGTTCATATGTTTTGTCAAATCGAAGTAGAATGCTAACTTCCACAGGCATTCGCTATTTTGTAGTTCGGATAGATTACGATGCTTTTCATTCAAAAAAATTCCGATCACTGCTCGAAGTTCAAAGAAGCGCTGAAGGACTTTTTCGCAACCGAGCCAGCGTACGGCAGTATGATATGGTAAATCATTTTCTACAAGTTCTTTAGTAAACTCGCGGAATTCTCGGTGATTCAGCCCAATCGATCTGATGAAATTAACAATTGATGTGACTGGTTTTAAGGTGCAGATAGACTGGCAAGTTACTTGCGACAATTCTCACGCGAGCGACTTCCGTATAAGTTTACACTGCATGCAACAATTTTCGCAACTAGCTGTCAGATAAGTTCAGCGAGATTATTTTTCGCGAGTTCTCGCAAACCTGTTTACACTCCCAGCAACTTCGGCTCGCGCTTCCGGTCTTTTTAGTAGCTCAGGTGTCATGGCTCCAGTAAGGTTTATTCGTTCCGCGGCAGCAATATTGGTTTTGTGTGATAATTTTAATAAAAAAAAAAGAGAAACCGAACGTGTTGGGTAAGAAAATGGATTTTAAGGAGAGAAAATTATGGAGCCTACAACAACTTATTGAAAGAGCTTCAAATTGAAGATGCACAGCAATTTAAGAACTTTATTCGTATGTCTGCTGTAGATTTTGAAGAACTTTTAATAAATGTGGGTGGCCACATTCAAAAGCAAGATACTCACTTACGTCAATCTATTTCATCCACCGAACGTTTGATGGTAACACTACGCTTTCTTGCAAGTGGTAAGTTTTTCGGTTCAATTTACTTATGAAGTTCTGAATACTCATTTATTTTACAGGTGACTCATACCAGTCATTGATGTATCTTTTTAGAATTCCGGCTTGCACAATGAGTGGCTTTATTCCAGAAGTCTGCTCGGCTCTGTATAGAGTATTAAAAGATATTTACTTAAAGGTACGATTTATTTAATATAAACTACATATCGTATTAGTACAAACATAAGCTATTGAATAAAGTAAAATAATATTAGATCCCTACTAATATTTTTACTAGTAACAACATGACTTAACACAATATAGGTTTATAATTGTTGGAAGCTAATATCCGATAAATCTGTAGTGGTGCATTGTGATGAAGAATAAGTTTCGGTGAAAGGGGTCTCACTGTCATACTGATATGGAGACGGCAAGGGGGTACTTGATTGGCTACTAGAATAAGTGGAATAAGTTGGAGAAGATAATATTATGTTTGCAATTTTCGGGGACTTCTGTTCCGCGGTATCCATATCAGAAATTTGCATTATTGCTTCATTAATCAAGCGCCGAAGCTTCCTTTTATTTTCTGGATTATTTAGTTGCCTTATCTCTGATGCAACGTAATCTCCGAAAATTTGTTCGTTGTCAGTTGGTTGGTTAAGCAGACTTGCGGCTTTTTTCATAATATCTTCTGAGGATATGCCGCAACTATCATTATTTAAGCGCTTCTTTCGCGGTGTTGAATTTGGTTCTCTGCGGTGAAATTCAGAAGGACCAGGTTCTTGTACGTTTCGTTCAGTTTGGGATAAGTTTAAATTCTGTAAAAAAACATATACTATATTTAAAAAAAAACCTGGTAAAAGTGTACAAACGGGTTTTTTTTATTGCAGGTTCCTGCTACTAAGAAAGAATGGCTTTGGCATTCAAAATTATTCGAGGATAAATGGAATTTTCCGCACTGTATTGGTGCCCTAGATGGCAAACATATAGTTATTCAGGCACCAAAAAATTGTGGAAGCTACTACTATAATTATAAAAACACACACAGCATCGTATTAATGGCTTTAGTTGATGCTACTTATACGTTTACATATGTTGATGTTGGCTGTAACGGACGAATTTCAGATGGTGGTGTCTTCAATAATTGTTCTCTAAGCTCAGCATTAGTAAACAACGAGTTGGATTTGCCAGATCCTAGGCCACTGCCAGGGAGAGAAAAACCAATACCGTATCTTATTGTCGCAGATGATGCGTTTGCGATGAAACCCTATCTATTAAAACCGTACCCTTACAAGAATCAACCTGGTCCAAATCGAGTTTTTAATTATCGCTTGAGTAGGGCGCGAAGAATAGTGGAGAACGCATTTGGAATAATTGCTAATAAATTTAGAATTTTGCGAAAGCCAATATTGTTGAAACCTGAAAAAGTAAAAAAAATTGTGTTGACAATATGTGTATTGCATAATTTTCTAATGAAAAGGAAAGACTCTGTCGCAAACTATGCTCCAACGGGCACGTTTGATAAAGAAGACGAAGCAACACATGGTAACATTAACGGGACATGGCGGCAAGAAGACGGGATGCCCACAAATAATTTATTACCACTTCAGCGAGGTGTATGCCAAAATTATTCAACAGAAGCGAAGCTTGTGCGTGATGAATTAAAGGACTATTTTATTTCTCCTAGTGGGGAAGTTAATTGGCAATACAAATATATATAGGCTATAAATACATAGGCCAATCCTTAATATAAGTTGAAATAATATTTTTTTTCTTACCATATTGTCGGTTGTTTCCGAGTTATCCACTGAACGCTGAATAAATTTCATTGCCGAAAAATATGGCCAATTAGATATATACACTTCGTCTGACCCAGCGCCACTTTTCTTTATTTTGATTTTCTTTACTTCCTGCATAAACTGGCTTCGTAGGTTATGTAATTTTCGTGTAATTTCGTTAACGTCTGTATTGAATTTGTTTGCAATTATCAGCAACGCGTCTTGTTTTTTAATTCGATTTCTATAACCTGGGGACCGCACGTCCCATAGAACAGGGTATTCTTCATAAATGGAAATTAAAATTTGGATTTCGTCGTTTGTCCACACTTTCTTCTCCTCCGACATATTAACTCACGCTGTTGCACTCGCAAAATATCGAATCAAACTGGAAGCGTTGACAGAACTTGCGAAACTAACTTTTTCCTGTTTAGACTGGCAAGCGAGAATGTCGCGCGAGTTCTTCCGCGATGCTCAGCAAGTCCACTGGCGATACTATTTAGACTAGCGACACCAGTGTCGGACAGTAGCTTCCGCGAGTTTTCTCGCCAGTCTATCTGCACCTTTAGAACTTCAGACAAATCCCAACATTTTCCGCACATAGACTGTTGATGAATGATACAATGTAAGACTAACGGTTTTGAGCCACCATCATTTTCTACAGACTTTGACACAAGAGCGACCACTCCTTTATTTTTACCACACATGTTTTTGCTTCCATCAGTTGTAATAGATTTTAAGTGTTTCCATCGAAGCTTCTTTTTATTAATGGCATTTTCAACTCCCTTAAAATATCTTCACCAGTAGTCGTGTCGTGAATACTATCAATATCAAGAAGTTCTTCATACACTTTATAGCTTTTATCTATTCCTCGAATAAAAATCAACACCTGAGCAGTAACTGACACATCCGTTGACTCATCCAAGGCCAAAGAAAACCACTCAAGATGCCCATTTTTGTCAGACTGTTGAGTTGATATATTTTCTGCGGTGGCTTCTACCTCCCGAGCCACGGTATTAGCTGACAAACTGACAGATTTAAATAAATTTGGTTTTTCGGGGCACATTTCTTCGGCTGCTGCAATTACGCAATCTTTGATCATTTCTCCATCGGTAAATGGTTTTCCACGTTTTGCGATTTCAAGAACCACACGAAAGCTGGCACGAGTTGCAGCCTCTTGTTCAGTATTGAGTTCCGTAAACGAAGATTGCTGCGATGTCAATCCGCGCTTTAAAGCTTCAAACTTTTCTGTCTGCAAACTTCCTGCATATTTTGAATAATTTTTAAAATTTTTCGTTTCATAATGACGTTTTAATGTTATATTCTTTGAGAACGGCTATGGTTTCATTGCAAATTAAATATAGCGCCTTCCATTGATCTTTGAATATTCTGCATTCACTGTCTATTTTTCTTTTCCACACTATCCACACTAGTAAATCACACACAAAAACAACAAGTCAAATCAAAATAATGTTACGAAGATGTATTTTAAACAGGCACACACACGTTTTAAGAAGTTACGCACTACTTTATTTCACAACACACAGATTTGCTTCCCTTGCGTTCCCTAGGTGGAGTGACTCGCGGTCGCGCCGTTAGCCTTTTTATACTCCAATTACTGCCTTCTAGAAGTAAGTGGAATACACCAGAACTTTCTCGAACCAACGAGGTTCGACGCGATTTAAGCGCTATCTGTTAGCGATGGATAAAGGGTACACTACCTATTTCCGCGTGTAACCACCAGATGTCGTCAAGTGTCGCGGTGGTAACAATACAGTACAACACTGGAAAGTTTGAAGACCCCTGGTTTAGGGGGTCGGTTTAAAAATAAAGTGTTTAGAGGTCAATAGCAGTATTGTTGAACAGTTATTAAAAGAACGCTATGATTAGAAAAAATTAATATTTTTTTGTTATCACGCTATAACTTGAAAACAAATATAATATGGGTTTTTTCACATTGTTTTCACGTGTTATGTATTTTGGTCCGTTCCTCGGTACTCACCCTGTATAATGGATATTAAATTAAATATTGTGGTGTGATTCAACTAGTTTATCTTAAGGAGAAAAAAGCGAAGGAAATTCATTAGAGAATTGTGCCTTCACTGAACCTCTCTTGGACTTCCTACAAGACCGTAATACTTTGAATCAAAAAATTGAAGCCAGGCAGGATAAGCATCGAACACGCACCACGTTCTGGGGCTCCAAAATCTGGGATGACGACAGAAAACGTTGACAGAGTGCAATGGAGAAGCCGTCTAGGAGGTCAGTAACTATTTGAAAGGCCTTAAATAAAACCACTTGAGGGACTAGACCAACAAATAAATTAAAATAAGAAGTGTTAGTTTGCTAGATCCAGACCTGCTTCTTTTGTTACGTTGCGCCTGGATGTCTGCTGAACCTACTAAAGGATCCCATCACCCTGCTTTAGTTTGTAAATAAGCAAAATGTGGGTTGAAAATGGAGCGATATTATAATGAAACCTGATTTATAATAAGATTTTATGTTGTTTATTTGTTTACAACTTGCTTTTTTTGCAAAAAGACAGCCGAATAGATTTTTTCGTATTGTACAAAGATTAATAGAATAGGGAAATCTCTAAAGATTTATGGAGTCTTCTTTTAAAGATCTGTTCGCATCTCTGCTAATTTATCTACCTAACTTAGCTAACCTATTCTATACTTAATTGATTTGTAATGGGCTACACGCTTGGTGAAATGGATATTCCATGGTAGAGGAAACTAAAATCTTACTTGTTATATTTTACAATTTAATTCAGTTTCGTGACACCTGTTTCAACTCTTGCGGATCATTATCAAAGGAATATAAGACAATACAAAATTCTACATGTCATTAAAATAAAATTAAGGAGATGAAGTGAATTGACAGATGATGGGTTTTTTTGGTCCTTAATTTACAGGTATTGGCCAAAGGTACAACTAAATTGCAGGTGTGATTATAGAGGTATTTACATCTAAGTAATAAAATTCAGAAAATTATATTGTGCAAGCATACCGGGTGTCCGGAAAATACGTGTACAACGTTTGTCTCCTGACGCCAAAATAGGTCGATCTAAGCCGACTTAGTTATATCCAAAATTGTCTCGTTTAGCCGGTAAAGGGCGTCAAAAATTTGTAAAATATTGTTTTTTCCTAAATTAGCTGAAAACCTGCTAATCGATTTTAATGATTTTTAGTATGTAGACTAATACTATAAAATGACGTTTTCTAGTAGTGTAGTCACCGGCTGTAAATAAGTGGAAGTGTTATAAAAGTGATATAATACGTCAACATTTCTCCTGATTTTTTATATCAACTGCGTTATGACAACCCAGATATTTTTGTCGAGTGACTGGATGTATTTGGAAGCTATTTCACCTCTTCAATATTTTTCGTTGGATGAGCTGTTTTGCCAGAAAAAAAATATTTACAATTACCTGCATACATAAATTATTAACATTAGTAATAAAATTAAAATCAAATTACCTGTAACAATATTTTTTTTAGTCACCTTGTTGCTAGGTCATTTAATAATTTGACAATTATTGACTAAATGTCACCAGTCTATGAAATTAACTAAAGTATACGATCAACATTCTTGAATTTCAAGTTCATTTTACTATTAAACATGGAAAATTATACGAACTCTGAGAAGGTTGACATTCTCCTGGTATACGGGTTTTGTCAAGGAAATGGGCGTCAGAGTGTTAAGGTTTACGTGGAGAGATTTCCTAACCGTCGAATACCCAACCACAAAACATTTGCCAATATCGAGCGTCATCTTCGGGAAACGGGCAGCTTTGAGAAAAAATTTGAAGGCAGGGGTCGTATGCGAACAACTCGAACTGTGGAAACAGAAGAGAACATTCTGGAAAGAGTTGAAGAAGAACCAAGTACCAGTACCCGTCGCTTAGAACGCGAGTTACATGTTCCTAAAATGATTGTCAATGAGGTTTTAAAAGAACAGTTGTTACATTCATATCACGTGCAAAAACTCCAGGAACTTTTACCGACTGATCCCCCATGCGGCTTACATTTTGTCAATTTATTAAAAACAAAAGAATGCGTGACCCAAATTTTTGTAGAAAAATATTGTTTACTCATGAGGCGTGCTTTACAAGATCTGGAGTAACCAATCTGCACAACGAACATATTTATTCCGATGAAAATCCACATGCCAATAAAGTTGCACATCATCAGCCTTAAATTAAAATTAATATTTGGGCAGGTATTATTGATCGCTACCTTATTGGTCCTATTGTTATTCCGGACAGGTTAGATGGAAATATTTATTTAAATTCCTTGCAAGACACATTACCAATTCTTCTGGAAAATTTGCCCCTTTTACTTTGGAGGGAAATGTGGTATATGCATGATGGTGCCTTAACCCATTTTTCCGTTGCCGTTCGGCAATACTTACACTATCAATATCCCAACCGATGGATTGGAAGGGGCAATGATGCACCAGTAAAATGGCCACCACGTTCTCCGGAGTTAAATATGTGTGACTTCTTTATGTAGGGCGCTATTAAAACAGAAGTTTACAAGACTCCGGTAAACACACGCCATGATTTATTGACGCTGATTTTAAATGCAGGCAACCATTTTAATAACCCCGAGACATTAAATAGGGTCCAATATAATTTTTTAAGGAGTGTTAATAAGTGTATTCAGCAAGATGGCGGTCATTTTACACATTTGCTTAAGTAATGTTTTCGTTTTACTTACTTTCTTACAATATTTTTAATACATACTTCCAACTTTGTTGTACTTTGTTTTATTATTATCTACTGTTAATAATTGATGTATGCAGGTAATTGTAAATATTTTTTTCTGACCAAACAGCTCATCCAACGAAAAACATTGAAGAGGTAAATAGCTTCCAAATACATCCAGTCACTCGACAGAAATATCTGGGTTGTCATACCGCCGTTGATATAAAAAAATCAGGAGAAATGTTGACGTATTATATCACCTTTATAACACTTCCACATATTTACAGCCGGTGACTATACTACTAGAAAACGTTATTTTTTAGTATTAGTCTACATACTAAAAATCATTAAAATCGATTAGCAGGTTTTTACGTAATTTAGGAAAAACCAATATTTTTACAAATGTTTGACGCGCGCCGTTTACCGGCTAAACGAGACGATTTAGGATATAACTAAGTCGGCTTAGATCGACCTATTTTGAAGTCAGGGGTCTGTCGTCAAACGTTGTACACGTATTTTCCAGACACCCTGTATAATTATGGATTTTTTCGTTCGTAATTATTGACAGTGTTTATTGCATATTTATCCTATAATAGGCTATTAAGTATTAGATTAGCACCTGAAGGTATTTTATTTTGATTATTAACAACACTACATCGATTTTTTAGGACTTTTTTGATTGCTAGTGTTTCTAATAGGTTGAGTTTTCTACCCTTGTGTTGATTATATATCGGTTTTATTTTGTTGGATATTGAGTGGTTATTTATTATACAGTGGTCCGCTATTCCTGTTTTATTTTTTTTTTTAAATGGATGTTTTATATTCTTTAAGCCTAGTTTTAAAGTTTCTACCTGTTTGACCTATATGGATTGCATCACAGTCATCACATTGTATTTGGTAGACCCCCCTAGTTTTGAATTAGCTATGTATTTACCTAAGTTATTTTTGTTGACTTGTATGGGAATAAGTTTATGGTTTTTGAGTTTTTTGGAGATTTTTTGACTTGTGTGACCTGTATATCTGATTGAACTGCATTTCTCGTTTGATGGAAGGGGACGTCCTCGGTAGAGTAGTTTTTGTGTTTTTTGTCTTAGTTTTTTCTTTAGTATTTTGTTTATCAGTGTTGTTGGATCGCCGTTGTTTAATGCTATAGTTTGTATTTTTTGTTTTGAGTCTGCTGGTATAACTATATATATAGCAGACTCAAAACATCCCCAACAAACCAAACTAGCTGCGTTCAATAGCATGATCCATAGATTAGTCAACATCCCACTTTTCAAAACTGATATACCTGTAAATTAAGGACCAAAATAACCCATCATCTGTCAATTCACTTCATCTTCCTAATTTTATTTTAATTATGTAGAATTTAGTATTGTCTTATATTCCTTTGATAATGATCCGCAAGGGTTGAAACACGTGTCAGGAAACTGAATTAAATTGTGAAATATAAGGAGTAAGATTTTAATTTCCTCTACCATATTCTATACTTGTTTTTCTTGTAGATAAATAAAATTCGTGGAACACTGCAATGACTATATTATAAAGCGTGTCTTTTTTAAAATACTTGACACACCAAATTGTGATTAAGATATCACAAGGCAGGCGCTCGAGAGGGGCCGTAAATTACGAAGTTACTTTCTAAATTAAGCGGACAATGACATAAATTGAGGAAGAAAGTGGAAAATTGTGTTTTTTACCAGACCTGTCGGCTTAGAGAGCAGGAAAAAAATATGCTAATAAGTTCGTAAAACCTAAAAAGTTTTTCCAACGCAGACAAGAACCTTTAAACTTTAAAAGTCGATTTAAGGAACATTCAAACCTTTTGGGTATCGGAAAAGTTGTCCCTAAATTGTTGTTTTACAAGGAGCAGTAAAGATTTAACATTTTAATTTTAAATAGGAAAAGAAATCGTTAAGTTTATAAACGGATAATAATATTTAGCATCATTACTGGAGAAATGTTACCACATTTTTGGATAATTCTTGTAACTGTTCTAAATTTTCAACTGGTGATAAAAATATTGCTCTTGAAATGAGGGAAAACGAAGTAATCCATAACCGTCAATCAAGGTGATCTGAGTGGGAATTCAATGTCTGTTCGAAAACTGATCAATCTCTCGTCGGAAAAATAGTGTAAGTAGTTAATAGTTTCGGCGGAGGTCTGCGCTATTTCATCATCCTGTTGAAAATCATCGTCAAGTAATTGCTCCACAAATGGATTCAAAATATTATCCCTATACGTTCCAAAAAAATTGATTCACAATCATAAATGTAGGATAAATGTATATAATGATGATAGAATTAGGGAATGTAAAAATAGATTGGTCCTGCTCCTCGCTTTCGATAGGCATGACCATAACTATAAAGATCTAGATAGAAATGCAAAGAGGGAATATGATAACATGTTGAAAGAAGTAAGATCAAACTCTCTAAAGCAAGAAATAAAAAACTTTGATAATAAAAGTAAAACTATATGTGGTCTGTAGTTAATGATATCAAAGGTAAACAGGCTGATAAGGAAGAATGCCAAATTAATGGACATCCAGAGGTTATAGTAAAGGAATATAATAATTTTTTAATCCATATTGTTTCTAGTAAGTAAGAAAAATCAGTACGGCTTTGTGTTACATTTTGAATAGCTCATTAAAATTTGGCATTTTTCCTAAGCAGTTAAAATGTTCATTAATAAAACCCATTCTTAAGAAAGGAGGCCAATAAGCTTACTGAATAGTTTTTCAAAAATATTTGAGCTTGCGATGGCAAGGAGGTTACTAAGCTTTTTTAATGAATTTAAATTGTTTAGCTCCACTCAACATGGTAATCTAATAAATAGATCGACACAGACGGCAGTGTATCAATTCACACACAATCCACAGATTATTATAGAATAAGGTAAGCGAACAGCGGGGTTATTCACAGATTTATCGAAGGCATATGACTGCATTGACTGGAGTTATTTGCTTTTGAAACTTAGTTCTTACGCAATTGAGGGAAATGCTCTAAAATGATTTGGCTCATATCTATCAAATAGACAACAACGAGTAGTAGTTACAAAGAACAATCAAACAGTTAAGTCAAATGTCAAAGAAATAACAATGTGCCTACCCCAAGGGAGCGTTCTGGGACCCATTCTATTCTTGATATTCATAAATTATCTTAATTACATAACAGATGGTGGAAGTCGAGCTATGACAAACTTTGCATATGATACAAATTTATTGGTAGGTGAAAAAGAGCCCGAAGATTTGATCCAGCAAGTAGAGTCATTCTTTGCAGATGCAAAAAAGTGGTTTGAAAGTAATAAATTAATAATCAATGAGGATAAAACAAACATTGTAATTTTTAGTACAAACAGAACAACAAATAGATAAACCAATGAATATTGTGTTATATAGATGGTACATAGGGACATTAAAATGCACAAAATGTTTAGGAATTGTCATTGACGAGTTTTTGAAATAGTCACCCCAAATAGATAGTTTGGGTAAAAAACTAAATAAAGTCTGTTATGCAGTTCGAACATGTAGAGATTATGTAGATAGGATTATTCTTATGATTTTATATTTTGCAAATTTTGAGTCATTACTTAGGCATTTTTATTATACAAAAAAGGGTTATGAGGATCATTCTCAAGTTGGGTATAAGAACCTTTTCATGACTGTTAACTTTATTTATTTAGACACAAAGAAGAATTCTTAATAAACAATGTAAATAATGTATATAATACTAGAACATTAGACCTAAATTATTCAATCCATATTCCATAGGTTAATATTGACAGAAAGAAAACCTTCCTATATGTGTATAAGAATTTATAATAAACTACCGAATATAATTAAGAATATAAAATGTTATAAAAAATTCAAGTCGGAGACTAAAAAACCACTAATTGGTATTGAACCATACAAAATTGAAGATTAATTTAACATGTAAAATTAGGATAAATACCTATGTGAAATATTGGTAAATGGTAATTTAACTAGTTAATTAGTAGTGTAATTTTGTGACGTCATTTCTTTTATGTTTTATGGTACCCATTGTGTATTGTGAAAGCATCATATGAAATAAAGTTCTATTCTATTCTATTCTATTCTATTTTATTCTACCGCTGGGCTCTGACAGTGTCATGGAAAAAGGTAGAACCAACAATTCTTCTTCGGGAAACAAATAACCAGACACCGATTTTTTGAGGGTGAAGTGTGGGGATTTTTACTACTCCACATGCGTGTATTCTGAGAATTCACACTAACCTGAAAGTCTAATAAATCATTTTTTTTTAAATCAATTTTGGGCAAATCACTGACACTAATTCCCGCGTGTTTCAAAATCTGCAGCTAGTATTTCTTGGAATACTTGTACTTTATAAGGAAACAAATTTAACCATTTCTTAAGAATAGTCTTGCATGTTCCATTAGATCTACCCACTTCTTGAGACAAGCGTATTACAAATTTTCTTGGCGTATTTTGCATTAGTTCACGAACGCTTGCAAAAAGTTCTTCTGTTCTTACAGATGGTCTTCCAGCTCCTTTTTTATGTTTTATATAACGTGTTTCCCTAAACAGAGTGTTATACTTTTCGAAATAAATAGGCGCCAGTGTAACGCTATAACAATCCCTCTTCAACATACATAGATACCAAAACAATCGTCGACAAATTAGTCATACCTATCCATGAGAACTATAACCCCTTTTAATAACAAAATCTGAACAACCCGCGTCAACCAACGAAACCAATGCAAAAATTAACCAGACGTGGCCGTGAAAGTCCACAGAACTGTCAGTCTGACACTAAGTCATATCAGTCAAAACATTTGACCTACATCTTATACTACAAGGTTAAAAAGTTATTTCTGTTCATAACTTGAAAGTTCACTAACTACTAATTAATTAAAACAAGGATTTGAAATAAGACCTGTCTGCAGGTAGTATGAAACAAAGAACAGAAGAAATCAATCCACTTGGCTACGTCTTACAAGATACAAAACATTCCTGGAATATAAACTTAATCAACAAAGGTTTCAAACTGATTTAAGTGGAACTATTGACTATTAACAGTAATTAATGATTAAGGTGAGAGTCTACCTAGGTACTTTAAAAATTTAAAACCGAAAACTTAACATAGATCACCAAACTATGAAAATGCAATTCTCGAACCGTAACAAGAGACACGGTTCTTCTCAACGACTTAACACACTTGTGTTAGGTCGATGGTTCTTCTCAGGCAATGATAAAAATACCCAGCAGTAAAAGCGACGTTAGGAACATTTTCGCGAAAATTACTAATCACCATTTACTCTGACCCCGTTTCGAAAATACGCTTCAACTATGAACTCTTTGTGCTGTTTCATAAAATGAAAGTGAATTATCAAGAAATTAGAAAAGCGATATCAAAACAGATAAAATTAGCCTAAAAGAAATTAAAACTATCTTAAATAGGTTAAAAAAATCCACTTTTTGAAAAACCAAGAAATTAGTTCAAAAAGGGGTAAAAATAGTCTAAAATAGATCAAAAATATTGTTAGATGAAATAATACGTGAGGTGGGGGAATACCACTCCCCCACCTCTGAAGATCGAATATACAATGATTTAAAGGAAATAGACTTAAACGAACTAGGATTATTATACTACTTAATCTTTCTGTCTCGTGTCAAAAATTAGCTCAAAAACAGACAAAATTTACCTAAAAAAGCAGAATCAAATAGGGTAAAAAAAAATTTGGAAAACCAAGAACGGCTATAAAATGGGTAAAAATAGTCTAAAACAGACCAAAAAAATTGTTAAATGAAGTAATATATGAGGTAGGGGAATACCACTCGCCGGTTCTGAACTACTTGGTGTTATTAGATTCCACAAACATCTTGTTCTAGTTACCCATTTACCAATATATTAGTATGTCATTACCCTAAATTTTTATAAACTCTTTCCCAATCTTATACTGTTTTTTATCAGGGTCGTAATAGATATCAAAAGATTTTTGGAATTTTCTATGTAGAAATTCAGACTAAAGAAGTAAGCTTCTGTCAAATCCAAGAAAAAAGAACAATAACTGGATGACAGACGAAATTCTCGACCTTATGGAAGAACGTAGAGGACATAAAAATAAAGACGACACGCGATATAAACAACTTCACAGGCAGGTCACCAGAAAAATCAAGGAAGCGAAAGAAAATTGGTTGGAGGGAAAATGCGAGGAAATCGAACAATTAGAACGCCAACATGGCCTGTTTAACCTACACAAAAAGGTCAAGGAAACCGTCGGCATGTATAAGGGCAGAAGTAACGAAACCCTCACGGATGACAACGGTTTGATCATCTTGGACCCTGACGCAAAAATAAGTAAATGGAAAGATTATATGCAGTCCCTATACAACGATGAACAGAGAGGTGATTTAGAAGAAAAGGCAATTGAAACAGGGCCCACTATTACTAAAGTAGAGGTTACCAATGCCATTAGAAAACTAAGGAGCAACAAGGCCGTAGGTCCGGATGAAGTCTGCGGCGACCTACTGAAGCTGATACAGGAAGGTCATCTGGACATTTTGACTGACCTCTTCAATCATATATATGACACCGGTGTGCTCCCGAGCGAATGGCTGCTTTCAACGTTTATTCCTATCCCGAAGAAACCAACATCTAAAGAGTGCGAAGAATATAGATCAATATGCTTGATGAGTCACATACTCAAAATATTCCTAAAAGTCATACATGTAAGAATTTACCCAAAACTAGAACAGGATATAAGCGATACGCAGTTCGGTTTCAGCTTGAACGTCCTGATTCAGAGAGCACGCGACGTAAACTGTGATGTATTTGCCTGTTTTATTGACTTTGAGAAGGCATTTGACAGGGTAAATCACAATAAACTGGTAGAGACCCTTCACCGGTCAGGTCTGGATGACAGAGATGTTCGCATTATTTCCAACCTCTACTGGCAACAAAAAGCTTTTATTAGGACTGGGGATGGGACATCGGAGGAGTTTGAGATTCGTCAGGGGGTTCGACAGGGATGCGTGCTGTCACCGCTGCTTTTCAATGCATATTCTGAAAGACTGTTCAGAGACGCAATAGGGGAGGCCGAGGACGGTATCCTGATGAATGGTGTTCTCATTAATAATTTGAGGTACGCGGACGACACTGTTTTGCTTGCTGACACAGCTGAGGGCCTACAAAGATTGCTGATGAAAGTAGCAGAGGTTTGCGAGGCATACAACATGCGCCTAAATACAGAGAAAACTAAGGTTATGACAATAAGCAAAAATGTGAACAATGATGACTTCTTTCAAGTTAATGGCTCCCAGATCCAAACGGTGCCATCAATTAAGTATTTGGGCGTACATCTGAATGAAAACTGGGACCAGTCTAGGGAAATCATAATAAGAATCGAGAGAGCGCGTGCTTCTTTTAATAAAATGAGGACCTTGCTATGCAACATGAAGCTTAATCTCCAACTACGCACGCGCATCCTGAAGTGTTACGTGTTCACCACTTTAATGTACGGTGTTGAGGCCTGGACTCTGACTGACGCTGCCTGTAAGCGCCTAGAAGCGTTTGAGATGTGGTGCTATCGACGAATGCTTCGAATATCCTGGACACACCACGTAACAAATGCGACAGTTCTCCAACGTATGACCAAAGGAACAGAAGTGATGAGGACGGTCAAAGAAAGAAAATGCTCATACTTCGGTCACATAATACGTAACGACAAGTATGGCATTCTGCAGCTTATTATGCAGGGTAAGATAGATGGCAAGAGAGGACCCGGAAGACGCAGAATATCATGGCTTCGTAATTTGAGACAATGGACCGGAAGAACATCTGCCGATTTGTTCCGAGCTGCAGTCGACAAGATTAAATGGGCCAGAATGATCGCCAACGTCCACTGAGGATATGGCACAGCAAGAAGAAGAAAGAAGTAACAGGCGGTGTTTAGAGTTCCAGATTCTTGAGTTTCTTTTGTTGGCGTTCAATCTACTACCAAGGGTGATACACCAATAGAAATTCTAGTTTTCTAGTTGGAAATGGAACTAATGCTTTAATATCTTGATCAATTTTTTCTTGACCTTCTTTAACTGCAGACTCAACTTTTTCCAATGAGTTTGTAATTGGTTTAAATACCTGTAATTTCATTTATCATTGATTTTTCAAATTTATTATTCATCGTCATATTTTTTTAAATTTTTGTACACTAAAAAAATTCCCTTTTGTTAAATTATTGTTTTTGTATTTTGTCAACTACCTTTTTCTAATCATTATCAAGAATTTCTTGTTTGGCAAATGCATCTTGTAGTTCTTTTTTTATTTTTCTGGTTTTAACAATCTCCTTTTTTAAATTTTTGTGAATTTTTTCAATATTCATTTATTAAGATAAAAATTATGTACGACGTTACGTTAAGACATACATTGGACATTCGTTATGTTAGTTCTTTATTGGCAGTGATAAACACTACCAATAAAGATCTCTCCAAATTTTATTAAAAAAATATTCTTAATCTATGAATGTTATAAAAATTCAAAAGAATTTGAAAAAATATATTTCTAAAATTAAAAAAAAATTAAAAAAAGATTTACAAGAATCAATTTCCCAACAAAACATTCCAGATAATGGTTTGGTAACAAGAGTTAGAAAAAAAGATGTTGTTTAGAATAAAAATTACTCTAAAAAAAGAGAATTTACTAATGATGAACTGCAAAAATAAAAAAATATTAAAAAACAGATGAATAATGAATTTAAAAAATCAATGATAACCATAACTCGAGGTAAAGAAGATAGACAAAAAGAATTTAAACCGATTACAAATCTTGTAATTTTAAAAAATGGTATCCTTAAGTGAAAGAAAGTAAATAGAAATATTAATAATGATTGGTTATGGAGAATGCGCACACAAATGGAAGTTTGCGAACTCTTTAATAACAAGCATCCTCGCAGAGAACCGATATCTCGATCTACTGTCGGTAAAACAGAAACATAAATATAGAGATTTAGGTAACGTTAGGGACAATTATACGAAAGGTCGACCTGCGATATTAGAAGATATACAATTAAATGTGTTATTGTCGGTTCAAGAAGACCACGATTAGGCGAGTAGTACTATTGCTTTGGAAAATCGTATCTGCAATACATCCGCCCTAAAATATTTAGACAAAAATAAATTAATTTAACCCCTTTAGTTTTTTTTTGTGGGGTTATCTTAAGTCTAAGGCATATGTTAACCGATTAAACAATATTAAAGATTTAGAGAACAGAATAAAAGGAGAAATAAGATTGACAGAACCTTACGTCGTTAATAACGTTCTGCAGGAATCTGAAGATCTTCTCGGGTACTGCCACACTGTTGGTGGAGGTTATTTCCAACATTTGATAAAATGACCTTTAGTTTCTTTTCTTTTCGCTAATAAATAGCGTGTTGTTGTTTTAAGTTTAAACGCAGTTTTCTCGCAAACGGCTGATATTAAGGATATGACATATTTCATGAAATATGTTTAGAATTTTATGCAGAATCCAAAAAAATATTAGAAAATAGGGGTATCGATTTAAAAAAATAAAGGAAACCATCATAACTTGTTTTTGGGACAACCTGCATACATGAAATAAGCTTCAAAAATGCACAACAAAAATAAAAAATTGACCAGCCTGAGCGTTTTTTCGAAAAAAAATCACATGCATTTTAAATTAATTTGTTCCAACCTTTACGTCCTCACTGTATACAGGGTGTTATTTAATAAGTGTCCGATATTTTACAAGACGAATCCTCAGTTATTTATAAGGTAAAAAGTTTATATAAGCATGGGTGGTCCGCAAGCCCTTCATTTTTGAGATACAGGGCGTTAAAAATTTGTTTTTATTTTTGGTTTTCGTCAATAATCTCTAAAATAATGTCGATATTTCAACTAAAATTGGTATCTAGGGGTTTTTTAAAATGCGAAATTCTAATTTGATGTTAGTATGGCTCCCACTTGTAGAGAGTCATAACTTCTTTATACGTACTTGTATTACATTTTTAAGCAAAAAAATGGAAAGGCATACTTCGCATAAGTCGCTACGAATAATCGTTCTCGAGAAAAAGAATAATAAAGAAATAAATGGCATTTATCTCAATATCGCTATGTCCTAATCAGAGTTTGAAAAAATAGCATTTATTTCCTAAACAAATCCGAAATCAAAAAATTATGAAAATGTACTTTGCATTAGCCAATAAAATACCTACATAACAGTGTTATCAAAACAGATAACGGCAGTGGCGTACATATTTTTTGTTACTGTTAAAAATTTTAACACCCTGTATCTCAAAAATGAAGGGCTTGTAAAATATCGGACACTTATTAAATAACAACCTGTATATTGGAAATTATAACCGTTAGTAATATTTATTTGCTTTATAAAGGTATGTTTTTATTTTTTATTGAAGTATAATCAAAATTAGGGTGCCGACGGGTCAAAAGTTTCAAGAAATACGTTCTAAACTTTTCCTTCTTTTATTTCAGTTCCTGTTTTCGAATGATTTTAAGCTTAACGTCGACATCTTTTCAGAGAAACGTCTGAATGTATCTAACTCATTTCACGTCTTAAAGTTTCCGGAAAATTTTACCTTGTTCCTGTTTCGGGCGAAACTTTTCTTTGACGTACACCTCTTAACATTTCTATAGAAAACGTTTTAAAATATTAACAGTTATCAAGAATAGTATATTTTTAATTAGCGGGAACGTTAGATATTATTCATAAGCGTGCATGAGTAATGACCATAACAAGTGAGTTTAATACTACAGTGCGTCTTTTTAAACTATGGTCATGAGATTTTGTGTGCTAAACTTAATCTTACTCAATTATATTGATAACAACTTTAAACTGATAAAGTTCAACTTTTTTAAATTAGGTCAGCTCAGTAACTCTCCTAAAGGTGCGTCCGGACTTGTGACAAAATGCCGTGTCGTGACACCGTCGCAAACCTCGTCGCGTGACATTGTCACAGATAACCTAATACAGATACGTAAGTAAGCGGCAGCCTCGTATTCAACCCTCGTAAAAACCACGCCCACTGAGAAAGAGCCGGCTCCTTGTCGTATAGTACGGGTATTAGTTTAGTGCTAGCGACTATCGGTGCAACACGATCGATAATAAACTGTTAAGTGTAGTACGTGTGCCTATGTTATTTTGGTTATTATTTTAATAAGATGCCTGGACATAAGTGTGTTTATTTGCATTGTTTTACCAGAAGCGGTGGACAAAAGACACTTTTTGGCTTTCCAAAAGATAGTTTAAGGTAAGATATTCCTATAACGTATTTTTGATCTATTTTTTGTTTGAAAAGATGATTCAACTAACATAATAACCAGTGTTATGTAGGTTTAATTTTTTTAAATTATTAAAAATATAGGTATAATAGGATCACAATTATTGAAATCGAAAACTATTAAATTTGTAGGTCTGCAATCTGGGCTAAAGCAGTAGAAAGAGAAGATCTGTTTTCCAGGGCTTAGATTACCAGATAGACTTTTTGGAAGAGATGATAATATTTTTGCAAAACATAAAAATTTACTATATAAATAACAAGGATGTAACCTCCAAATGTAAATTTATTAAATGCTGGATGGTAACAATCAGGGCAATACAGATTCTTTGGCAACGGCTTTCTAAGGCAGGTTTTAAATATCTAAAAACTAGGAGAGTTAATCTAGACTGTTTAGAGAATTATTTCGGAAATGTTAGACAGCAAGGTGGCAATTCGCTCAACCCAACGCCGATTCAGTTTGAAAGGGCTTTTAGAAAGTTGTTTTGCCAAAGTTTTTTGCATTCCGAACATATGAATTGTGAGGACGATTTAGGTGTTCTTCTAACACAATTAAAATGTACTAATACTGTTGTTTATGAGACAAAAAGTGCAGAAAAAAAGGCTCCTTAAGCAATAACTCTGCCTGATTATGACTATAGGACTGAAAGCATGACAACACAAAATCCGTTCATTTATGTTTGTGGCTATTTAATAAGTAAAGCTTTACGAATACATTCATGCGATATTTTGTATCCAATTTTCCAAACAGTCTTAGGCTCTAGACGAAAATAAAATATTTTTACAATTACAACAAGCTTAGGGCGACAAAGAAGGTATTTTTGGAAGCTTAAAATCACCAAGTGAAGAATTTATTCATTATATTTATAAATTGGAAAATATATTCTTAAAATTTTTTGATGATGTTTCAAATAATGAAGGAATTTCCCATTTTTTTCTTGACCAAATAAGCAAAATCACTTTTGTTCATCCATGTAGAAACTTTCCCATTATATATATTGTTAAATTATTTGTTAGATTAAAGATATTTTATACGTTAAAATATGCAAATCGTAATATATATAGTTAAAAAAAAAAACAGATAAAACGAAGCGAAAAATAAAAATATTGAGTCATTTGTAATATTAATATTTTCTGTTTATTATGTCTAAATAAATTTTTTCGTTGTCAATTAATGAGGTTTTATTTAAATTAGTTTAATACAATAACAATCAAAATGTATTAAAAACAAAAACTGTTTTCAAGCACCAGCTAGTCATCAACACCAAACGAGAACTTTAAATATCAATTATCCCATACACAGGCTAGCCCTTACTGAAAAGTCACCCAATTATATGTGCTTAAAACTATTCAACAAACTACCAGAGACAATTTAAGAAAGAAATTAAAAAGACTTTAGTAAAGTTGGAGCCCTATACTATGAATGACTTTTTAGATATGTAATTCTTTAGGATTTTTCTTTTATATGACGTCATTCCATTTTGTGTTTATAATTTTATGTAAATTATGTAACATGATCTGAAATAAAGAAATTAAGTAAGTAAGTAAGTAAGTAAGTATGTAGTATAACAATATAAAAACATTCCATATTTTGAACACATTGGTGCGGTTAATCTTTCTCCTGAGACATCCCGAATATATAAATGCATTGATGCGGCCAGCACGTGTCCATAAAATCTAGTGCGGATCGCTAAATCGCCGCTCTTACGTATCTGTATTAGGTGATCTGTGACATTGTCGTGTTGACCGCGTATCATCAGTTTTCACGTCTTGACTACTTTTATTAAAATTAGCGGATCGAATATAAGTTCTCGACGATGATACGCAACGATGTCATGCGACGAGGTTCGCGACGTTGTCAAATGACAAGTCTGGACGGAACAAACTGTGCATGAATAATTTTATTACTTAAGTTGTAACTTCACTAATACATTAATGTAACAATGGATATGACTAAAAAAACAGATAGGTAATCAAAGTGTTCACAAATAGTTGTAGAAAAAAGCGCTTTCCATTACTTTAATAACATAAAAGCATATCGAATCATGCGACTAATAGAATTTAATTTATGGATTGTTTGCCTCCTTATTTTGTTCTCTATAAATAGCCATGGTTTCGTATTTAAGATTTATATCTTGTTATTCTTACAACCAATAAATTATGTTAATAACAGCAACGCCACAGATTTTTATCGGGCTTTTAGCCTAAAATGAATTAAAAATTATTATTCACATCCGGTCGCTCCATTTCTCATAACCGACACGGATTTCGTGTTGAAGGAGTATTAAGAAATTAACTGTGCAATTAGGGTGGAGTAAAGGGTGTTTAAGGGTGTTGAAACACTGAAATTATATTCCAGGTTTTTATTGCTCTTTTAAGTCTGAAAGTGTCAAAAATCTATCATGTTAAAAAGTGTATACACTCACTGATATAATATCCTGGACGACCATAATTTTGATTAAATCTAGTGCCGGCACTTAATCACTTGATAGATTATTAAAATACTCATAGAATGTGCCAAACCTACGACTTTATATTGACATTGGCAATTTCAAAACGCTACTTATAGGAAAATTCACTTTTGATTTTTTAAAACTGTTTTAGTTTCTGTAGAAACTTATTTTGCATTCGTAGTAGTTTTATCTGATATTTCGGGCATTTAAAACGTTTGGTAAGCGAATTTAGAAGCCGTTGCTCTTAATGATCTTCCACCACGAGGCGGTAAAAGGCTTCCTAAAACGAGTTTTAAAATAACTGCTTTATGCACTTTTTATTTTACTCTATTTTTAAGGGAGAGTGGGGTAATACCGGCCCCTTAAGGAATTACTAGAATATCTCGGCTATTTTATGATTTAATGGGATACTGGATGGTTTTAATTAAAGATAAGACTTTTGAGAACAAAATATATTTTAGTTAGAAATAGAAATAAAGGTCTGTCTTTACCACCAAATAACTTTATTTGCCCCTCTAGGGAAGAAAACAAGGGTTATAGAAAATACATAAAATGACGAAGAATTAAAATAAATTTCTTAACGTATGTGTTGTACTAGTTTCGACTTTAGGGAAAGTCATCTTCAGCAACTAACCATTTAAGAAATTTTGCTATGAAAAGTAGTTAAAACAGTTGGGAGAGCAAGGGGTGATTCAACAATAAAATATAATGAAATGCAGATTATGCAACCATTGGAATCGACAGCAGCTTATTATAAGAACGATGTATCTCTATGTAATGGTAGGAGATGATTTATACGCAAGTAGAATAAAGGACCTTAATCATAATAGAGTGATTTAAGTAATGTTGAAGTTAGAACATGTTGTAAAAGAAGACTTCAACATTACTTAAATCACTCTATTATGATTAAGGTCCTTTATTCTACTTGCGTATAAATCATCTCCTACCATTACATAGAGATACATCGCTCTTATAATAAGCTGCTGTCGATTCAAATGGTTGCATAATCTGCATTTCATTATATTTTATTGTTGAACCACCTCTTGCTCTCCCTACTGTTTTAACTACTTTTCATAGCAAAATTTCTTAAATGGTTAGTTGCTGAAGATGACTTTCCCTAAAGTCAAAACTAGTACAACACATACGTTAAGAAATTTATTTTAATTCTTCGTCATTTTATGTATTTTCTATAACCCTTGTTTTCTACCCTAGAGGGGCAAATAAAGTTATTTGGTGGTAAAGACAGACATTTATTTCTATTTACAATCTCGCCACAGAATATGGACTACTTCTTAAATCTTTTAGTTGGAAGTTAATAAAGCTATTTAAAAAAAAATACAAAATTCTTGGCCGGTATTACCCCGTAGCTTGGAGGTAATATCGGCCAGGGGCTGGAATTACCCGAAATTCTCTTCACTGACAGAAATCGCACACACAGGTTTTATTTGTTTCGCCATTGTACATTCTTTGTGAGCCCATTCAGCACAGTTCCTACATCTTAGCCAGAGTTCCCCGTTTTTCCCAAATCTTCACAAATGATACAAATGTCCTCGGTAACTTCGGAGTCTGAGTTTTCTTATTACTTATCACAGTCATGGCATCTTACCTTAGTTTCTTTTCTAAGCTTTGGATTATCTTGTATGCTGTTGGTGTTTTTGCTCACTATAGCGACGGTGTCATCAAAGTTATCGAAAACTTGCTTCTTTATTCCTTTTATTTCTGCCTGTTCCAGATTACGATTTGTCTTTTGCAGCCTTTTCTGTTTTGCATTTTCTTTTTTCTTTAACATTTAACCGCTCATTTAAGTTGGCAGGTTTTAAGTTTTCAGGGAGGGCAAAATCTTCTGCGTTGAATACATCAGGATTGACGGGGAATATTCCCGTTACCTCAAAACCTTTAGTAGCCTTTTCTATGGTTACTCGAAAGCTTCATTGAACAAGTCAACAACGATATAGGGTGTAAACGTTTATCCTGGGTGATATCTCATAAATTTATCACATTCTGAATTATATGCTGTTTTTAAAGGACTATAAAAAGTGATGTCTAGTCACTGGTCAACATCGGTCATGCCTATATTACCCACACAAGGGTCGCCGGAAGTGCCACTAAAACAATAAACTAAAACCAAATTTTCACACCACGTCTAAAATAATCGGCAACACTTTCGAACAGATTACAGGACTCCGAATTGCTGTGTATAGCATTTCCTACACATTCATAAACTAGGTCATAAACATTTTTTTCAGAGTTTCAAATAACCTCTCCCCTACAGGATCACTCATTATTCTAAACTAACCTGAAATATTTGTAAAATCTCCTATACATTTTTACATTGGTCTGGTGGAAATTTCTATCCTTGTTAGTTGAGTAGAGCTGTTGTGTGTTCTTTTTGCGCCTTTAGAATACTATTCTTGCTATAATTTTAAAATGAGGAGGTGAAGGATTTATCCCCGTTCTAGGTCCTCATTGTGTTCCTCGTGATATTTTTCACGCCTCATTCACTTCTCTGTCCCCAACTATACAGAGTGGCAAAAAAGTCGCGCATAATGCCCGTAACTTTTGAATTACCTCGTATACGAAAAAGTGACCTTTATGAAAGTTGTTCAGGTTAGTTCAGGTTAGTAAATTATTCACCACATTTCTACCTGCATGAATTTTCTCTGTCATTTCTGGTTTGGTTGCCATAGAGACTAACTTACTTTTTTTAAATGGAACACCCTGCATCTGATTGCATATTTGGATTCTACTGGGAAAGCTCTGAATTTTTTAAGTTTCAAATTTTCACCTATCTGAAATGGTTTCCAAGATAATGACAGCTCAAAAATGAAAATCTTCCTAGTTATAATTATTCCTACCTAATACCCACCAGTTGTGTCAAAGTGATTTTATGACAGCGACCTAAGAGGTGTCAATTTTGAGTTCCTGTTTAATTTTCTGTTGTCTGATTTCTAGTTTGTTTACACTATGGTTCATCTAAATGAGAAGCAACGAGTTGAAATTTCAATAATGAGCGGTTATGGAAATATGAAGAGATCGCAAGATCAGGTTTGTCAACTTATCAATGAATTAGATCCAAATATGCCTTCAATCAATCAGTCAACGGCGTGTCGAGTGGTAAAGAAATTTCGAGAAACAATCAGTGTTAGGGAAGCCGCTAGATCAGGTCGACCTAAAACAGCAACCGAAGGAGACAAAGCTTTGGATATCATGCTCTCAATACATAAAAATCCAACACAATCATCCAGGCCAATGGCAATGGATTTTAATGTGTCTCATCAGTCAGTGAAAAATTTATTTAAGCAGAAGTTGCATCCCTACAAGATAAAGTTGGTGCACGAGTTAAACGAGGACGATTTTGATAGAAGAGCTGAATTCTGTGAGCTGATGATGGAAAGATGCAATAACGATAATAACTTCGTAACAAATATCATTTTCTGGGATGAAGCTACTTGCTACTTGCTACTACGGCATTCGTTAAGCAAGCCAAGTGTTGTTATTTAACTTGCGTCAACAGTTGATGGGGCTTTTATGTTCCTCGATTGTAGGTTAACGAGCTTTTCACTTTCGTAATTTGGCGTTTATTTCTCCAAATCACACAAAACTTCTTTAGTACATGATTTTACAAGAACATACTATAACATAAATATCCACTACTGATTTACAAACACATAACTAGTCACTACATTTGTTTAGTACATTTGCTGGGTGCCTTTTTTTAGGCAATGCTATTTGTTTCAATCCGACGGAAAGAAACCACGTGCGTTTGTTGACATACGACCTTGCTTTATTGAAGCCAAAAGTGTAGTAGTATACAAAATGGAAAACTATATCATCTGACAGCAAGGTTACGCCCCCGCTGTCACGACGACCAACCAACAATGCACTCTGATAGGCTACGCAACCGCCATGTTTTCCTTTAACCAATTGGACAAAATGTACCGTGCTGTGTCACCTCTCTAGAGCGCTAAAACACCGTCAAAGGGTTTTCGGATATACCAGATTCTAAAAAATATACTCTTAACATCTAAATGTAGAACTTTGCTTTTTCCTGGAATAACGGTCGACTAGCCGCTTATTTAGGAGATATCATATGTATTTTAAAAGATGATATTTGCAAGTTTTATGTTTATCCCGGCGATAACACTATTCGTTCCGCAAACATTGATACATTTTGCTCCTTTATTGAAATAATATTGAAATCAGATATTTAACAGTAGTATTGATTCTAAAAACATTTGTTGCATTTAATTATATTATTTTTAATACATTTGGATCATCGTTTTCCCAACAGCATTGTTAATAGACACAATTATCGTTATTGGTCTGCCGAGAATACTCACTTTTTCAAGGAAGGTCATAATAAGGCCCGAAAAAGTTAATGTTTGGGCGGGCATAGCTGGTAGACATATTGTGGGCCCTTTTTTCATAGATGGCAATTTGAATGGCGAAAAATATCTGGACCTCCTTATGAATCACATAATTCCTTCTTGCGGAATGGTTTTACCGGGTGTAAATAATGGCATAAACGAACAGATATGGTTCCAGCAAGATGGAGCACCTGCGCATTATGTTAGACAATACATAAGCAAACAATTTCCAGGACGTTGGATTGGCAGAACAGGTGCTATTACTGGCCAGCGCGATCCTCGGACTTAACCCCGCTCGACTTGTTTTTGTGGGGACACGTAAAGAACAAAGTCTATGTTAACCGTCCAAATGACTTAGAATCTTTAAAAGTCAGAATTACTGCTGAAATTTGGGCCATTCCAGAGGACTTCCTTTTAAACGTTGTAGACGGGGTCAGGTATCGACTGGCGCTCTGCTTAGCAGAAAATGGTGGTCATTTTAAACACCTGATCCACTGAAAAGGTTTCACTTGGTAATTATTCCGATGTTAAGTTGTTCAATTTTCTAGGCTATTTATTTTGTTATTATAAAGTTTGTTACAATTTTAAATAAGCAAAAATCTGAAATACAAAAAATTCAGAGTTTTCCCAGTAGAATCCAAATATGCAATCATATGCAGGGTGTTCTATTTAAAAATTCAAAAGGTACAGGAATTATGTGCGACTTTTTTGCCACTCTGTATTTATTACTAAACACATTATTTTAAAATGCCTAAACTCACGTGGTTTTATTTTATACTACCGGACATCGTGTATAGGACATGAAAAATACAAAATATTGCAGAGCAGAGACAGAGTTGTTGTGGTAATAATAATAAGCATTTCTGCATAATTACCAAGTACGTATGGGCATGATACGGAGTTTCCAGACGCATCTGTTTTAAGAGTTAGTATACATTATGATTTGAGTTCACGTTTAAAGTACAGCTATGCTAATAAAAGAAAGCTTTCTGCTTCTTAAAAAAATGTTACAGATACAGAATTGATTCCTTATGTGTTCTGATATTTAATTTTATTATATAATAATAAAAATGAAGCGACTTGTGAATTAAACACATGTTATGTTGTTATTTCCCCAATAATACCTAAATAACCACCCCTGTTTATCAGCAAAAAACGCACAAAATGCATTAGCTAATTGGAATTATTAATCACATAAATCCAGTTTTATTTTCTGCCTTACTATATTTACGTGTTTATTTTGGGTTGGGGATGCTAAGGGTGAGTTATAATGAGGTTTTATTTATTTCAAACGAAGCTACTAAATGGGTCCATTAATAACATAACACATTCCTAAGGAAAATAAATTATCTACGAAAAATCCTCTTAGTGCGGAAAAAAATATCTAAACTAAATTAAACTGAGAAGTGATCACTTTTTTACCTTTACAATATAAATAATGAATTATTTAAAGTGGCTATGCATAGCCCTATACAGGGTGTCCTTGAAATTATTGTTCAACGCTTAATCACAAATTCCTTAACCAAAAATAAGGTGATCTAGGCAAACTTACCAATATGCAATGCTGCTTCGTTTCGCCGCTATAGGGCACTAAAGTTCTCAAATTAACATCGGTTTTTCGGAATAATTTCTAAACGCCATTAACTAATTTTGGAACTAAGAATTAATACTATTACGCTATCCTTTTTTAATGACTGGACATTTAAAAATGGCGCGCGATTTGTGAATAAAAGTTTGAGTTCTTGTTACCCCCTGTACAAATGACTTCAATTTTTCTCTGACACTAGCTGACTCCATTTTGAAACTTTTTTGTCTCTTTAAAATTTTCGCCTGACATACAGTTTCTCTTCCAAAAAATCAGTTACGATACGATTACCTTCTAATTCATCATTGTTGTATATTCGAAACGAAAAAACATGAAAAAAGTCCTAATTCTGGTATAAGCTTATAATATAAATGTATTCGTTTTTTATATAAACACTAGGTACCTACCTACATATTTTACTTCATAGATCTCTAAATAAATATATGATCAATATATTACTTGTCATTTTCATTCTTTTATATTGTTTCAAAGCATACTTTAATTTAGCTGTTTAGTGTTCTAAGTGTACATATATTTATTGGGTCTAGTACATTTCGCCGCGGCCCTTTCGCCGCGGCCGTTTTGCCGCGAGGACCATTTCGCCGCCAAATAAATGATAATGTAAGAATGTGGAATGTACACAACAGAGTTATACAAGGAATTAACCGAACCAACAACAACGCAGAAGCTGCAAACAGAAGATTGCAAAATGAATTGGGAATGGACCATCCATCAATATGGAAGTTTATTGAAGCATTAAAAATAATACAAAGAGGCAGAGATATGTACTTAGAACAAATAGTCGCAGGACATGAACCGCAAAAAAAATTAAAAAAATATATTCAAGCAGATGAAAGAATTTTAAGATTGGCGAAGGAGATTCACGCAAGAGATATGCTAGACTTCTTGAGGGGAATTGCACAAAATTTCGAAAAAAAAATCAATAAAATGTTTCAGGTTTCAGTTTTGAGGCTACTGCTATGAGGTCGATTTGCGGATCCTGGTGTTTTGCTGTTGGTATTCTTGGCGGGACAGCGCCACCCCTCCCATTATTACTACAGCACTTGTGTTTGCTTCATCAATATATCATTACTCTTTCCAGCCTATTATACACTACTCAACCTTGACAATTAATTGTTAATTGTAGCATACCTACGTCAGCCTGCCCAATGTTCATTCTAGTTTTGTTAGATTCAATCTTGGTTATGTTATTGTTTTCCTTATAAGGTTAATGATAATTTTTAGTTTAAATTCTTAAATGTCCACCTAGTGTAAAGTGCAGTGAACCTTAACTCTGAATATATGCTTCGGTGCAGTAGTATCTGCCCTCCCATGAACTTTTATAACTTCCTTTTTTAAAAATAATTTTTAGAAATAATTTTGTAAAATTGTTGTAAACTACTAATTTATGAAAACTATTACTTCATACATTCAATCACAGATGTCTCATTCTTTTTCATATTCAGGTACTTTGTGTGTTTAACATTTATAATAACTTTCAAACATCAGGTACACTATATCTTGTAGACTTTGTAAACCTACTATCGAGTTGCTCTAGATTACACCAACATTTCAATTTTTAGGATTTCTACAGTCTGATATTTGTTATGCCATATGTCAAATCTGTCATTCATTTTATACTTTAGCCACACCTTCCTTAAAAATTCTTTTTAATTTAAACGTGGTAGTGGTTTGCACGAAATTTCGTTTCTCTTTTAAATTTTGTAAAGAACTTAAAAAATTATTTCCTAACATCACAATGCGGTTCTATTTAAACCCATAGGGGCTTAGCCCCCATTCTACTTTATTTATTTTTTCATAATATATTCTAAAAACATGAAATTTCATATTTTTGTAAAATAACTAAAAAAATTTTTTTCTTTCTTTTCTTTTTGGTTTCTCCACATAAACCATGTTATAATTTAAATATATTAATTATTAAAATTTATTTTCACACCATGCTCATTAAATACAATTAAATTTTCTGACTTTTATCAACAACAAAATTTTTTTTTAAAATAACTAAAATGTGCTTAATTACTTATCCACAACTCTGAGTTACCTAAAGTTAGTCTTCAACTACAAAAAAATTTCACTTGCTATAACATAAAACGTTGTACTCATTAATTTGAGACAACTATTGGATCCAATTTCACACTCGATATAGGTAAGTCTCTTATGATGCCTGTTATTGTCTTTATATTCTCACACATTCCTTTTAGTTCCCCTGAAGATGACTATATATATGGTCGAAACATGTAGGGACAATCGTTAAAAACATTTTTTCAAAAATATATATTATTTGTGGAGGAAGACAGAAGTGTTGTTTTAATTTATTACCTACACTCCACTGCAAGTATGGACTACTTCTTCAAATTTAAATGTTATTATGTTTTTATGTTAAATGTTTCTAAATAATAAATAAAGAAAAAAAAAAAATATGTAAATTTGTTTAAATTTCATAACTATCATTTTATTATTTGGCGGCGAAATGTCCCTTCCCCCTATTTATTATGTTATTTGTTTTGTTAAGCTTAACAATGCGGTACATTAAACGTAGATATATATATGTTTATTTTACTAAAATGTTAAACTATATAATGGGTGTGCCATTTTGTTCAACTAGTTATAATAATAAGTGTAAAAAAAATCACAGGATTTCCAGTTCTGTTGTAACCATCATTTTGTTTATAAATAAACGATAAATAATACTCAATATTTTCATTCATTTAACAAACCTTTTCCAAGCAATCTGAAGATTTATATATATTAGGGGCTACTACTTTCGGCTTTGATTAAGTCAGTCATTTCGAGTAACGTCAGTTATCGACAGTGTTGCCAGCTTATATCCAAGATATTCGAGTGAGGAAATTACACAGATTTTTTTCAAAAAAACAAGATAAATATACAAAAATCTCCCATAGTTTATATACTTGTTTACTTTACCTTTTACCATCAACTTTAGTAGATCTAACACTTCTTTTATTTTCATCTCGCCAAGATCGACCAATGGTACCATTCTGAAAAATCCATGTTTCATCCAAGAAAACGAATTGGTACAAGAATGCTTCTTTTTCTTTAATATATTATTTCAAAAATACCAGTCGTTTGAAAGCTACATGGTAATATTCCATAAGCCCTCGCCTCAGTTCATCTTTTTACCATCCGAAGCCTATTTTCTTGAAGAGGCTTCTCAGAAAAAGTTATGGCAACCATTAACCAGTTCTCTGTCTTTTAATTTCTAACTTAAAGTTGTCAAAGTTACATGATGTTCTGAAAAAAGTTACATCACCGATATAAAATATTGTAATTTTTAAATAATACAACTTACTTGTTTCTTACATTTCAGAAATAGTGTCATGGATAGAACTTATATCCAATCTTCACACATTTACAACTCTCTTTGAATTAGAACGTTTGTTTTAAGGTGATTCTAATAATTTATTTTCCTTAACTGTTAACATTGCGCTTACAGTGGAGATATTCAAATTTAGGGCAGCTGCTACACGTTAAAAATTAGTAAAGTAGAAATAAAATATCTAGACCTTAACATACCTACTCTTTAACTTTACTTCACTGTACTGCAGTCAAGGGTAACAATAGACCATTGTTGTTAAGTTCTTCCTAAAAAGAGCTTCTTAGAGAAGCTATAAACTCTTTGCGTCGGCTATTTAAATGCTTCGACGTTTTTCACAAATAGTAAACACTGTAATCGACAGAGATATAAATAAATAAATAAATAATGTCTTTATATTACAGGAAAAAAAAGAAATTACAATTTTATGTTACGTAAAATAGAACTTAAATCTATATATCTATTGAGGTAGCATGGCGCAGTCTAGCTTTAGTAGCTACTCTACTGAACCATGCCACAACAACAAACTTAATAAAATAAGATATTTACATAATATGAAATATAAAGTTAATAAAGAAGTAAAACAATGATCATTTGGGAAATTTAAATTAGTTTTATTTTAATAAAAATAACTATTTCAATCGACAGCCTGCCGACAAGCATTGGACAAATTAAACCAGAAAATTCAACATATCTGATCGTACCAAGGTAATGTGGAAGTGAACAAAAAAAAAAAAATTATTAAGCTTGTAAAGCTAAAAGATGCTTTTTATATTTTATTTTAAATAGTTGAACACTTAAACCAATCAAGTTATTAGGTAAGGAGTTATAAGTTTTTACAGCATTGTAAGTAAACGACCTCTGAAACAGGGCACTTTGATGGTGAGGCTGAGTTAATCTACCCCTATAGCGTATGATGACGGAATGAACGTTACAGCGGGGGACTAGGCGTTCGCGGACAGAGACAGGAGAATTCGGCTCATTAAAAATTTTATAAATAAAAGTGCAAAAATGTAGAAGCCTACGGGAATCCATCCTTAACCAATTTAGTTCCAAAAATGTATTCGAGATATGATCATATTTTCTAAGACCAAAGATGAATCGAGCACAAGCATTTTGTACCTTTTGAATACCAGACTTACTTACGTTATCTAAACAGTAACCGTAAACGAAATCGCAATAATTAAAATTTGGGAGCACCAAGGATTCGCAAAGCGTATTTTTTAATTTAAAATTTAAAATATGTCTATTGTTGTAGAGTATTTTTAGGGACATGTAAGACTTTTGGTTTATTTTTTTTTAAATGATCACGAAATCTTAATTCGCTATCCAAAACTGTTCCTAAGTTTTTTGCAGATTTCACTACCGACAGCTTTATACCATTCAATACTATATTTATATTATTCTTAAGATATTCAACTTTACCTTTATTACCAAACAACATAAGGTAGGATTTCGAGGGATTTAATTTTAAATTGTGAGCAGAAGCAAGCCGAGTTAAAGTCTGTAAGTCTTCATTAATAAGTGCTTCAGCATTAATATTGTCCCCAAAATCAAAACAGTAATAAATCTGTGTGTCATCAGCATACGCCTGAACTTTACAATATTTTAATGATCTAAGAATATCGGTGTAGTAGTGTAGATAAGAAAAAGTAAAGGGCCCAATATAGAGCCTTGCGGAACGCTGGATAATATCCTAACCTGTTCCGAGTATTTATTATCAGAATAGTAGATTCTGTAACGAGGTTGGCTCGCTATATACGCTCGCGTTCGGAATCTTCCACTCGGATCGAATTTTCATTCTAACCGAGTAGCAGACTATATTTTCTCCACGACCAAAAAGTACGAATAAAAACAAATAAAATCTGTACAAAGCAATTAAGTTATTTATTCGCAATATTCGTAATTTCAGGTGTAGTATTATCCAGTTCCATATCTGATTCATCCGATTTTTCACCCATTTTTTGACTTGCACTAAAATTTGTCTGAAAATAAGTATTACAACGCGGCCATTTTTATCTGACACGGACAGTTTCGAAATTCATGGCAACCTATGTCGTTTAGATCAATTACAGAATATTCATTCCGTATCTTGTTATGGAATGAAAATACACGCAAAACACATAAGAAGCAAGTGTTTCAGAATAAATATTCCAACTCAAGAGCGAGAATTTTTACATTCTATTATCAAAACTGATTTTGGAATTATTGCATTCAGTAATGGTCGTGGAGAAAATATTTTTTGTTAACGATTAGAAATATATGATTCAATTGTTAAACAAGATTCTTTTTAGAAGCCATACAATTTTAATTTTGATACTAGAAGTTGATGATTGATGGTGCTTTCGAAGTCTAATAATATTAGTGCACTATTTAGTTTTTTATCACTAGCACGAACTACGTCATCAATTACAATAATTAGAGCTACAGAAGTACTGAAATTTTTTCTAAATCCACATTGGCTATTAGGGATTATTTTATTTTTTATGTAATACCTACTCATACATATTTGATGAAATAATAATTTTTCATAAATCTTAGAGAGGGCAGGTAAAATACTAATAATTCTAAGGTCATTAAAGCTTGCAGGATTATAAATCTTTGGCAGCGGCTTACCAATCGATATCTTCCACAGATCAGGAAAATAATTTACTTCCATGCAACAATTTATAATATGAGTAATATATTTATCAATAAATGGACTACAATATTTTAACATTAAAGGTGACACCTCATCAACCCCTGTTGCATTAGTCTGAATACTATTTAAAATGTTATGTATATCTGATACTTCTGCTAAATTGAAACTAAATTTGTCAATTGTCATTGTATAAGTTATCACTATAAAAATTAACTTTATTACTACAATCAGATACGTTCTGCAAAAATGCCCCAAAAAAATTATTAATATTATTAGGATCAGCTAAACTATTGGGAATACAAAAGTTTTTATGAGAAGTAATATTAAAATTCCTTAACGCTCCCCAAGTTTTGTATATGCAAGATATGTTTGTGCACTTTTGTTTCTCTTAATAGAACATTTTTGTAATGCTATTTATTAAATGACCTGGACTTTTTGTTAAAAAGTAGACGCACAGCAACACGGAACCACGAACAATTAAGGTTAGTTTTGCATGAATTAAACTATATTAATATTTGCAAGCTTAAATAAACAAAATATTTGCTATAAGTAGGTTCGTATCAAAGAAGAATACTTTAAGTTTGTAGTAAATTCATTATCGCATAATGTTTTAATACTTTTTGCCCCAATTCAATTTTCTCGTGTTTTCTTGCGGAATTACAATTATCAGCTGATTGATGACGTGCATCCGTTTTTGTTCTGCATCAACTATAACTACCGACCAGTTTAATTCTTATAACAAATGTTCGAAATGTTCACTGTGTTCCTGAACACATAAATTAATTCCTTTCAAAAATTAAACTGTACTTTGGGCATTGTCTCGGGCTAGTTTTAAAAATAATCTGCAGCATTAATAACTCTTTGCAATACATACTTCCGTAGCGATGGGGGAAGCATATACTTTTGATTAAAGAGCGCCCCACAAGAAAGAGTCTAGAGGCATATTAGGCAATAGTATCATCGGTCCCCTCTTTATCAATGGAAATCTAAATGGTGAAATTTATGCAGAAATGTTAGACACAGCTATAGAACCTCTCATAATTCGTGAGGTGGAAAATCAAAGGGACGCCAATGGAAATGTTGCTCTAGATGAACATTTGCTCCACTTCCAACAGGACGGAGCGCCTCGGCATTATGTACGCCGAGTAAGAGAGTGGTTGGATAATCATTACCCAGAGCAGTGGATTGGTAGGAGGGGACCCATAGAATGGCCACCTAGGTCACCAGATCTGACACCGCTGGATTTTTTCTTATGGGGTCACTTGAAATCCGTTGTATTTGAAACTCTACCAGATTCCATTGAACAATTACAACAAAGAATTGTACAGGAGTGTAGAGCTATTTCACCTGAAACTCTTGAAAACGTCCGAAACCAGTTTGAATACCGGCTGTACTTATGCTTGGAGAAGAATGGAACCCATTTTGAACAATTCATAAAGTAGGAAAGGTGAGCTTTCCAGTATTTCATTATCATTATCATAATTTTTCAAGGTGTTGCATTATTTAAATGTTTATTTAAATACATTTCATTAATTTGTGAGGTTAATAATCACAATTTTGAAAAATAAGATAATACAGTTTATGTAGAATTTTATAAGGAACAAAAAAATGGCAAAAGAAATAGGAGTTGCCATTTAAAATTTTAGGGGTAGATGCCCTGGAGGTCAGGGGGTTGAAAGTAACACGACAATAAATGCCTTAAAAAATTTCCCCCTTGATATATCAATTGACGTGTTTCGCCAAATGTTCATACTATCATTGGTAGAGGCAATATTAAATGCTGTTCGTTTTAAATTGTCACCCTGTAGCTAAGTTTACCTAGATCGCCATTTTTGGTTAAGCGTTGTACAGTCATTTCAAGGACACCCTGTATAACATTAGTTTTAGGAAACCAATTACAGGACATCAATGTAAAAAAAATATTTGCGTTATATTTAACCAAAATTGATTATTTACTGGAGCACATAATCTGTTTGTTTCGTTTTTTGTGACATGATTGATTAGCAACAAGAGTTGACCCAGTCCGATCTCAGAGAAAAATGTTTGCGTCCGTAAATCAAATTTGTGTGAGTGTGTATAGTAATTGTGTTGACCACTCAACATTACTATTATAACACACTTTCTACTGCCACGCAATGACTAAGGTCTTAGTACCCCGGTGCACTTAGTAGGTACTTGGCTGAAAACAAAACCACATATAGCTGTTTTTTTTGGGGATTTTTAGTTTTTGCCCTAATACTTGTCATATTAAAAGTCCCCAACCCTCCCTACATTTTCGTTTTATTTTTTTTTAATTATCTTCGTTATGGTTAATTTTGCAAGAAAGAGGGAAAAAAGAAACCCTATAAAAAAATTAGACTTCATGTTGTTGGCATTATTAATTTTTTTTAAATTCCTAATATTAAACTAACATTTAAAATATTTCTTAAATATAGATATGTAATACATTGGCGTACTATTATTGTTCAAAAGGGGCTTTAAAGTGTATTAATTAAATTTAAAAAAGCATAGAATGAATAAAAATATACAATGTGGCAAAAAAGTCGCGCATAATGCCTGTAACTTTTGAATTACCTCGTATACGAAAAGTGACCTTTATAAAAGTTGTTCAGTAAATTATTCCCCACATTTCTACCTGCATATATTTTTTCTGTCATTTTTGGTTTGGTTGCCATAGAGACCAACTTACTTTTTTTAAATGGAACACCCTGCATATGATTGCATATTTGGATTCTACTGGGAAAACTCTGAATTTTTTGTATTTCAAATTTTTATTTACCTAAAATTGTAACAAACTTTATAATGACAAAATAAACAGCCTAGAAAATTGAACAACTTAACATCGGAATAATAAACAAGTGAAACCTTTTCAGTGGATGAGATGTTCAAGATTACCACCATTTTCTGCTGAGCAGAGCGTCAGTCGATCCCTGAACCCGTCTACAACGTTTAAAAGGAAGTCCTCTGGAATGGCCCGAATTTCAGCACTAATTCTGACTTTTAAAGATTCTAAGTCATTTGGACGGTTAACGTAGACTCTGTTCTTTAAGTGCCCCCACTAATAGAAGTCGTGTGGGTTAAGTCCGGGGATCGCGCTGACCAGTCAATAGCACCTCTTCTGCCTATCTAACGTCCTGGAAATTGTTCGCTTATGTATTGCCTAACATTTGCCGCATAATGCGCAGGTGCTCCATCTTGCTGGAACCATACCTGTTCGTTTATGCCATTATTTACACCCGGTAAAACTATTCTGCAAGAAGGAATTATGTAATTCCTGGGAAGCTCTAGATATTTTTCGCCATTCAAATTACTATTTATGAAAATAGGTCCCACAATATGTCTACCAACCATGCCCGTCCAAACATTAACTTTTTCGGGTCTTTGAGTATTCTCAGCAGACCAATAACGAAAATTGTGTTTATTAACAATGCCATTTAAATGGAAAGTAGCTTCATCCGAGAAAATGATATTTGTTGCGGAATTAGTATCCTTATTGCATCTTTTCATCATCAGCTCACAAAATTCAGCTCTTCTATCAAAATCGTCCTCCTTTAACTCGTGCACCAACTTTATCTTGTAGGGATGCAACTTCTGCTTAAACAAAATTTTCACTGACTGATGAGACGTAGAAGAGATTCTTATATGCTCAAGTTCTTTTGTGGAAAGATGTGAGTCGTATCCATCACAGACGGCAGCAGTATTTTTCCATAATTATACTTTATAAAATTAACAACTCAATATAAGTGTTACCATAAGTTGATGGAAATTGCCAGACAATTTTATGAATTAAACAAAAACGCTGTTTTCAGGAATCGAATCTAATGGGTAGTAGTAGTGGTAGTAGTAGTAACAAGATTTATTTTAGCAATACTGCTACAATATTATAAATTCTAGTTTTTTTAGCAACAATTAAAACATTTAAAATTACAATTTTATGCACTAAAAATATTTTTTTCTACTAGCGTGCGGAAAAACGCATTTTCCGCACATGTTTTAGTGCGGAAAATCCACTTTTCCGCACCGTGCGGCAAAGATTTTTCCGCACTGTTATATTTTGAAATTAAATTTAATTAAATTAAATGCTGTACGATTTGAAGTCACTGTTCATCATATTACCTTTGAAATATCTTAGTTGCTATGGTGTATATAACCAGTTGTTGATTTGTATGTCACTGTCAACAGAATATTATAAATTTAAACTAGTTTATCAGTTTTTCTACTGGAGTTTTGCTGAATTCTTCGGCACGCAAAATGATTTCCGATGAAGAGATGAACGAATTAATATTGTAAAATTTTGTTCATTGTAATAAAAATTTAAAAAAAAACTCCGTTTTTTAAATTATTTTCAATTTGTTTCCTCACGCTAGTAGAAAAACTATTGTTCCTAACACGTGCAGAAACCTATTTTTCCGCACTTAAATGCTTGACACCACTCCGCTACGCGTCGTGCTGTCAACGGCATTTGCGTGCGGAAAAATCGATTTTCTGCACTTGTTAGGAAAATAGCTATTTTGTACAACTGCCATTAAAAGTGACACTTTTAATGACAGTCAACAGTGTTAAAAGTGATTGTTTACGTGGAAGCGTGTTAATAATATTTTTAACACTACATTTTCTTATGATAAGAAAAGCATTTGTTAGTAACCATAGCGTTGCCAACGTTTGTCATTCACAACAACCTTGTGATTATTTGAATATTAAAATGCATTTTGAAGTTTAATATCATTCCAAATTCCCCTATTTTATTATCGAAATAGGGCAGTTATACAAAAAACATTATATGATATTTGTGTTAAAAGTAATTTTATTTTGTTCGTGAAATTGTTCATTTCACAAACTATTTCACTCACAAAATAAAACATCACTTTTAACACTCACATCATAAATAACTATTAAATAAATTTTATCAGATATTTTGTTTTCTAAGTAATGATAATTTTAAGGATTTTTTAAACCTACTTAAGGAATTTTGCTTCTTAATTAAAAAATCTAAATTATTATATTCGTGAAGTCCTTAAAAATATTGATTTATATGTCAAATTTTTTGGCACTTTCCCTAAACAAAAATTTTGATTGTTTCTGGTTTGATAGTTATGATTTTCAAAGTTTTGCGTTAAAAAGTCTTTTAAATGAGATGGTAATAAATTATTTTGAATTTTATAAATAAAAATACAAACTAGGAAAAATATATAAAAAATTTCTTTTATTCAATTATATAGTCGCTTTTCTTGTCAAAAAACCCAAATGTGATGATTTTCTAGTTTTCTGTAGCAATCCATTAGGACCATTTGATTGAACTAGGATGATAAAATATAACCCTAAATTAGTTTTAACTTAAAATTTTTTTTTAACTTTTGGCTTTGTGGAGGGGAGGGGTGGGGACTTTTAGTATGATAAGTAGGACAGCAAAACCTAAACATTCCAAAAAAAAAACAGCTTTATGTGATTTTGTTCCCAACATGCCATATAAATTTTTTTAACCGCATTGGCCTAATTAGGACTGCCTGCTCTAGGGAACTCCTCAGAAGATACGAGATATGTCAAACCGAGCATGAACGTCATTTTGAGCACCCCTGATATTATTATAAGACCATTATTATTTTTTTATTTCATGTTCATTTTAAATGTATTTTTATTAATAAACATAATCAGAAATTGTATTTGTCATTTTCTCAAAAACGTAACGTTAGGCATAGAAAACAGCAGTGGCGTAGCCAGTATTTTGAGGCCTCTCAAAACCGGTTTTATTAAGTTTAATCCCATCGCTCTTCTTTACTACAAAATAAAATAAGACCGATCTTGTTTTTTAAGAATCATTTTTTAAGTAGTAAAGGGGCGCCAGGCCAAGGGAGGCGGATGAGTAATGGCAGATGTAGAATTGTCATAGCTTTCTTAGTTTTAAAGCTACAGGGTGTTTTCGAGAATGTTTGCTTTTCGACCACCCCCTGTATTTCCCTCATCCTTTAACTTATCAAAAAATTAATAATTGTTTCTAAGACAGTTTTTTAAGTAGAATTCAGTGGCGTACTTACTTTTTCTCTTAAAGTCTTACTTCTTGTGATTTAAAGCAAACATATGATTTTCTTAAATAGTCCACCCTATATATTATTCTCTTATTTGATTGGGCTATTTTTAAGCTTTTCAAAAGAATATAATAGTTGATAGTTATTATTAACAATAAACGCACAAATCAAAAAATTTAGAAAATTAGGGTAAAAGGCTATGAAACTACTGAAACAAACAAAATAATATGTTATTACTGCTAAAATAAATATTATGCAAAAATACACTAATATTACATTTACAACTGGGGACCTATATCTTGTGCACAATCCTTACTTCATAGGGTTTCAAATGATATTGATTTAATAATTTATTAGACAAGATTTTATTCCTTCAAGATCTTTTTCTATGACTTTACAAGAACTTCTAGTGCCTCTTCAAAAGCCATAACGTTCATTTCACCCCTCTCGCGATTCTCTTTTATTATGTATGATTTAGGACATTTAGGTTTTGGTTTTATAAATGATCGATTCTTAATTAAATTAATTTTTAAACTTGAAAATGTTACTTGTACATTTAACATAGAAAAAACAGAATAATATTATGTAAAAAAATTGTTACAAATAAATACAAATTTTGTTCAATATTCTCTTTAATAATAATTACCGGGCATTACGAAAATCACAGGGCATTATGAACTTTATTGCCCGCTAATATTTCCTATGATATTATGATGATGTTTATAGCAGCCTTTTCTAAGGTATTATAAGTAAATAATTTATAGATGAAAAATAAATCATTATAAAGTAATCAAGGTCATGCTGGTAAAATAAAAACATTGATAAATAGAGTAACATTTAGGTCTGCCGTAAAATAATAAATCACTGGTTCGACTATCGACGCAATTTTAATTTTATCAGCATGACTTCATCGCTCAGTTAATGATGTCCATTTAAATTTCAATTATGGCCATTCAGAGTTTTAATGGCGGCAAAAATAAACAGCCCTTATCGACTTTTTAAATCATTTAAACGTCGAAACGAAAAAGTAAAGTGTTGATTTGATAAATGTGTTTTGCGCCGGCTGGGGTTGTTTGAATATTACAGTTTATTAAAGCAAGAAACGGAGATTGCAATTTCATGTTAATACAACATATTAACTTTGTTTTTGCTCTTTTACGATTGACAGAGGAAAGAGGGAAATTTAATTTAATTTATGCTTCACCCATAAAAAAAATATCCAGAAGAGAGAATTGACGCACCTGAATAGAAAAATTATTAATATTTTTACCATTGACTACAAATATTAATTCCTTCACGAAAAATTTAACGTTTACCAAAGATTGATCTGATGTGGGTAATTCGAAAATCCTTACATTGTTTTGTATAATGTTGATGAACGTTAATTGATTTTAATAATTTTATATTTAAATTTTTTATTTTTAAGTTTATTGTTATAATTAATGTAGGGTAAAGAGAGGAGAGATGGACCACATTTTATAAAAGTCCAGATAACTTCTTTATAAATTAAAGCACAAATCTGCAAATTGATAAGTAAAATAACTAAACTTTGGTACTCTTTTTGGAACACTTACAAAGTAAAATTTATTTATTATTAAATTAAAAAAAAAAGAAAATTCTCAGACTTGTCAATGGTCCATCTATCTTACCCTAGGGAGGTGAGATGGACCGGACCTTAGTAAGTAGGTGGGTGGACCTTGCTAATTTTTCTTTTTTCTTGTGAAGCTACGTTCCCACAATCTGGCAAAGGTTAACAAAACTTGTGCAACTCTCGTGCAACCAACGCTTGCAAAAGAGGCATTGTAACCATTCATCTTTTTTTTTCGTTAAACGATAATCTTCATTACAGTCAACACACTCATTTTCTAGATCGCTAAAATGTTCATCTCCACTAGAAGAGTCATTTAATGTGACGTCGCCAGCTTCCTCTTCAGAAGATGTAGATTCACTCAAACTATTTTTTACTTATTTTTCTTCTATTTACCGCTGTCAGTGTATAATTGGAGCCAGCTTTTCTCTTGTATTCTGCCTTTTTTTCTTCAATAAATTCAGGAGAGGTAATATCTCTTAATATTTTCTTACTACGAACTCTTTTTGCAGCTATAGATCCTACGACGGGTACGGGGCTAACTTCATCCATTTGTTACGAGTGTTTTTTAGTCTTAAATACCAGAGGTACTACAAGAATGCGTAATCAGTAAGCTTGGGCAAATATGCATACCAAAAAGGAGGAAATAATAATATGTACATATATATGCAAGTCTTTTTGCCAAAATATGCATATAAAATATAAGAATATGCCAAATAAATTTTTAATAAAACACATTGTTAGAAAATCAAAGTACTATATTAAAATGAAAGTAGGTGTCATTACATTAATTTCTGAACAGATAGGTAGGGTACATGTTTATGTACTAAGCTTCGTAACTATATAATGTTATGAAAACAATAAACAACCAAATATTTTTCAAAATTTTCAATTAGAAATTTATGCCTTCTATCCGAGTACATATATTTGTATACAGAAAAACTTCTTTCTACGTCCACGGAAGTAATTGGAGCATATTTTAAGTTAACTAGTATATTTGGATCTACTTCAAAATTATCTACAAAACCACCAGACAGTACCCTAGCTACACTTTTTAAAAAAATAAATCCGTCATTTTTCTGCAAAACACTTCGACATTTTTCTATAATCTTGTCCGCAATATTTCCGCTCACACTGTAACAAGATGTTTCCACACGTGTAACACAGTTTGTAGATTCAGTTAGGGATAACTTATTTGATTCTAATTGTGTTATGATTTCTGGCACACAGGTATAATTGCTTTTAATAAATGCGAGCTGTTGATGCAATATTTTATTTTCAAATAACTTTTTTGCTTCAACAAGAGCCTGCGACTTCTCGTCGGATAGTTCACTGATTACTTCTTTCAAAGCAATAAAATGTTCAGCATAAAAAAAAGCTGCCTCCAACCAGGTACCCCATCTTGTTATTACTGACTGAGGGGGAAGTGGGACGCCAGGAAGTTTTTCTTTGTAGTATTGAATCCTTAGGGTGCTTTAAAAAATATTTTTTTCATGTTTGATATAAATTCGTTCACAAGTGGGAAGTGTTTTCTAATTTCCTCTGCCACTCTATTAATACCATGCGCCAAACAAGTTACATGAATTATCTTTGGATAGAATATTTTTAAATTTTGTCCTGCTTTAATCATATAAGGCGCAGCATCTGACAGAAAAAGCAACATTTTTTCAATGGGAATAGCATCAGGAAGGAAGAAGTGCGCCAATGCATCTTGTATAAACCTAGTCACTGTTAAAGCGTTCGTTTTTTCCAACTGCTTGGAGGTAATTAAAAATCCTTTTGAGTGAGATTCTTCGGTAAGAACTCCAATTATTAGATGAGCCATATAACGCCCACACGAATCTGTGGTTTCATCCATACAAATATAAAAATAATTATTTGAAATTTCTTCTTTTATTTTTGTCAGCACCATTAAATATAAAGAGTCTATATTATTTCTTCTCAAAGTTGGCTTGGTATATTAATTTTGCAATATTTTTGTAGAAAAGAACGAAAATTGTCATTTGACAATTTTGCCAATGGTATATTTGATGCCACCAGCGCACGGCAAAGATCTTCATTGAACACTTCTTGTTCACTTAATTTTCTAGAGGGTAGTTCAAAACATTTGGATAAAGATAATTGCACTTTCTCGCCAGGGACTTTTATTTTTCGTACCTTAGTGGCATGGGAAGCTGTTTTCACATGTTGGTCGATTTGAAATTTCTTCTCGCATGCAACCTGCAACCAAATTGAGCAAAAGTTAGGCTTGCTCAACACAGACGAAAATAGTTTATTTGTCTGAAGAGAAATGTGTGTCTTGGGTCAAGTATTAAATTACTTTTGACAAAGGGAGTAATCAAATCATTTATTTCAAGTTCTTATAGAATATTAATGACAAGAGATTAATGGTTTTTTATCAAAGCGCGAAATTTTGTATTAAAATCATATGATTATTCATTTCTTGCAATAGATATTTTTTTCAGTTTGGAAAAGTATTTTTTTATATCAACTTATTCTACAAATAACAGCAATAATACAAACCATTTTTCCGCAGGCTGTACAGTAGACTTTATCCATATCGAGATACAATTCTTTGTAAGGTTTTATCCAAATGGAAACACTGCTTACTTTCGGCATATTTTACGTTTAAGTTCGGAAAAACACTTTTAAGCAACTTTTTTCACACTTAACTAATACTCGATCTAACCCGTACTAAACACAGAACATAATCAGATAGTTTACTTGTCGAAATGCCTCATCTTGCCTTGGAATTCGAACAAAACAATTAAAAAATTTTTCTTACTTTAAGTATTATATTACCTTAATTACAAAATAAATTCGAGCCCATCCTACCTTCAAAGAATAATCGAGGGATTAGGGATCGTAAATTGTTAAACACCATTAATATAATACCTACCTGTTAGTATAATTAAGGTGATATCTTGGGCCCAAACTCTATTATTCATTACTTGATAATAGCGATTCCGATTATATATACTTAATATAATAAAATAACTTAAAATCAGCATACATAAGCTAGTTTTCAAAAAATATGCAAAAATTCGAATTTTTGCATAAAATATGCAAAATATGCAACTTGCATAAATGCTCAACCCTAGTAATCAGGTATGACTAAAGGATTATATGGTAGTAAAGACTGAAATGCGGAAATTGCGTAAGCATCACCGAGTAGCTTTTCAAACTGTAATCTGTTTAGAGCTCTTTTGGGGTTATTTCTCAACTTGTGTCTACATGCATCATGATGGTAGCCTTTCAGAAACTTAATGTGCGGGTAAACAAAATAAAATTATGTCGTTTTCTTCTGCAAATTCCAGTAAATCTAGGTTGGTCGTATGGGAGATATGCCCGTCTGGTAATAATAACACCTTACCATGAGGTTTTCTTGGAAGAAATTGGGTATTTAACCAGTCAATAAATATTTTACCATTCACATAAGTGGATTTTTCGGACATTTTGACCTTAAAAATGCAGTAAGGAGGTATAAAATCCACTTATGCATTCCAGCATGCGATTACAATTATTGTTTCTTCTGTTTCACCAGGGCTTATACTTGGAACACTTTTAGAGCCTTTTTTGGCTACGATTTGAGCAGTTTTAGTGCTTAGTTGTAAACCTGTCTTGTCAGTGTTAAAAACTTGCCCAGGTTTATCAAAAATACTATGTTTTGTCATAACCTTTTCAAGGTCTGCAGATTGGTTATTAACGGTTTCTCTCGACATTCCAATAGATCGTGCAATGGTAGTATTCTCAGATTTTCTGATCCAAATTTCAGGCTTTCGGCGCATAAACAACTCCAGCCATTTCTTGCCAGCTTTACCTAAGAAAGCGATAGGTACATAATTATATAACAATTTGTTTAAACCGTTTATAACTTACCTTCATTTTTGTTAAATTTATTTGGAATTCTAAATCGTTTAGCTAAATTATAATTATTTTTGCAATTTTTAGTTTATCTGGAAAAATTCTCGCGTTAAAAAAAAGTTTTGTTAAATAAAGTTTTTTAACAAGTTTTACAATTTTCATATTTATGTTGTCAAAACCACTAGCTTGACTCACCTTAATTTCATCAATGATGTCTCTAATATCTTTATTATTGATTTTCTCTGCATCCAAAAACATCGATAGTTCATTTTGTTTGTCAGAACTATAGTATTTGATATTATTATTTGAAATTTTGTTTAATAAGGTCTCATCAACATCATGAAATGGACATTGATCTCTTCACATACTTGCCATTTTTCTTCTATTTTTAAATCATTTATCAGTAGGTAGTCGATGGTTTGCTTCTCATTATAGGATCTATTTGTTAATATTTGATAAAGGTTATTCCATATGGCTTTTTAATTAGTGTTAATAAACTGTTCATTATAATAATTTCGCTTAACTTTTGTAATAGTTTCTTTGACTAATTTACTATAATGTGCATGTATTTCTTTATATTCTGGATACTTTTTGAATTTGCAATAATATTTATTTCCTATTTGAGCATTTTTCTTAATTTGTAGGTAAACCATGGTTTGGATTTTTGTAAAATTTCTTATTGACTGATCTGAAGAACAAGATGCACAGACAACTATGTTTATTAAGAGTAATTAATTATTTCTTCTGCTTCAATGAATTTTTATTGGTGCAATGTTCAATTTTCACTTAAATCTTCATGTTTGACACATACATTTTTACTATGGAGGGCAGCCTAGAAGTCTGGAATAAGTTTAATATAGCCTTAACCTGTAACTTTTCGGGAAAATGCTCGGACACGTCAATTTAGTTTTATATATGCTCACATATTGACGTTATTCGTTTGTTTTCTTATAGACATTTGTCAAAGATATGACGACATCGATCTTTTTTTTTAAATGGAAACATACAGCTTGTGATACACCATTTGAAAGCTAATATCTCGTACAGTATGCTCATAAATCTTGGCGCGATTCTGTCAGGCTATTTCAAAATGGCGACTGTTAAAAGTTTTAAAAAAATCCCTATTTAAATAAGCGGAAATGATAAATCATTGATGTTTTTTTTACCTTTCAAGGTAAGAAATCTTCATTGTTTCACGTTCTGACATTTTGCAGCAAAAAATGGTGGTCGTCTTGAACACCTGATCCACTGAAAAGGTTTCACTTGTTTATTATTCCGATGTTAAGTTGTTTAATTTTCTAGGCTATTTATTTTGTTATTATAAAGTTTGCTACAATTTTAAATAAACAAAAATTTGAAATACAAAAGAATTCAGAGATTTCCCAGTAGAGTCCAAATATGCAATCATATTCCATTTAAAAAAAGTAAGTTGGTCTGTATGGCAACCAAGCCAGAAATGACAGAAAAAATTCATGCATGTAGAAATGGGGAATAATTTGCAGGCATTATGCGCGAATTTTTTGCCACTCTTCTATATAAAATGTTAATGGTGAGATGCTGCACAGTGCGACATCTGTTGGTTGTTTATTATTTTAATAATTAAGATCCAACCCTGCGTCATCAAACAGACACGTAAAAGGATAAAAATAAAGGGACAACTCTATGCACGAATTTATTTTACGCTTATTTTTCACTTAAAAAGAGTTATTGATTTTTGCATTCCGCAGTCAGCTTCAGATATTTGTGGTGTACCTTGATTAATCCATCGTTTCTAAGAGTGACACGCTTTTTCTTTAAAGTATTCTTGCCACATTTCAAAATCTACATTATGACAAGATAATAGATTGTTTTTTTATAGTATAGCTGTCTTATTTTTCTCCGTTCGCAACCTTTGACAATATGAAGCATTTACAATTGAAATCGTAAAAGATAAATGAAGCGTAATCAAAAATTTCCTGACTCAGTTTTCGTGCCATTCTCTTTTTAATGTCTTGGATGACTTCCAACAAAGCTATTTTTACCATAGAGCGCGGAGCAATTGTTTGGGAAAAGACTCTAAACTTACTTAAATACGGGAAGCATGTTTTATTTTCTTTTAAAGGACTTTTTACTAGTAGTCTCATTAAATATATTGCTAGATTAAAACATGTCGTTAATGATTATTATCATGATATAATAGAAATTGAATAATTAGATAATACTATAGATCCAGCGTTTGCCAATAAATATCAATTACAGTCGGCACAGTGGTTCTTTGCGGTGCGTCATTACTTCAACGTGACTAAAACCATATGAATAATAATCAAAATTACGAGATTCAAGAAGTCAAAACAAAGTCTAAGTTCATAAACGTCAAAATTTTCGTGGCTAGCGTTCGGACTTAACTTAATAATAATAAGAAATATCCATAATTATAGTTGATGCAAAACAAGAACCGATGCACGTCATATCCTTCGGGTGACGTCAGTTATGGACAGTGGTGCCAGCTTGTAACCAAAATAGCCGAGTGAGGGAATTACACAGTTTTGTTTCATAAAAACAAGATAAATATACAAAAATGTCCCATAGTTTATATATCTGTTTACTGCATAATACCCTTTACCATCAGCTTTAGTAGATCTAACACCTATTTTATTTTCATCTAGCCAAGATCGACCAATGGTACCATTCTGAAAAATCCATGTTTCATCCAAGAAAACGAATTGGTACAAGAATGCTTCTTTTCCTTTAATATATTCTTTTAAAAATACCAGTCGTTTGAAAGCTACACATGGGAAAGTTCCATCTCTTTACCATCCGAAGCCTATTTTCTTAAAGAGGCTTCTTAAAGAGTTAAGACAACCATCAAACAGTTCTCTGTCTTTTAGTTTCTAACTTAAACCTGTCAAAGTTACATGATGTTCTAAAAAAAGTTACAGCTTATAAATAACCGATATAAAATACTATAATTTTTAAATAATACAACTTACTTGTTTCGTACATCCATAAATAGTGTCACAACTGTCACAGATGGAACTTACATCCAATCTTCAAACATTTACAACTCTTTTTGAATTAGAACGTTTGTTTCCTAATAATTTATTTTGCTTAAATGTTGTTGAAATTGCGCTTACAGTGGAGATATTCAAATTTAGGGTAGCTATTACATGCTAAAATTAGTAAAGTAGAAATAAAATATCTAGACCTTAACATACTCTTTAAATCTACTTCTCTGTACTGCTGTTAAGCAGTGCGGCTCGTGTACTCTATTAGTAGGTGTGCTGCAAAGATAAAAAAAATAACGCGGCAGGGAAAAGAGAAGAGAACTTTGCCACGACTTTTACCCGCAATTTTAAAATTTAAATCGGGCATTGGGCGACCACGTTTTTCCACAACTAATTGTTTTTCATACGTAAGTTTCAGTGGGTCTCTGCTATTGCTGCCAGATTTAAAGTACATTTTGCGCCACAAAAATTTTTGGGTGCCACGCCCTTTTCTGTTGACGAATCTTGCTTTTTAAGTAGGAAAATTAATAATACCTAGATAAAAATATCATATTTAAAAAAAAAATACTAAATTTAGCTGTTTTTATAAATTAAGTCTATTCTACGTTCTTTTCGATTCGCAAATCTTGTAATCACTTTGTCATTAAAATTGTCTATTTCGATGATAAACTTTTTTCAATAGATAGCATGGAAAGAGCTGTTAAACGATCTTCGGTCATTAAATTGAACCAAAAAGTAAGCAGGGAAAACAGTATAAAGCATGTTTGTTGTTACATCCACAAATCCATCCATTTTTTAAATAAATGTCTGTATTAAATTTACGTGTATAGCTTTTTCCTCTAGTTATACTGGATTTTTCAATGATAATATCTGGTAATGGTCTACCTTTTGCTTTTAATTCTATCTTTTCCTCGTATGAATATTTAAAAAATCTCATTAATTAAATTGAAGACCACTTCCATAGTACACTACACAGTTAATAATTGTCACAGCAATACACAAAAACCACCCCCGCACTCAATTATTATTGTTTTTAAGTTCAACAATATATTCAACGTATACTAAACAGTCGCGCAAAAATTCGCCCGATACTATTCAATACCGTATCCCGCGAACCGCACTGCGATGGACTAAATGCAGCGAACTCTCCAGTTAAATCACGGCTTTATTTTAGACCGTAACCCGATCGTGTTGCCCAGATCAAAAATAATTCAGCGACAGGGTAGTGTCGGTACGATATTCCATTGGTCGACTTTACTTTGACGATCGCAGCAGTATGTACAGTTCGCCACACACACGACTCTAGAGCTGGCAAAACAATCCGAGCAAGAATTAATCCAATTGAAATGAAATTTTTTTTATAGATTATGTAATTATTATTATTTCTCCTCATTTTTTTGGGAGCTCTGCAGCACTGCAGCGCTTATGCACCAGCCGCCACTGCTGTCAAGGGTAACAATAGACCATTGTTGTTAAGTTCTTCCTAAAAATAGCTTCGTAGAGAAGCTATTAGCTCTTTGCACCGACTATTTAAATGCTTCGGCATTTTTACCAATAGTAAACAACGTAATCGACAGTTTTTTAATTCTATTTATGAAAAGATCTGGAGTTTTTGTTAAAGAATAGACGCACAGCAACACGGAACCAAGAACAATTAAGGTCAGTTTTGCATAAAACGTCAAACCAAACCACCGAACGAGTCGGCGCCACCGCACCGTTTACAGTTGTGTTGCCAACTATCGGCCAATAAAATTCAAATTATATTAGTTTTTACAAGCTTAAATAAACATATTTGCTATAAGTTGGCTAGTATCAAAGTATCAAAGAAGAATACTTTAAGTTTGTAGTAAATTCAATGAAAGTATTTCCCGAGTTGCTTTAATCAATGATTTAGGAGTCATCTTTGACACCGAACTCAGATTCAGGGAACACATGAGTAGAGAGATATAGACAGAGCGAGGCCAGGTGGTGCTGGTGGTGCAATTTTCGATCTAACCCAGGTGGTTCGGTGGTGCGTTTTATGACCTAACCCGGGCGGTTCGGTGGTGCGTTTTATGACCTAACCCGGGTGGTTCGGTGGTGCGTTTTATGACCTAACCCGGGTGGTTCGGTGGTGCTGTTTACAAAATAACCCGAAATTAAACCCGACTTTTTACGACCTAACCCAAGTGCTTTCGTGAGGCGGCTTCTTATCTAACCCTAACTTGAACCTGGATATTTATGAACTGACCCGAGATAAAACCCGACTTTTTACGACCTAACCCGGATGCTTTCGCGAGGCGGCTTCTCATCTAACCCTAATTTGAACCTGAATATTTATGAACTGACCCGAGATAAAACCCGACTTTTTATGATTTAACCTTAGTGAAACGCCGCTGCTAAAGCGGGATAATTAAATCCCAATTTTTATAAGCCATCCTTAAACCCAACTTTTTACGATCCGACCTGAGCCATCCTTAAACCAGACTTTTTATTATTTCCCCTTAGTTGAAACGCCGCTGTTAAAGTGGTATAGTAAAAAACATTATTTATATTTTCTAACTTAGTGAAACGCCGCTGGCGGGTAGTAAAGCGAAATAAATCCCTAATTTATATGGTCTAACAAGATAAGTACAATAAAGCGGTACATTTGTCACCACAATAATTATTTATACCTAAATAACCCTCTCAAACCCTCTGCCGACTCGATTTAAAAAGAAAGGGACATAAACCTTTATTTATTATTCCGAAGGACCCTCATTAAAATTCAGTAGCATATCTAATAATTGTTTTCAATTTTTTGCATCACTTATATAAAATACAATAAAATAATTACCATCTAGAACCATTAACTAGCGATTTCTTTGTACTGGAAATGGATAAATTATAGGACTATCTTGTAATGAGAACAGAGTAATAAAAAGTAAATAAAACTTAAATACGTATAAAATACCAAGCAGGTATAGGTACTATACAACTTGTGTTCGCCATCAGGTAAAAGCCCTCATAATGCTTTTATAAAAAATTTTGGATAATATCATAATATAAGTAAATAGGCTACAATTTCAGGAAAAAAGTAAAAAAAATTAATTCACAGTGTAAAATTGTAGTTAAATAGATTGTAAATACGAAATAATATAAAAAGCTACCTTTTGTTTGCGATGATGTATGCACAATAACTCTATATTATTCGGTCCTTAAACTGAAAATACCCACTAGATAGGTATCATAAGCTGTATTTGTCATCAGGTAGAACCCCCAATAAAATTATGAATATTAGGCGTAGGCAACAAAGTAGCAATCTTAACTTATTTTCAACACGAGCATGAAAATATGGGATTGTTAAATATTTTATAACCTTAATTCTCAATGGCAACAATAAGCAAATCACGTTGGTTTTTTAATTTATTATTAATCTGGCTAACTTAAGAAACTCACAATATAACGACCATCCAAAAAAATCATAATACATTACTGGGTGTGAAAGCAATTGCGCTGCAAAATATAGTGTATACCGACTCTGAGGTAGTTAATTAAAATCCCAATTAGCGCTAAAAAAAAAATCAATTGGATATTTACTTTAGATATTTTAATAAAAAAATTCAATATTATTAGCGTCACCTACGCATAGGGTTAAAAAGTATGAGAAACTTTGTGAATATCATTTCCCGTGATTCTCTCGACCACCACATTTCAATATTCTCACCAACATTTAACTTTTGAAATTAGCATAATAACAAATCCTTTACAATGAATTAAACAAACGCATACATAATTTTAAAATCTCATAATAAGAATATAAGCTAAAATCTAACAAGTTTCGACAAGTTGAAACTTGTCAGTTTACATCTGTAGAGAATACCCAACTCTCGAATCATAAAAAATGGTCAAACTTTGTCGGCAAATACCCTTCTATGATGCAGGGGAAGGACAGGTAACTCGAGATGTTTATAAAGAAAAGTTAAAGAACATTATTTGCTTATTTCTAGACTCTTAAAAATTAGATGCAATCGAACAATAAATGTTTTCATCATGTATATTTATGAGTAACACATTACTTTCGACATACGTAAATTAAAATTGATAATTACTTGTCTTAGTGCTTTTTTAGAAGCTTGAATCATTGCATATAACCGTCTGAGGGTACCCAAACTTCCCCTAACATATTTCTCCGTGACCGGGGAAAAAGAGGTATAAAAGCGGCTTTGGTCGCATAGAGATTTCAGTTCCAAGTTAAACTTGATACCGAAGCAACTTGTTAAGACTAAACTAACCTTACAAGATTAATAATTTCAAAGTAAGTTTTGTCAACTTTTATTTTATTTCATTTACATTAAAATGGAATGTATTACATGTCATAAAAGTTATTCAACGTTGGCAGCTTTAAAAAGACATCAAAAACAGCAGCATTCAAGTAGTCAGAAACAATTTAGTTGTCATTTATGTCCGCTAACTAGCAATAGAAAGGATATTTTTAAAAAACACCTTAAAACCCATGAAAGAAGTGAGGCAAAAAAAGCCGAAAAAGCTGCAACTTTAGCTAATAATGTAAATAGAAAACAGATTAATCAGACAAATGAAAAACAAGCTAAAATAAATGATGGAGCCTCGACATCATCATCTACTGTTAGATGTCAGGAATGCCAGATAGATGTCAATAGAAAAAATATGAGCGCCCACTTAAAAACATTATACCACAAAAAACATTGCAGTGTTAGCATTGGAACAAATGTGCAATTAATTAATTCTGCTTTTAAAAAAAATATTTGTAGCTATAGAATAAACAACGAGGGTGAAACACTACAAAATGTAAACGAGTTTATGACAGTAATTAAAGCAGATGCCCTAAATTTAATAAAAAAAGAGCTTACCGAGCAAGAAAATGGCCTTAAAGTTAATTTTGAGCTTTTTGCCTCCTATATATTAGCAACAAAACAAAATGAAGATGGGAATGATGTGCAAAATGAAACAAAATCATTTAATAGCAAATATCGTATTGCAACAGTATCGTCGGATTTGGAAGACATGTATTCTGAATTTACAGAAATATTAAAAGTGAAAAGCGAAGAGTTCCAGGTAAGTTGTACAAATATTATTATTCGATTTCTTATATCTAAAAAAAATTTATTTTATTTTAGCAAAAAGATTCCGGATGGTCAATGATTGGAATTTTATATTTAGAAGTAAATATGCTCAGATTTGAAGCATTTCGAGGATCGTCTTATATACCACTCCCTAAAGATATAGAAAATAAAGAGGCTATTATCAATATTAAAAATACCGATAATAAGTGCTTCGCCTATAGTATTCTCTGCCATCTTTATCCTGCTGCTGAACATGTTTATAGAGTTAGCAACTATGAAAAACATTTGGATAAACTAAATTTTAATAATTTATCATTTCCTATGGAATTAAATAATGTTCAAAAATTTGAAAAACAAAACATGGATATAAGCATCAACGTTTTTGGGCTTAGTAAGAAAAAAGATAAACATATCGTTGTAGGGCCATTATATCATACTAAGCAACGAAAAAATAATCATGTAAATCTCCTATACATTGAAGATCCCGCAACGGGGGCATCACATTTTTGCTACATAAAAAATTTAAGCAGACTAATCTCAAAGCAAAGAACTAATCATGACGGAAGAGTTTATGTATGCGATGGCTGTTTAGTTACATTTTTAACAGAAGAGAAATTAAAAATGCATTTAGATCTAAATGACTGCCTAAAAGTTAGAACAGAGCTCCCAACCGAAATGAATAATATTCTCGAATTTAAGGATCATCATAAGGCATTTCCTATGCCGTTCTGCATATACGCAGATTTTGAAACTTTACTCGAGCCTATCCATATAGCAAATCCAGACCCATCCAAGAAATATACAGTGGATACGCATGTACACAAACCATTCAGTTTTGCCTATTTTGTGAAATGCGAACATGATAATTCACAATCATTTCTGAAACAATATAGAGGCTTGGATTGCGCCGAAGTTTTTGCAGAGTGGCTTATCCAAGATGTCAGAGAAATACATGAAACATATTATGCAAAGCCGAAGCCAATGACAAAACTAACAGCTCGAGAACAAGAAAAATTTTCAAATGCAAAAAACTGCTTTTTATGCCAAGACATATTCCAACCTAATACTGAAGACGTCTCACTAAAAAAAGTGAGAGACCACTGTCATTTTTCAGGTTAGTAGATACTATTAATTTAAATAATTTTTAATTATGACAAACTATTTTAGTTATAAAATTTAATAATACATAGATGCTAATGAAATATTGTTGTTTTAGGTTTGTACAGAGGTGCAGCACATAGCAAGTGCAATTTAAAATATAGAACGCCACAGTTTATACCTATATTTTTCCATAACGGCTCACATTACGACTTTCACATATGTATCGAAGAACTATTAAAAAAATCCGAGTCCATAGAAGTCATCCCACAAAATAAAGAACTTTATATCGCATTTACAGCGAAAATTGCGCTAAGTCCGAGCGATGGCAAAAATTTGAATGCTGAAAGCGAGAAGAAAAGGTATTTTTACTTACGCTTCTTGGATTCGTTCCGCTTTATGCCTTCCAGCTTAGATAGCCTAGCGAAAACTTTAAATGAAAACCAACTAATTGAAACCAGAATACTATTTACAGATGATGAGCAGTTTAATTTAATGCGACGAAAAGGAGTTTTCCCCTACGAGTTTGTGGATTCATATGATAAACTAGAATCTACACAAGAATTACCAGCAATGGCAGATTTTTACAGCACGTTATGTGAAGAAGCCATTAGCTTGGAAGACTACATGCACGCAGAAAAAGTTTGGCAACTATTTAATTGCGAGAACTTAGGCCAATATTCAGATTTATATTTAAAAACAGACGTGCTTTTATTGGCGGACATATTTGAATCATTCAGAAAGCTATTTCGATCTCTATACAATCTAGAAGCCTGCTTCTATTTCACCCTACCAGCGTTGGCATGGTCATGTATGCTGTCATTTACTAAGGTATTTCCCATTATTATTAAAACAAATTTTTTAAACTTTAAAACTTAAAAAAAAATATTTTTACTCATAAAAATTATTTATTTTAGGTAAAGCTGGAACTACTTACTGATCCAGATATGTTCCATCTAATCAGGAAAGGGATAAGAGGGGGGGTAGTGCAATGCACACATCGTCATGCGGTAGCAAATAACCGTTACCTACCACATAACTTAGACGATGATTTCAATTATATAAAATATGATGCTTCTAAACCTACCTCATACATCACGTATCTGGATGCCAACAACTTATATGGACAAGCCCTTTCTCAGTACTTGCCTTTTGGAGGCTTCAGATGGCTCAAAGATGAAGAAGTTCAAAATTTTAATGTATTAACACAATGTTCAAACGAAAAAAGCGCAATAGGATTTATTTTAGAAGTAGATTTAATTTATCCGGAAGAACTTCACGACTTACACAATGAGCTTCCTTTCTGTCCTGAAAATATAGTTGCGCCTAATGGTAAAAGTCGTTTAGCTAAGCTAATACCTAATTTAAATGATAAAAAACGTTATGTAATTCATTATAGAAATTTATATCAGGCTCTACAACATGGACTAAAATTGGAAAAAATCCATAGAATTGCTGAATTCAGGCAGTCAGATTGGCTAAAAATTTATATAGATAAAAATACGGCGATGAGGCAAGCGGCTACAAATGATTTCGCTAAAGATATGTATAAATTAGCTAATAACGCAGTTTTTGGTAAATGTATGGAAGCTGTCGAAAACCGAAAAAGCGTCAAGTTGCTAAAACAATGGGAAAATATTCGTCAAAAAAAGGGTGCTCAAACTTTTATTTCACAATCTAAAATAGATAGCGTTAAAGTTTTTAATGAAAATTTTGTTGCCATTCAACTTAAAAAAGATAAAGTTCTTTTCAATAAACCTATTTATGTAGGTTTTAGCGTTCTCGATATTTCCAAAACTGTGATGTTTGATTTTCACTATGATTTTGTAAAAGAAAAATATAAAGATAATGCAAAACTCTTATATACTGATACTGACTCATTAATATATAAAATTGATACTAAAGATTTTTATTCAGACATAAAAGAAAATCTCAATAAATTTGATACTTCCAATTATGACTTAAACAATCCGTATTCAATACCATTAGTAAATAAAGCAGTGTTGGGAGTATTTAAAGACGAAGCGAAAGGTCTACCAATTCTTGAATTTGTCGGCCTTAGACCCAAATTATATGATTATGTTGTAGCCAAGCCTAAAAAAAGTAGTGGATACTATGGTGAAGTAATTAAAAAAGGAAAAGGAGTTAAAAAATCTGTTATTAAAAGACTTAAGCATAGTGCTTATAAAAATTGCCTCTTTAGCAAGAATATTGTCTTAGCTAGACAAAATGTATTTCGATCAATAAAGCATGTTATACATACGGAATCGGTCAATAAGATAGCTTTGTCTGCGAACGATGATAAGAGATACATTTTGCCTGATGGAATAAGCACTCTTGCGTGGGGTCATTATAAAATCGACTTTTTAAATGCTCCGCTTGAAGGTTTTTAATATTTTTTTATTAATTATACTATATTTTCAAAAATATTAACCATATGCTATTTTTCAAGTTGGGTATAATGCTAAAACCTGTCTAAACAAGAATAAACATGTTTCGACAAGTCTAAACCTGTTTCAACTCGCCTAAAGCTGAAAGCTGTTTTGAGACGTTAAAAGCTGATTCATATTGCCGAAGGCTATTTCCATCGGTTGATATTTGTTTCGACTTGTCGAAACTTATTTGTAAACGAGGGAGGGGAGACTGTAACTATAAAAGAACTTAAAGCAGATGGTTTAAGCTATAGTAAGCCAAATGACCAAGTCGCTACAACTACAACATCAAATTAAAAGTTTTTCTGAAAAAATTAGAAAACTGAAAAAAGATATTAAACAATACGAGAGAAAAAAACAAGTTATATATCTACTAAAGAAACTTAGAATATAAAAATTTAAGAAAACATGGCTAGCCAATCGTCTTTGGATTCATCGGATTTATGCTATCCAGAGTATATAGATATGATGCTACCAAATTATAGCGAAAAAATAGAGGAAGAAAAATATTTGATTAACGAGAGCATTATACATCTCCTCACAGTTCCCATACAAGTTTCAACAGGTTTAAGCACCATACGAGATTTTTTACCCACTGTCAAGCTAACATACGTTGCTCCCTGCTCTAAGGACAGCATTTCTATAGCATTTACGGACCTAGATTGGCATGAAATATTTGAACATATGCTGAATATGTCTCCATTAGTTAATGCTGATGGTTCCCTGACTGAAAATGAAATGATTTTTCAGCAGTTTAAACTTACAAGCATACCATGCGAAGGACAACCATTGTTAAAATTAGAAAAATTTAATAATGTTTTATATTTTTGTAAAGAATGGCTTCAGGAAATTAAATTATATTCTCATGTTATTGACTATAAGTTAAAAATTTTAAAAGAAATTGATTTCTCGAGTCATTATACCAGTATTTTATTATATATAACAGAATATGATAATGATGTAACATATTCAGAAAAAATTAAAAATGTATGTAGTTTACAGTTATCTGTTCAGAATTATTGCATGTTAGAATATTTAGCTTTTAATTATCATAATATATTATGTGATATTACGAAAATTTTGTATATAAATTGAGTAAACCTAAAAATAAAAATAAAAAACAAAGTATTTAGTAAAAAAGTTGTTTTATTTACCTCAAAGCTATTACAATAAAAATAATAGGTTAGGCTAGGGAATAATACTATTATAAAACAATAGACTAATTACAATTTAAAAAAATACTACAATAAGTTAGGTTAAGAAATAAAAATACTATAATATAACATCAGTTTCATTAACCCACGTAGGTTTGGGGAAACCAAGCCAGCGAACTAAAACTTGCTTAACGCCATTTTTTGTACGTTTTTTAATAATTTTTTCCACCAAGTATATATCAGGATGTTTGGTTTTTTGTAGTTCTTGTTGATAAAAACAACCCTTTATCGGCTGACCATTCATATCTTCCAATAGGAAAGTTGGTGGATTGTTAATATTAATTTTGACTATTTTGAATAACTCTGGAGACCAGCTAATTTCAAATCCTTTACTGAATGCACCTTTATATTTGCTTATCCTGACAATATCGCCTATTTTTAGTATCTTTTTTCTCACAGCTATTTTTGGAACATTATATACGTTTAGCCGTGTATTAGGTTTTACATCGCAAGGCTTCATTCCTGTGGTGCGATGCTTGCTATTATTATAATCGTTTGTAATTTCTTGTAAAATATCGAACCAAATGTGACTTCCACGCAAAGAGAAATATTTGTATATTCGGTTTTTTAATGTGCGTATAACACGCTCGACAATTGCCGCTTTTTTATTACTATAGATAAAAAAATTATTTATTTTATATTTTTTCATTAAAGAATTAAAGTGTGAATTTTTAAATTCTGAGCCCATATCAGAACCTATATTTTTAGGTGAATATCCTGCCGATTCAAGTATATCTTTCATACTTTTAGTAACTTCGCTTCCAGTTTTCGATTTAAGCGGTCTAGTCCAAACAAATTTAGAAAAACAATTTATAACCACTAATACATAGCGAAAACCTCTATTAAGAAGCGAATATGGTTGAAACTCCATTAGATCAATTTGAAAATAGTCATAATAATCTCGTATTACAGTTTTACGTCTAGAAAAATTTCGACGTGTGGGTTTATGGAGTTCTTCAACGACTTGTCTTTTTTCTTTAGAGATCATCTTGTAAATTGTTGACGCAGCTAGAGCAGCTTAATAACTAAAAAGGTTTCCAACATACACCGCATTAAATTCATTTTTATTTCAAAATTATTTTTTAATTGGCGCTTTCGATTTTTTAGCAAAATGCATTTTTTCATTTAAAATTCGCTCCATCTCTTTTGGGATATTACTTTTATCTAATAAATTGTTTATATGTTTATCTATGTATTCTGTAATTAGCTTATCCAGAGTCTCATTTTGCTCTTCAATCACCGTTTTATGAAGATATGGTAGAACATCATTGTTTATTATATTTGCAAGTTGTTTTCTAATCTCCTTTAGCGTTTTGGCTAAATCTTCTTCCATTTTTAAGCCAATATATGTACTTAGATTTTTGTTTATTCGTTCAGTGGTTTCAGATAGTTTATTTCCCATTTTTTCTTCTAATTCTTTAATTTTTTCAGTTAAATAATTCATTGTCGCAGCATCATTTAAGTCTGTAGGTGGCGAAACATTGGTTAGCCGTTTTCCTTGTAAATCATAATTTCCGTCGGAAGTTAGTTTGTAGGCGCTTATAGGGGTTTCTCTAAGTTTAAACTGGAATGAGTCTTTCCATTTACGTTTACGACCAAATTTATCTATTGTGTTAACACTCATCATTTTATGTATAAACTGAGATGAAAATTGGAATGTTACGTATTATAAGACGTTTAATATATTATATTAGCTTCTCGTAGTTCTTCCAAAATGGATATAATTTCATTATCATGTGCCGTGCTTCCAGCTAATTTAGACGCCCAAAGGAGGCGGAGACGTTCGATCAATTCCTGGGGAGTATTCCAGTAAACAAATTCTTTGATTTTAAAGTTTAGTTGTTTGGTATTTAGCGGTAATCTTGCTATTGATTTTCCTTCTTTAAAAATAAGAGGTCTTATTAAGTATAAATATTTTTTTGATTTACTGCGGTTAAGTCCTTGAGTTGGATTATATTGATTAAAAATTACATTGGTTTTATGTAGAATTTCTTGATATATACCCTTTGTTTGCTCGCTTATAGCATCAGGATTTTCTAACGCTTTTGGATGTTTCAAAAAAAGTATATCCAAAAGTTCTGCAGATGCTGGATATGTTCCAATATTTGTACTACCGCGCCAAAAGGAAATCTCACTAGGAGGAAATCTAACCTCAGTGTTCCCCATGTGAAGTTTATTTTTTGAATCTACGCGAATTCCATATCTTACATCAAACCTGGATATATTACGTTTTATTTTTTCCACATAACTCATTGAAATTGAATGTGGACTAGCATGCGAGGAAAAGTCTATCTTTCTTGTTTTTAGCTGTTTATCATGTTTGATAATAGGAGGTGTATCACTTAAATCCGGTGTTGAGAAAATATCTTCTGCAGGTATTGTACTGATATGCGGTGAAACAGCGTCAGATGTCTCATCAAAGCTGTTATCATGAACATCGACATCATCAGACGAATAAGGCTGGCTAGTTGTTTTTACAATAGTGGTTTGGCTTTTGTTAGCTGAGGGAGGCTGCATATTAGATTTTTTTGATGCAACTTGAACAGCATCAGAAATAGATTTTAAACGAGTTGTAACAGGCTGATAAAATTCTTCAAGTCCACTCTTGTTTTCAAATTGCTTATTTTTAATGCTATAATATTTTTTACGCACAGCATCAGTTGCTTCAATCAGTTTGCGTTTAAGCTCAATTTCTGAAGTATCGTTCATTTTTTTTTTTTTTTTACTCCTCTCCCTTTACTGTCTCAATGTTAAATGATATAAAATTTTAAAAATAAATGTATTTATCAAATCCTATTCGATATCTGCCTCTCTTTAAATCGCTATCTTTATCAATAACTAGGAAACCATATTTTTCTTTCCAACACTCTGCACACATTTCTAGAAATTCAGAAAATGATATATCTGGAGAAACATGATCTAAATAAATGTGTTTAAGGTTTGTTTGATCTTGATTAAACAGAATAAGAAAATTTGCATTATCACGAATTAATTGTTTTGGAACTTTAGAATATGTCTGAGCTAAGTAGAAACAGTCAATGTTTTTATGTCTCCCCATACTAAAATATAAACGAATAGTATCTTGTCTTTCACAAATTACATCGTCAAATATAAAAACAGAATTAGGTTTAGCATCCGCGGGATTAACTATTGTCTCATTGGAAGCATAAGTATAGAAACCAATTTCCTTAATCGGCTTGAGTACTTTGCGAATATAATCATATTTTGGTTGATATAAGGACTTTGAATAAATATATATATTTTCAAAACAAAGGCCTTTAGGATGAGTTAGAAGGGTTATCATAGCATTTGTTTTCCCACAATTTGAAGGACCTATTAAAAGCGCTCTTATTGAATTTGGTAATAAAGGTCCATTCCTTTTAGTAGTCGCCAACCCTGCTCCAACGGTCTGATCCAGATTGTCAACTTCCAATTCATAACCTGATTTTTCAATAAACATATTGCTGTAAATATACGTTACTTGCACACTATATTTTATTTTAATGTCAGCCGCCAAACGATTAGGACGTATATCCTCTCGCTCCAGCAGCACCAAGGCGAGTGGTAAAGGCTTAGTTGATACTGTAATAAATAAGCTACCAATTGAATTACATTTACCTGGATATCAGTATTGCGGACCTGGAACAAAGTTAGAGAAAAGACTCATCCGCGGTGATCCTGGAATAAATTCATTAGATATTGCATGTAAAAAGCATGATATAGCCTATGCAAGACATAAAAAGTTAAGTGAACGACATAAAGCAGATTACGAACTTGAACAAAGTGCTTGGAAACGTGTAAAGTCGGCAAACTCTAGTTTTGGCGAAAAAACTGCAGCTTGGCTAGTAACGACTGGAATGAAAATAAAAAGAAAGCTTGGCATGGGATGTAAAAAACCAACTGGAATGAAAATAAAAAAGAAGCTTGGTAGGGGGAGTAAAAATGCAAGTGGAATGAAAATAAAAAAGAAGCTTGGTAGAGGATGTAAAAAAGCATTACCTAAACGTAAAAAGAGTATTAAAATAAATAAAAAACAGAAAAAAATAGTTTTTGGTAGCGGGATTATAAATAAAATTCGTAAAAATTTAAAGAAACGTTTAAATTTAGACCCGAAAAATTCGGATATACAAAAAATGGTAAAAATGGGAATAATAGTGGCGCAAAAAACATTAAAAGTTCACGGAGGTAAAAGAAAAATACAAACTCCGCGCATCATACCATTACCAAAGCAGGGAGGAATTTTACCTCTGATTCCTATATTTGCAGGACTTTCTGCTTTGGGTTCGTTAGCTGGCGGGGCCGCTGGAATTATAAGAGCGATAAAAACAGCTAAAGATGTTTCATCGGGAAAGCGTTATGATAAAAATATAGATGAAGGAAAAAAGGGTAATGGATTATATCTTAAGCCATATCGCAGTGGTTTGGGGCTATATCTAAAACCATATAAAAGTTCAAAAAACTAATAAAATCCCTACCTCCAAAAGCGCTTACAAATTTCGACTTGTCTAAGTATGCATTACAGCTAAATATTCCATATTTTAGAGGTGTATATATGAGAGATGCTATGCCAAAAACAGGTCCTAACAAGTTTGAAAGTGGAATTGTTAATTTGGATGATGCCGAGGGGGTAGGGACGCATTGGGTTGCATATAAGAAGAAAAATGATAAAACATATTATTACGATAGCTTCGGAGATTTACCTCCACCAAGTGAGTTAGTTAGTTATTTGTATACTGGGCGATATAAAACAGAAAATATCTTCTATAACTACATTCGCGAGCAAGATTTTGATACAGTCTGGTGTGGACATTTATGCTTAAAGTTTCTTGCTAAAAAAAGTTAAGAAATGGAGAATGATGCTATAAAAAAGATCTCTCAATCTATGCAAGTGTTTTTCAAATCGAGAAGCTTATTAAATATGACAAAGGAGGAGTTAGTTTATATGCCCGAAGAAGTTATTATAAATTGTGCATTTCGAGAAATCCCGTTTATTTGGTCTAAGCTTCCTAAACACTTACAGGAAGATCCAGATTTAAAAAACTATTTATTTTGTACTGAGCATGAGCAGGATGATAGTGAGGATGGAGATGTAAATGATGGTCCTCCGAAGCGAAAATTATTCTGTTGTTATTGTAAAATGAAGGATATAAATATAGCAACAGAAAATAAAATTGAAGTTTTACCATCGGATAAACGTTGTATATTACAATAAATATTGAAATACATCTAAATTTTTTGTAGTCATGTCGTACACGTTTACCTTATCAGATCATAGCAGCGTGTTGAGTGCTAATTTTTTTCCCTCGCTTGAGCTTGAGAAGAATTCAATATATGGTTTAGGATTGTTGGGATTTTACACTTATAATTCAATTTTTAACATAGATGAAAACAATAATTTACTTGGATTTGGTGATCCTGATCAGAAAAAGTTTACTTACTTTAGAATTAAACCAGGTGCATATGAAATTGATGAAATCCATAAAGAAATTCAGAAAGAAATCAAGAAAAAGAAATATTTAGAAAATAATAATGAAATTGATGATATGAATAGAATATTTAGTTTGGAGGCTAATAACAACACTTTAAAGTGTCAGCTTAAATCTACATTGGATTTAGATTTTTCAATAAAATCCTCTTTAGGAAGAACGCTTGGATTTGCAGAGAAAGTGTTTAAAGCCAATAAGCTTCATGAATCCACTCTACCAGTGGATATAATGAAAGTTCGAATGATACGAGTTGACTGTAATATTATTTCTGGAGCATATCTGAATTCAACAAAATCTCATACTTTATTCGAATTTGATATTGACGTTGAACCTGGTTATAAACTTTCTAAGGAGCCCCATAATATAATATATATGCCCATACAACCTTTGGGTCGTCAGTTTATAGATAACATTACGTTGAGAATCTTGGACGATCAAGGAGACTTGGTTAATTTCCAAGGAGAGAAAATTATAATTAAATTAGAATTAAAGAAAATTACATAATGGGATTTCAATATAATTCTCAGATTTATAAATATCAAAAATCGTCTAAGATAATAAAAGATAATAAAAGCAGTAAACCTAAAACTATAGCACGCATTCTAAAAAGAAACGTTGATCTGAAAGGAAGTGATATAAGCATCGAAGATCGTGAATTTTTGAAATCCTTGGGTTTACAACTAAAAATTTAAGAAAATATGGCCACCATTTCAACAAGTGAAAAATTGGAGGTTTTTGATGATCCTGTATTTGATTATTCACTTGTCAGTTTAAATGAGCATACATATAAACCTTATGGGTCACCAACATATAGCAATTCTGATGAAATCCGTATACCAATTCATTTTCAAGATCTAATACTCAATATTGCAGATAGTTACATATATATTGAGGGCACATTTAATTCAAGTGATGCTACAAAAAAATGCTATTTGTCAAATAATTGTTTGGCATTTTTATTTGATGAAATTAGATATGAAATGGGTGGTGAACAAGTATCTATAGTCAGAAAACCTGGAATCACCACAGCGTTAAAGACATTGGTATCATTTAATCCACTGCATAGTAAAAACTTACTTACCACAGGATGGGGTTTAAATGAGGGATGTCAAGTTATTTTGGACAAAACAAGCCATATATTTAGCGGAAAGCTACCCTTAAAATATCTATTGGGTTTTGCAGAAGACTATTTGAAAGGAGTCCTTAATGTAAAGCAGGAATTAATAATGGTTTTATCTAGATCATATGTTAACTGCTACGTCGGCGAAGTAGAAGCAACTATTAATGTAAGCAAAATTGAATGGAAAGTTCGTCATATTGTTCCCGAAGATCGAGAAAAGCTTAAACTGCTTTCTCGTATAAATAAAGGTGGCAATAATGCTCAAGTAAATATAGCTTATAGAATGTGGGATCTATATGAGCTTCCAACACTACGAGAAACGACTTCAGATATATGGGCTTTAAAAACGAGTACCAATCTTGAAAAACCAAGATATCTTATTCTCAGCTTTATAAGCGCCGATAGTTTGGACAACTACAAAAAGAATGCGATAGATTTTATAAACGCGGGTATTCGAGATATTCGCGTGTATTTAAATAGCAACGTATTTCCTTATGAAAGATGGAACTTGGATTTTAGCAAAAAGCTTTGTGGTCCTGCATACTACGCATACGAAAATTTCCAGCGTAGTTACTATAATCGACAAGATTGTAGCCCCCTACTTGATTTAGATGAATTTTTCGCAAATCCGGTCTTTGTCATTGATTCCAGTCAGCAAGCGGATAATAACATAAAAAATTCGACAGTAGACATAAAAATTGAATTTGAAACGCGTAACAAATTTGCAAAAAACATTAAAGTTTTTGCATTGGTGTTACACGATGCATTTTTAAGCTATAATGCTTTAGATGGTTCTGTTCGAACCGGGTGTAATTTTTTGGGTAGATAAATTTATACTAAAGCATTATAGCTTAATAACATAGTTAAGAATTATAGTAGTATAGAACATAACATATTATGTAGTTTGTATAATCCTGAATTTTGAATAAATTATGATTAAATTATATTATGGATTTTATTTTAGCTTAACTAATCGAATTTTGAATTAAGGTTTGAGCATACCATAAAAGGAAGGGTCATTTAGGTATAAATAATTATTGCGGGGTGACAAATGTGCCGCCTTAATATACTTATCTTGTTAGACCATATAAATTAGGGTTTTATTTCGCTTTGCCATTCACCAGCGGCGTTTCACTAAGTTAGAAAATATAAATAATGTTTTTTTACTATACCACTTTAACAGCGGCGTTTCAACTAAGGGAAAATAATAAAAAGTCTGGTTTAAGGATGGCTTATAAAAATTGGGATTTAATTATCCCGCTTTAGCAGCGGCGTTTCAACTAAGGGAAAATCATAAAAAGTCGGGTTTTATCTCGGGTCAGATCATAAATATTCAGGTTCAAATTAGGGTTAGATGAGAAGCCGCCTCGCGAAAGCATCCGGGTTAGGTCGTAAAAAGTCGGGTTTTATCTCGGGTCAGTTCATAAATATTAAGGTTCAAGTTAGGGTTAGATAAGAAGCCGCCTCATGAAAGCATCCGGGTTAGGTCGTAAAAAGTCGGGTTTAATTTCGGGTTATTTTGTAAACAGCACCACCGAACCACCCGGGTTAGGTCATAAAACGCATCACCTGCACCACCTGGGTTAGATCATAAAACGTACCACCTGCACCACCTGGGTTAGATCGTAAATTGCACCACCAGCACCACTTGGGTTAGGTCGTAAAACGCACCACCGAACCACCTGGGTTAGATCGTAAATTGCACCACCAGCACCACCTGGCCTCGCTCTGTCTATATCTCTCTACTCACATGAACAACATAATCTCCAAATCATTTAGGATGGCAGGCTTCATTATAATAACTTGCTTTAACTTTACCAACATTAATGTTTTGATGATATTATATTATTCATTAGTCCGTAGTCACCTTGAATATTGCTGCATAGTATGGTCCCCTTTCTATAAATCCCACTCTGCAAGAATTGAACGAGTGCAGTCCAAGTTCGCTAGCTTCTTGTTCAGGAAGCTTCGTATGGATCGAACAAGTCTGTCCTACTCCCAACGCCTTAGCATGCTTGGCTTGGATAGCTTGGAGACGCGACGGATCTTCTTAACTATATTGTTTGGTCATAAAATCATCAGCAAGGAGACAGATTGTCCAGACCTATTGAGATCGATCAACTTCCGAGTACCATCACGTAACACCCGTCTATCAATACCTTTCTCAACCCATAGGTATAGAACTGACATCGGACATAACAGTCCTTCCAACCGAATCATGAGTCACTTAAATACCCATGTTCCCAATGAGTTTCATTATGAATGGTCTATATCCAAGTTCAAAACTAACTTAAAACGGCTTCTTCTGCATTAACTTACTGATCATATCATGTATATCCGCCGTACCATTAGCGCTACAGTTGGGAACGTTATTGTTGTTATTTCATTATTTCTATTTGTAAGTAAGTATTGTCATTTGTATAAATATGTTTGTAGAAAATGTATTATCTCTCTGTAATTATTTCTTTGTTTTTTACCTAGTACTATTTGGAATAATTCTGTAAGTACTGTTAAATGAATAAATAAATAAATATCGCATAAAGTTTTAATACTTTTTGCCCAAATGGAATTTCCTCGTGTTTTCTCACGGATGTACAATTATCAGCTGAGTGATGACGTGCATTTGTTTTTGTTTTGCATCAACTGTACTTACCGCTAACACAAGAGTAAGATAAAAATGGTTCTGAAAAAAAAAACAGTTTATAGGATTAAACTGAATTTCAATACACAAAAACGTCTAAAAAACGAATTAAAATTGACAGATCAAAACGATGACTTTGACATCAATGGACAACTCTCCACGTATCTTTTGTCTCTGTCTAACACCTTACTTTGAATTGGAGACGTACTGCGCAACCCCGGAGAAGTTCTATTATGTTTTTATTCACTTTACAGATATAATAAATATAGATGGGGAGTTGTTGATTCATCGCGAACCGGCAAAGATCCACCGTGGCGACTGTACTTTCGATCTTACTTAGTTGTAAGTTGAGCATAGTTAATCTTATAGGCTTGACGAGTAATTACCTTTGATTACATGATTGATTGTATTCCGAAAATTTATATTGCCTGGGTAGGTTGTTAAACGTTAAGAGAGGAAGGATGTAGATTGTAGGTAATTTACTTAGTTCGACCGTTCTCTCATATCATTCATATACCTCCAATACTAGAATTTCTACTTTTTCGTTCAGTAAAGTGATACGTTCTAAACTTGTTACATAAATAAGTATTCCGGTGGGAAAATTACTGTTTTCATTTTAAAAAGTTCGCCTGTGCTTGGAATAACAAAACACAAGGATATGCAGTATACGCAGGGGAATTTTCCAGAAGTAAACAAATCATACATATTTAATGGATCAGACCAAGCTCGGTGGTGCAATAGGGTTGCTATTTGTCTGGATTTTTAGCGAATTAGGAGAATAAAATTGGGTATGTTAAATTTAAAATTTTAGGGCTTGTACTTTTGTTCAAAAACAGTTATGTGGACGTCAAGATAAAATTCGGACGTCAGAATAAATATAGTTGGTTGTGTTCAAATAATTAATTTAAAAATCATATTAAAAACTATAGAAGATAGAGAAACGGTTAAATTAAAAAAGTTTAAGACGAATATATTTGCAACTTAAACCCGCTTAGTAGGCAAGTCTATTTTTTTTTGTTTTTGAGATATTTAAAAAAAAAAGTTGCATTTCCGAAAATATGCTGTAACTTTTTTATTTTTCACTATTTTGGAAATCTGTAAAATCATTTTTGAAGGAACTTTTTAAGTAGATTTCAGTTCTGCAATTGGAATTTGAACACGACGTTTTAGTTATTTTATACCATCACCAGGTTCATTTTTTCTTATGAGCGCCATATTGTATTTTGTACTTAAATGGTAGCTATTGATGTCAGCTTTACAACGATGTATCACTTATTGGTAAATAAATGAAATTGACTTGAAAAAACAAGAAAATTAATTTTGGCAACACTTGAAACATGATAACAACTAGGGGTGGGCAAAATTAAAAAATCTAAGAATTAATTAATCGATTATTTTTTTCGATTAATCGATTATTTTTCCTCCTCTGTATGTTTATAATTTTTCGATTAATGGATTGTTTTTTGATTAATCGATTGTTTTTTGATTATTCGATTAATTGATTTAATCGAAATAATCGATTATTTTTAACAATCGACAATCGATTGTGAAAATTCATAATCGCCCAGCCCTTACAACGCTTTAGGCAGGGTTAATTATATTGTCACGCCCTGTGTTTGGGGTGCGACTGGGGCGTATACCTAAGATCGAAAAGAGAAACTAAGATTTAAAAAACAAACAATTAATTTATTCAGTATCTATGTGAAAATCATGCGTCTTTCATTTTATAATAAGTGTAATAATTCTTGAATCGAAATCAAATAGAATTTGTATTAATATAAAAATATGAAATTGACATTAAAATAGTTTGTCAGGTACTTATGGCTACAAATACTTATAGGGGGCTAAATATTAATTTGTACTTACCTTGAAATAATTATTCTCTTGCCCTTCATAGCACACCGTGTATCACAAAAAAACTCTCGTTAGACTCGTTACCCCGTCGACTGAACTCGCCACTGTCTCGACGTCGAATCCCCTTTTTTAATTTTCTCCTTTTCGAAAAAACTGACTCGACTTCAAACGTGCGTCGGTCAAGTACCTCGATTTCCGCGGACTTGATGAGTCGGCATCATTCACATGTTTTTAAAATTATTGACTTCGCTTAGGTGAAATATAATACTCCATAGATTCCATTTTCAAGTTTGTTTATTAAATCGACCACCGGATTTAATTTACAGGGTAAATGACTTTATTTTATTAAGAAGGTGCAATGAACTATTTTACTTGAATATGGAAGTATGGAATACTGTTTTTTAATTATTTCTTTTGTGACAACATTTTAAATTTGTTTAAATGACCCTGCTAAGAGTGTTGCCGATTATACCTCACTCTTTCTTCCAATTCTTGTTCAGCTTCAGGGGGTTTAAACTCATAGACTTAATTTTTTATACCCACATAAATAAAAATCTAGAGAGATTTTCTCGGGAGATCTAGCAGGCCAATTAACTGGTCCGCCGTAATTAATTTATCATCAAAAATCTGTCTTAAGAGAGTTTTATCTTCCCGAACATTATGTGCGGGACCACCGTCTTGTTCTAATTCTTGTAAAATTTGACTTTCTAACAGCTCCAAGTATCTTTGGGCATTTTACGTGTGATTATACAATAATGATCCGGTAAGTCGGTTGTCTAAAGGTGCATCCAGACATGACGATCGAGCACGAGCGAACAAAGAAAGACTAGAGACAACAAACGGTAGTCTGGACGGTGAAACGATCACGAGCGAGCGCTGACTAGCACCGAAATACGAGACGACCATGATTATTTAAAAAAAAGGAGTGACCTCACGATATTGTGTTGTCCTTCGTAGGAGATGTTAAAGAGTTCCCTACAATATTAGGGAATACGAAGAGTCCTTTTAATAAATTAGGCAAAAAAAAGAGATGCGTGGAATAAAGTTGCTGATTTATCCAATATACATGTAGAAGTTGTGAAGAAGAAGTGAAATAATTCATTACAGGAAGGAATGGTGTAAATTATACCAGAAAAATAATTATAGACATCTTTTTAGATTATTTTTAGACCTCATTTCGAATTTCAACGGCGAGTACAAAAACTGGAGCATTGACGAACAACTAAAATTTTGATCTCCAATGATCGTTCGTGTTTGTCAATACTGGTACAATATTTGTTTGTGATCGCTCGTGCTCGTTTGTCACGCCTGGACACACCTTAAGAAGTAAGAAGGTGAGTAAAGTTAGCTTAATACCTGTTATGTATTTAGCAAGCTAGATAGCATTACTTACAATACATACCACATCATACATTAAAGCCAAATCGGGTTTGCAGTCTTCGTTGAGCCAATTGGTGAGGGTTTTCTGTAGCCCAAAAATGACGTGAGTGTCTATTAAATACCCGGCAGTTGGTAAAATGTGTTTTGTCGGTCGAAATTACAAGACGACTGAAATCAGGATTTTGTTTGCATTAGTTCACATGCCAATTTGAAAATTGGATTCTTCTTGGATCTTGGATATGAATCTTCCAAGCGTAGGACTATTCACATCTAATTCACTTATATATAGAATAGAGTTAGCCGATACTTTATTTTTTTTAATTTTTTTTTTATGATAAGGCACAGCACTGCAGGATTAATCCTTCATGGCGCTCTGGGAGCGGTGCGTGTGCGCAGGAAACGATTCACGTTTGTCTTGAATTTTTGAAGATTATAGTCGTTGGGGAACACGATCTCAGGGAGGTCGTTCCAGAGTGATGACGTTCTCCAGATGAAAGAATATTGAAACAGTGTCGTTCGAGGGGCACTAAGCTGAACCACGTACTGGTGGGCTGCAGTGGTTCGTCGTGTATTTCTACCATGCACCGCTCTGGGTGGTATCAAGCGGGCAACCTCAGTTGAACACTTGCCGTGAAAATATTTGTAAAATAGACTCAAGTCGCCAACCTGCCTTCGATGTTTAAGGCTTTCCAGGTTGTTTGTCAGACTATGGTCACCGATCAAGCGAATGGCTCTTCTTTGAATGGAATCTAGCAATCTCAGGGTATGTTTAGGAGCAGAGCCCCAAATATGCGAACAGTACTCCAGCGATGGTCGAATTTGGACTTTATAGAGCATCAAAAGTTGTTGGGTTGTATAGAGGTTCTTTGTTCGGAAAAGTACTCCAAGCTTCTGCGAGGCTGCCTTAGCCAATGGCCGCAACGTGGCTATGCCAAGACATTGATGGAAATTCACAATAAAAATTGAAATAAACAAAACTTGTTTAAATTCCCACTTATTTAATATAACATAACAATTGTTTTGCCAACACTGCGGCTTCATCAGATGTGAATGGTTTGAATGGGTGAAAGATTTCACAAATTGTGAGACATTGTAAGGTACCTAAGAAATATAATTAAACAGCTTAAGCCTATTGTTAAAATAATATTGTCGATAAACACTAAAAAGTACATATAATAATTATTTCTTGAAAACGTTTAATAATGGGAAATTACAGAGATCTAGCTGTTTATTTAATAATAACTTGGAGTTTTTATGTTTGGTTATTTCCATACTTTCTACATGATTTTCGTTATATTAGTACATATTTTGAATAGTATAATAATAAATGATGCAAAGTAATAAATCAATTAAAACCGTCTTCTCCATGGGCGTGCAAGATTTTTCGACATGTATAGATTTAAATAAGCCTGAATTTTTAAATTTGTGCAGAATAAGTACAAGTATCGACATTAAATTGAAGTTTTGCCTTTAAAATTTTAATATTAAATTTTTCTAAATTTTTTAAGCTTAAAATTATGTACAACCGTACCATTTACCTGGAATTTTAGAAAGCAATTTTATCAAAACTAATTAGAGTCTAGGTACTTATTCCGTTTCTGCTATAATCGTTTTATTCTTTTTTTTTTGTACCGAAAATTGGTTACCTGTTTGCTAATTATGTGGTTATTATGATTTTATGGGTGCCTTTATTGGAATAATACACCTATTTATATCTATACATTATACCTACCTTGGGTGTTTGTTTCTCAGTGAAAGCAGTCAAAGTGTGAAGTGTCAGTGTTTTTTTTAATTAAATGTGGAGAATTTTTAGCAATTGCCTAAACGCCCAAGAATCGGTCCATGTACAGTAATCGAAAAAAAATAATTCTTAACTGTTACGATTCTATTAAAAGTAAGAATGCGGATTTGAGTGTTGATAATGCAGTGCAATTTGCAGCAGATATGCTTAACGTTGGGGAAACAACCATATATAAACTTTTAAAAGAAGAAGAAAGTGTTGGCGTCAAACATCCAAAAACTTCTCCAGGACGATCAAAACTTGAGCTGAATGACGTTTTAATGCAGAGAAAATAAGGCAAAAAGTTCATAGTTTCTTTAAAAAAAAAAAAATTCCCACGCTGGACAAAATTGTGTCCTCAATCCGAGAAAACCAGGACTACCCATTTATGTGTAGAAATACGCTTTTGAAATTATTAAGAAAAATGGGTTCTCGGTGGAAAAAACATAATAGCCAATCGATTTTAATAGACAGAAGCGATATCGTCTGTTGGAGAAGAAATTACTTAAAAAGCATCCAAACAGCCAGAGAAGGAAATAAAAAAATAGGGGAGAGGGGAAGAAAGTCAAAAAGTCTTTCTCCACTGATTTAATAGTGAGCTATCCAAGGCTCAATTTTAAAAATAAAACGTCTCTACATGTTTCGAAGGTAGTAGCCTTCATCTTCAGGAGGCAAAAACAGTGCTGCAGTTAGTATTAGCAGTAGACAGAAAACTGTTGGTGGAAAGTGACGCTGATGAAGCTTTTTTAAAAATTTTTTTGACAAGATATTAAAAATTGAATGTAAATGCAATCAGCATACTGAAATTGTAAATGAAATGTTATATTTAATTCAAAATTTATGTGAAGACTTTGTCAATTTGTGGTCGGATTTAAAAGGAAAGATGTTCGTCATTTGAAAGTCATAAGTTAGGATATATAAAAAGAATATTTTGGACATTCTAGGTCATGTTACAAAAAATTTTATTTTGTGGAAGAGAGAGAAAAATTTTGTTAGCGTTTATGAGAAATTCTGTAAAAAGAAAGAAATTTGTAATTAGTAATGAAATAAAATTATTAATAATGTCTGTACTTATATAATGTCGAAATTTCATTTGTAAAATTTATTTACTGGAGAACTAAGGTCTCGTCAACTTGCATTAAGTTCATCCCATTATGTAGGGAAATAATAGAATTAGATTTAAAATTTAAAATTAGTAAAAAACACACAGATCTTATATTTTATATACCCTCAAAGACTAAACAGGGAGACGGACACAGTTAAAATGAGAACGGGAAAACGTGTTCACTGTCAATTTATAGTTGACCGTTGACGGTTGGAGAACAAAATGGTTGACAATGTCAGCATAATTGCAGTAACGAAAAAAGTTTGAAAAGCTCAATCATCGTTCTTATAGTTAGTCAGATAAACGTTCATAAAACCTGAATAGAACATAAAATACAAATAAGGAATTATAATAAAATTTTTTAACAAGGTTGGGGAATAAGGGTCCTAAAAGATTTTTTATACTTTGGTGGTCTCCAGTGATCGTTAAAAGAAACATAGAAGTTTAAGTTAGGAGAGGAACGATTATTGTTAGGATACAGAATCTAGATGTACAAGTGATGAGTCAGAAATTTAAAGGTTAAGTATAGAAAATGAATGTCAAATAAGTAACCCAAGAAATTAAAAATTGTTGTTTGAAATTTCTTCCCTTTTTTGGGGATAGGTGCCTTAAAGATCAGTGCTGATCCGCCATCTGGAAAAGGACATCGACTTATCATAACCCATATTGGAAGTTCTGAAGGCTTCGTTAAAGGTGGTCTACTGATGTTTCAATCTAAAAATATAGGAGACTGTAACGAAGATTTGAATGCCGGTGTTTTTGAAGAATGACGGAAAAATTACCGACAAGTGTGTGGCGCCAATTTACATAAAAATGCATTAAAAAAATATGTACTCGATGAAATGGCAAAGTTACGATCGAGGAATATCTGTACTCAGACCCCTCCTTACCACTGCGAATTAAACCCAATCGAACTTATATCAGCTCAAATAAAGATAGATGTCGCCAGAAGGAAACACGACTTATAAAATGGTGGATTTAAAAAGATTCTTTAATGAAGCTATGGGTAAAATCAGCGCGGAAAAGTAGAAAAAGTGGCAGGTAGATATTTTAATCGAAGAAATGGTTGAACCGCTTATTATTAACGATGTTAATAAAAATTCATCTTCAGAATCGGAATATGATTAAGCCATAAAGACAAAGTATTATTCGATTTTTGAAAATGCTTTGTTTGTAAGATTCTATATATCTTGTTTTTGTAATTATATTATGTAAAATAGTACCACCCATTGTTATTTATTAGTTAATACGATTTTTTAAATGTTTTCATATGTTATAAATACCTACGAATATAATATAATACAATTTTAGGAGAATAGGCATGTTTAGGATTTTTAATTTAAAAACTTCTCCAATATATGCTCCTGGCTAAAGGATTCCCCCAATAATAATGGTAAATCCTCAAATATAACAATAGCTTGCGATACATTTAGGGTGGACCTACCTATAGAATGCTCATTATTTGGTTCCTTTAATGTAACACAATAGATTTTAAGGGATGGTGTTTAAATTGTTCTTGATACCCCGGTGCTTTTAATGAGCATTTATTATTTCCCGCCATTTAAAGATAGACTATAGAGTTGTCTTTTTTCTTATTTAGGGAAAACTTATATTCAGATATTCTTTTTGAAATGATCTGCCGGTTTGGCCAATGTAGAATTTAGGTCAAGACCCAGAATTTAACTGATAAACCGCCGATTTCTTATGTTTTTAATATTTTGATTTATTATTTTTGATATATTTGCCAAGAGTATTGTTAGTTTTATAGCTTTTCTATTCTTAAAAAACTTTGAGACCTTATTTATACTTTTTGCAGTGTACGTAAAAGTAAGAAAACTATTGTTACTCTCCTGATTAACAACTAATATACTAATTTTAACGCTTTTCTATGTTGTTATTTCATAAGAATTTTATCTATAAGTTGATAATTATATCCATTGTTAGGAGCTATTTGTTTAATAATATTTAATTCTTCTTACAACTTGTCCACACTCAATTACCGATATATCAGGTATAGTCACTTCTCTATTTACTAGTACCATAAATAACTATTAACACATTACATGCACCAAAACTCTCTTCATGATAATGTAGAAAAGTTTTCCAGCCTAACAATACCTATACATTTAAATTTTAAAAATATTTGCATCCAGACGGCTTCGTCTTAGGAAACTTTACGATTTAAATCAAATTTGGTCCGCGGACTTAAATAAGTTTTCAGCAGAACTGCAACGCTCGTTGTTCTCAGATCTGATTCAGATTTTCTGCTCTAAACTACATAGGAAGGAGTAATTATAGTTTAAACCCTCTTTGAAATTAGTTGGACAAACAAAATAATGAACCTAAGTTAAATACAATAGTATAAGAGGATAAATTCCATACCATCTAATAAAGTTTAATTGCGGCAAAAGAACTCTGGAGACGCAACAAGAAATTTAGGAATATTGTCTCCGACGCTAAGAAACATGCCAGACTTTCTTTTATAATAAACTAGATCTAAGGTACAACATCTTCTTAAATAACTTACGTCCATCCCAATGTTCTTGTTTCTCGCCATCCCGTTCCACCAGTTTGCTTGACTTGTTGTTAGGTAAGTCTCATTTAAACTTTCATTTTATCTTTACTGGTCGTTTATTCTAACAATGTACTATCCCTTCTAGTATCCCCTGAGGATGAACGTCTAGATGTTCGAAACAATGTAATTGTGAAGGAATACTGGATTCTTTTATTTCTAATTATACAACAGGAAAAATACTTTAAAAACTTCAAAAAATGTTTTTGTTTTCTTACATAGTTGAAGTGGAGCCGTACACTATTGCTGAGTATCTGGACCACACTAGAGGGTCTGCATTTTTGTACAGGTTGTATGGTTTGTCTAAATCTGTGCATACTTTTTGTTTTTGACTACTTGTTCTTCTTCTTAACGAAAAGGTTTGAGGCCTGGTTTTAAATTTTGAATATTGCCTTTGTTCTCTTTGATTCTTTTTAATTCAGCTCTTCTCTCTCTTTGTTTGTTACTTTAATACAACTTAAATATTGACACTATTTGCTCAATTATGTAAAAAATGTGTTCAAGTAAAGCTATACACTATACTATTTCGGCAATCCGATTAGAGGTCAACTAGCAAATATTAGTGGTGTCTCGTAATAATGGAGTTTATTCACTCTCCTCATACAAAGTTGATTTTTGGGTTGTGTTCATTCTGCCCCCCCCCCCCCCCCCCCGTAGCTACGCCCATGGTCTTATGCCCAGTAGTATAGGTTACGGTTAACTCCCATTCTCAGTTTAACCCGTGAATGCAGGATCAATTTTGTTCATGGCTGTCAAGCTTTCTTAAAGACACATTTAACACCAACGCCGGAAACGATCTTTTGGAAAAACTAAAACTCCTATATTTATTATAGGGTCGTTGGTATATATGGAAACGGTCGATTATTTCTTTAAGTAAAACAGCTAACAAAAAATAGTCAAGACAAAAGGTTTATGGTTTTGTAAAGTCTATTAGAATTAAAAACGATAAGTATACAGGATGAGTCAGAAAGCCGTAGAGAAATAAATTTACTATTTTTTTAGTGCAACACCTTATATCTCAGAATATTTTTGGATTTTACATAAAATTAGAATTATTTTTTATTAAGTGCATTATAAGTCTAAACCTAATAGCTTTCGAGATATCGACCTTTGAAAAATTAGATTTTTGAATTTTGACAGCTTCTAGCTTTCTAACGGTACGACATAGAGCAAAACGGCTTACATGTCCCTATCTTACTTCTTTATTATCTTCCAAAAATACCAACTTCCGGTTAAACCGGATGTACTATATTTCCGGCTTTTGAGCTACATCCGGTTTAACCGGAAGTTGACACTTTTAGAAAGAAAGTTAAAAACTAAGATGGGGACATGTAAGCCGTTTTACTCTAAGACGTACCGTTAGAAAGCTAGAAGCGGTCAAAATTCAAAAATGTCATTTTTCAAAAGTCGATATTTCGGAAACTATTAGGTTTAGACTTATAATGCACCTAATAAAGAATAATTGTAATTTGATATAAAATGAAGAAATATTCTAAGATATAGGGTGTTCCTTTAAAAAAAAGTAACTTTATTTCTGTACGACTTTCCGACTCATCCTGTATACTTCATTTTTCAAAATTCTAATAGACTATAAAAAATCCTAAAACTTCTATCTTGAATATTTTTGCTAGCTGTTGTGCTTTAAGAAGTAATCGACCCTTTCCATACATACCAACGACCCTGTATAGTTGAAAAAGTAATCCATACTTTCAGTGGAGTCAATGTAATGTAAATAAAACAATGCAGTCTTCCTCCACAGTTTATCGATTGATATAAATTCTAAGTTCCCGACATGTTTCGAGTACTTAAGCACTTATCTTCAGGGAATACTATAACATCGACTTTAACATAAATGTAAGTTGTCTCAAATTAATTAGTACAACTCATAGGAAAATGCATGTAAATGTCGAAGACTTGGTGTATGAACTGGTTAATTGTATTGAAATTGAGGTATGAATTAATTTAATTTAATCAAAACTTCACCCTGTGGTTGAAATTTCTGTATATTTAAAATTGATTTAATTATTATATTTTAGTTAATTTCAAAATAATCTCGTAAAGGTATCACACGAGTGATACGCAAATGTGGTAGATTTTAGTCAAATGGCCAACATTAGTATATTTCACACGCAAGTCGAGATCTTAATAAATTTCCGTATGGTTCACACCCACAGTCCGGCAAAACCTGATCCTCTTAAAGGATTGGAATCCAGGCGGTAAAGTACAATGCCAAGCCACATATTTACAAACATGTTCACGCTATCTTTTAGGTCCGACTTGATCTACGAGGGTCTTTAATTTTCTGGTTACTGTTTCAGAGATACGTGCTGACTAAGAATAGCGGTTTGGAATTTTGACCCTTTCGGTTTTACGGTATGCTTGACTGTGATCGGTCAGATGTACTGTTGGAAGATAAAATTATCCTTTGCCTATTGTCCTTCGTAATGTAAACAACTATATTAACATTGTCTTTATTTACCAGCTAAATGAAAAAGTTGTCAAATTTTTGCATGATTCAAAAATAGCTAAATTGCTATTTTTTAGATCAAGCGTCGACTATCGCTGGTAAGGGGAAAAGTGGGAAAGGGGATAGTGGGGTAATATCGCGCAGTGAGGTAATATTGCGCACCACAAAACAAAAGAAAAGAGACGAAGAGCGAAAAGTGAAATCTGACAACGCCTACGTTATTCCGTATTGGTAGCAACTATGTTCAGAAGGTGTCGCTCGCTGGGAATATTTAGTTTATTTAGTTGGCCGCAGTAAATCGAAGTGTGCGTACACGAGTTTTCGTTATAATTTTCAGTGCTTAAGAAATAAGCAAGGTAAGTGTAGATTTTAAAATTATCGGTCTTTCCTATGTACAAATATTTTCTAGCGTATTTCGGAGATCTATCCCTATATCTGCTTTTTATTTTCACACGTAAATAACGGAATTGTTGTTAGAAAACAAAACCAAGGTCGATATGGGGTAATAGTGCACGATATTGCCCCACAACATTGATTTTAACATTTTTTTTATTTCAGATGGTCAGAAACTACCAAAGAAAGACCCAACGACAGAGCTGAACCACAAGAAGAGGAGTTAGCAAATCATGTCATGAAGTTTGTAAATTTGTTTTATGGCGTAACTCCACGGGAGTTGAGAAGAATAGCATTTGACTTCGCAGAAGCTAATCACCTACCTCATAAGTTCAACAAGGAATCTAAGCTAGCCGGCAAAGATTGGCTGTCGTGTGATATAAAGAGAAATCCCCAGCTTAGACTTCGACAACCAGAAGGTACAAGTTTGTGTTGTCGACTTAGCCTAGGCGCCGATAAGAAAAAAGAAGAATCAAAACGTCGTTTATTTTAGTTTAGAGTTTAGATAACAGAATATCCGCTGTATAACTTTGGTAACAAGACTTATTTTTCCTATTTCTTGGGTTTATTGTAAAATTTCTTTCCATATTTTTTTTTATTAAACTGCGCGATATTACCCCAAATGATGCGCGATATTACCCGACATGTGGGGGCAATATCGCGAAGTGCAGCTCTCGTGTATTTGATTTTTCTAAAAATATCCCATATGCTATCATAAAGTAAACTTATTGTATTAATATTTCCCAAGTTTAGAGCATTTTAGAATTAAAAATGTAGATTTCATAAATGATTCCGCTTAGGTGCGCCGTATTACCCCACTTTCCCCCATCCTTTACTATTAAGAGGGGCTAGTTTCCTGCAATGTTTTTGGTTTAACCTCAACACATCTGTATAGTAAAAGCAACATCCAGTCCAAACCTAGAATTATTACTTCGTTATTGTTATCATGTCATAATTTGAACTTGACACATTTTAACCTAGATTTGGTTAGATATATCCATATAAATGTATTAGTACTATTTAGCTACTACCCTGAATAAGTTGAAGCAGCAACTGAGATAGAACATCAAGGGTCATTTCGATTTCTGCGCATGCTCCGTAAGGGCATTGCCAAATGAACCTTTCTTTTTCTAGAACAGGACACAAGAGTGTGCCCGTAGAAATCTAGAGCATGATAAAATTTGCAAAAATCTTGCTAGAAAATTGCAAAAAAAGTTGAGTCGGAATTAAGTGTTTTCAAATTATTTGTTTCAATTGTTTCTTAAAATGGTTTACACTATACACTATTTCTGAACGCGTAGAAATGATTTTCATTTACGGAGCTAAAAATCGTTGCTTTGCAAGAAAGGCGGCCGTATTCAACGAAACACATCGTGAAAGAAATGTTGGACACAAGTACATCCGTGAGTTAGCAGCTAAATTTGAAGAAACAGGATCTGTTTGCAATAAGAAAAGGAATGAGCTAAGACTGCTCAATGAGGCCGCTCAGATTGAGGTTCTTGGTGAAGTTGCTATGGCTCCCACTACGTCCCTTCGTTAGGTTGCAGATCAAACTGGACTGTCGCGTGATTCAGTCAGGAAAGTATTGTAGCTTCACAAATTTCATCCATACAAACTCCTAATTACTCAAGAATTAGGGGACGATGACCCGGACAGACGTATTGAGTTTTGCGAAATTATGACGGATAAGATTATTATTCAGCCCAGGTTAATAAAGAATATCTGTTTCAGTGACGAATGCACTTTTTACTTAAATGGCAAGGTCAACAAACAAAACTGTCGTTATTGGAGCGACCTCAATCCTCACATTATTAGAGAGGGGCATACGCAATACCCTCAATAAATAAATGTTTGGGCGGGTATATTAGGCAATAGTATTATCGGTCCCCTCTTTATCAATGGAAATCTGAATGGTGAAATTTATGCAGAAATGTTAGATACAGCTATAGAACCTCTTATAATTCGTGAGGTGGAAAATCAAAGGGACGCCAATGGAAATGTTGCTCTAGATGAACATTTGCTCCACTTTCAACAGGGCGGAGCGCCTCCGCATTATGTACGCCCAGTAAGAGAGTGGTTGGATAATCATTACCCAGAGCAGTGGATTGGTAGGAGGGGGCCCATAGAATGGCCACCTAGGTCACCAGATCTGACACCGCTGGATTTTTTCTTATGGGGTCACTTGAAATCCGTTGTATTTAAAACTCAACCAGATTCCATTGAACAATTACAGCAAAGAATTGTACAAGAGTGTAGAGCTAGTTCACCTGAAACTCTTGAAAACGTCCGAAACCAGTTTGAATACCGCCTGTACTTGTGTTTGGAGAAGAATGGAACCCATTTTGAACAATTCATAAAGTAGGAAAGGTGAGCTTTCCAGTATTTCATTATCATTATCATAATTTTTCAAGGAGTTGCATTATTTGAATGTTTATTTAAATACATTTCATTAATTTGTGAGGTTAATAATCACAATTTTGAAAAAAAAATAATACTGTTTATGTAGAATTTTACAATGAACATAAAAATGGCAAAAGAAATAGGGGTTGCCATTTAAAATTTTAGGGGTAGGTGCCACGGGGGTCAGGGGGTTGAAATTAACACGACAACAAATGCCTTAAAAAATTTCCCCCTTGATATATCAATTGACGTATTCGCCAAATTTTCATACTATCATTGGTAGAGGCAATATTAAATGCTGTTCGTTTTCAAATTGTCACCCTGTATGTATTAGTACTATATGGCGCCTTGCCCATTTAACCAATGTAAACGTAGTGAAGCCGAGGTTCCTTCTTCCGTCAGGGTTATTTAGCGCAGTGCGCATGCGCGAGAAAAAGAAAATAGACGTTTGTTTTAACGGAAAAAAAATGAGGTTATTACATTTCACTGTGATAACTGGACCGAAATTTGTAAACAAACATTAAAGTTCTTGATTTGTTTAAGATTTAGTATATTATTTCGATTGAGAAAAGAAAAAGAACGCAGGTAAACATATTAATAAAACTTTTATTAGATATTTTACAATTATTCTTGGAGTTTAACAAGTAAAATAATAGGTTTTTGTAAGATTCTTTGAAGTACATGCAATTTTCGGTAAAAATAGGTATGTACCTAAGTATATCAACAGCAGCAAGGGAAAATAATCTTTAGGAAATGGACTACCTAGTTGTTGTTCCCTCACGAAATTAACGTAGGTAAGTTAAAAGGAAGAAACATCCGGTCTAGGTGCATACCTGTAGAACGATAAATCTTTGTTTAAGTTTTTACGCCTGTTTAAAATAATGTAAAATACTCTGTTTTGCCTCGGCATCGTCACAAAATTATCACACTTCACACACACAATCAAAATTTGCAGAAAAGTATAGATAAACAGTACACAAAAGTAAAGATAAACAGTACACAAAAGCCGTTAATAATACCAAATCAACTCGATAAAGCGAACTGTCAAACAAATTAACATTTGCTAAAGATTTCGAGGTTATGTCGAGTAAAAATGAGACGTTGTCACCTTCCAGTTATATGAAATTGTTATTTAACGCGTTTTAGTTTAGAAATGGAAACAAATAATTTGAAAGCACTTGGAAGTACAGACTTAATGCTTATTTTACAATTTTTTAGCAAGATTTTTGGTAATTTTATCATTGCTCTAATTTTCATTCTTCTTTGTTCTGCCCTGTTCTAAAGAAATAAAAGTACATTTGGCAATACCCTTACGGCGCATGCGCACAAGTCGAAATGTCCCTCGATCTTCTATCTCTGTTATTGCTTCAAGATATTCAGGGTAATAGCCATATAGTACTAATACATATATGACTAAAATACCCTAATAAGTAGCTTATTTTTCTAAGATATATCTCGTCTAATGAAAGATTAAGCCCAGTACTAACACTTTCAAAAGATAAACTTTAACAAATAATAACGTTTAGGGATTGAAATTGAAGTCAGGCTTAAGGGAAACCATACTGTTAAATCGCCTGGATTCCTTTCAGTGAGAAGGGTCCAGAACTGCCAAGTTTTATTAATAACTGTGACCGTGGTCTTGTCGGTAAGGTCAAATACTCAACGCGGCAAAAACAACAAATAAATATTGGTCTGGTATAAAAAAAGGATGTGTTTAAAATATAGACATTTATTTGATACATACGGTACATATACAGATGTTTTTATACATCTAGGTACCTTTACACTACACTTTTATAAAACATTCAAGAAACTATAGAACTGCATACATTTTATATATTATATCAGTGTAATGTAATGAATAATTGTGTGTATTATGAATATAAATAAAGTGTATTATTATTATAAAGATCGATGAAAATAAGAATTGCCAGATATACAGGGTGTTTCAATATTATACGGACAAATTGAAACAGGTGCTTCCTTGACAAAAAATAATGAAAAAAGTTCCCATTAGTATATAGTACTAGTCCATACTAGTCCAGAAACCCCTCGTTTGTAAGATACAGGGTGTGCAATTTTTAATTTTTTTCGGTTTTTCCTATTTACTTTATGCGTGCTTAAAGATTATTTATTCAAATTTTGTGCTTTTGTTACATATTAAAGTATCTAAATAATTAACCTATTGTAATTTAAAACTATCTACAGGGTGTTATTTTTTTGGGCGTCACGATCACTGCGACTCCCCCAACTTTTTCTTGATATGACACTGACTATCATTTTATATAAAAACACCTTTTTTGGTTTATCATTTACCTTTTTTATTTCTTGCACTATTTTGATATCTTATACGGTTCGGCTGATATTTGGCAAAAGGAATTTGTAGTACATTATAAATTATAATTTACTCATCACAAAAATATTAACAATAAATCATTTGCATTTTGTAGATACAGTGAAACTTCCCTAACTCGAATCTCCAAGAGACAGGAGGTTGAATTCGAGTTACGGAAAATTCGAAGTACGGAAAAATAGACAAAATTGAGGATTTTTAAATTTATATTATGAATGTATGTATGTATTACAAAAAAGGAGTTACATATACAGTATGTAATAGTATGCACAAACACATACAAATAAAACATGATATATTTAGTCATAATATGCCTACAATGTAGATTCTTATTTGAAAAATTCGGTAATTTTTTTTTGTTTAAATGCGGATAATTTATCTTTTTCCAGAAGCTCCTTCACTACATTTAACGACACCTGTACTGCATTGGGAACATTTTCTCTTGACAAAGCAAAATTTTTTAGGGTCTGGATAGCAGAGTACGCTTGGTTAAATGTAGGTATGGTACCAGCAGTTGTTTCGATCTCGCTTTCGCTAGAGTCTTCCTTCCCCTCTAAGTCTGAAACAATAAATATTATTTGTGTTTAACAATGCTACATTTTACCTTAAACTTACCTTTTTCAGAAGAAACTAGATTTTCTACAACGCTATCTAAAATGTCTTCGTCTTTTGGGAATCCCATTGTTTGTACACCGTCGTCAATATCGATGTAATCTTCAAAAGAAACATCATCGTTGCCCATGGCCGTTCTGTACGTGGTCCAAATTTGTTTCAATTCAGACAATGGAAGATCGTCTTCTTCATCCCAGTCATCCGTAGTAGCATTCTGCATTAATTCATCTTTAGCAAAACCTGCCTTCCTAAAACAATTGCTGATTGTTTGTTGTTTTACATCGAGATTCCAGGTTTTATTTAGATTCCTGATTGCGTCAAGTAACGGCACAATCATAGGAGTTAATTCTTCCATAAGCACTTTCACCACAAACCGACATTTGGACGATATTATGCCTTTTTTTAAATTTATCTAGCCATCCTACACTAGCTGAAAAATCTCCGCGACCTAAAGCAACCGCAAATTCTTTAGCTTTTTCTCTGATTAAGGTTCCCGAGCAAGGAAGATTCTTGTCACGTGCAGTAGTAACCCACTTACGCATAGCTTCATCAACATCATTATTAACACAAGTTGTAAGCCTTTTTCGTTTGGAGTTAACATCATTGTAGTCATCTTGGTATTCCTAAAAGTTTGTCTTTGTTTTTCAAAATGATTGATAATGTGTTAGGAGGAATCCCAAATTGTTGTGCAATGTCCCTTTTTCTTTTCGCCCTCTTCTGTCTCAGCAATTATTTTAATTTTTCCTTAAGCGTTAAACACTTTAAATTTCGTTTTGATGCCATTTCAGTCTCCCACTGATATCACAACAAATCCTTTCTCAAACTAGTAATCTCTTATAAAGCGCGTGCGACGCATGTTAAGAAACTGAAAAGAAGTCTTTATCTCTCGCTCGTCACTGAGAATCGGTAATTCCCCCAAGTGCACTAAATGCAGTATGTGCTTTCGCGAAAAATTCGAGTTACGCTTGGTTGGCCACTAAATTTTAATTCGAGTTTTAGAAATATTCGAGTTATAGAAATTCGACTTACGAGGAAAAAATTACATAGTGAGGTTGTAAAAACGTATTTGTTTGTGAAGAAAATTCGAATTAAAGAATATTTCGAGTTAAGAAAGTTAAGAGTTTTCGAAGTTTCACTGTAGTTTTAAATGAAAATAGGCTAATTCTTTAGATACTTTAATATGTAACAAACGCATAAAATAAATAGGAAAAACCGAAAAAAAAAATTAGAAGCTTAACACCCTGTATCTTACAAACGAGGAGTTTCTGGACCTCCATTAATGGGAACTTTTTTTCTTATTTTTGGTCAAGCAATCACCTGTTTCAATTTGTCGGTATATTATTGAAACACCCTGTATTGATAAAAAAAAGTTAGGTTTAGTATAGAAGCGAATAAATACAGGGTGTTATTTAATAAGTTTCCGAAATTTTACAGGACGATTCCTCAGTTATTTATAAGGTGAAAAGCTCATATAAGCATGGGTCCGCAAGCCCTTCATTTTTGAGATACAGGGTGTTACAGTTTTTAACAGAAATAAAGAATATGTACCCCACTGCCGTTTTCTCTAACACTGTTATTGTAGGCACTTTATTGGCTAATGCAACGTACATTTTCATAATTTTTTGATTTCGGCTTTGTTTAGGAGATAAAAGCTATTTTAACTCTGATATGAGGATAGCGATATGCAAATGAATGCCATTTATTACTTTATTATTCTTTTCCTCGAGAACGATAGCTCGTAGCGACTTCTACCAAGTATGACTTTTTCATGTAAAAATGATGAAGAAATCAATTTTTTTACTTACTAATGTAATACAAGCACGTAAAGAAGTTATGACTCCTCAAAAGAGTAAAAATACACGTAGGTGGCGCCCTCTACAAATGGGAGCCACACTAACATCAAATTCGAATTTCGCATTTCAGCAAACTCCTAGATACCAGTTTTCGTCCAAATATAGACATTATTTTAAAAATTATTTACGAAAAACAGAAATAATAAATTGATATACTATATTGATAATGTTTGGAATAATAGGAATATTTCTGAGCAGGTTAAGAAAGTTTGAGGATAGATTGGGTCATTGTAGAGCTGTGAATGGATACCACTTCCAACATTTATTAAAATATGCAGGCATATTCCTCTATTGTAAATAATGTTCATTAAATAAAGTAGTAATATGTTTAAAATTTAAAAAAGTGTCATTTCGTTTATAAAAACAAACTTGAAATTGAAACTGATTTTTTGAGACACCCCATACGAATGAAAATAAAGTTGGGAATAATAGAAATATCTGTGAACAGGTTAACTTAAAAAAAAAACGCTCAAACAATTCAATTTATATTTTTATTTTCATTGAAGATGTCTAATTTTCAAAATTGTCAATAATTCCTAAACAGTTGAAGATAGGTATAGGACATCATAAACGAAATCTGCTTAGAATCTTGCATAGAATTAAAAAATGAAATAATATACGGGGTATTCCATTTACAAAAAGTAACATTGACGTCATAATTCATTTATGTAACACCCTGTATATTTTAGTATTAGCTAAAAAAATGCAGAAATAAGAATAAAAATCGACGTGTCTGAGCGTTTTTTTTTAAGTTACCTAACCTGCTCAGAAATATTCCTATTATTCCAAACTTTATCACCACCCTGTATATATAATTATATATCAAAAATGAAGGGCTTGCGGATATGAACTTTTCACCTTATAAATAACTGAGGAATCGTCCTGTAAAAATCGGACACTTATTAAATAATATTCTGAATATATTTAAATTTTGCTAGATTAATTAAGGTTAGTTAAGTTCTTTATTGGCCCAGTTCGCCGCCCAACGTCCACAAATATGAACACAATAAATATAAGGCTGTTATCTGCCGGTCATGTATATCATACAAAGAAAGTGTCTTCCGCTATTAAGAGATTACTTAAGGAAAGAGCAAGGTCGATGATATATAAAAAAAAACGTTTTGTTAAAGCTCTCACCAACACGTCGGTGTTTTGTAAAAGTAGGGAAAGTAGGTTAAGGCCGCCACGCATTCAGGAAATTAATACTTACCAACAGGAGTATAAAGAAATAACCGCTCTCAAACAATGTCGAACTTTGAATAAAGTTTAGGTTATGCGGAACAACCGGAAAGTTGATATTTATAAAATGTCTCTTTTAGTTAAGGGGGCGAAAGTTGTGTCAGCTTAGTAAGTTGATGTCAAGGTTTCTTATTTCTCAATTAAGCGTGACTATGTAAACTTAGGCATCGTTATGTATAGTCTACTAAACTTAAATGTAAATGTAGATGTTCACAAACTACTTTCCCCCTAATTGTTATTAATAGACATTTATAAATCCAGGTATATACCGTCTGTTCTTAGAATTGGATACTTTAGCTGCAGCGAAACAAGTCCTTGCTGCTTTTTGTTGAGCCTTTAGCAATCCTGATATAATTTTTTCCAAAGTTTAAGATGCTACGGTATAGCACACTATTTCTTACTATTCTACACATTCATTATAAGCTTAGTGATCTACCAAGAAAGTATATAGAAAAAAGTTGTATGGGCATAATATTTAAAATTACCTTCTACTTCAATCTTAAATGCTTACGGGTAACACAACGTACAACTCATTTCAATTTATCATAACGTGTTAATATAATTTATACATATAATAGTTTTCTTTTATGATTCAATTGCATGGTAAACAACAACTTAAGAGTACTCCTTTCTGTCCAGGATTCTTTATAGGAGCAGTCCCAACGCATGACTCAAATGTACTGGAATTTATATAAAGAAATATTTGATTCATAATTACATGTAATGGCTTAGTTGAACATAGGAAATCGCATGTAAATTTGGAGGTGGCTAAATATTGCCTCCCCTGTACATTTTAGAGAAACATTGCATTACAATTCTTTGAAGGGGCCGATATAATAACCATGTGCTAAGCTTGAATAAATTTTAATAAGCCAATCCTAATTCATTCAATTAAATGTGATGGCAAAATAACGAAATTTTCGTAGTTTAGGTAATATAGCAAACACCAGCAAATTATTGTTTGGCATCGAAACGAAAAGTACCGTTAGTGACAACATTTTTATTGAAGGCGCATTAATTATAGCAAAATATGAGCTATTATATTAAAGAAAAAGTAACTATGATTAAGTGGTATTATACAGGAAACAGTTTAAGAGCAGTGTCTGAAATGTTTTCAGCTCAATTTCCTGATAAGCCTATCCCTTCCATTTCATTAATTAAACTTATCATTGGTAAATTTGAGTCCAGAGTCACTGTAATAAATAACTGTAAATTAGAGCTGAAAAAAGGGATAATAGAGATCTTGATATTTTACTGCACTGTAAATATTTTCGTTACAAGTATGAAAAACATCAAGAGTTACGGCATAGTGATGAAGAACGGCAAATGGTATTCTGTTTTGAGGTAATGGAAAGAGCAAATAATAATGGGGATTTTTTTGAGAAATATTTGTTTTACCGATGAATGTACAGGGTCATTCAACCAGGACTAAACAGGGGCCTTTTTTTAATTGATCTGTATTTTTAATAAAACCAATATATCCATCTAGTTTATGGTTTGCCGTAGAATCTAAAATTGCCATTTAAAAGGCGATCTGACTTAAAACAAAGGAACTGTGGCTTAAAGTTGTAATTTTTTTAATGGAACACCATGTATGTTTTTAATTTTTATGAAACGCCTTTCTTTCCTGATTCCATAAATATATAATTTGTCTATATTAGCTCAAACCGTTTTTAAGATATGAGCAATCAAATATTTAAAAAGCTGTATTCATTTGAGCTTAATATGTATGGAATGCCTTGGAAAAGAAAAGCCCCGTAATGGCGTTGCATTAAAATAACGTCAGAGAAGGTGTTGGAAAATAAAGTTTCGATTTGTTTAGAATGCCTTAAAAAACAAGCCATGAAAATGATAATATTAATATGTCAAAGTCTAGAGTATTTATTTGTTAAAATGAAATATTCCCTGGAAAGTGGAAGAACGATTTGAGATAATCATATATACATATTTCGCAGAAGTTAATAGAATCGTATCAGTAAACACAATTTTGACTTTAAAACGTTTATTTGAGGAGACAAAGTCATTACACGACCGCAATCGAAGATATGGAAGAAACGTGATCCGAGAACGTGTAATACTAAATTATTTTAGTATTAACCCAATGAATTCCATAGAGGAAGCGGTAAGAGATATTCTGTATGGTCCAAGAAGAAACAGAGTGAGTTTTAGCACCGTTCAAAGAACTTTAAATAAGCATAAATTAATTCCGTTTCGAATTCATCCTATGCAACACCTGACGGCAAACCAAAAGGAACTTCGGTTTCAATTTATTGCACAAATGATTAGGAGAGAACGAGGGAGAGAATAAGATAGGGATCTTGACTTGTTCAAAAAGGTCCTGTGGACAGACGAAGCAACATTCTCAACATCAGGAATGTATAATCGACGCAACGTGCACTATTGGTCTCGAGTAAACCCAAGAAAATACCAAACTATTAAATATCAGGGCAGAACGTCTGTTAATGTATGGTGTGGTATAGTTAACCATAGAATAATTGGGCCGATTTTTTTTAGTGAGTCATTAACTAGTCAACGATATCTCCAATTTCTTCAAAATGAAGTTGAAAATCTCATTGACGAATTACCGCTAATGGTAAACCAAAATATTATTTGGCAACAAGATGGAGCACCACCTCATTCGTGATCTTGTGGATTTTTTGAATCATCGATACAACGAGTGGATTGGTCGTAATGGTACTATGAGGTGGCCACCAAATAGCCCAGATATTACAATAATGGACACATTTCTATGGGGGCATTTAAAAAATGTTGTTTACCGCCATAGAAGCCAAAATATTGAGGAAATAAAAATTAAAATTAACAATAAAATTAATAGACTAAGGTAGAAAATCATATTTTAACAGCAAGTCTTGACCGACTGAAAAGGGGCTACCGGGCCTGCTTTGAAAATAATGGGGGCCACATTGAACAATTAAATTAATAACTATAATGCAGAGAATGATGCCAGATGGCTCCATCTCGTGGTGCTGGTAAATAACACCAATTTCTAAGCATACCTGCGCCCTCTGACATGGACTAATTAAGCCACAAATATCAGAGGAAAACCTGCAAAGACAGAACGTCACAATTGCAGGAGTCCTCGCTAGGCAGCGCTATGCGTTTTGTCGGTTTAGTAACCGAAAACTTAACACATTGAAAAGGGTTTGCTTTTTCCTTCTGCCAGAACCATCCTCAGACGCGTTTCGATGTATAACAGCTCATCAGTGAGGCTATGGGTTCTGAGAAAAGGAAAAAGCATCGGTGTCTGTTTTAAAACAGAAAAATCGGTATAATGCAGAGAATGAAGCCAGATGGCTCCATCTCGTGGTGCTGGTAAATAACACCAATTTCTAAGCATACCTGCGCCCTCTGACATGGACTAATCAAGCCACAAATATCAGAGGAAAACCTGCAAAGACAGAACGTCACAATTGCAGGAGTCCTCGCTAGGCAGCGCTATGCGTTTTGTCGGGTTAGTAACCGAAAACTTAACACATTGAAAAGGGTTTGCTTTTTCCTTCTGCAAGAACCATCCTCAGACGCGTTTCGCTGTATAACAGCTCATCAGTGAGGCTATGGGTTCTGAGAAAAGGAAAAAGCATCGGTGTCTGTTTTAAAACAGAAAAATCGGTATAATGCAGAGAATGAAGCCAGATGGCTCCATCTCGTGGTGCTGGTAAATAACACCAATTTCTAAGCATACCTGCGCCCTCTGACATGGACTAATCAAGCCACAAATATCAGAGGAGTTCTGTCTTTGCAAGATCAGTTTGATAACTCTTTACTTAATTATTATTATGGTTTATAAGCTAATTTTAATTTACCTTTGGGGCTAGGAAGACTTTGGTTATTTTCACATAGTTCTTTCTTGAGCTTCTTTTCGGGAGAATAATATCCTGTTTTACACCCCGGCACAAAGGAAACTCTACTTTTATATAATTTACCGTTACTCATTATTAATAATATTAAGAAAGAAATTAACAACAAACGAGAAAAACACCACGCTTTCTATGACAAACAAGACTCACTAACAAAGGCAGCGCCTTTATCAACCACTTAGCGAACTATCAAAAAACGGGGGCATAAATCTAAAATGCTGCTATTGCCGATCGGTCTCCTAACCTCAAGTCCTCCATAGTTGATCCAATGACGAGAATTCACATTTTAACCTTAAAATATATTGAATAAGATATAAGATCACTTTTTACCTTAGTTTAACTTGGTTTTCCATGTCATTGCGTGTATTACCCTCAATATTTTTCGGAATGTCCCAACAAAATATTTGATTCAAATTTTAAAACACTTACCAGAGGTCTTAATCCTAAAAAAAACCAAATCTGTTTTTCAAACAGATAACACCTACTCTGGCATATTTTAGACTATTTCAGTTCCTTTCTTTCAAATGTAACCACGAAAAGCTTCCAAAACAACACATCGATAAAAATACAAAATCATTTCAGCCGATTAGTATAAGACTCACTTTAAATTTAGGGGCAGGCTTGAATCTGCCATCCCTAAGTTTTTAGATAGATAGAACAATAGAGATGGTAAATGGTGTATGTTTGGTTGCCTATCTTCAAGCCTGAAATTCTTAGTTATCTTTGCTGGAGTTGTAACAGTAGCACAAAAATAAATATAATAACCAGGGGGTCGAGGGACCTGGGATTTTAATAAACAACTCTGCACGATAACGCCTATACGCATACTATACTTTTTATGTTATATACAGAGTATCAATTTTTCTTAATAGTTTAAGTATGTTTTTACATTTTTTCACCTAAAAAAATGTAAAAACATACTTAAACTATTAAGAAAAATTGATACTCTGTATATAACATAAAAAGTATAGTATGCAACCATAGAAAAACTAAAGAAACAACATAAAAACTAAATTCGCAAAGTATTATAATACAGCGCGTACCTTCGCCCGTATTGCTATAACTGTACTAATACTTTCGGGTGAAAATGTCGGGGTAAATGCGCTTCAATCCTTCTGGTTATTATATTTATTCTTGTGACGGTAAGTTCGGCGTGCCCACTCCAGCTCGGGTTACAAAGCGATTTAAATAGTGAAGAGGTCATTCGATGGTAGTCATTAAAATGCAAATTAATGTAAATAAATAATACTTATAATATACTGTCTGTTGTCTGTTTGACACTGGGTCGGCGCTGCCGACCCTGGAAAGCCGCCACTTTCTTTAAATAGGCATTTCACTCACTAGTTATCATGCAAGTAAACATTTCATAAAATAAACTGATTGAATGGGTCTCCAATCGTCAAGTCAAGTTTTCAACTGTACGGCCGAATATCTATAAAAATTGGTTCACCAGCTTTTTTTAGACTTGCTCTACTTAAAAAACAACGATGTCGCGAAGCTGTTTTAATATTGCGACGCTCAAAATTCGAATCGATCGAAATTCCCATGTCTTTTTCTTATTTTTGCGGGAAATGCAATTATTCAGTTTCGACAGGAAATTGAGTTTCGAAATTATAAATTACTTTCCACAATATCGGCAAAGCTTCAGGTATTTGGTGCATGCAAAATAAATTGCCTGTTTAAAGCCTGAAAAATTCTCTATTAAAAAAAAGTGGACAACCTTTTACAGTAAACTAATTTATCACTTTCGAAAAAGACGTACAGATTAGTAGGCTTGGGAGAATACACCAAACCGCGCGTTTTTACTTTTAATTGTATTGTAAAATTTCAAAAATTGTTGATTCCGTCATACCTTCCCAGAAGCGTGCGATAAGTTAGCAAAGTGGCTGTCACGCCCAAATATTTCCAAGAATTCATCTAAGAACAGAGTTGGGTATCTACCTATATTTTTAATTTCAACATGTAGAATAGTACACATAGATTCAAAAGTTTTGCATCACTCTGATTCTCGAATAATTAATTACGTCATGGTGAAAATAGACCAATTTCATTGATAAGTTTAAAATAAAATTCAAAATTTTTTATTTTACCACAACATTTTAAACCTTCCAAAAAAAAACTTGACAAAAGTAAAATTTATTTGTATTGTATAATTTGAGAAATTTAAAAAAAATATAGCTTCTAATAAATTCTTTCTTTTCTTTCCTCCTCTGGCCTCAATGCACGCTTGAAGACGACGCCGCATGCTGTGCGTAGGGTTAGCAATCCGTTCTTGTGGAATAACCTGCCATTCCTCGGTAGCAGCGACGACAAGCTCCTGGAGAGTTCTAGGGGGATTTCTTCTTACGCGAACTGCCCTAGAGAGCATGGCCCAAGCTCTACCGGGTTCATGTCAGGGGACAAAGCAGGCCACTCCAAACGATTGACTTTGTAGGTATTCATCCACAGCTCTAGTACGATGGGGCCAGGGCATTGTTGTCCATAAACACAAAATTGTTACCAACAGCTCCTCTCCACGTTCTTACATAACGATGTAGAATATCCCTAATGTACCTGTCGCCAGCCATTGTGCCTTGAACTTCAACTAACTCAGTACGTCCGTCAGACATAATACCTGCCCAAAACATGGCGCTTCCTCCCGCGAATGGAGGCATGGGGCGAGCATAGACAAGTTGAGCGGCTCTTGTTGGTTCTCTCCAAACACGAATCCGGCGACTATCGTTTACCAGACAAATCCTGGTCTCGTCGGAAAATAGGACAGAATTCCAAAATTCTTCGGGTAAGCGAACGTGCGTTTCAGCCCACTGCAGTCGACAAACTCGGTGGTCATATTGTAGTTGGGAAACTCTTACTGGTCGCCGATATCTTAAACCGCATTCAAGTGTTTGGGACACACTTCATATTTCTGTCGTGACCCAGTAAGAAAATAAAAAGTAAAAATGTTGAAATCAATCTTATGGGTTAAAATGTAATGTAATGTAATACTAAGCCAAGCGGCAACGTCGCATTCGTGCTAAAGTACTATGTTCTTCTTCAACAACTAAATGCTAATAAATAGAAAAATACATTAATTTCAAATGCAATATAAATGGCAACACCGCATATCAAAGTGGTTGCATCGTTGTACAAATCTATAAAAATACGTTCAAATTAAATCCTATAATGTAAACAAAGACTATCTGCTATTTTAAATCTAAATAATATTCTCTAAAACTATCTGATAATGTTAGCTTCAACAAGCATAAGCTGTTGATTGGCCGATCAATAGTGGGCTGATGTAGAGACGTTGCGCTTGGGTTCGATGTGTTAATATTTGATTGGTCAAAGTGTTTGAATAGGGTTATTATTATAATTCTGAAGTGTAAACATAACAGTGTCTGGTGGAAATCTAAAGAGATAAGTTGTCGCTCCGTGAGGGAAAAAAACCATCACGCTAAAAAGTTGCTAAGTGTTTACAAAAGTGTTTTAACTAACATGTCTTGTTAGTAACAGTGTCAGGTAGAAATCTAAAGAGATAAGTCGTCGCTCCGTGAGGGAAAAAAGCCATCACGTTAAAAAGTTGTTAATTGTTTTCAAAAATGTTTGAGTGTCAGGTGAAAATCTAAAGAGATAAGTTGTCGCTCCATGAGGGAAAAAAGCCATCACGTTAAAAAGTTGTTAAGTGTTTATAAAAGTGTTTTCAAGTTTGAACCAGTCGACTTGTGGAGATACAGGTTAAAGTTTTGTGTACCTCATGGTTACAAACGTGAGTCGCACATCAAGAATTCGTCTTCTAAAATTAGTGTAGAGACGGATACGCGAACTCCAATTGCATTCGTAACATCTCTCTGAAGTTGTGGGACTGGCATAGTACGATTTCTCCGAATTGTTAACGTAATATAGCGGTTTTGCTGTTCGTTAGTAACACACCTTCTACCACTTCGTGGTCTGTCTCGCACAGAATTGGTCTCTAGATAGCGATTCCACATGCGAGAGACATCACTTTGAAAAACCTTTATTCTCTCAGCAACAACTCTTTGGGAATGCCCTTCTCCACTAAAGCTAATATTCTTGCACGATCAATTTTAGATATTACTCGGCGATTCATTTTTACACACTGAACCGAAAAATTTAACTGGCCAGCGCCAACAAAACACAACACTAAAGATGTTATCAAATGTCTTGATAACATTTCTTTTTGCTACAAAAAATGGTATCGTTTAACTGATAAACATAAATAAACATTTAGAAAAGAAAATTAATTCCTGAAATCATATTAACATGCCAAAACCAATAGATATAAAACTTTTGAATCTATGTGTACCTATATTAAAGTACAAGTTATATAAAGGTCATTTTAGCGCACGCGTCCATGTTAGAAAACGATCTGCTTGCGGAGAGTTTTATAACGGACAAGTGTGCTAATAGCTTTATAAAACGTGTGCTTTATACTTTTTTTCTATTTTGATATTTTTTTCAATAAATAAATCCATATTTACAAAGAAAATGAAACATACAAATCAACAAATAATTTTATTTCCGTGTCAGCCATTTTGTCACGAAGTTGTTTAATTTTTCTAACATACCTACATAATTTTAAAATATCGAGCAAGATGAGTTTAGTTTAACTCCCCAAATTTAAGGGAAATTGCGGTAAATTTTATAGTTCTATGTTTTATAATATAGTAAATTTGTAACATTATTTGATATTCTTTTAACTCATCTCCATTTCATAGAATTAATGCAACCAAACATACACGACAGCAAAATAAAACATTTGTAAACATCATTACCAACCTTAGAAAAATAAAGAAAACTGCTTCATAAAAAGTTCATTACGATACTGAAAACGATATCGAAGCAGCTTTTTTTATGAAACCAAGTTAGAAAAAAGGTTTTTCGACGTTTTACGTTTACGACAGTCTAACCTAAACTAACCTGAACTCATTATGTAGTCTGTAATTAAGTTTTAATTGAATGCCCAAAAAGGAATACTGTCAGAAAATGTAAGGTTATGGACCTATTTCTCTTCGGTTTTCTAAATAAAGATATGTTTTTTGATACATTTTTACGTAACCTGCTTGTCGAACACCAGTCTTCTTTTAAAGTTTTCTACTGCCCTATCCCTGCCTAAGAGTCGTTAAAAACACATTGAAAAAATTTCATAACAGAAGCTTTAGAAAGTTCACTTCAGAAACGTGATGAACGGTAGAATTGATTACAATGGCGATTGATAGTGAATGAATGAGTTCTTTCTTCCCCTTCTATTAACTCACCACCCCATACATCACCACTAGGTTGCGTGCGGTATACTAACACCAAAATTCCAGACGAAACGTAACCCGGACGGAAATGTTGATACCTGATAGCCGCGATATCGGTTGACTTTTATCTGAATATTCTGCCCTCGTCTGACATACCGTGGACTCCCAAACACAGTAACAGTACAGACATAAACCACTTCTAAATTCTAATATTATTTAATGATTGTGTAATGGTAAGTAATTTTAGTTGGTCTGCAGCTTCTTCATACCAGAACTGCAATACAAGGAGATACACTTAATATAGTACAGAGTGGCAAAGAAATCGCGCATAATGCCTGTAACTTTTAAAATTACCTCATATACGAAAAGTGACCTATATGAAAGATGTTCAGTAACTTATTCCCCACATTTCTACTTGCATGAATTTTTTCTGTCATTTCTGGTTTGGTTGCCATATAGACCAACTTACTTTTTTTTAAATGGAACACCCTGCATATGATTGCATATTTGGATTCTACTGGGAAAACTCTGAATTTTTTGTACCTCCAATTTTTATTTATTTAAAATTGTAACAAACTTTATAATAACAAAATAAATAGCCTAGAAAATTGAACAACTAAACATCGGAATAATAAACAAGTGAAACGTTTTCAGTGGATCAGGTGTTTAATATGACCACCAATGTTCTGCTAAGTAGAGCGCCAGGAAAGGAAGTCCTCTGGAATGGTACGAACTTCAGCACTAATTCTGACTTTTAAAGATTCTCAGTCATTTGGAAGGTTACCGTAGACTTTGCTCTTTAAGTGTCCCCATAAAAAGAAGTCGAGCGGGGTTAAGTCCGGGGATCGCACTGGCCAGTCAATAGCACCTCTTCTGCCTATCCAACGTCCTGGAAATTGTTCGCTTATGTATTGTCTAACATTTGCCGCATAATGCGCAGGTGCTCTATCTGGCTGGAACCATACCTGTTCATTTAGGCCATTATTTACACCCGGTAAAACCATTCGGCAAGAAGGAATTATGTGATTCCTGTGGAGGTCCAGATATTTTTCGTCATTTAAATTACCATTTATGAAAAAAGGTCCCACAATATGTCTCCCAACTATGCCCGCCCAAACATTTTCGGGCCTCTGAGTATGACCTTCCTGGAACCAGTGAGTATTCTCAGCAAACCAATAACGATAATTGTGTCTATTGACAATGCCACTTAAATGGAAAGTAACTTCATCCGATAAAATGATATTTGTTGAGCAGTTATTATCATTATTGCATCTTGCCATCATCAGCTCACAAAATTCAGCTCTTCTATCAGAATCGTCCTCGTTTAACTCATGCACCAACTTTATCTTGTAGGGATGCCACTTCTGCTTAAACAAATTTTTCACTGACTGATGAGACACATTAAAATCCATTGCCATTGGCCTGGATGATTGTGTTGGATTTTCATGTATTGAGAGCATTATATCCAAAGCTTTGTCTCCCCCGGTTGCTTTTTTAGGTCGACCTGATCTAGCGGCTTCCCTAACACTGCCTATTTCTCGAAATTTCTTTACCACTCGACACACCGTTGACTGCCTTATTGGAGGCCTATTGGATATAATACATTAAAAAGTTGACAACCCTGATCCTGCGATCTCTTTATATTTCCGTAACCGCTCATTATTAAAATTTCAACTCGTTGTTTCTCATTCAGGTGAACCATAGTGTAAACAAATTAGAAATCAGACAACAGATACTTAAACAGGAACTCAAAGTTGACACCTCTTAGGTAGCTGTCATGCAAAAACACCTTGACTCAACCGGTGGGTATTAGGTAGAAATAATTATAATTAGAAAGTTTTTCATTTTTGAGCTGTCATTATCTCGGAAAAGCTTGCAGTTAGGTGAAAATTTAAAATACAAAAAATTCATAGTTTTCCCAGTAGAATCCAAATATGCAATCATAATATGCAGGGTGTTCCATTTAAAAAAAGTAAGTTGGTCTCTATGCCAACCAAACCAGAAATGACAGAAAAAAATCATGCAGGCAGAAATGTGGGGAATAATTTACTGAACAACTTTCATACAGGTCACTTTTTCGTATACTAGGTAATTCAAAAGTTACCGGCAATATGCGCGACTTTTTTGCCAATTTGTATTTAAAATCAATTAATTGCAGGTTAGTTAATAAGCGATCTGTATTGTTAAAGATAGTCGCCATAGATTAATATTTTTTAAACAGCTAGAAAGCAGATGGTTGGAATCTCGCTGCCCTGATTGGGTTGATACGTGTGATCCCTTCGAGATGTAGCCACGTGCTGCAACTCTCATCTGTTTGTTGACATTTCTGTGTTGTGATAGCAGTTTGAGGACCCATTCCTTTTCGTCGAACCCGGAGCCCTGCTGATGAGCCGTCAAACGGCGAAACGGGTCCAAGGATTGGGTCTGACGGAAAAGATAAGGGACAACTTTATACACAAACTAACTTTAAGTTTGTTTTCAAGGAGCTGTGCCTAGACGGCACCTATAAATACAATACAAATCAAAACAATTTTCCTAAAATAAAATCTATTTGTAGTTGGTTTTAAGTGTACTATGGAGGGCTTGGTCATTGGTGACTCACCCCTTGTGAATTGCCCTAGTACTAAGTTTCTGGGCCTTGTCATTGATAGTAACCTTAAATTTGAGAGTCATATCAGGGCACTGAGCAGGAAATTGGCTTCGGCATGTTTTGCAGTCAAAGTAGTAGTTAATGAACGCGGTTCAAATGTTGCAAAATCAGTTTACCACGCGCTAATAGAATCTCATCTGAGATATGGAGTTGCATTTTGGGGGTTCTCTAGTCAGCAACTGCTCGGTGTTCTGTTTGTTCTGCAGAAACGCGCGGTGAGATGTATTTGTCGGGCCAAACCCAGAGACTCATGCAGACCATTGTTCTTGCAAAAAAGAATATTGACACTAACATCATTGTTTATTTTGGAGACTGTCACTTTAATGTATAAGATGAAATAAAAGTTTTTAAATACTGACTCCTCCTACACGACACGACAATATCGTAATCTGCGTTTGCCAATACCATCCTCAACTCTTACAAAAAATCGATTATATATGAAAGTGTAAAAATATATAACCATTTACCTAATAACTTGAAGGACCTACAGTCACTTAAATTATTTAAAAGGTCTGTGGCGCGGATGTTATTGGAGAAGGCTTACTATTGCCTGGGGAATATTATTCCAATTTTCTCTGAGGGGAAAAAAGGAAAAGAAGAAGAAAAATAATTACTATGTGTGACAGGTCATCTTAATCTTTGTCTAATTTTGGTTTCTTGTAATTATTTTTATTTTTGTTCTTAATATATATGCTTCTTCATTGTAACTCCTAACCATGTATAGAATTACATATAATGTCTTATTTAATTTATGTTGTATTTAAGTGTTTAAATATTGTTGTTGTTATACTATTATACTTTCTAACTATGATTATAATCGTATTTACCTTCGTCAATAAGATTAACGTTTTAAAGACAATGAAAGATTTTTGAATTGAAATTGGAAATTGTTAAGGTGGACATACGCTTTTGTCAGTGAGAACATAATATTTAAAAAAATATATATATAAAATACGAAGCGACTCACTTTTCACTAAGGCATTCTTCCTGATAAACAGTATAATCATTGAAAGTGATAAAAAATAAATATTCCGCTTTTAAAGTAAATAAAAAAAAAATGGAATTTTTAACACCCTGTAGTTAAAAAGATACATCTTTGGTAATTTATGAGGTTTTTTATAAAAAAGACCTCACTTAACGTATTTTATATTTAGGACACATCCTATACCGGGTGTTGCATCGTCGAGCGGGACATAGGAGATCCCATGTAATTTTAAATGGGGTCAATTATTGGCTTCCCTAATTATTTTAGAGAAAAATTCTATTTAGGTTTATTAAAGAGCACTAAAACCCACATTCAAAAAAATGACTTTAGATATTTTTGATGAGCCCGTTTACGGGTTATCGCCGATTTCTTTTTAACTATTTCTCCTTTTTATGGCCCCGTATTTGCGGGCACCAGTCAAGGTAAAAGATGACTGTCAAATAAAGTTGTAATTTTGAAATGTGTGCTTTATTGTTATAAAAACTCGTACATCGAAAATATTAGCCATGAATTACACTTCTGAAGAAAAAATATTGATGATTAAATGGTAATATCAAGGAAATAGTTATCAAAATGTCAGACATGTTTGCTGCTCTGTATCCGAATAGACCGATACCTGCAAAATCTACAGTCGAAAGGACTATCAAGAAATTTGAGACAAAAGGCACTGTAATAAATAACTGCAGATGTGAAGAAAGGCAGGAACAAAGAAGAGATGCAAGAAATGATAGGGACTTGCAAGTTTTATTGTGCGTGGAAGAAATAGATGGGAAGATCAGCACAAGAAAATTTGAGGATGACATAGGATTAGATCACACCACAGCGTTACGAGCTTTGAAACGACATAAATATTATTCTTACAAATATGAAAAGCACCAAGAGCTAAGAGATAGGGACGAAATACGACGACAGGAGTTTTGTTTTGGTATGATGGAAAGAGCACACATGGATAGGGAATTTTTAAAAAACATTTGTTTCACTGACGAATGCACATTTACCTTAAACAATGAACCCAATGTTCAAAATTATCGATATTGGAGCAAAGAAAACCAACACAGGTTTGTGGAAACAAGGACGCAATATCCACAAAAAGTTAATGTATGGGCTGGGATTTTCGGAGAAAATATTATCGGGCCATTATTTCTTACACGAAATTTAAATGCAGAATATTTTTTGGAACTACTTGAAGATCATATTTTACCTACTTTACATGATGCCGCCAGGGAAAATTAGGAAGTTTGGTACCAAATGGATGGCTGCCCGGCACATAGTACCCTGGCTGTCCGGGAATATTTAAACCGTGCTTTTAATGGAAATGTTATTGGCTTAAATCATACAGTAAATTGGCCAGCCAGGTCTCCTGATTTATCGCCAAATGATTTCTTTCTCTGGGGCCATTTAAAAAACAGGATATACAAAGGTAAAAAATACCCAAATCTAGACGAGTTAAAAAATGCTATTTCTGCCGAATGCAATAGAATTTCAGTTTACCAACTAGCGAATGTAAGAAGAGAATTTTATGATCGCCTCGGTTATTGTCTAGCAGTCAATGGAGGAATATTTGAACATCTTCTTAAATCCTAAAGTTCTAACAATTTAATAGTACCTACCTATTAATTAGTAAAATATTGAAACATGTAAAATGTCATAATTAACCTTGTAATTGGATACTTTATTTTAGTTTTATTCAGATTAATTTGTACTCATAAATACACCTTTAATATTTTCGATGTACCAGTTTTTATAATAATAAAACACACATTTCAAAATGACAACTTTATTTGACAGTCATCTTTTACCTTGACTGGTGCCCGCAAATACGGGGCCATAAAAAGGAGAAATAGTTGAAAAGAAATCGGCGATAACCCGTAAACGGGCTCATCAAAAATATCTAAAGTTATTCTTTTGAATGTGGGTTTTAGTGCTCTTTAATAAACCTAAATAGAATTTTTCTCTAAAATAATTAGGGAAGCCAATAATTGACCCCATCTAAAATTACATGGGATTCCCTATGTCCCGCTCGACGATGCAATACCCGGTATAGAACACCGCAAGCATTTTGAATTTAATTGTTTAATTCTCTTATTGCCCATTTTAGAATTAGATGTATTACTTTTGTTTTAATAAATGTACAAGAAGAACAAGTATATTATTTTTTAGTTTTTACTGTTTTACTACCTGTATTATAGCTTTATCAACAAGGACCTGTTCTTAAATGATAATAAAGCATATTTTGATTTGATTTGATAGGTATTTCTCCCCTAATTTTATTTATTCCCTTATGACAATTCATACTACAAGCATTTTAAAGTTCTTGCACAAGATACAAAAGTAAAAAAAAACCTTTCCCAATGTGAATTACCATTAAAATGTTATTTTAAAAGGCTAAACATTTATTTTCTGTTAAATTTCAAGACATTCAATATTCTTATAAAACTCTGATTCTGATCATAAACTTCATCTTCATGGTAATGGCCATCATTACCGCTTGTCGAATAATATACTTATCTTGTTTCCGATCCTAAGCGCGTGGTACGAAAACGTTTGGGATAAAATAAAACGTCATAAGGCCCATAATGGGCCACCATGTTGCCACTTCAAAAAATTGACTCTAGCTAATAGCTATTAAAATTACTTTTTGATAAGATAGCATGGTCCTTTAATATTGTCATAGAACGGGAAAGCGCTTCACAAGATTTTTAGGTATATTTAGATAAGATTGTATCGTTGCGGTAATTTAAAGCACAATTATTTTTGGGGTTATCACCTTTAACCTATAATATAGCGATCTAATCAGGGCGAGGATAAATTAGATAGGATTAGATTCTAATTGTTGCCAGCAAGGCCAATCTAGTGGCTATAATAACAGAGTTTTCTCTAGCAAGCCAATATAAATTACTAATCAGTGGTGGCTCGTCGTAATCTCTTAGAGGCGCCGATATACAGGGTATCCGGAAAAATATGGGAAATTTCTCGGATTCAGATAAAACATGAAAAAATAAGATGATGAGTTAGTACAGCCAATCTGTAAAATTTGCGAGAAAAAAATACCATAAGCGATTTTATTTTATAAATGGTTAGGGGGGCATGTGATTAGCTTAAAACCAAATTGTCGGACCCCCCCTCCCTTGGGCGCTTGTGGGAAACTCAAAAAGAATTTTGACTTGATTTTCCGCAAAAACGGTAAGTCGCAGAGAAATATTTTGTAAACAAATATTGTAGAAAATAATATTCTCCATAATTTATCTCATGGAGTCACTGCGCTACGACTAAAAGTGCAGAAAGCAGAGGGCGCCAAAGTCGCCAAAAATCACTTTTTCCTTATTTTCGACGCTAACTGTATATTCCAACTAACAAAGTACCTGTCCCTTTCCTTTCTTGGCAAGGACAACTCATATCTCCTTGCGATCTTTGCTGGACAAAAACAATTTTTGTAAATTGCTTTCGGCAAAATGAGCATTTTTTTTACCGAAAGCCATTTTAAAAATATTGTGTGCAGCCGAAGTCACGGGTACAAACCTTTCATCGATATAAACTTTAATAAACAAGCTGTAATATATACTATTCAATCATATTAAAAATTTACAACAATCCGTATTTTAATTATATGGTAGAAGCGACGCCGGTCAGGAGTTTATTGCCTTTTTATGTCATCAAATTAGGCTTGGAACAACTATACATCACTGCGTTTTTTTAAATTTTTGTATTTTTTCGGATTAAACAACTTAAAATGAAACTTTTTTGTTGTTTCAATTACTTTCGTATCACACCTTGTTGTCGAGAGACAAAATAGAAATCATGGTCCTTTTTATTAAAAATAAACAATGAATTCGTTTTTTTTTCCTCCAAAATGGTTCATTTTATCGAAAATATACAAGAGTACCTTATTTTAGTTTTTAGTCTAAGGTGCAAGCTACCCAGATCCTTCGGGGCACATATCTCCGTAGGGAAGGCCTGTAAGAAAAAAATGTATAGAAACTTGTCATCTTATTTTTTCATGTTCTATCTAAATTCGAGAGATTTCCCAAATTTTTCCGAACACCCTGTATAAACAAATTGTGCGAAAGTAGAATAGACATTTCTTGAAACCAGGCCTGAACTTTGTCAGGAATGCACCTCTCTCCTTAATTAATTATTATGGTTTAACTCAAAATCTGGATGAGATATCCCTAAATCTTTTGCCAATAATTTGTCGTCGTATAAGTCCGCTAAAGTTAAATTTAACAAGAGATTCTACGATGCAATTGTAGTATTTTACAGCCTCTTTATTTACTTCCGTTTTTAAAAGTTAGATTATTAAATTAAATTAAATTTAATAACCTTGTTAAGAAAAAAAATTTATTAAGCAAAAGAGTTATTTTCGTAACAAGTGCGGAAAGTGATACTTTCCCGCACGCGACTGCAGTCAAGGGCGGGAAAGACACTTTAAGCATGAGTTAGGAACATTATTTTTTCTACGACCGTATATACAAAAAAGTATACCTACCTATTTTTCAAAAATTATTTTATTTCAAGATATACAAAACTTTAACCAAAAAGCTACTAATTATTATGAATGTTAATATTAAAAACACAATTTGTTGCATTCTGTAAATTATTTAAAATTGCCGGTCCAGTGTTGGTGTTAACTGGTAAGTGCATAAAGATGACGTCGATGGGGATGGCATCAAAACCAACATTTTTTTGTTTGAGAAACGACGTCAACTTATGGAAGTTCCCTATATCCAAACTTTGTTTTAAGTTTACTAGACTTTTTACCATCGAATAGCGCGACCATAATGTATTAGATTTCAAAACCTTACTTAGGTTTCAAAAATACGCCAGAAATACCTCTTCCTTATAGGTTATCGCCCCTTTCTCCTTACACCATGTAACAAAATGTTCATATTGCTTTTCATACCTTAGTCTGGATTTGGCAGGTAAAAGCTCGGAATTTACTTTATCTGCAGCCTTCGAAATGGCTTCGGGAAGTTCTTCGTCGGATGAATCCATTAAATATTGCTTTGATTCGGTTTAATTTAGAAAAAGACTGTATAGTATACTGTCACTTCGAAGACGCTTTGAACAACTTTGACATTTTAGTAACAATGACACGCCTTGGTTATCATATCAAATGATATCAAACCACCCCTCACAGGTTGGTTTAATAGTTGTTTTGTGTCATGACTTTAAAGAAATGTACAGGGTTATATAAAAATACCTGCATTATTTAATTAATTAATTCAATAACATACTTTCCTCTAATGCGCAAATTTTATCTGGTGTGCCGCAAGGTTCAATTCTGGGCCCTTTGTTTTTTATTATTTATACATCTGACATACTAAAGTCATTAAAATGTTGTAAGATACAGGCATATGCAGATGATACTCAGATTTACTACAATTTTTCTCGGAATATGTATGAAGCAGCATGTTTAAATATTAACAGTGATCTTAAAACTATCAATGACTTATCTTTCCAACATAATCTGGTATTGAATCCTGTAAAATCAAAAGTTATATGCTTCGGTAATAAGAATAACAGAGAGTTTATTAAACAAAACTTAAACATAACCCTTAATAATACGAAATTAATATTTACAGACACTGTTAAAAACTTAGGAATAATTTTGGACTCAGATTTGCGTTTTAAAGAACACCTCAAATCAATATTTAAAAAAGCATACTCAAATTTAAGACTAATTTATTACAACAGGTACATTTTAAATCAAAAGCTAAAAAACAATTATGTGAATCTTTAGTGCTATCACAGTTTACTTATTGTGATTTTATCTATGGACCTTGTCTGACACAAATTGATAAAGATAGGATACAAAAAATACAGAAATCTTGTTATAGACTTATATATGGAATTAAAAAATTTCAACCAATTACCTATAAAATAAAAGAGGATAAATGCTTGTTTATGGAAGATAGGAGAAAACAACATTTAGGTGTCTTTACACATAGAATTATTACCAACGACGCAGCTCCGCCATGTCTAAAAGAGAAATTTAAGCGTCACAATAATCTTCGCTCAAGGAAAACTAGATTTAATGAAAACTTTGTATTGCCACAACATAAAACTGCCATGTTTACAAGAAGCTTTATCTATCAGTCAATATCAATGTACAGGGTTATCCAACCAAGACTAGACAAGGCGATTTTTTGACTTTTCCTGTACTTTTATAAAAAAACTGAAATAGCCATCTTAAGTCATTTTCTCCCGCGAATTCGAATATCTTCAGCAAAAAACAATTGAACATCAAACAAAAGTACTAGGGGTCACTTTGATATTTTTTTAAATGGGATGCCGTATTTTTAATGAGCTTATCCGATTTCTCATATAAATTTTGATCTAAAATGTTGGATTTTTAATTCAAAAACGCCTTTTTTATTCTGTTTTAAATTCGGAAAATGTTCGTTTACCGTAAGATTAATACCTGATAGATGGATACCCGTTTCACCTGTTCACCCTTTAACCTGCTTTAAAGCGTCCGTCAGTTAGACAAAATAATCAAGTTTCAAATTTCTATATATTTTTCACGAATTAATTACAAATAATGAAATATTCTTTAGAAGAACGGCTAAATGTAATAAAATTATATTACAAAAGTGGAGAGAATGCTCGACAAACACAAAGAACATTTTTTGAGAGTTTCCAGAGACACATTTCAGTGGATACAATTCTCAGAATTAAGACCCTATTTGAAGAAAGTAAGACATTGAAAGATAAGCCAAGAAAGATGAAAAGACGGAATATAAGGGATCGAGCTATTGTTCAATATTTTACTATAAATCCGAAGAGTTCTATTCCGCAAGCGGTACGAGAAGTAAGGTATGGTCCAGGGCTCCGGAGAGTAAGCTATGGAACAGTTCACAGAACTTTAAAAAATATTGCATCCTTCCCGTTCAATACTTAACACAGCTTCAAAAAGAACTGCGATTTCGATTTGTTGCTTCAATGCTGATGAGAGAGCAAGACGAAGATTATAATTTATATAATAAAATTCTATGGAGTGACGAAGCGTCATTTACAACATCGGGGGTATACAATCGGAAAAATACAAGATACTGGGCAGCAGTTAACCCTCATAGATATGAAATGATAAAGTTTCAAGGTTGGAGCTCACTTAATGTTTGGTGTGGGATGTTAGAAAATCGAATTATTGGACCACTATTTTATCGTGGCTCCTTAACAGGCCAAAGATACCTCCATTTTCTTCATAACGATATCGAGGATTTCTTGGAAAGGTTGCCATTGCAAGCCTACAACAATATCATTTGGCAGCAGGATGGTGCTCCGCTTCATGCAGTTCGAGAAGTGGTAACATACCTAAACGAGCGTTACAATCAGTGGATTGGCCGTAACGGAACAATTCATTGGCCACCAAATAGCCCCGATATCACGCCAATGGATACATTTTTATTGGGTCATTTAAAAAATGTGGTTTATCAACGACCCAACAGAAGTCTGGAGGACATTCAGCAAAAAATTATAAATGAAATTAATAGACTTAACCAGGACCAAAATAAGAGATTCTTTGGAGAGATTGAAAAGGGGGCATCGGTCATGTTTTGAAAATAATGGAGGACACATAGAACAATTATATTATTGAGATTAAAGTTATTCACTTTAGTTTATAGTTTTTTCTAATATGTCATACTTTTTTTATACGTAAGCAATAATAGATTTGCAAAAACTACTAAATTTGTAATTAATTCGTGAAAAATATATAGAAATTTGAAACTTGATTATTTTGTCTAACTGACGGACGCTTTAAAGCAGGTTAAAGGGTGAACAGGTGAAACGGGTATCCATCTATCAGGTATTAATCTTACGGTAGACGAACATTTTCCGAATTTAAAACTGAAGAAAAAAGGCGTTTTTGAATTAAAAATCCAACATTTTAGATCAAAATTTATATGAGAAATCGGATAAGCTCATTAAAAATACGGCATCCCATTTAAAAAAATATCAAAGTGACCCCTAGTACTTTTGTTTGATGTTCAATTGTTTTTTGCTGAAGATATTCGAATTCGCGGGAGAAAATGACTTAAGATGGCTATTTCAGTTTTTTTATAAAAGTACAGGAAAAGTCAAAAAATCGCCTTGTCCAGTCTTGGTTGGATAACCCTGTACAATTCACTACCGAAAAATTTTAAATTATTTAATATTAATAAATTTAAATACAAATTAAAACACTTACTGTTGAGCAAGCAATAAAACAAATTTAACACTAATTTGCCGCGCGTGCTTGGGGGTTGTTCGAGTGCTTTTGATTTTGATAATGGTATTATTATGTATATCAATTATATTGTCTTTAGGTGTATTTGCCGTCTAAGAGTATTCTTTTTATATTTTTATATTTTTTTTTTCATTTTTTATATTTTATATTATTATAACTTTTATTTCATACCCTACTGCCGTGTGGGGGTTGAGTATGAATAGCCATGCTAGACTTCGCCAACATACCGCAGATAGGGTGTGTTTAATATTATTTTTCTTTCTTGTGCTGTTTACTAATCATACTTATTCTGTAATAATTTAATATTGTTTTGTTTTTTTTTCTGTTTGTGTTTTCAATAAAGTCGATATTTATTTATTTATTTATTTATTTTATATTATCAAAAAATTAAAAATGTAGCAAAAAGCTAGAAAAGAAGTAGATTTTATTAGATGGACTATTTCGTAAATACTATTTACCTATTGTAACAATAGTTATAACTTCCGAGGTAAAAAACTACCTAATAAGGTTAAAATTTGCATAATTTTACTTTGTAACGTACAAATTTCATTTTACGATTTTAATAGTATCAATAAACCCTAATTTATAATAATAAATTACCTTATTTCACATTTAGTATAAACGTTAAAATCTTGTGTGTATGTCAGCAAAATTATTAGTGGTCCCAGTGACATTCCTAATTTGTCCTGGTTTATCTTACGTTCACTGCAGAAGCTTACTGAGAGGTTATTCTAGGAATTGGTCACTTGATACTGAGTTTCGAGGGATTCCAGCTATTCTGCTATCAGAAATAGCTTATACGTTGTCCTGTGTCCTGTGTTTCAGTAAGTTCTCCTTGAATATATGGATTTAATGTACGTTACCTACGATAATTTCTAATGTTATGGGTGACAGTTCAAGTCAAGTTTGTTTACCTTGGTTATAGGCTTAATTTATAACAGAATGTACCTCTCTAACTAGGATCGTGTCCCTGTACTTACTTTGACGTATTATATGATGGTTTTTCTGGAGTGTTAGTTAATTTGCTAGCATTTTATGGAATTCATTCTAGTTTGACTTTTGAAAAACAGCTGATCTTGACAAGTCAAGGTTTCGGGGTCACCATTTTGCTAGGGCCCTGCGTATATTGGCCTCGTTGCACGTGTTCTACGGTGTTGCCAGTTATTTTAGGACAAATTCCCCATGAAATCGGACCTCATGGTTTCGAACCGATTTGTACATGGCCAAACAGCCAAGCGGCGCTCTGGATGGTGAATGCCGTAATCTTGCAGTAATCAGCTCTTAGGATTTAGACTTAATGGTGGAATTGCTCGATTGGTCGCTTCTTGGGTATGAGATTTTTATAAAGGTATATCTGGTTGCGGCAGTACGTTGGTGGTTTCCCCATAGCAATATCCTGATCCTGACGTTTGGCAACCCTGTTGACATTGCGAATCACGTGTTCTGATTGAGTTGCGTACTGGAGATTTATTCCAGATCCTAGAGAGAAACAATTGCTCTTCGTAGCGGGTAAGAAAGGGATAGTGCTGTTCTAGACCCGAAGATCTTGGAAATGCAGGGTACAGAAGGCAGACATTTCACATCTTTCGACTAGAGTCGGTAAATTGTGTAAGAGTAAAGTAAAATGTTTTAATTGCGGTGAATTAGAGAACCATCTAACCGATCCTAACAATACACATCAATTTATTTGTACCAATAAATGTATCTTCTGCAAAAGTCAAGAGCATAGATCAACATCAAAAAAATGCCCTGAATATGTTAGGCAGCAAAATATCAAAAAACTAATGGCATTTCAAAACCTAACATACTTTGATGCAAATAAGCTTTGTAAGAAAACATATACTGACAATAATTACAATGATAATACATTTACATGCCACCCGGCAGACTTCCCCGCATTAAGTAATACTACCCGAAGTAACCAGACCCTGTCCCAAACTAACAACAAATCAAAAGAAAACCTAATAGAAGTATCACACAGAAGAAACAACGTAGACAACAACAAAAGATCATACCGGCAAGCATTAGATACAAATACCAAAAGAGTAATGACCCAAAAGGGCTATGATCGTAGAGCCCATGAAGAGGCCCTTTTCTTTCCCAACTCGAGATCAACCCTATCCCAATCTGCCCTGTCCCTACCTTCAAATGATCCACCTAATACTGTTCAAATACCAATGCCTAGTAGTGCCCAGCAAAACATTTATGATAATGATCCAGTGACTTTCATTTATAAGAAATTTTCAAACATTTCAGAAGAGCAACAACATAAATTAGCTGACCTAATCCTATCACATTTAAATTACGCCGCTCCACAAACCCCACAAACTCCTCAAATGGAGTTGGATTATCCATTTTAAAAAGGAGAAAAGTTTAATATAAAAAAAAAAAAAAGAGAGAAAAGAGAGAGAGAAAAGGAAAAGGAAAAAATGGAACCAAGAACAAAATTAAAAATTCTCCAATGGAACATAAGAAGCGCCTCAGCAAACAGGGGCGACCTTATTTCGTTTTTAAGAGATGAAGACCCAAATATAATTTTACTCAATGAGACATGGCTGAATAATGAAAAAAACTTCAATTTAAAAGCTTTCAAGATAATCAGACAGGATAGAGAAGATGGCTATGGGGGAATAGCAACCTGTATTAGAAATGACACAAAGTTTGCACTGATAAATAACGAGATTTGCGCAGAACTTCAGTATATTACAATCAAAGTAGGAAATATAAATATCATCAACGCATACTCTCCACCACAAGAGCAGATTAACATTAACTTATTAAATACGATATTCGAAAATCTACAAGGACAACGCGTATTAATGGGCGACCTAAATGCACACCACACATCCTGGGGAGGGACAAAAACCAATAACAGTGGAAAAGCACTTACTGAATTTCTAGACTCGAATGAACCAATCCTTATAAGCAATGGAATCCCTACGCGATTCTCCCAGACAGCGGAGAGCCCCTTGGACATTGCAATTATTGACCCGCAACTAGGCCCAAGAAGTTCATGGAAAGTACTGTCTGATTGTGGCCCAAGCGACCACTATCCCACAGTTTTAGAGATTAACAACATAAAACACAGAGAAACATTCTTCTCAACATACCAAGTAAGAGATTATGAAAGAGCAGATTGGGAGGGTTTTCACGATAGACTTACAATAGAACTTGCAGGCACTGACAGAGATACCACCTTCGAGGTCTTCGAGGAAACGGTTGAGAGAGTCACCTCTGAAACGGTACCCAAAAAGACCAAAAACACCCCTGCAAACACCGCAAACCCTTGGTGGGGCAAGGAATGCACGGCAAAGCGGAAAGAAAGAGAGCTATCTGTGAAAAAATTTAAATCAAACCCAAACATAGATAACTACATTAATGCTAAAAAAACGATCGCGGCCACTAAGAGGTTCTTTAAGAAAACAAAACGAAACAAATTTATGGAATTTTGTTCATCTCTGAATAGAAACTCCAATATAACGTATGTATGGAATAAAGTTAAGGCCTTTTCTGGAACACCTAATATGAACAATACATGGGAAATTACAGATGAACTAAGACAGAGCCTTTTAGAAAAAATGTCAATAACTTCTATTATACCAGAATTTTCCTTTGCCCCACCTTCAGGTGAAACAACACCTTTCACAATGGATGATTTAAAACTGAGCCTACAGGGGAAGAAAGGCTCGGCCCCTGGACTGGACGAAATTTCATACCAAATGGTAAAGAACATGCCACACAAAGCAAAAGCAATTTTGATCAACATTTATAACAGAATTTTGTTCGGCGAACCCATCCCCGCACCTTGGAAAAATTACAACATCATAGCACTATTAAAACCAAATTAAGATCCTGGTTTAACAGATAGTTACAGGCCTATAGTGCTGGCATCCTGCTATTTAAAAACTTTGGAAAGTATGATCAAAAATAGGTTAGAGTGGCAACTCGAAAACAAAAAAATATTTTCGTGGTATCAAACAGGGTTCAGAAAAGGCCAAGGCACACACAATGCCCACGCCCTACTTATAACACATATTTTGTTGGCATTTGGAGAAAATTTACAGGTATTGGCAGTCTTTTTAGATATTAAAGCAGCCTATGATCACATAGATATTTACAAATTACATAATAAATTGTTCAACCTAAACGTATCTTCAGAACTGGCAAACCTGATTTTAAAAATACTACAGGATAGAATACTGTACTCCAAAAATAAGGATGGTAACCTCATAGGGCCAATGACTGCTAACTGTGGAATCCCTCAGGGGTCTCCCCTTAGCACATTGCTGTTTAATGTTTATCTTAGGGAAATCTTCCATATTCTCCAACCAGAACTTAAACTCATTGGTTATGCAGATGATCTGGTTGTATTTATCAAAGGCAAAAACATCTTGGAAATGAAACATAAGATCACTGGGGCATTGGAGTCAGTCACATCCTGGCTAGAAGAAAACAACCTAGCGTTGGCAGTTGAGAAGTGTGAGGCAGTGCTTTTCACAAAAAACAAGCGGCAGGAAGCGGGTGCCCCAATTGTACTAAAAAATACACACATACACATCAAAGAGGAAACAAGGTATCTCGGCCTAATCTTACAAAAAAATCTAAACTGGAACAAACAGATTGAAGCAATTGTGACCAGGGCTCGCAGGGGTGTCAATTTAATAAAAACTTTTTGTCGTGTCGGGTGGGGAGCAGACCCACAGACTATTCTAACGGTATTTAATGGCCTAGTGAAATCGCATATAGACTACGGTTCAATGTTTTTCAAACCCACAGCCAAAACAACTTTAAACAAATTAAACACAATACAGTACCAGGGATTAAGAGTAGCTCTAGGTTGCATGAAATCCACCCCAACCAATATACTTCTGGCCGAGGCAGCCGAGATAGACCTGGAACATAGAAGAAAAATGTTGGCCTCTAAATTTCTTTCAAAAATCCTATGCATAAAAGATCACCCATTGATTCCAGTGCTAACAAAGACACGAGAACTACTAACAAAAAACGTAGGTTTTTGGAAAAACAGAGACTCACCTTACCTGATACAAGCATTAAATTACTTTATTCCCTTTTACCGACACCTATATAAATCTGATAACTACCCTATATTTGAAATTGAATATGAAATACAAATAAGAAACATAAAGGTACTTGACTTAAATCTTAGCAAAAATAACGAACTGCTCGCTAAGAACGAATTCTGTGAGAGGATAGAAAAATACAAATCTACATTCACTCTGGTATACACAGATGCATCCAAAAATGCATCAAGAGTAGGATACGGAATTCATGTGCCTGAATTGAAATACAACTTCTCATCCAGGCTCCCGAATAACATAAGTATCTGCACTGCAGAAATCGTAGCCATACATGAAGCCATCAATGTCATTCTTAGCAAGAATATTAAAAAGGCCATCATTCTGTCTGATTCTCTGAGCGCCATCAATAAAATAAACAGAACAACCTTACAAACCAAAAATGACTTTGTGGCCCTGCTTACAAAAAGATTATTTTTGGAATCAATGGATGCCGGAACAGAAATTATGGTGGCATGGATACCTGGTCATGTTCAAATTAAGGGAAACGAGCAAGCAGACAAATTAGCGAAAATAGGTAGGAACCTTAATGTACCAAAAAGTCTAGATTTGGATAAAAATGAAATATTGCCGGAAATTAAGAAAAACATCCTAGAAGAACACAACTTAGTATGGAAAAATTCGCTAAAGAATAAGGGTAGAAGGTACGCTGGATCAAAAGAGGAATTTCCAAAAACCAGATGGTTCAATAAAATGGAGTTCACCGATAGACGTCATATCACAACAATAATCAGGATGCGATCAGGACACTGCCTAACCAACTATCACCTATTTAGGATCGGAATCAAAGACAGCCCTGAATGTGACTGCAGACAAATAGACGACTTAGACCACATTTTCCTGGAATGCCCAATAAACAATGTCCCTGGATTTGATTTGTATGAAGAGTTTAGCAAAATTGGTTTGCAGCTCCCGCTTAACCTCAGTACTGTTCTTTACAACCCAAATGAAAAAACTATTAAAAAAATAATACGGTTTATTAACCACAATAAGATTAGATTATAGAAAACCCAACATAAGTATTTATTTAGTAAAGTTAATGTAAAAAAAAAAAGAAAAAATAAAAAAGTCATATAGTCTTAGGCTAAATCCCTGTTGCTGAAAGGTCATATAGACTGATCGCGCCATGCCAATGATCTCATCACATAGGTTCAACTAATCAAGCGCTGTATTGTTTAACCCCCTAATCCCTCCCTAATGTAGATGGTATCCTATGTTGTGTTCGTTAACTAAAAACCTCTGGCCCCCTAAAACAGCAGCTAAGCAACCAAAACCATACAGTACACAAAAAAGCAAAGTCGGAATAGCAGTTAAACCCACAAACAACCAACCAGACCAAACCCATACTGTATGCAAAGAAGCAAAGTCAGCGCAGCTAAGCAGGCAAAATCCATACAGTCGCTATTAAGAAAAGTCAGTGGTCGTGATATGGTACATACCAGTCAACATCACGATCACCCCTAATGAGCTGGCAAATTGCCCCCAGGGAGCAGAGCCATAAAGAACAAGTCAAGTCAAGTCAAGACTAGAGTCGGTGTTTCCTGTTTTTGTCTCCTTTTTTTTCCGGCATGGCGCCGCCATTTTAAATTAAAGATTTCGGTAATGTAACGCTGAGAAGCCTGTGAGCCTGTAAGTGCCATTTAGATGGATTAGCACCGCAAATCTTTGTGAAGTTATGGATTTCCGATTGAATTGATGTAGTTAGATATTGATGGAAGTACTTCACGCCATGTTGAATGGGATCAGATTTAATGGCCGCCATGTGCTGTGGTTCTATGCCCCGCTTAATGTCTTCAGGTACGGTTGTCTTCATATATTAATATATTTGACTGTTAAATCGATATCTAAGTCCTCGAATAATATTTCAGGGGCGATATAAATTTGGAGTAGAGTTCACTCGTGGTGACGACCGCGTGGGATCTTTTGTTTTGGGACTACAGTATGGGCATTCAGGCCTAAAAGGGCCCTCTACTTAAGTGCAGAGGTAATGCATATTTGGTAGATACTTATGTCAATTGGAAGAGGTAAATCTTCATAAATTAAGAGGTATTTTTCCTCTATTTTAGGGTTTTTAGTACTGGTTTTGGTTTTATTTGGATTTTGGAGTGTTGAGGTTCATTCAGCACACTTGTTGGCTTATTAATTCCATGGAGTCTCTACACTGATGGTGTATTAGAGAGGCGGTTACTTCGAGTTCCATAGGATCCCTCAGGCATTGCATGGCCTTGAGTTGAAGCTGAGAACGCAAGTTTTTAAACATATTTTCATCTATCAATTCAATGAACCCATTTAAGACTTATTGACCAGTACACTCTTTTTTTATAGCGAGATCACATAGAGAGAATTTTATTTGAATTAAATATTTTTGTTTATACTTGGATTAGTAACTCCTATGATGGTTCTTGACTAGGGAAGGGATCATTCCAGAGGGTTGGGATATGGACATATTTGGGGTATTATTTTTTGTTTGGGATATGTACATATTTGGATTTTACTAGTATTTAGGATTGTGATTATTGTGTAATAAAGCTAACGCCATAGGTTACATAATAAGGGGGCTCGATATTACAAAGCAGGGATTAGTACTTATTTGGGATTTTACTACTACATTGAGTCATTGTTATGCAATAATGCTATCTGTCATGACTTGCATAGTACAGTAAATAGTAATCGTACATTTTAGCTGCTTATTTTATATTTCGGTTAGGATACTGCATCAGCGGCCTGCGGTCTGGCAACTGTAAACAAGGCGTGATCACGTGTTGTAGGCCTACATCTCTGAGTAGCGTGTATTGATAGCACCCTGTATATTATTTGGTGTCACTCACAGTCGGTTTATTTATTTGACTTGTAGTCGCGTATCAATTTACCTACATAAATGTAAGTATCGCTGTAGTACTCCTGGCTTTCATAGTTCTAACGTTGCTGGGTCATATCCTTAAATCTTCCTGTACTTTTCGACCTCAAGACTTGACTATACATTTATATTTCTACAGTAAAAAGTAATCCTATCTGTGGAGTTTAACTTATTTCCACATCCTTACCTTTAATTACTGTACGTGCTTCTATAATGGCATAATTATTATTGTTTTTTTATTGTTTGACAATCACTAATTGTGTCAATTGGTCGAAGAACATAGGAATATGATCTGGTAAACGTTCTGCTCATTAATTCAAAATTTCACTATTATTTTAAAATCTTTTATTACAAATTTTAGACTTTAACTAAACATCATATTATTTCAATACGAGCGACTAACATCTTATGACAAATATATTCAATATACTGAGCGTTGTTGTTTTACATTACTATCCCCAACCTAGGTTAATATTTGAAGGTAAAGGAAATTAAGTGTAGGACAGTTATAGGGTGATTCGCAGTTATCATTCATAACTATCGAACATCTCTTCCAGAGGCAAAGTGCACCACTTAACTGCGTGGCGCTCATAACCTTAGAACTTAACCCAGGCCCGTCTCCACTGTCTAAAAGCTGGCGGCCACTTTTGTCTCTGACAACAAAAACCTCTGCACTCGGTGTCTTGTTTTCCTTCCTTATTGGATCATCTAAATTAGCGTCACATTTTTCCCACACTAGTGCGGGAAAGTGACACTTTCAAAACTAAAATGCGTGCGGGAAAATGGGTTAAAACGCACGGTCGTAGAAAAATGTCTTATTCCTTCTCGAATGATAAAATTTTGTTTTCTGACCAATACAACTTTATGAACAGGTAAACGAAACTAGATCAATCAACACCAGTACATTTCCTATCCCCAGAAGCTTGCTTCGTTTCTTCACAGCTAATTACCTTATTTTCTGACTTGTTTACTAACTAATTTGCTAAATCTGAACTTTCCTTAAAAATCGATTTAAGTTGAGAATTAGCCTGAATTAAACCAGATTCTATATAAGCGGATTTAATTGTATCAATCGAAAAGTAAGGTTTCCTTTTATTATCTTTGATGGTGAAATGTTTGTTATTTCTGTCCAGTACTTTTAATGGGCCATTATAAGAAAATGATTAAGGTTTTTTTACTGAATCTATACGAATAAAAACATGACTTGACGAAAAGAAATCATTGTTGACGAAAGATTTTCGTTGTGTAAAACTACAAGACGCTTTTAATTTGTTCCTGATATTTTTTTTAATTTAGCACACATTCTGAAACATTCGTATTTTTATTAGAAAGTTCTTCGAAAAACTCCCCTGGATCTTTTAGGGTTGTACCATATACCATATGCTAGTGCCACAGAACTACACTGTCATTTTCGCAGTTTCGTCAGAGAATGCGCTATCAACTGTTCGACACGTCAGAGCCGGAGTACCGCAAGGTTCCCCCGTTGCGTCGGCTCTGCACAATATCTATACCAGTGATATTCAAAAATTCGCTCAAACACAATTATACCTGTTTGCTGACGATACTGCGATTACCGCCACCGTAAAAAAGCCTAGGTTGGTAATCTCAAAACTACAACGTCATAATATAAAGCTTATCGAGGCGTGGCTTGATAAATGGAAAATTCGTCTAAATGATGCAAAAACACAGGCTATCTATTTCTCGAGGGCAGAAGTATTTAATCTACGTCCAGATTGCTACTCAAAAGCACTAGGGTAAACTGGTGTCAAAATATAAAATACTTGGGTCTGCTCTTCGATAAACAGCTAAACTGGAACGACAACACAGTCTCTCGTTTGAAAAAAGCGAACGGTCTACTGAGTGCCATTTATGCCCTGATAGACTGCAAAAATACTTTGTACTTTGTACTACAAGACTATCGTTCGGCCTGTACCTCTATATGGGTATCACCACCTGGAGTACCATAAAGAAGACAAACTTTCTTAAAATTCAAAGGTTTCAGAATAAATGTTTAAGAATCATGACGGGGGCGCCCCGCTATACGATGACTCATACTTTACATTTTACATAATGACCTACAGATACCCACAATAACTAAGTAAATGGACAAAATTATAGCGGACTACTACAAACGGACTGACATTTCCCTGAACCCCTTAATAACACACTCATATATACATTCAAACCCTGTAAAACCATGCAGATTACCGAGAGACTGGCTCATTCCTCGTCTTCTCCCCCCGCCGGCACCTTAATTTGCTTCCGAATAAATATAATTAAATGCTCAGCTCAATAATTACCAAATGTTCAATAACAACCCCCCCCCCCCCATGAAAGACCCGCTGATGAAGCAATAATATAAACAAATAGAAGCTAAAGTCATTGACTATACTTAAGAAAACCCGAACTACACTGTCATTTTTTACAATCATAAATTATAGATTTCTTTACTGACTTTGCATCTTCTTTCCTACATCTAATACTTAGATTTAAATTTAAAGAAGTAGTCCATCCTTACAGTGGAGTAGGTAATATAGCAGTGGCGTGTTTACCATGAAAGCTAGGAAAGCACAGCTTCCTCTAAACGATTTACTTAAAAAAAGAAATAATCCAATATTATCCTACTAGAGCTTACAATTAATTTTTAAAATTGTCCTAAATTTTATTTGTAAATCGGGCGAATCCGACCGCATTTTCATAAAGCACCCTTTATCAAAGAACTCCATAATCTAATTCTCTGCCTCGGTGACCACTTCACGGTGATGCCCGATTGATTTCGAGACATACCGACGCGCCATTCGCGCTGCGCGCCGCCTCCCGCGGTTGGAAGCGATTGGGAAGCAGCGTACTGCCGTATATTGTTTTAATGCATCAAACAAATTATAGTTGCGCGTGTCTAGGCGAAATTTAAAACCGTGCATAAATATTGGGAAAAGTACGCTGTTTTCAAACAGATTATTATTTTAATTATGGATCATGTTGCTAGTTCAAGTTCGGCTGAAAGTGAAAATAGACTTTTGTGTGAGTGTATTGTGGTCAGATAGTGGTAAAAGGATTTTCCACTTATATTTTTGAGGAAAATTCGAAATATCATCCCCGATGGGGAAAAAATTTCAAATTTTCTGTTATTAAAATATTTAAAAATATATTTTAAATTGATGCACTTCATATGCGTAATAATTCATCAAGATTTGCCCAAAAAAGGGCGTGGCACCCCAAAAATTTTCGCCTGCGGCGCAAGATGCAACAATACTTTCGATGGCCCTGGTTACAGCTTCCCATTTTGTTAAAGTCTGGACACGCCACTGTAATATAGATAAAAACCAAGACTTCTGTCTTCCTCCACAATATATTTCAAAAATTAAATTTTTATACAGTGATTGTCCCTACATGTTTCGACCGTACAAACGGTCATCTTCAGGGGAACTAAAAGGAATCTATAAAAGTACAATGACAACAGGCACCATAAAGGACTTACCTAAATCGAGTTTGGTCTCGGTTTTAGTAGTTGCCTCAAATAAATGAGTGCAACTCTTTTTAAGATTATTAGGCAATTGAAATTTTGTTAGTTGAAGACTTGTTTGGCTGAACGTGGTGGATAAATAGATGAGCACAGTTCAAGAAATATTCATTATATTATTATTGTATCAATTAGTACTTAAAAGTGATGAAATGTGGTTATATGTAGCATGAGTTTAATTTGGATTTTATATTGTTATAAGGAACGTTATTGAAGTAGGTATTATAGTGTGGAGAAATCAAAAAAGAAAAAAATAGTTTTTCATCTTAACTAGTCAAAGATGTATTTCTCAAAAGGAATTTTCAAAAATGTTTATAATAAATACATTATTAAAATTTAAAGTGAATGGTTTTTGTTATTTTTTATATTATTTAAATTGGGGACAATCACTGTATAAACATTTAATTTTTGAAATATATCATTTGTGGAGGAAGACAGAAGTATTGGTTTTTATCTATAATACTTAGATGCTATGTCCATTTCATGTGATTTATCTTTTGCTTAAATGATCTCAGAGAGAGAGCATTAAATTTAATAATATTAAAAAACAACGTAGAATTGGCACCATTTTATATGGTGCGACTGTTTTCGTATATGTGCAGAAAAATAAAAAATAAATGTTTTTTAATGAATGTTTTCGAACATCGATGGTTTTTCAACATCGGTAACTAGTTTCGTTGTTAACATCGATGCTCAATATCGATGCTTTTATTCGATGTGTCCAACCCTTTTGTGACCGATGCCAACAGCAAGGGATTGGACAGCTTTGCACCCACCATAGGCGTCACATTACTCTTTTATTTTTTTGGTGGGAAAAATGTAAAAATTCAATTAAGAAAAATTGATATTTTCTGTATACCAAAAAGGGTATAGTATGAAACCCCACAGCGTATTGCTACAACTGCACTGACACTTTTGGGCAAGAACTTTGGGGTAAATGCGTTTCAAGGTCAACGACTGCCGGTGCTGCATCCTTCTGGTTATTATATTTATTCTTGTGGCAGCGGTTTTGTAATCGCCCGCGTCTTCTACTTCCCTCAGGCTTAGGTCTACCCTGCACGATAAGCCTTTCCATGTGCTCACTCCGATTGGTGTGACCGAGAAAGGTAAGAATCCGAGAGTATACGATACAAGACGAGCGTTTTAGTGGGTGTATTTTTTTCTGGAATTAAAAGACTTGTTCTATGTGCGAAACATTTACATACCTATTAATTTTGAATGTACATATTTTATATTTTCAATACATTTTCGCTGAAATTAAATATTCACCATTAATTTGTAAATAGCTTTATGCAAGCTCCGGCAATATTTCCCTTTATTCGCCAATTTCAAACCGACTTTTATTGCGTCAATATTTATTAATATTAATTTAACGTATGAATTACTGCAAGTTTAAATTTAAACCATGTACTGATGGGCATGTAGCTTTAGAACAATGAATTTAATATGTTTATTAATAGTGATCGGTTGCGAAGTATTATTTATTAAATAAGCATTACAGACATTGTTTCAATTTCCACTTGAAACATTTATACCAAAGGAACGGGTGAAGTTGTTTGATATTGCTCTGTTTCTTATAAACTATTAGGTACTAATAATTAATGAAAAATTAATTTAAAAAATCTGTCTCATAAAGTTTCTTAGAAATCCCAAGTCTAATCATCTACACGGAAAAAAAAAATTTATAAGAATATCCAAAAATATAATAGAAGTAACTATATTTTATAGTTCTATATGGGACAGCCATATGGTATATTAAGGAAGACTATAAAATTATAGTAAAAACGAGTTAATATTTTTAATAGTTTTAATATATAGGAATAAAAAATTCGTTACAGTGAAAACTATTAAACAGGAGTGCAAGTAATATAAAAATATGTTGTTGTTTTTTCTAGCTTCTGTTGTTACGGTTGTAGTAATTATTTGTAAAAACTACCAAGCAGTTTTGCACATTTTACTAATGAATATTGTAAAATTTGTAATATTTTTTCGTAAATTCTATTAATTTTAGTTGAATTTCTACCACCAACTTTTGTTATACTAATTAAATATTTCAGTAAATATTTAAAACTCCTTTTGGGGATTTTTTTAACATTTTTTATTTGCTTTTACACGTGGTATAATGCAATATATTTGGTCTTTCTTTCTTGGTGGCGAAACTAAGTCTTCCAGATTCCATTCTGCTAATAAATCCTCCAAACTCCACATAACAGCACCATAATACCATAAACACAAAATCAGAGACAAAATTAATCAGTTTGAACTTCAAACACATAAGAGTAAGAGTTAGAGGTCCGACCTCTTTGATGGCATAACTGTAAATGCGACGCGACGGCGGCGACGGACGGCGCGGCTTTGACTATTTCTGTAAATTATTTAGGAGTTTCTACTATATTCATTTAGTAAAATATGAATTTTCCTACGAAAATTTTATAAGCGCTTCTATGTTTTTTGATATTTTGCAAATATAGTGTTATAAAAATTCGAATAGTTTATTGTTAAACAGTCTTACTATAATTACACCCTTCTAAATTCTATTAAAAATTTTAGTAAAGAAATATAGTAATTTTTACTAAGTTTCCTTTATAACCATTTTTATGCTTGTCTGTTAATGTAATAAAAAATAATAAAAACCACAAAAGGATTTAGTAAAATTCACAATACAGTTTCTTACTTTTAACTAAAAGAAATAGTTATTCAATTTAACCAAATCGCATTTGTAAAATGTAATATATACCTTAGTAGTGGCATAATTATACTATGTTATATAAAAAAGCTAGCCATATTTTTTTATAAATTTAGTTTACAATTTTATTTTGGAAAAGACTGGTATAGAGATTTATAGTTATTAAGAGGTTTTATAGAGAAATATTAAAATTCTTACTAAACTAAATTTACAATACTGTTTTTTCCATGTATTAATACATACATACACACGATACACCAAATTTAACCAGACAAAGAAAAAATTAGACTACACTCTGTTGCTTAATGCCAGAGAGTAATAAAACGTAAATTTGCAATGACAGGACCTATTAAGCAGGGTGGACAACTAAAAGGTTGCATTGTAAATTTTAAGTAAATTGCAATGATAGTTTTTAAATATTCCGTAATTCAGATATTAAAGACTTACACACTTCGAATCGGTCCTAAATTAGGGTCACCCTAATTTGCAAACAATAGAAAGACGAGTTTAGTGAATTAATGTAATGTAACAGCGGCGTAACTACAGGTAATAATAAGTATAATAACAATTATTATACTCGATTATAATTATAGAGATAGGCAGATAATTGAGATATTAATTATTCTAATATTAAGTAGATAAGAACTTATATAGAAGTAAGAATATTATGAAAATAGATAAATTGGAATAAATATTATTATTTATAAAAAAAAGATGTATGTACAGGGTTATTTTTTATATTTGGATACCCACCTACAGGGGTTTAATATAAGTGACAGGAAAATACTTTTAATACAAAAGTTGCATAATTTTTCCCGTCACATCTTTTAGACTTATTAAAAAAATCATACGCGCATCTCAAAGGTAAAAAACAAAAGAAGTTTTATTTTTTTAAATGGAACACCCTATATATTTTCCACCAGGGGGTAAGATCTCTTTCTCCTGATTTCAAAAATATTATATAACATATCAACATTTAATTCGGTCGTTTGTGAAATATTTGAGTCTTGATAAATTGAATTAATTATAATCGAGTTGGCGTTCCGCATACTTCAACGTGACATATTTGTGTGTTTACTTTAAATTGAAACATTCAGTAAGGAAAATGGGATATTCGGAAGAAGACAAACTTCAATTAGTACGTATTTTCTATTCTTATAACAACCGAATAGCTGTAGTTCAACAGCAATATCGTCGAATTAATCCTGGACGACGGGTACCATTGACTAACACAATCAAACGCATTATCCAGCGATTTAATGAATCCAAAAATCTCGGTCGAAAAAAGAGAACCGTTGTTAGAAATGACGCAGAAGACTTAAATATTTTACTATCCTTTGAAGGTAACAGTATTCTCTTGCATTCTAATAATTATAAATAAAATAAATTCGAAATCATATTCAATTTGGAAAGTCGTTCTACAAGATTCAGACCACTTTGAAACATTACTAATATCATATCATCCGTACAAATTTATGCCAGTTCAAGACTTATCTGAAAGAAATATGATTCAACGGTTACATTATTGTCAAGAAATATTAAGGCATATAGCAGAAGATCCCGAGTTCTTAACAAACATTATTTTCACCGATGAAGCTACGTTCACGACGGCGGGGACGTTTAATAGAAAAAACAAACACTATTGGGCAAGTGAAAACCCACATAAAATTCAACCAGTCAAAATACAGGAACGGAGGTCAGTTCATGTGTGGTGCGGCTTGCTGAACAACCAAGTAATTGGACCTATTATTTTTGATGGGTATCTAAGGGGAAATCGATATTTAGATTTCATTCAAAATATTATTGAAAATTATTAGAAGAACTTCCAGTTGGGCAATACAATAACCTTGTTTGGCAACAAGATGGGGCATCACCCCATAATATCGTTCAAGTTACTGAATACCTAAATGGCAGATATGACCTTTGGATAGGCAGGAATGGCACACTTCAATGGCCGGCTAATAGCCCGGACCTAAGCCCGTTAAGATATTTTTCTGTGGGGATTTCTAAAAAACCGTATTTATTACGATAGACCTCAAAATATACGTGTGTTGAGATAAAGGATTGAACAAGAAATATTCATGCTCAATACAGATCACCCAGATTTTACTTCGAATATTCAAAAATGTGTCAGAAGTCGTGTCGGATATATAGAAAACATACCGGGTGTTGCATCGTCGAGCGGGACATAGGAAATCCCATGTAATTTTAAACGGGGTCAATTATTGGCTTCCCTAATTATTTTAGAGAAAAATTCTATTTAGGTTTATTAAAGAGCACTAAAACCCACATTCAAAAGAATAACTTTAGATATTTTTGATGAGCCCGTTTACGGGTTATCGCCGATTTCTTTTTAACTATTTCTCCTTTTTATGGCCCCGTATTTGCGGGCACCAGTCAAGGTAAAAGATGACTGTCAAATAAAGTTGTCATTCTGAAATGTGTGCTTTATTGTTATAAAAACTCGTACATCGAAAATATTAATTTAAGGTGTATTTATGAGTACAAATTAATCTGAATAAAACTAAAATAAAGTATCCAATTACTAATTAATAGGTAGGTACTATTAAATTGTTAGAACTTTAGGATTTAAGAAGATGTTCAAATATTCCTCAAAATGACAACTTTATTTGACAGTCATCTTTTACCTTAACTGGTGCCCGCAAATACGAGGCCATTAAAAGGAGAAATAGTTAAAAAGAAATCGGCGATAACCCGTAAACGGGCTCATCAAAAATATCTAAAGTTATTCTTTTGAATGTGGGTTTTAGTGCTCTTTAATAAACCTAAATAGAATTTTTCTCTAAAATAATTAGGGAAGCCAATAATTGACCCCATTTAAAATTACATGGGATTTCCTATGTCCCGCTCGACGATGCAACACCCGGTATAGTCATTTACTTTACTTTATATTATTGAAATTGAAATATAAAACATAAGTCACTTTTTCTTACTGATTGTTTCAATTTAAAGTAAACAGACAAATATGTCACGTTGAAGTATGCGGAACGCCAACTCGATTATAATCAATTCAATTTATCAAAACTCAAATATTTCACAAACGACTAAATTAAATGTTGATATGTTATATATTTTTGAAATTAGGAGACAGAGATCTTTCCCCCTAGTGGAAAATATATAGGGTGTTCCATTTAAAAAAATAAAACTTAAAAAAAGGCGTGTAATCCAAAAATAAAATTAAACAATCAACTGCTAAAACAATTATCAGAATATAAATATCTTGGTTTCATAATTTCCAACAATTTAACATGGAATTCTCAAATAAATAACATTATCAATAAAGTGGCACCTATTGTTAGAGCACTTAGGAGATGCTCCCACCAACTCAATGATAATAATTGAAGATACCTTCTGTATAACAGTTTTGTTGAACCACATTTAAGATATATAATACTTGGTTGGGATAATGCTAGTGAATATTTAATAAAGAAACTACCAAGACTACAAAATAAATCAATAAAAGCTTTATTTGCCATAAATTATTATACACCCAGTGAAGACTTGTACAGAACATACCCATTTCTTACTATAAACCAACTTAGAAAATTTGAGCAAACCAAATTAATACATAGTGTACAAAATAAATTAAATAAAGCAAACAAAGTCCTAAAACAAAACAAAGGTTATTACAACTATAATATAAGATCAAAAGATGCCTTAAAAAATACATTTGCTCGCTCAAAAAAAAAACAAGACTCTCCATATGAGGGAAGCATTCAAACCTATAATAATATTCCTGATAAACTTCTTAATGAACACCGAAAAAAAATACTGCATACCAACCTGAAAAAATATATTAAAGAGACAGTACCAAACTAATATAATATAGAAAATTTAAGATGTTATTTAGACATTTTTTTACTTTCTCTGTAAAATGTAAACATTAGAATTTTAACTATTACTTTTACCATTTACGGAATTTGTTAAAAATGTATTGTTATTATATATATAGGTCTCACTACCAGATTTATCTGTTTCGGGGTCAGTAATAAATAAATAATAATAATAATAATAATAATACATGATTTACAAAATCGTACAGCATAAGGTGACAAGCTATTCTTTTAATATATTTCTTACAATATTTTTAAATTCAACAACAATTTGCATACTTTATTTGTAGCACTTGTATCGGATAGTTGCACAATTAGTTATAAATAAGGAAACAATATGATATAGAAATTCACAACAAATTGTTCTTGTCCCTATATTTACAACAATTTGTAGCGAATTTGTCTACAATTGTTGTAAAAATCATAATATTCTTGTCCGTGTACTTTACTACTCAAAAACTCTACGTGATGGGAAAAACATCGGATATCCAAACGAAACAAGCCAAAATTAAATAAATACATAATTATTGAATAATCTTTAAGCAGACAATTTTTAAATACGGAAATTTTTCAGACTTTGCTAACAATAAAACCCTCGATCGACAGCTAGCCAACACAGTTTATGGATAACATTGTAACGGTGTCTGTTTGCACTTATTTCATTTATAAGAAAAAACTTCCTGACTTTTTAAAATTTAAAACTACATATCTTGTAAAACGACTGATAATTGCTGCTTTTTCAAACAGAAAGGTGCGTTTTTTGCACACTTTGACGCCATCAATGACTTTGAATACATTTTGTGGTAGATGCCAGGTTGGGCTTTCGAGAACTTCACTCGAGCCTTTTAGCTGTTAACGAGAAAAACTTTTGTTTTCGAAGTTAAAGAGTTTTAATCGTCTTTTTTGCTTCGAGTGCCAAGTCATGTGAACGTTTTAAATTTAAACACTTCAGTTTAAGTTCTACAAACACTTCTTTTGAAGTGAAACATTTTATTTCGAGTTGTTCACTTATTTTCGCCTTTTGTAATTAAGGTATTAAGAACTACTTTTTGTTTTTAACTTTTTCTTCTTTTAAGTTTTACGTAGATGCCCTGTAACTTCTTTCACCGAAGATAATCGAAATATTATATCATTGACCCAAATGGCTCTCACGATATATCGTGGTACATTTTTGTCTTGCGCGAATCCAAGTGTCGCCATCTATTGCGTACGGAATCTGTAAACATTTATCAATCGGATGTTATTGTGTTTGTGATGCGATTATGTTCTTTACAGACAAACAATTCTGTTTCTAACTATAAGAGATAAATCAGTATGTTATGTTTACTTACAGGATTTAGGTCGATTCTATCCTATACAAATAAGCATATAAATATTACCAAGGTAATACAAATAAGGATACATTTTTAGGATGGACCCTGTCCCAACCGCTTCTTATGTACGTCAGGTTTTTTTTTTCTGACAGTAAGCTGATTATGGATCTTTACTTTTTGTTCTAATAACATTATTATTAATCATTGCTGCTATATTTCTACATCGGAGTTATTCTCACAGATAACTGGTAATTTATCACTTTTATCAGCTAGAAGCTTAAGAATCTGGCTTAGAAAACAACAAATCTAGGAATAAGCAATATATTTTATAATTTAAACAAAACAATGCACGCCCGATATTTCTAATTTTGTGAACATTTCTGGTAATCCTTATTTAGTTCCTGCAAGAAAATGCGTCTTATAAGTTATTTCAATCTTTTAAAGTTTAAGCGAAGAAGAACGTTTGTGAAGAAGGTCAAAAAAGCGAAATTAAACTTATAACAGGATATTATTTTTTCAGACATAATATATTAATATTTTGTTTTACCTCACGATTTGGAATATAAGTTTGTTTCAATAAGTCAATTATTTATCTCGATTAGAAAAATACAGGTGAAAAGGAAAAGTTTTTTTTTTATTTACTATTTTTTACGGTCGTCGGCGTATCAGAGGCCATCTTGAACCGGTCATCGACCGAACGGTTTTTAATCGTGCGGTCTACCGACTGGGGAGTGTGAAACGGCATCTTCATCCTACGAGATATCCGATCTCATCCGGCCTGTCCGGCGTGAATAGGATGGTTTTGATGTCGATTCATTTTACACTCTTTCCTAAGACAAGAGCACGCGGTGTTTCCCAAGCGGTCACCCATCCAAGTACTAACCGCGCTCGACACTGTTTAACTTCGGTGATCTTACGGGAACCGGTGCTTTAAGTGTCGCTAGGCCCTTGCCAAAAGGAAAAGTTGTTCACTAACATTTTCTTTTATATTTGCGTTCTGAGTGCAGAACAAAAAGTTTGACTCGAACTCGAAGAGAAGTCTAGGTTAAAAATCTGTTTAGCAGGGAATGTTTTCCTTAAGTCTTCCTTTTGTCGGTGTTAGAGAATATTACTATGATTTGTAATAAACCATGGATTACCTGTAATAATCCGGAGGACTGTTGACTTTAATCTTTTAAGAATTTTGATTACATATTTTTTCTAGGTTAGCAAAGTATATCTTTAGTGCTATGAAGATGACGTGACGTGGGCAAATTCTTGTTTTTGTTGATAATGATGTTATTAACTGCAAACAATGGAATTTTTTTTAATAGAGTGAGAACCTAAAGTTTTCAAATTTGTATAATAGCCAAGTGAACTGATGCCAGGAGATGAAATACCTGGGACTTATTTTCGACCAAGGACTGAATTGGAGGCAAAATTAAATTAATAAAATAAAACTTGTGTTGCGACAGTTAGGCTTTATCTACCCCCTGCTACACCGGCGGAGTAGACTTGCTATTAGGACTAAGGTCAACTTCTACAAGGTATTGGTCAGACCGGTTCTAACTTATGGTGCACCTACGTGGTGTAACATAAGCAGAACGGAGCTTAATAAGTTTCAGGTTATTCAGAACAAGGCGCTGAAAATCATCGGAATCTCGCCCAGATACATTATGAATGTAGTGTTACATAATGACTTTCAGAAGTTGACAATTATCGAGTTCTTCTTGAAAACTATTAGAAATTATTACGGACGTACAGACGTATCGACAAACCAACTTATTACTGACTCACATACAATATCGAGACAAATCGGGACGTACAAGTTACCTAAATACTTACAAATCCCATGCCACAATAGTAGAGAGGCACTAAAATTGTATTATATATTTAACAGTAATTTTTGCAATATAAGTGCTAAATTAAATCCGTAAGAAGAACAAACATCCAAGCAAACAGCTTATTATAAATTTCTACAAACCATAGAGCTAAATAGCATTAACGAATAATCAGTAGATGTCAAACGAGTTTCTCCTGACGTAAAGAAACATTAAAGAACCTGAGCATATTGAAAGTTATTTGACGATCTCGAAATCCCGGAGAGTAGGCATAACAATACCCTTTTCGCCTTTTCCGATCGACCACAAATAGACTACTCTTCCCACAAACTAAGCCTCCCTCCCTTGCTTCGAAAGACGAGCAGCCTCTCCCAGTTCTGGGTACTCTAAAAAGAGAGTTCTCGCACGTTCGCGTTCTTTCTATACCCTCCAGAGTTCTGTTGCATAGCTATTTATTCTGTGCCATAGATCTTGATCATATTTCTTTTCCTCGTCTAAAAATCGTATTTTTAAAGTAGTAAGGACAGAAAAATAAACTATGCTTTCACAAAAACTTTAAATTATTACCGTTTTCACAGAATTTCTATACACATTGACATCACTGTATTATTGCTTCAAACAAAGGTAATTATTTTCAATTCTAAACAATAACAGGAATTTATCACTAAACAATTCGATCTTTTTAACGCAAAATTGTTATCGTTACATACCTAACTATATTTAATTTAATTTATCATTGGCGATCAAGGAAAAATCGTATGGTAGGGCGAGTGGTGGACTTGCTATTTTATACAAGAAAAAGTCTGCCGTTCAAATTTTGGACTTAAGAATTATTTGTAGCTTTAGTTACGGTTTAATTAAGTTTATTTTGTGTTATGTATATCTCAAGTCTTCTTGCAACCTGAGTCAGTTGTTGGAGCTTTTCCAGACATCTCTGGTTAGTGCTGTTGATAACTATCCCGATCGCGCTATCATAATATCTTGCGATTTTAATTGCAGAGTGGGTGAAGTGTCTGCGGTTCCAGAAGAATTGCTCCTCTCGTGCCAGTGTTGTCACGCCAAGAATAGCGCGACTCCACCTGCCACACGCTCCTACTGAATGATAATCTCCTATTCTGCTCCGCAGTTTGTCACAATTCAGTTTTGTCACTAATAAGTTATTAAAACTGGCCTAATTATAGTGACTTATGTCGCATATCTGATTTGAATTTTAGCTTTTAAACCGGTGAAAAGTTCAGTGCCTTGTTTTCTGTATGAAACAAGATACCTACCTAATATTAATTACCTTCCTTTCGGTGTCTTTGGCCAAGCGGGATTACATTTTGCCCATATCTTTAATCACCTTATTTCCCTTGCATCAGCTATCCTATCATTTCATATAAAACAATATTTTTTGGTTTTTTGGTTCCAAAACTTTCTAGGTTAACTTATGTTTTTCAAAGATTTGGTGGTCTCTATATCGAGCAACCGAGTTCGAACGACCGGTTGTCGAATGTCGAGGATATTGCTTGGCTGTGGATCGTTTGAGGGAAGTATATAGTGATGTTGAATTGATTATACCGCAATATCTAAATTTAAGTACATCTGTTTTATTTCACTTAGCTCAAATGCCTGTAACCGGGTAGTAGGGACCCACTAGACGGATTTCAATATCACCCACTAGTATGTGAACCGGCCTATTTTGGTTCAAGCAAGTAGTTCGGTTCGGAAGTGGTTGGCTGAAATTTGCTTTATCTCCTTGACGCCCCCATGTCTCTGTGGCATCGTCGACGGATGACACCTTTCACTTGATATCCAGCAGCCGAGTAAGCAAGGGGCTTTTTTAAATCCAGGACCTTAGAAGTCATCTTTACCGGGTTTTGGATTTGAAGTCCTTTTTTTCTGTCGCCCTTAAGTTTACTTTGCTTTGTAGTGAATATTTTGGGTTGCTCTTCGTTGGGCGGCAGGAAAACCACTTACGTGGGATTTTTTGTTTGCATATCTTCGCTGTTGGAGGTAAGTGCATACCATGCTGTTTTCTGTGTCGTCTTGTCGACTTTGTCCTAAAGTACTTTCTGGGGCTTTATTTTAGTCAAGTCCGGTCACCAGGACCTAAAGGGGCCGAATATTTAGGAGCACCCATCACCATTGTGAACCCCGAACCAAACATTTAGGACCATAGGAGCTCCCACTAGATGAGTGTAATTCAGTTTTACCTTCTCATTTTCCCTGTATGGTACAAAATCCCGTAATCAAGCACCACATGCTTTTCTCAGGTAAATTTGTTTATTTTCTTGAATGCATGGCCGAGGGCATAAAAGCCTCAATAGCTAAATATTGAATATTAGGCAGAGTGGGTTTTTTCCAATTCCTAGGAGGTGTATGTATCTATTTAGCCCACAATGATCACCCACTAGGTCTGCCAGAGCTGCCCGCCCCTCTGACCTTTGAAGGTGCCCGGGACAAGCTTGGCTCCGAAACCATGATTTTTGTCCGTCTACATGCTGCGTTTTCTCTCCAGTTAGCGCTCGTGCGACTCCATACCCACTCGGGAAGGATCTTGGATGCCTGTGTTCTACTTATTTCCAGCTGTGGCTCTGGTCCTATGGGGGGCATCGACGAGCTCGGTTTAGCGAGTTCATCTCGTTTCCCGGTACACCGGAGTGTCCTGGGACCCAGCCGAGTTGTATCGTTTTTTATTGCTAGTCACACTGTCGAGCGAGCTTAAAGCATGTCTCTGAGAAGAAGAAACCTTGAGTATACCAGACCTGATCGCCTTCGGGTAGGGGTCTATTTCCTGCTTTCTCCCTCGTGGGGATATCTACTTTAAATTGTCTGTTCAGTATAAAGTGGTCTTCGGAGAACCCGGTGTAGGAGAGCCCCCCTGCATTTTTGACCAACCCCTACTTGTTCTATTCAGATTCTATTCTCCGTCATTCTCCTGTACGCCGCCGTGACCTGCCTCTGTACCCAGAGCGAGATTTTTGGCCAACCAGAGAACGTTTAGAGCCGCTCTTGGAGTTGTTCGCATTAAGTTAGTTATTCCCAGATAAGCTAGTCTTGTCCTATTTACGAAATTTACTCTTGTTGATAGAAATAGGTTCAATATTACCATTATAGTTCGTAAACGGAACATGCACTTGCACAGATTAATTGGCGTTTAGTTAGCAGGTTTGCAATGTGTCGAGATTAGTTTACATAGCTGTTTGCTTAAGAGGATTATAGAGTGCGAGGATAAGACAGCAGTCTGATCGGCATACATTGCTGTAGTAAGTTTATCAGATGTTAAAAATGTCTGCTGTAAAGAGAAGATAATAAGAACTATTTTTTTATAAAAAATACTTGAGGATGACCCTGAATAAAATTGATTTTGAATTCAATAAAATTACATATTGCAACTTCGCATTTCATTTTAACCATTCATTGAAATTGGTCTTTGTCCCGCGGCTGGGTTCAATTTTTGCACTGCTCTCAAACAATCTAATATTAAATTTCTACGGGGCTATATATTAGCATCAAAGCATTTCCGAAAAGCACGTTTTGTAGCTCGATTATTGGCATAAAATTTGCATACATCAAGTGTTATGCGCAAAAGGTCGTGACGTTCAACGTACCCGAATTAAATCGGGCTGAGGACGTATATCTGCTAAAATAACAGTAAAAATGAAAATAGATATTCCGTGCACTAGTTCCATTTAGGTAAATTGCATTTGGTTTATGAGATAACGGAAAATATATGTCCTAAATATTATTTAGCAATCCGCGGGTGCTTCTAGTAAAAGAATAATTATTTACCAAATAATATTAAAGCAATAATTCATATTTGTTTACTGTCTTGTCAAGTTACTACAGTTTTCATAGATATTTTTCGAAAAAAGTGCCAAATTTATACCGGTTATAGTCCAAGAGCAGACTGTTATGAAAGTGTTATATATAGTAGTGTTATACAGGGTGATTCACGACGATGGCGTATTAGACGTTTCTGGCGAACCATTCAATGGAATGAAATGAAATCGTACAAATCTTTTGTTGTTCATTGGCGGTAGATTCGGATACATCTCATTAAACTTTCTACATGTCCTGCTTATAATTTTATCACATTCTCCAAATAGAATAAATAATTTCATTAGAACTGCGTTTGAATAGTTTTCTTCCATAGTTTTTAACTAATTATTGTTCGGCTGACAAGGGCTAGAGGAACTGAAATATGGAAACCATAACAATAATGACAGGACACAAAACATATGAGAATGCGTGGCACACTAACTAAAAAATTCTTTAGAATAACTATTTCAAGGAACCTTTTCAAATAAAAATGCTTATAAATCAGAAACTTGACTAGTTGGGTATAGGTATGGTATACATAAATTACGTTAAGAAATAGTTTTACACTGGCAGTAAGAACGGTAAAGAAAGCATTTTATGATAACACATTTATGGAAAATAACCCAAAGTCCCTATAGAGCAGCCTAAAATTAATAAATATTAATAACAAAAACAGTCAAACATTAGTGTTGCCTCCGACTATATCGGACCCCAATACTATCAACAATTACTTTATAACATCGATTTCAAAATTAAATCCCGTTACTTAACAGATCTCTTATTACAACAATAACAAGTTAAATAATAATAATTTTCAGTTCACCTGTGTTTTCGAACAACAAATTTTAAATGCTATTTCTTCCATTAAAAGTAAAGCTATAGGGGTAGATGGTATAAATATATCCACAATACAATTATGCTTACCTTGTTTGCTGCCTTATATAACTCATATTATTAATAGTTTTATAACTGAGTCTACTGTTCCAAGTATGCAGAAGAAGGCTCCTACCTAAGGTACCCAATGCATGCTCCCTAGATAGGCTGCGGCATATTAGTATTCTGCCTACCTTAAGTAAAGTACTAGAAAAAGTTTTAGATGCACAGCTGCAGGCTTACTTTGTACAAAATAATATAATACCGGAAAATCAGTCTGGCTTCACCAGTGGCCGCAGCTGTAACACCGCTCTGCAAAATATCACCGATGATATATTTTGTGCTCTTGATCAGGATAATTTGACAGTTCTGATATTATTAGATTATTCTAGGGCTTTTGGTACTTTAAATCATCAAACTTTAAATTCTATGTATAATTTTGTGGGCTTTTCAAATCAGGCCACTGCCTTATTGAAAAATTACTTGGAGGGTCGAATGCAGGCTGTGACTTATGGAGGAGTCTTATCTGATTTTGTGAATGTTTTTAATGGGGTACCTCAGGGAACCATTTTAGGACCCAGGATGTACACCTTTTATACATCAACTTTTCCCATGGCATTTTTATCTTGCAACACACATTATTATGCGGATGATACGCATATGTATTTATCATTTTACCCTGAAGAATCTTTTCAGGCAGTAGCGGCGCTAAATTATGATCTGCATAATGTTGTAAATTTTGGAACTATTCATTGTTTAAAGCTTAACTCTGACAAGTCGGTGGCCTTGGTATTTGGTGGGAGAGCAGAGAGGAAACGATTTGTTCCGGAGTACAGTCAGTCGATTAAAATTCAGAATCGTGAGGTTAAAATAGACAATATCGTAAAAAATTTAGGACTGCAGATTGACAATGGCCTGCGATTCTCAGAACATGTCACAAAATGTATTCAAAAAGCGTTTTGTAACCTCAGACTAATATACCAACAAAGACACGTCTTAAATAGACAAGTAAAACCAATGTTATGCGATTCTCTCGTTCTCTCCCACTTCGCCTACTGTGATGGTGTTTATGCACCTTGTCTAACTGAATACGATTGTCAACGCATACAGAGGATTCAAAACTCCTGTTTGCGTCTGATTTTTGGCATCAGAAAGTATGACCATATAAGTCCTAAATTAGTAGAAAACAAATGGTTGAGCATGCGACAGAGGCGCTATCTACACATGGCTTGTCAGTATTATCTAATACTTCAAAGAAAAGCACCTTCATATCTTTATAGAAAAATTAGGTTTCGTACAGACGTGCATAATATTAATATAAGATTTAAAGGTAAATTAACAATCCCACGGCATAATTTACAACTCTACCAACGCTCATTTTCATACAATATTGCGAGTATAATAAATGCATTTTCTGAAGAAACACTGAGTATGTCAAAATTAAATTTTAAAAAATATGTCTTACAGAACTTTATTCGGCTTTAGATGTTAAATATATTCAGCTTGGCCTTAGATTAGATTTATTTCCTGATTTAATTAAGGTAAATTTCTCTAACTAGTTTTAGCTATGGGTTAGTTGAACAGACGGCCTGTGTAGTCTATACCGACCGAACTGAACCTCGCCCATATAAATATATTACCATTGTATTTAAAAAAGATGTGTAAATAAAGACCTTTATTATTATTATTATTATTATTATTATTATTATTATTAAATAGAAAATTTTATTAGCTTTTCAAATCACTAATATTATACAGGGTGTTTCATTTCTAGGAATACCGCTGATATGGACCATTAAATATATTTTTTATTTTTTATAACTTTTTCGTAGTTAAAAGATGACCTACATCCTGTCAATGCAGTTTGTAACTATACTTTATCAACATTTTTGAGGATTTTCTAAGGGTGCATCCAGACTTGTGACAAAACCCCATGTCGTGACACCGTCGCGAACCTTGTCGCGTGACACCGTTGCGTATGGCCGTCGCGAACTTATATGCGCTCAGCCCACTTTAATAAAAATTGTAAAGACATGAAACGGACTGATGACTTGATGACACGCGGTAAACGCGACGGGGATTTGTCACATGTCTGGACGCACCTTAAGGATCGTAACCACCTGAGAAAACCTGGTCCACAAAATGTCTACATTTGTCATAAATTATTGTTGAGGGGAGGTACATACATATAATTAGTGACGTAAAAACATTAAATTTTAATTTAATGGAAAAATTGGTATTGATTTTGAAAAAACGAGAAAAGATACAAGTCGTAGCGAGTGTTACATAAATATACTGACTAAGATATTAAACAATAACTTTAGTAGAGTAAGAAATCACGACCAGTAAAAAAAATCAACCTGTAAAAGTAATGATTTTAATGGTAGTTAATAATGTATATGATTATCCTTGAAGAAACATATTATATACATGTAATGGGCATATTATTAAATATTTTTATTTTGATTTTACCGATTGATAATGGAAAATAATGATTCCCTTTTTGTTTCAGGTATGTACGGACTGCATTTTTAATATCCACGAGGAAACACAAACAACATTATACTACCTAACGTAAGTCACACATTACGTGAAATTATTTATATAAGCAAACTAAGTATTCTGGTCTTTCCAAATAGGTTTTCAATGCTATAATATATCACCACTGCCGTTACTGACTAAAAACTACTAACTTCGCCGATATACATTTTTTTTTATTTTAATAAATTCCCCTAATAAATGTGACCTTTGAAAAGCGGAGTATAATAAAATGCCCCATTAAAGCGGTAGACTGATTTCAATTATGAATCGAGTCCCATAATTTTAGAAAGTTGTGCTTTGCATTTTCGTGATCTGCTTTTATGTTCGGAGTTAAAGGTCGTGTTTACGGCATTGCAGGAGTTATCAATCTAGTCGTAAGTAGCTTTTTTCTATTTTTAATGAGTAAAAATTAGGATTGTCATGCAATGCAACAGCGCGGAATGTAACTATGACTAATAATGGCGATTCTTTATCGTTTACTATATTAGTATATCTTTACAAGTACTTTTCATTATTACTTCAATTAGTTTCTGTTTTTTGATAAGTAATTATGTTTATAATTAACATATTAGTACACTGTATTGCGACCAATAAAGTGCAACTATTACAGAATAAGAAATAAAAAACTCACGGGGATTTAATTATGACAGACTTACCCATACAGAAATACATACCTATGTATACAGGGTGAGTTGTTAATGTGTTACAAGGCAATATGTGAAGAACTATTTTAAATATTTTCATGAAATTTTGGTGAGTTAATAGGGAGACATATTTAACCACATTTTTTTCATTTTAACCCTTTCTCAATTTTGAGGGGTGGGGGGCAAGTTTGAATTTTTATATGAGATGATGTATTTTTGTTGCTAAAGTTCGAATGTACGTGAAAAACTACGTATGTTACTAAACCGCGATCTGCTGCCTCCAGAACATCATCAGTAACCTTAAGAAGAGCTGTGGCGCAACTATGATCTTACCTCTTCCAAATCAACATCCCTGGTCAATCAATGTCTGGTGCGGATTTATCGGGGATATATTTATTGGTCCGCATTTCTTTGAAGGATAAGATTAATTAAGATACCAATTACCCCAATTATTAAACCAACACATAAATCTTGACATGTGGTTCCAGCAGGACGGGGCTCCATCCCATTATGCAGTAGAGGCCCGTAACTATTTAAATGAAATATTTGAAAATAGGTGGATTGGTCGAGTTGGTTCGGTCAACTGGCCTGCTCGGTCCCCTGATTTGACATCTTCTTGTGGTTATGAAGGTGAAGTGAGGGTAAATGCACCTTCAGCTTTAGATAGAAATATAAAGGTTGCTTCTTTTGCTGGATTCATCCCCAGATGCGTCTCGCCGTATAACAGCTCGTCAGTAAGCCTAAAGATTCCGACGAAAGAAACCGGAGTGTCTACTTGACCCTAAAAAGTCGATGCGGAATGGCAGATGTAGCTTTCTAACGATACCATTTGATTGGTTTTGACAGCATGTGATTGCCAAAAGCTACAAATGCCATTCTACAGCTTCACATATGATATGAACGACCGAATCTGTTCTGCTTGCTTTTTAGTGACACCTGAAATGTTGGGGCGGGTACGAAATTCATTTGGACAACGGGTGAGAAAGTGTTTGAAAGTTGAAGGTGGACATTTTCAACGATTTCTTAAGCATGGTAGACGTTAAACAATTTGAAATTAGGTTGTAAGTTATTTCTTTATTGCAATACCAAAATAATTCATAATATAGTTCCCTAAGCAAGTCGAACAAATTTTTGATAACGTGCGTAATCTTTCACATAGATTCGGATTTTAGCAAGAAAAATACATTATCTCGTATAAAATTTTAAATTTGGTCCCCACCGACCATTCAAAATTGAGAAAGGGGTAAACTTTTAAAAAATATGGTAAAATATGTCCCCCCAAATCTCTATTATCTAGCCAAAATTTCATGAAATTATTTAAAACCGAGATATTGCCTTGTGACACCTACCTTGAATACATTATACCTACATGGAACTTGGTGCCAATAAATTAGATTTGATTTTTTTATTTGATAGTTGGAACAATGTAATTTGATACACAAGATAATACACTAAAAACAAAAAAGTAATACAAACATTATACAGGGTCGTTGGTATGTATGGAAACGGTCGATTATTTCTTAAAGTAAAACAGCTAGCAAAAAATAATTAAGACAAAAGTTTTAGGGTTTTTTAAAGTCTATAAAAATTTTAAAAGAATAAGTATACAGGATGAGTCAGAAAGCTGTAGGAAGACAAAGTTACCTTTTTTTTAATAGAACACCCTATATCTTAGAATATTTTTGGATTTAACAATAGATTGCAATTATTTTATAATAAATACATTATAAGTCTAAACCTAATAGTTTCCGAGATATCGACTATTGAAAAATTACATTTTTGAACTTTGACAGCCTCTAGCTTTCTAACGGTGCGTCTTAGAGTAAAACGGCTTACATATCCCCGTCTTACTTTTCTATTATTTTCCTACTGGTGTCAACTTCCGGTTAAACCGGATGCAACTCAAAAGCCGGAAATATAGTACTTCTGGTTTAACCGGAAGTTGATATTTTTGGGAAGATAATAAAAAAGTCGGATAGGGACATGGAAGCCATTTTGCTCTATGACATAACATTAGAACGCTAGAATCTGTCAAAGTTCAAAAATCTAATTTTTCAAAAGTCGATATCTCGAAAACGATAAGGTTTAGACTTATAATACACTTATTAAAAAATAATTGTAATTTTATGTGGAATCCAAAAAAATTCTAAGATATAGGGTGTTCCATTAAAAAAAAAGTAACTTTGATTCTTTACGGCTTTTCGACTCACTCACTTTAAATTCTGATAACTTCAAAAAACCCTAGAACTTTTGTCTTTTTTTGCTAGCTGTTTTAATTTAAGAAATAATCGACCGTTTCCATACATACCAACGATCCTGTATATTCCAATAATGAAATAAGATCGCAAAATATTTGTAGAATATTTATAAAAACTAACATAGCACTTAACTACCCAGTCAGTAATGCAATTCAATTTTACAATACCTTTGTTGTTAGTAGACAAAATGTCATAATTGTTAATAAGTTTATAACAATTGAAAATTTATCTAAAAAGAAAATTTAATTAAAGTATTTTTGTATATTTTTATATTCGTATAGGCATTCTAGAAGTCAGTGCTACAATCACTGCTTATAGAGAACCTGTAGTAATAATGTTATTTATTATGCTTATGGTATTGTTATGCACAAAATACATTTTCTATGGCGGCAAAACATCTGTTGGTGAATTTAATTCTTTCAACCATCAACAGAACTTTGAAAACTGCTCTATCTAAATGTCTCTCCTTTTATTTCTTTTGTTTTTCGTAAAATTCTGTAAAATATTTTGTCCTCTGTTTTTCTTTTCTTTTTGTTGTTAAATACTTTTTAGTTTTTTTACTCGCTACACCTGTGACCCTGTATATTCGAGTAGGTACATATTATATAGTAGCTAAAAATTCTTGTAAAATCGATACTTTGATACTATGGTATTTTTCCCCGAAAACCATTTTTCCACTGGGCTCAACTATCTATTGCTGTAGCAACACTGTCTCTTAATTTCCCGTACCTACCTATATTATGTTTAAAATACAGACCACTTGACGTAATTGGATATATCAGTCAATAAATTTACTTGACACTGTGTTATTCCATAATGTAGGTGTTCCTAATTAGTTGTCGTTTGTTTTCTAGAGCCGTCACAGCCAACAATTAATCAAAACCTCAAAAAAGAAATTTGTAATAATCAAGCTTATTGAGTGCCTGGAATATCCGCATTATATGATATTTTTTGTTGGGAAATTTGGATTTTGCTTTAACAAGAAAAACTGCGTTTTCAAAAAAATGTCTTTACCTACAGGCTAAGCTCAAATTGCTATTGAAAGCGATTCCTAATTTAAATATTACTATATGAAAAAAATTAGTCTTCCTAATTTAAAATATATCCATGTCTCTATCTATCTCTTATTAATAAATAAACAGATAATGAGAATATTCCTTTTAAATGCTATTGATTTGATTTAAAATGTTATAAAATTCAATAAAATATTGTTAAAAGGATGCGCGTCAAGTACTGAATTATTGTAACCTAATTAATAAATGTCTGTCATAAACAAATAAATTGTGACAGTTTATATCATGCAAATTTTTTTAGTTTAGGTTAGTTCACCTAAAAAGTATGAAAGGTAAGATTGAGGAATAACAAAATACAAATTGTAATACCAGTAATAAATTAGCATAACATTACAAAGTCAAAATCCACGTGTGCAATTTATTTTAGTTTAAAAAGTTTTTTCCGATCTGGATTGGCTAATTTATTGACCGAAAGTCAACATTCTTAAATTGCTATTGAAAGCGATTTCTAATTTAAATATTACTAAATGAAAAAATTGAGTCTTTCTAATTAAAAATAGATCTATCTCTCTGTTTATCTCTTATTAATAAACAAATAGATAATGAGAATATTCCCTTAAAATGCTATTGATTTAATATAAAATGTTATGAAATTCAATAAAATATTTTTAATACTGATAAGATGCGCGTCAAGTACTGAACTATTGTAACCTCTGTAATAAATCTCAGTCATAAACGCATAAATTGTGACAATCTATATCATGCATTTTTTTTTTAGTTTAGGTTAGTTCGCCTAAAAAGTATCAAAGGTAAGATGGAGGTATAACAAAATACAAATTGTATTGTCAGTAATAAATTAGCATAACATTACAATGCCAAAATCCACTTGTGTAATTTATTTTATTTTAAAAAGTTTTTTCCGATCTATATTGGGGCCTGTTGTTGTGTAAAAACCCTTGAAACACACATTTGTTCGGTTGTCAGTTCAAGTGTTACGGTAGAGGCGTCTTGGTATACGGTGTAATGCGCCTTTAAACACCTGAACTAAGAGAGGTGATCGATTTATCTGTCTAAAAGTTAACTAGCGCGGTGTTAATATGCTCGGTTCCATAATCATTTGATTGCAAGACTTTATTTAATCACCTTTTTTTGTATACAGGGTGCGGATTCCAAAGTGTACGGCCTCATAAAGGACGCCCCAGGAAATCGTTTGTTTTTAAATAATATCGATAAAATGAACGGGTTACGAGAAAAAAATATTTTTGTTCAGTATGATTTCCTTCTTCTCCTATGCATTTTCTAGCTCTAAGAATTGAAAATCGTTGGACCCTCCATAATGCCTCAACATTAGTCCTTATTTTGCAACAATGAAAATTAATCATTTCCAACAAGTTTTCTAGATTGTCTATTAGATTGGCATATACTAAGGTTTTTAAATAGCCCCACAAAAAATAATCTACTGGTTTTTAGTCAGGTGATCGAGGAGGCCAAGCTACTGGTTCTCCTCTTTCTATCTATCGATTTTCGAAGTTCTTGTTTAGGTGTTCTCGAACTGCTAGTCTAAAATGTGGCGGGCCCATCATGCATGAACCACATATTATCACGTCGTATTGGCAGAGGTAGATCTTCTAAAAGTCCTGGCAAATTGTTTTGAAGAAATTCCAAATAAAGTTCTCCAGTTAACCTTGTTGGCAATACAAATTAAATGTTGCCCGATGATTCCGGCCCACACGTTGAAAGGTTCGAATTGATGCTGATGATGCGTTGCAATTGTGGGAGTTTATGATGCTGTTTTTAGAAAATCCAGCTTCGTCCGTAAAGAGAACTTAACCAATGAAATTTGCATCGTCTCTGTGCCGATCTAAATCCCAGTAAGAAAACTCCATTCTTCAACCAAGTCTTCAGGAATAAGCGCATAGACTTTTGGGAAATCAAACTCGACAGTCAATTATCGGGCACTTATAGAAGGATCTGCTTCTACGGCATTTAGAATGTTTTCTTTAACACCCTCACGACAATTTACGTTAAATCTCTATAATTCGATAAGTACAAGTAAAAAATAAAACATCGTAGTTTTTACCTGTCTCTCTCAAAGGTCGATCCACTGTTTCAAAGGTTTTCCTATCAGAGATTTTTCTATTTGGAAATCGTTCTTCATAAAGCCTTCTCGCTTCTAAGGCATTACATTATGCAAGCCCATACATTAAATGCATGTCGCCCTAACAAATTTGTTTGTTTTTTCGTAAATAGTTCATTATTTTATGGATGTCGATCAAGAGTACCTTTTTCTTTAGTTAAAGGGTCAAGCTGTTCAAAAATATTATTGTTGCGCCTTTATCGTACAGGTTGTAAAAAAAAATAGTTTTAGGTACTGTGTTAGAGCTTGTCCGGCCCTGGCAAACTAAATAAGCCAACCGTGACTAAAGTACTTCAAAAGTTATTTAAAAACAAACGATTTCCAGGGGTGTCCTTTAAGGGCCCGTGTCTCCGTAAGGGGGCCGTAGAAAAAAAAATGTATAGAAATTTGTCAACCTATTTTTATGTGTTCTATCTGAATCCGGAAGATTGCCCACATATTCTGGGACGCCCTGTATAGGACAAGGTAAGTTTAAATTATGAGATATCTGTCCCTGCAGGTGTCGTAAATATCTAAGGAGACTAAACATATTTTTCTACTACTGTATAAATAAATTAACCTTCGGGCCCTGGCAACACAAAAGATCACGAAAGTAGACCTTAGAGTAACCTGAATATTATACGTTGCTAGCTACGAAAGTAGTACTTTCGGTGCCAGGACAAAAAAAACACGAATACTCATAGGAAATTTTTATTGTATTTATTCAAGCGAATTTTGGAAAAAAACTTAATAACAAAATGATTATATTTATTGAAAAAACAAGTGGTATAATAACAATGATATAAAACTTAAATAATAATTATTCATTGCCATTAAGGTTAATAGTGAGATTTGAACAGTTGAAAAAATAAATTGATGGCATATTATTCAATTCAATAGCTTCGCCGCTTCGTATTAGAGTCTCGTTATTATCCTGGACTTGGACCATATTACAACTCGTTCTATTTGTCACTCTCACGTCGTTAGATGAAATAAATGTAGGAGTTCCATTTAAGATATATTTGGAAATTTCGATTTTATTTTATTTATTATATAAACGTTTTCATCCGCGAACCATTCCAGAAACAGGTTATACGTTTGATAGTATCTATCTTTCAACTTCTTAGGTAACAATGAGGCACATGCCAACTCGGTCGCCTTCTGAATAGCAACGTTTTGGTCTTGGGAGAACATTTTAGACTAGCGAAATTAAAAAATTCGAACTGACAGACTCTGTCTGACCGTACTCAAATAACTAGTTGTCATGGATTATTTTACCCATGACAGGTGGAAAAACCTTATTTTATCATTATAATTTGAATAAAATCAAAGTTCATTACTTAATAATATATTGATTAAACAACAGTAGTAGAAAAAATTAAATACATCACACGATGCGAAAGCCTTTTATGATGTTTGGAGGTATTGAATCACCTCGGATTTGCCTCGGCTATTCAAAAACCTCCTCGCACCAAAAAATTAACTTTCGCATCTAGTAATGTAAATAACTATTCGAAACCTCACACGCATTTTTAACCAAATTCCATTATTCAGGTTACAGTTGCTAATAAAAGTAAAAAATACCAGTGGTAGACTGAGCTTGCAATCTACATAAAATATAAAACACTTAAAATTTAAATTCGTTTTTAGTGGCTTAAAAACCCTGGCATATTCCGACTATTCATGCTAAAGGCCCTTTAAAGGAGCCTCCTTTTGAAACGGATTAAACTGGCCAAGTTGATTAATTAATATCCATTTGTCAGAAAGGCATGTTTACTTGATTTAATAGGAAGTGAGGTCTTACATCTGGTGGTAAAATGACTAATTGGTGGCACGCCATTACAAAACGAAAATAGTAAAGGTCAAGATACATTTAGCATTCAACCAAATAAGAAACAAATATGAATAATACTAGAATAGCTTGTGTGTTTTGTGATATTCATTATACTTTCATCTATAACAATAATTTCAATAAACGAACTGGCACAAAAACAATACTATGTGGATGAAAATCCATATGTCATTAAAGTTGCACACCATCAGCATGACCTAATTGGTCCTATTGCATTCCAGACAGACTAAATGGTTAATGGAAATTATTACTTACATCTTTTCCAAACCATATTACCATGCAATTCTTCGGGAAAAATTGCTTCTTTTACTTTGGCGAAAACTATGGCTTGCTATTGCTATTCAGCAATATTTACACGACCAATGTTCCAAGGGATTGAGTAAAAGCCCACTTTCTGACTACAATACTCATCATTAAAATAAATCGGTCCTTTTAAAAACCACAAAATTAAATTTGTTCTATTCTTGTGAATCGTTCTTTTTGCACGTAATATCTCTTTCCCAGCCGCACCGTGTTCTGTTGCCATCTTTCTATGTTCGAAAGAGCTGAACAGAGCAAAACTAACCTAGCCCTTTAGCGACATTCCAGATTGTCCGTTCCGATCCCGATCGATCGCACTCCTCTAACCGAGAAACTTTTTTCCCATTTCTTAAAATTTCATTCAGGTTAGTTCAGGTTAGTTCAATTCAAAAAGTCTTTATTAAGGCCGGCTTCAGCCATGGGCTGCTTAGGCCCAACCTGAAGCATTTTATTAATTGAAAATAACTAAATAATATAAATTTATTAGTTTATCAAATAATAATATGGGTTTTAAAATCCCACTCTCAGCAACAAAGAATACTATTTCTCTATAGGGTGATTCCCTGATTCTTTTTTCTACTTTCACTCTCAAGAAAACACTTTCTTCGCAAAAGCATTTCTTTATTCTACCAAACTATGCCATTGGAACAGATAATGTCAGGTGTTTACATAATTTGTGAAATCGTACTACTACTTAACATGACTTATTATTGATTAACTAATCAATGGCCACATTGACTAATCACACTTAAGGGGGTTCATGTAACCCGCAACAAACTATTATACTTCAGCATATTTTGCAAAAGGTTGTTCCGTGGGAAGAAGACGTTCCGCGACGAAAATAATCTATAACTCGACTTACTCTTTGAAAACACTTGGCGCTGATGGCCCGAAAATTACGTGGTGATTACAATCACGGCAGACGTACACCACGGAGAGAATTCTGAACTCTACTGTCACTAAAAATTAAAACATTTGCTTTGTTGATCACCCTTACCACGCGTGAACCATTTGTAACACCGCATCCCCTTAATCACTTTTCATACCGCAACCCAGAACAACTAACCTGTCTAGCACGTACGCAATGTCCCCAACAGCCGCCGGCCGTCTTTTGTCATAATTGGAAAAGCCTTGCCGAAAACTGATCTTCACCGCACTTCAATCGAACCGAAGTCATACATCTACTGCTTACCAGCTAGACAACCCAAATGCGGCATTGCCGATCATTATTAACTTTTCACTGAAATGCGATTATGGTTTTGGTCTAATTATTAAGCAACATTAGGAGTTTCAATTATGTTAATTAGTCTTAAAATGCGTATGCATGTTTCCCCAACGTTATGTGATATTAAAAATAATGAAAAATAGAGATATTGGAACACTATCAGTAACTCCTACAGTAACAAGTGGTTGACACTATACATATATGTAATAATTCCCAAGCTTAGTTTTGAATGCCTTTTTATTATTAATTGATTTTAAAGAAATTGGTAAAGGATTAAATTGAGAACAAGAATGATAGAAGGAAAAACCTCTGAAAGCAGAGGTGGAATGTGGTATGTGAAGTAAACTCGGCACCCTTCTCGACCTAACAAAAACAGCATCGGCAAAAGTTAGTTTTTCGTAAAGATATCTTGGTGTATGGGAATTGATAATTCTTTGTAAAAAACAGAGAAAATGAACATCACGCCTTTTTTCTATTTTGAACCAACCAAATTGTGAGTATGATCTCTTCGTCCGACACACCCAGCAAACCTCATTCACGCGTTCTGCATGTCGTAGTCTGTGTCGCTCTTGGGCCTGCAAACAGGGACAATAAACTATATCATAATAGTCACAAAGTGATAAAATAATCGCCTCTGTTAATCTCAGTTTAGTGTTAACATCCAGTATGTATTTAAATTTATAGTTGGGTTTTAATCTGTCATAAGCTAATTTCAAAATAGTACTAACATGCTCATTAAAAGTAAGATTTTGGTCAAGAGCAATCCCAAGGTTTTTACAGAACAAAAATTAGGCACACGTTACCTAAGCATGGTCCTTTTTTCCTAACATGTCCCGGCCGCACACCCCCTAGCCCTGAAATCTCGTCTCCATGATGGACATCTTCACCGAAACTGAATTTTCTTTCAAAACTTTCGAGCTATCATTCTGCCAGTTGTCAAAATGTCACGTTAGAATTTTTGGATTCCCCTCGCCATTCTGGACCCGCTCATATATTTTGCTTTTTCCCCAAAGTACGTTTACTATTTTTTTCGGTACTTCGAAAAATTACTCGGCGCCACGAATAGACACAACGCCCTAAAACTTCAAAAGCGCGGTGGAATGTGTAAATTTCGATTAGGACGATATTTCGGGCACCTGATTCAATAAGCCGTGTTCCGTATCTCACTATCTTTATCTTTCCACCACTTTTGGCCATTTTCCTATGTTCCATTAAAATCACCCCAATTCCGTCAATTTTTAACATTTCGAGTTGAAATTTTCTTTCGGGGTTTCTATTCATCTTCCCTATATACCGACCTAATTTCACGTCCTTAACTCGAAAAAAGTAATTTTTTTTTGGGACAGCCTGTATTAAAATTTTTCGAACAAAAAAACGCCCCTCTACCACCCAGACATACATTCCGAAGGATTTGTATTCGATTTCATAAACAAGAAATTGGAAAGCCGTCTGAAATTTTTTTCAAAAATTTCATTACCGCACCTTGGGCGCAAATGTCAGAAAAATGTTCCGCAGAAAAACGTCATCTTTTTGACATATAAACTCAAGATCTTTTTGGGGGGTTCTTGACCATCTCCTTTACGGTCTCACCGACTTTGGTGCGTCTAGCTCCATTTTGATTTTCGGTGACGCGGGGTCAAAAAATATTTTGCGCCAAATGTTGCGTCTCCCCAAAACCTCCTCATTTTGAATTTCGTATCTTCGCATTCATAAACAAAAATTAAGGAGCCATTTGAAAAATCCATCGGTTGCACCCAGCTAGAGATCACAAATGTCAAAAAAAAAATTATTCAAAACAGCTTATTTTCGAAAACGCAGTCGAAACGGTGGTTCCTTGTCGGTGCGTCATTGGTAAACGATCAAGAGATAACGTGACTGACAACACCCCATCTTTAATTATTATAGGCTTAAGGTTTATTATAGGTAAGTGAATTAAAACATAATAGAACGTCTAAGGGGTTGCGCACTACGTCTTGTACTCAAAGTAACGTGCTAGACAGAGACAAAAGATATTTGGAGAGTTGGCCATTGAGTCATCGTTTCGATCTGTCAGGTTAAATTCCTTTCTAAACGTTTTTGTGCCTTGAAATTCAATTTCATCCTGGAAACTGTTCTTTCAGAATTCTTATCGTACTTTCATTTTGGCGGTAAGTAATTATGGATATTTGTTATTACTATTGAGTCTCAACACTTCAGTCACGTTGAATAAATGACGCACCAGCAAAGAACCACCGTTTGGACTGTATCGTAATATTCGTAATCTCAAAGTTCCGCCTATGGAGGGCTTTAAGGAAGGAGGCCGATCGAAAATGGCCGAATTTTAAATTTACGTCCCTGTGTTTCGTTACTTCGCTGGTTGGCCATCGAGGGCGCCACTGCACGCTTATCGGCTATTTTTTGCAGGTTTTGATAGGCGAGTGCGGTATTTTTTTCAAATATCTTGAAAAATAAGCGTTGGAATCATTTTTTTGCGTTATTAATATAAGCAATGAGTGGCGTACAATGTTTTACAACTAGCGTTTGCTTCGTGCCGGGGTGTAAAACTGGATATTCGTCTGATAGAAAACTTAGGAAAAATTGTGGTGAGAAAAATCCGAGTCTCTTTTAAGCCCCTAAGGTAGACAAAACCCACAAAAGGTTCACAATATTGTTCATTAATAATGTCTTCTTATTAGGATCCTGAAACATTTGAAAAGTGGCGAATAATTATTCCTAGAGCAGACAAAATATTCGGTGTAAAGGATGCTGTTTGTTCGTTGCGCTCTCCAGAAGAGGACATTTTGCGTTTTACGAAACTAAACTACCTGATGGTATATACCATTAATAGAATTCAGAGTCTTTTAAATTTAATTTTAAATTCCCCATTTATAATCTTTTGTAAAGTTAGTTGGGAAATAAATAAGTTAAGAATCTTCTTCTTTTCAGGTCTGTTACGTACTCCCTATAATGAGCATATGTTAATTTATTTTTAGTTTGAATTTAAATAAAAAATGTATATAGAAACGTGCAGATTGTGTAATTATTTCCTTTCCAAATAAAAAGTTGTTCGAGTGTCTAGAAAGACCGACAGTATTTGAAAAAATTAATCCTCCTGGTAATAATAATACAGTGTCTTAGAATGCAATACACCCTTTTACATGCTAGAATTATGTAATCTAGGGAGTATCCCGCACCCGCCTCTCACACATATCTCGGTCGGTAGACTGTTTAAATTAACTAATTTCGATAAAACAGTTAATTCTCCCATAAGAACCCATGAAATTTGCACCGTTAATGGAACAATGCGATCCTGGTGAGAGTTTTTGAAGCTGAATTACCGATGCAAAAGTGGGACCGGAATCGATGTATTGCGATCGGCCTCCTTCCTAAAGCCCTCCATAGTTCCGCCCCTCCCTTTCGTAAAAATCCGTTTTGACGGCTGTCACTTTCTCGCCCCCACCAAATGTCCGACGTCATTTTTCAATTCCTCAATTTTTTCCCCGTTAAAGTGCTGGGCACGATAGCGTTACTTTTATAACTATTCTGCTTTTTTACAGCTGGTCACCTTATCGGTAGAAAATGTTTTCTAGTGTTAATCTATACACCAAAAATCAATTAGCACGTTTTCAAGAAATTTAGGAAAAACCAAAACCCGAATTTTTAAAATAAACTGCTCCTTTACACTGAAAGCATTTGCAATGAGTTAAATCTTACAATATATCACTTAAGTTTAATCGAAAGAAACGATAACTCATTTACGAAAATCGATTTGTCAATATCTCATTTTGTCCTGACCGAATCCGGGAAAGCCATTCCAGACAAATTGTTATTGGAAGCTTTTTGTTTTGAAGGATTAATTGCTAGATAATTGGTACCATTACTTTGTACAAATGATAATTATTACTCGTGTTCTAAATATCAGGGAATTGCTATAAAAACAATTTATATTGTTGATTACCACGACCCTAAAGGACACAAATAATGTAACTGCCAATGAAAATTATTAGGCTTTGTATAAAATATTAAATAAGGACTGCAAAAATTTTTTTACGAAGACTAAAAACAAGCATATTATTATAGTAATTATATTGACAACTCAAAAAAGAAGTCCATAAGTGCATGGAAAATCATAAATCTTGAAAGAAACTACAACGTGTCCAAGATAAGGAAGGCCAGTACAGGGATCTCGGAAACCGTAAGAGATACGAAGTCGGTTAAATTGAGGTAAAGTTGCGCATTTACGTGCCTAATAATATGCCGTTTAGAAAGTTTTAAAACCGGAATTTTGAAAAATCGTTTTAGCTTTTTCCTGGGTTTTTTTGAGAACGAATTCTAAAGTAGGTAAATTGCACTTTTACATTGCCACTTTTTCCGCTCCATCTAACAGCGTTAATTGTTTTGTAATCCGACGAGTCGTCTTCGAGGGGCCATTATTAACTTTCTTTTTTTTAATACGGTTCTGCTTTCCTGATATTGGAATTTGAGAGCTTTTCTCTTCCGAATGCAACGATGTATGACACATTATGATTTAATGATGTTTCGAGGGTTTTCTGAACAACATCAGGAGATTTTGGGATACGGCCCTGTATTTCTCCTAATTTTATAAATAATATCTCATAAGTAAGCTCTAAATTTTTACTTATGTTAGACTAGTTCAATAAATGACAAATAATTTGACAATAAACAAATGATTTAATAATAAACAATAATAAGTAAACAAAAAACATACCAAAACAGTAATAAAACGAACAACGAAAAAAGTTACTACATAATCAGATGTTCAAAATGATTTCCGTTATTTTCTAAGCACGAATGACATCTTCTAACTGTCGATTCTAAATATTTGACAACATTTCTGGCGTAATACTTTGAAAGGCTTCAAGCCCCAACCTCCTAAGTTCGTCTTCTGTTTCGAGGTTTAGGTAACTCTCAGAAGTTAAATTTTGATGATAAAAAAATGGGCCTAATATTTTTGTACCTAAAATTCCAGCCCACATATTAAATCCAAACCGATGTTGGTGTTTGGACTCTTTGTATAAATGAAGATTTTCTTTCGACCAATAATTAACATTTCTTCTATTAAAAATTCCATTCTTAGTAACCATGCTCTCATCGGACCATATTACCTTGTAGGGAAAATTGTGGGTCTCCTGACATTTTCTGGTGTACCACTCGCAAAGTATTCGTCGTCTTTCTGCATCACCTGGCCTTAATCCTTGGCAAATTCTGTATTTGTATGGATGAAAACTTTCTTTCTGTAAAATAAATTGCGCTGTGGATTTCGCTACACCTACATTTTTTTCAATTTGCCGAGTTGATATTCCGGGGTTTTCAACAACAGCTAATAATACGTTGTTGACTTTTTCTATCTTGCTGGGCTTTTTTCGAGATAGCACTAGTTTTTTAAATGAACCGTATTGTATGAGATTAGTCACTACCTTACGAAATGTTCTTTTATTTGGTTGTCTTCTTTCTGGATACTTCTCCAAATGCATGCGCTCTGCCACATAACAGTTTTTTTGAGATAAAATAAAACACGATAGAATCTCAAACTTTTCAGCATTTGTAAAATTATGTACCATATTTTCTGGAAAATACAAAACCTCTTAAAACGCTTTTAAATGTTGACAACGAATGTCAAGTGAAACAAATAACGCGTCACCATCTTCATTTTTTTGTTTCAAACGCCTACTTTTCTTTTAAATCCCGAATCAACAGAAGTTTGAAATAATGTTTCTGTATATTTTTTGTTCACCTATTTGCGGTTTATTATTAAATTATTTGTTATTTATTAAACTAGTTCAAAATAAGTAAAAATTTAGAGCTTACTTATGAGATATTATTTATAAAATTAGGAGAAATACAGGACCGTATCCCAAAATATTGTTCAAAAAACCCTCGAAACGTCATTAAACCACAATATGTCATACATAGTTGCATTTTGAAAAAAAAAAGCTTTCAAATTCCAATAGCAGGAAAACAGGACCGTATTTAAAAAAAGAAAGTTGATGATGGCCCCTCGAAGACGACTCGTCGGATTACAAAACAATTAACGCTGTTAGATAGAGCGGAAAAAGTGGCAATGTAAAAGTGCAATTTACTTTAGAATTCGTTCTTAAAAAAACCCAGGAAAAAAATAAAACCATCTTTCAAAATTTCGGTTTTTTCCGGATATCTCCGGGACTAATCGGAATTTTCTAAACGGCATATTATTAGGCTTGTAAATGCGCAACTTTGCCTCTATGTAACCGACTTCGTATCTCTTACGTTTATTATTATTTTCTATCAGCTGCGAGCAAATTAATTCAACAATTACCTAATAGAGGCGATCTACAGAAAGAACTTCTTGGATCTATACCAATGGTTTCTTAATCATTTGCATTTCTACCTGTTTGTGGGAAGGATATTTTAAATGTAATTTTCTGGCTTAAAAAAAACTCTTTTTACGACATTTAAAATATGCATAGCGCTGCAGAACTTGTCATGCCCCTTACTTTTCTATTTAATGCTGATTTGATATTGGCAGAAGCATATTTCCAAATTTTTAAAAGAATTCCAGAGCAGGACCCGTTTTTAAAAAGTATCGTAAACTATGCAAGTGACTATAGACCAATCTCAAGTATTTCAATTTTTGACAAAGTTTTTGCAATTATTATTATAAAAGGTAATTTGAGTAAATATTTTGATATTATGGGATACTGAACCGGCGGTTGCAAAAGACACAACAATGTAAATGTAAATGTAACTTTTGGTTGCTCATAATGTACATAATCATATTACTAAAACACGGAACAACATATATCACCACAACGTAAAATCTAACAAAGGTCTAAATAATTACATATCGCGAGCTTACAGTACCTAAAACAAATTGTCAAACATTTCTAAGAACGGAAAGAAAGTCAAAAAGCCTTTACATATTTCGAAGGTAGTGACCTTCATCCTCAGGAGGCAAAAGAATTGTTGCTGTTAGTATTAGTAGTAGAGAGAAATTATTGGTGGAAGGTGACGTTGATGGAGCTTTAAAATTTGAAAATGTATTGAGCAGTGAACGTAATCAGCATACTGAAATCTTAAATAAAAATTCTTTAAATCAAAAGTACTTGTGAAAGGTTTGTCACATTTAGTAGGTTAAAAAGAGAAATGATGTTCTTCCTATGAAAGTTTTAAGAAGAGATATATAAATGAGATTGTGGGACATCCTAATTCATATCATGAAGTTTGTTTAAAGCATATATGTATTAGTACCATATATGGTTTAAAGACATGGAGGAAAGATTTTGTTAGAATTTAAGTATGATTTCCATTTTGTTGAAGACTCAATTATAAAGGTTTAAAACATTTTTTGGGGGTACTGGAAACCTAAGGCCCCGTAAACCCGTAATTAAGTCCCATTTTGTAGAGAAAATTAATACAGAACACGTTTTCAGTTCTCTTTTTAATTGTTTCCCGGTTTTTATCTTTAAGGGTGTATAAATTAAAGATTTTATGTTTTTTAAAAAGTTTTAATTTTTGATCAATCTTGATTAATTTTCTCTACAAAATGGGGCTAACTTAATTACGGGTTTACGGGGCCTTAGTTCTCCAGTACCCCCAAAAAATGCTGATTACGTTCACTGCTCAATACATTTTCAAATTTTAAAGCTCCATCAACGTCACCTTCCACCAATAATTTTCTCTCTGCTAATACTAACAGCAACATTGCTTTTGTCTCCTGAGGATGAAGGTCACTACCTTCGAAACATGTAGACTTATTATTATAAAATAGAGCCTTTGATTGCTCTTTATTAAATCAGTGGAGAAAGACTTTTTGACTGTCTTTACTTTCCCTATATTTCAACTCCACTTTGAGAACGGACTATTTATTTAAATTTCTAAGAATGTTATGGCCTCAAAACCATTGGTAATTAATACAAAAACTGGGCATATCTTAGTGAAAGGTACCAACAAACAAGAGTTTGAGATTCCAAGCTACAGGGAACAATACTGGGACCATTATTGTTTCTTGTTAATATTAATGACATTAATGCTTGCTTTAATAGTAGTCCACTGTTGAACTTGTTTGCGGACGATACATGTATCTTTGCAAATGATCTAACCACTGAAGGTGCAATTAATAAAATGGCTAGTGCGTTCAAAATGGCGCAGTCATGGTTATTTGTAAATAAATTATTGGTTAATATGAAGAAAACAAATTTTATGATTTTTAGTAATAAAATAAGTGATGGTGTAATCTTAAAGTTGTTTGGTCAAGAATTATAATATGCTGATGAATGCAAATATTTGGGAATAATGATTTGACAACAAACTAAATTTTAGAAATTTTAAAGTAGCACGAACTATATCGTTAAGAAAATAAACAAAATATTAGGTTTTTTTACAAGAACTTGTCAATCATTGTCCGTACAATCTCGTATTACTGTTTATAATACTATAATTAGTCCACATCTTGAGTATTATCCAACAATAATGTTATATGTTAACAAGAATAATAAAGATAAATTACAGGTATTACAAAATAGGGCCATGAGTACAATTTTAAGAGTTGATAAATGTACTAGGATATCTGATATGTTATCTACGTTGCAATTTATGTCTATTAAGCAAAGACTGGTAGCATTAAATTTGATGTTTATTTGTAAGATAGTTCATGGTGCCTAATTATATGAGTAAAAATCTTAAATTTACGGATGAGATACACACATATAATACAAGAATAGCTTCAAATACATATATTCCAATGGTTAAAAAGAGCGGAACACAAAACTCAATGTGTTTTGAAGGGTTAGTTAAGTGTAATGCTCTTCCAATAGGCAGTTAGTAATTTAAGACAGTTTAGAAGATTAGTAATAGGATTTGTAAAACAGAACTATTGATTCGAAGAGTTAAGTGCAGTTCTGTTAAGTTTGGATAGCTTCTAAATTATTTATAGCACAACTTGCTAATAAAATCATTTCATTTCATTTCGAAGGTGTATTTTTAGTTGTACAATATATTATTATTTTCATTAAATGAAGAAATTTTCAAAAAACAAATCTCCAACGATGCTGCTATGAAGAACACTGACCTAAAGGTTATGCACGGCTCAACAAAAGCGGATAATAATATACCTTTTGACAATGTCGCAAAATAATATGATATGCGTGTCAGCGTGTGCCCAGGAAATGATTCACGTTGGTCTTCAATTTTTGGAGATTATACTCGTTGGGGAATACGGTCTCAAGGAGGTCGTTCCAGATAGATGACGTTCTCCAAATGAAGGACTTTTTAAACAGTGTCGTTCGAGGGACACTAAGTTGGACCACGTACGGGTGGGTACAGTGGTTCGTCGTGTATTTCTACCATGCACCGCTCTGGGTGGAATCCAGCGGGCAACCTCAGTTGAGCACTTGCCATGAAAATATTTGTAAAATAGACTCAAGTCGCCAACCTGCCTTCGATGTTCAAGGCTTTCCAGGTTGTTTGTCAGATCATGGTCACCGATCAAGCGAATGGCTCGTCTTTAAATGGAATCTAGCAATTTCAGGGTATGTTTAGGAACAGAGCCCCAAATATGCGAACAGTACTCCAGCAATAGTCGAATTTGGGCTTTATAGAAAATCAAAAGTTTTTGTGGTATATAGAGGTTCTTAGTTCGGAAAAGTATCCCAAGCTTCTGGGAGGCTGGCTTAGCAATGGCCGCAACGTGACTATGCCAAGACATTTAAATTGACTTCCAATGAATGAATTGATGAAGCCGAGGGAATCGAGTGTCCCGTCATGACTTTATCCGGTTCTTCAACATTAACTCTTTTAGAAAATTCATTGGACATTTTTTAAAATTATTTGACCATTTTGTGTATCTAATTCGAAGTAGGTAATATTTTTTTTAATAATATTTTCCTTGGAAACTAATAATTATTATTTAAGAAGTAGTCCATGTTCTGTGGCGAGATTGTAAATAAAAATAAAGGTCTGTCTTTACCACCAAATAACTTTATTTGCCCCTCTAGGGTAGAAAACAAGGGTTATAGAAAATACATGAAATGATGAAGAATTAGAATAAATTTCTTAAAGTTGTTGTACTAGTTTCGACTTTAGGGAAAGTCATCTTCAGCAACTAATCATTTAAGAAATTTTGTAATGAAAAGTAGTTAAAACAGTCGGGAGAACAATGGGTGATTCAACAATAAAATACAATGAAATGCAGTTTATGCAACCATTGGAATAGACAGCAGCTTATTATAAGGAAGAAGTATCTCAACGGAAGGAGATGATTAAACGCAAGTGGGATAAAAGACCCTAACCATAATACAGTGATTTAAGAATGTTGAAATTAGAACATGTTGTAAAAGAAGAAATTAATTATTAATTTAAAATGAGACTGACTTAGTGAGGGGACATGTATGTCATAGGTTCTTTGTTTTGTGCTTCATTCACGTCATTGCTCTTGCTTTATTTATGATAAGACTAATATGTACACACCCTACATAAGGGAAGCGAATTCCCTCACCTTTATTGTAACTTGATGTATATATAATTTGTATATCTAACTCTTCCTTATCCATCTGTAGATTCCTGTTTAAATTTGCCACCATTGGACTTGACAGTTGATTACCGGAAACATGATTTTTAAATAAACGCATAAAAAAGAAAATTAAACGTGTACCTAGTAGTACCAATTCTAGGTACTCACCATTTTGCAACGCCATTCGGCTCGAATAGCACGCATTCATTTTAATGATACAGTTAATTCACCTAATGATTTCTTCACCTGGTAACAGGAAGAAAATTAAAACTAAGAATTGCCTTCATTAATATGATGTTTTTGTTTATTTAACAAAAAAAAATTTTATTTTATTTTATAATATAACATGTGAATAATGACCACTTGGTGAGTACATAATCAATAACATTAATATTATACCATATATAACAAACCGTTAAGTAATGTGATTAGATATTTTATTGGTTTCCAAAATATAAAAAAAAAATTTCTAAAATTTGAAATTTTCTCCTTTCAGATGTATTCCCAAAAAAATTTTTTACCAGAAAGGACATAATTTTGTTTTGACAATTCTAAGGAGAAGCAATTTCATTTAATTTAATTTACATAAAATCTAATCCACCACAACAATATACATGTCCCCTCACTAATTCAGTCTCATTTTAAATTAATAATTAATTTCTTCTTTTACAACATGTTCTAATTTCAACATTCTTAAATCACTGTATTATGGTTAGGGTCTTTTATCCCACTTGCGTTTAATCATCTCCTTCCGTTAAGATACTTCGTCCTTATAATAAGCTGCTGTCTATTCCAATGGTTGCATAAACTGCATTTCATTGTATTTTATTGTTGAATCACCCATTGTTCTCCCGACTGTTTTAACTACTTTTCATTACAAAATTTCTTAAATGATTAGTTGCTGAAGATGACTTTCCCTAAAGTCGAAACTAGTACAAAAACTTTAAGAAATTTATTCTTATTCTTTATCATTTCATGTATTTTCTATAACCCTTGTTTTCTACCCTAGAGGGGCAAATAAAGTTATTTGGTGGTAAAGAGAGACCTTTATTTTTATTAATAATTATTAGTTAATTTTTTGAAAAACGTAAATTATTAAAACACAAAGTTTTAGTTTCAAACCTTTTTGTTTCGCCCGTGAAGGCATCATTAGACCTAAATATCTGATCAACACAACAATTAAAATATAATGAGGGATTGAGATTGGAATTTCAATGAAGTTCACTGATACCGAGACTTTGTGTTTGTCATTTTACCTAATTCTATAATGCAGGTCTCTTAGGGCCGTTTGTATAAACAATCAAGTCTAGAGTTCCACGGAACACCCACGTACCGTCAATGAATCAGAACATCGACCGTCAAACAAGAAAAAATATAAATAAAAAATTAACATTATTACACCACACAATAAACGGAAAACATTTCCACGATAAAGGTACAGTAGAAAATAGCCAGGCTTGTATAAAAACAGTTTTTACATCAACCTTAAAACACCTAATCCAGCCTTAAATCAGTTCTGAAATAGGAAATAATCAAATTCAAATTTACGAAAGATATTTCCCTGGCTCTTTGTGCTCCCTGTACATTCCTTGTGAATATTCAGCTATTTCCATGGATGTTATGATATTATATTATAGATCTTTACAAGTATGAACACATAATATACAACCTGTCATTTACTAAGAAAACACTACGTTTAGGTTAGCAGTAGCTTATCAGCTAGCATGGGTGAATTTAAACAGAAAATAATGTGTTTGTTAGGAGAGAATACAACTTAAACCATAAAACAAATATAACTTATCCGTAGGCTTCTATGCCTCCCTTCTTTTCTAATTTATAGGCTAAAGAAAAAAATCTTTTCGTGTATGGCTTGGCCCGTGGGGCGTAATATTTAAATTTATGTTTTATAAGCAAATCCTGCAATTTCGCGAGGAACCCCACCAAATTATGCATAACCTACTTAAATTCATTATGAGTCAAGTATATACGCCAGCGGAGAAGTTAATTTATATTTTCACTTCATTTAGACCATCTGCAAGAGAAGTTACACGAGTATATCAAGTTGTATTGCATTTAATAAATACTAATCAAGTCACTTTAAACTACGTTTAAATTAATATGAAAATACCTGGATTTCTTGGTTTTATACAGGTGACTCCACGTTGGAAGCTCTTCTACTCTATCCATCCAGCTGAAATATGGAACAAGTAAATTGTAGGGTCTTAGGTTAAGAAAACGTTTATATTTGCACTAAAAACTCCAAGAAAATCTTTAAAATGTATTAGTCTGATTCAAAATTGTCCAAAATCTCTTTGTTAACAGTACAGAGGAACATATTCTGATGTTGTTAAACTTCATCACAGAAATGTCGACACAAAAGGTAGCCGATAAATTTTTCGTTTCTAAAAATCCAAAATATGTAGCAACTGGATATATCCTGAATCCTCACGAGAAGAAACAAAGAAACATCACTGTTGTTAATGATTACTCATATGTGCGAGTAGTAGTAGATATATGTAAATATTCCATGATAATATTTAACCCTCATATTCCACTCATAAAAGATCGCAAAGGGAATCCATAATTTTAGTGGCATCAGAAGGAAAGACTAGCGCGATAATACTATTGGCAAATTATCATTAATTTCTATTTGGACAAGGAAAAAACTAAAAGCATTACTAAATTATTGTAGGTACTTTAGTCTCGCGAAACGGGGACTAAAGTGGGACACTTAATCTCAAGGGACAAAAGTACATTCTATACTTTAAGTTCAAATTTGAAGTCATATATAGCATATAGAGAGCTCCGGGTTGTGCGACGTCTGGGGAATGAATTCCACTGGTGAAGGCATTTCAAAAATTATAAATGATAAAATTTTCACATAACTCTTTATTGTAAATTAAATCTATTTTATAAACCCTTAAAACCTGATTCTACATGGTTACTTTTATAAACTTGACATAGGCTAACTTTTTTATTTGAAGAGACAGACCTGTAAATAGGTCCTAAAGCAATGATTTAAGAATTAGTCCAACTAAGATAAATATGTGGAACAAATAAACGAGTTGTTGCCAGATTGGCGCTATGGTGAATAAATAAAACTTGGAAAAACTTTTGGCCGTCTTAGACATAAAAAATTTATTTTTAATATCATTCAAACTAAAAAAAGACAATAATAATTTTATTAAATTTATATACAGCGCGAGGAGTCTTTGAAAAACTATATTTTATTTAAAATAAGTTTTGGGAACAAATATTGAAAAATAAAATAATTCCAAATGAAATAAGAAACCTTTTTGAAAACATTTAAAGTAAAACTGGACTTCAATGATTAATCACAAGAACTTAAATTAAAATAAAAAGATTTTAAATAGGTATTTAAAAATATTTTCGAATAAATTAAATAAATGAATTCAGACAACTCTAAAATAATTTAATAAAAAAAATCCAAGAAAATTAAAAATGAGAAAATATTTGGAAAACTCGCGTTTTTAAAATAAAATAATGCAATAAGAGGTTTATTAAAAGGACACATCACAAATTAACAAAAATATATTTAAACTGAAGAAATTAAAATAGAATAAAATTTTAATTTATTTCTCGTTTCACTTTTCATTTTCGACTGTTTATTTCCCGAACAAACCGTACGAGAGAAACTGATGAAATTAGGCGCTGATAAAGTTTAAATACTCTCTTTCCCACCTCGAAGAAGACGCGCTTGTGCGATTCCTGATTCGTCAAAACTCTGACTTAAACTAGTTTTATCTGGATAGGTCGCGGAATGGAGACGTATCGCGTTGTTGTCAACAAGTAATACCTGCAGAATATCTGCCGTCCAGCTGCAACTGTATTCTAATAACTGTCAACTAAATTAAGATAATTACCTTTGTAAAAAGTATTTTTCTGATACCGACAAAAGGATTCCAGAAACTGGAACACTTGTGTAAATATCTTTGAGCACTTTCAGGTGTTGTTTCGATCAATTTTCCCCTATAAATAGGTGGGATTGCAAGAGGAAAGTTAGTTCATTTTAACCGTCGTAATGTTCAAATACCTATAAAGTTAGTACCCGTCGTCCGTCGAAAGTTGCCGTGCCGTAATCGTCAAGTGTAGTGGTGAAAAGTTCAGTTCGGAAGTTGAAAGTGCGTTGACCCAAAGTCTTACGGACATAGTAAGGTATCGTCGCGGCGGTAGAAAACCTTTACTTCTTGACTTCGCACGGTAACGAGAAACGTTTTATTAAAGCGTGTCGATGTTCCATTCAACAGCTATTTGGATGTATTTGGTATAACACACTGGTACTGCGAACCCCGTTGAGGATTTTTGTCGCCGCCTTCAAGGAATGAGGTCATAACACAGTAACTACTCATTTGAGGAAAGAAAGTGGGCGCTACAGCGCTATTTAAGAAAATACTTATTTTCTTAAATGGCAATACCGCATCTTTTTGACAAATATTGATACGTTATCCTTTCATTTAGTTGAATAAGATCCTGATGTCAGAGATTAAAATTTACGTCAACTCCATAAAATGTGCTAATAAATGCACCATTAAAATGCAATTTGCATATTATCCGCCTTTTATTATTAACTATAAATAAAAATAATATAATTTTAAACTCCCCGATGCCTGTAAAATTTCTGAAGATGTCATGATGACAAGTACCTTCTTACAAATTCAATATTATATACGATAGAAAGAAACAAAACCAATATCAAGGCACACGTGATAATTTTTGGTCCAGGAATCCGCGCTCTATTAAACGTGGGTTGCCAAATTTACCAAAATAAATTATTAGTAAAATATAAATATTATCTTCACCTCTTCAACGATTATAATTTGCAATGTAAGAGTGAAAATAGACGAGATGTATCTTACAGGGTGTATACATTATACAGGGATATGTATACATACGTCTAACTGTTTAATGCAATATATTTAAATTCCGTACATGCAAATTAAGATTTTATGGAAATTTAAACAGAGTATTACGGCAACAATATTGTGTGTGTGTGACCACATTCCTCAAATTCCTTTCGTAGCTGTAGACTCGTGCATCGGACTATAGTTTAGCTTTAAAATTTTACAGGTCAAGTTCCAACGAATTTAAGCACAATTTTACGCTCCACCTCTTCGTTACGACGATAAAATTTTAATAATAATCTTCAAGAAATAATATTTTAATAATGCAATTTTAATTACCGGTACTTGAAAGAAGCCGGGAGGACGTTTCCGATGCGCAAATTTTAATTTTAATTTATTTATGCGAATTTCCGAGTTTTAAATTAAATCTGAACTTAACCGTTATAATTAAAAGGTATTTTTGTGCAAATACAAGCGGCGGCGACATTTGAATGTTAATTTGGAAAATAATTAAAAAGAAAGACAATCTTGACTTTGTTCGGGATTGTTTAGCATCAAGTTCAAGATTTTGATGAGGCTAACCCACTTTGCATACGTTTATTAAAACTTTATTATTTTATGTTTTGTATGCAAAGACGTTAAATATTTATTACTATACAGGGTATCCAGAAACCTTATTGGCTAAGTTTAAGGGGTGATTCTCCAATTAAAAATGTGAAAAAAAGTTTCTATAAACCGCAGCCGCTTTAATTTTGAGATACAAAGTGTTAAGCAAAAACGGTGTTTTCTTAACATTTTTGAGGCCGCTTTAGATATCATTTTCAGTTTTAGTAGGTACTAACTAGGCATAAAATAGTATATTAAAGTACAAGTTTTATAAAGCTCATTTTAGCGCACGCGTCCATGTTAGAAAACGAGCCGCGTGCGCTAATAGCTTTAAAAAACGAGTGCTTTATACTATTTTTTTCTATTTTGGCATCTTTTTCAATAAATAAATCCATATTTAAAAAGAAAATAACACATACAAATTTTCAAATTTTTTAGGTCTAAATTTTATGTTGAAAATACAATCAAATTATTTATTATAGTCGCCCTGAAATCAACAAATAATGTTATTCCCGTGTCAGCCATTTTGTCACGAAGTTGTCTAATTTTTCTAACATACCTACATAATTTTAAAATATGGAGCAAGATGAGTTTAGTTTAACTTCCCCAAAGTTAAGGGAAATTGCCGTAAATTTTATAGTTTCATGTTCTATAATATAGTAAAAGTTGTAAGATTATTTGATATTTTTTTAACTCATCGCCATTTCATAGAAATAATGCAATCAAACATACACGAGAGCAAAATAAAATATTTGTGAACATCATTACCAACCTTAGAAAAATAAAGAAAACTGTTTTATAAAAAATTCATTACGACACTGAAAACGATATCAAAACAGCTTTTTTATGAAACCAAATTAGAAAAATTTCATGAAAAAGATTTAAGGCTTCCACACACCGACGCGGCCACGGCCACGGTGGCGGTGGCGGCCGCGATGGCGGCCAATCTAAACACATAGAAATAAATGAATGAAATCATACCAGCGCGGACAGGTCTAGATCAAGCAGCCTAAGGCAGCGTTCTGATATGCGGTGACGGTCAAATACAACGTGTCAACTTTGACTGCGAGAAGTTACAGTAGTAATGGTAAATAATACAATAGAATTATTAATAGAAAATGTTAAATTATATCCTATACTTTTTGATTTAAGCCATCCAAATTATAAAGATATAAGGGCTAAAGACAAAGTGTGGGACAAAGAGCTAACAGTAACAAAGTCTCTTCGTCCACATCGTCTATCATAATAACAAATAATAGAAATAAAAATAGAACCTGGACGTTTAAAAATATATTTTCGTTTACATAAAATCTGTAAACGGCAACTACCTTACAGCTCCACTCACCGCTTTGGTGTGAATACGCCCGAGCGCTAATATGATCGCCACCGCGGCCGCCACCGCTACCGTGGCCGTGGCCGCGTCGGTGTGTGAAAGCCTTACTCTAGTTCTATCTTTAACTGTTTTTCTTCGCAATAAATATTATTGTCAAAATTGCGCTTTATCACTTAGCAAAAATGGTTCGCGAGCCGTTTTTGAAAATATAAGAAAAAAGTGAAAAGTTTTCGATATGACACAGCTACAACAACAACACCACATGAACGTTCTAGTCGGAATACGACGTATACCAATCGTGGTGAAAACCCGATTGCAACAAAAATTATTATACGCGTAAAATTTTATTATAAATAATTATTAAATTTTATTATTTACTTTTTCATGGCTATCCTGGATAGTTTTAGTAGCTTTCGATTATTTGCGTTATTTCTTCGACTTCTATGATCTTTTTACTATGTAGACGCATTAATATTAAAAAAGTGTAGGTATATCTTATTTTTACGAATATTTGCGAAATTTGTTTGTAGTATCCTTGCAACAAACATAAAGTTTTTGGTAATTTATAAAAAAATAAATCTAAACAAATTTTACAATTTTGTTTCAATTTGATGAAAGCTGTCCAGAAGTGATTTGATTTTGGTTAATTTAAAAATGTATTATGTCTTCATACCGAAAAAAAGTAATTATTTGGGGTTAATTTGAAGTTAAAAGAAAAAAGGAAATTTTTGTAATAGAAGGCTATGACTTTGTATTTAGACAAATTTTAATTCTAAACAACTTCTCTCAATCACGTTTTTGCCTATTTTTTGACATAAGGGTACTTTACTCTTGAACGATTTTTATATTTTTTTGCCCTACCCTGTATGCTATTTGACCTTTGACTTGAAGCCATTTTAAGTGCACCTGAAATAGTTATCGGACATCACCAATCATCAATATCAAGAAAAATATATTCTGAGAAACCAACAATAGGGACGTTAACAAAATGTTGTTGAACTTTTTCCGTGGAGTTGCCATCAGGAAATCGTTAACGAAGGGAAGGGAAAGCACGCTAACAATGACAAAATGCATGACTATTCTATTAATATATTTTTAATATACTAAACGGTGCGAGTTTCAATTATCTACATTTATTTGTTTTGTAAATTTGTGGTTGTTCTGTATTTATTTAATTTGTATTCCTTTTTCTTGTCTTTTACACTTTTGTAAATTTCTAAATAAAATGTTGTTAAAAACTTACCGGGTGACGCATAGCTTAGTTGAACATAGTATATCCCATGTAAATTTTGAGGTGGCTAAATATTGACTCCCCTGTATATTTTAGAGAAAAATTGTATCATAATTTTTTGAAGAGACCGATATAGTAAACCCAAGTGCTAAGTTTCAATAAATTTTAATAAGCCAATCCTAACTTATTCAATTAAATGTGATGGCAAAATTACGAAGATTTCATAGTTTAGATAATACAGCAAACATCAACAAATTATTATTTGACATTGACAAAACGAAAAGTAGCGTCAGTGACAACATTTTCATTGAAAGCGCTTTAAGTACAGCTAAATATGAGCTATTCCATTAAGGAAAAAGTAACCATGATTAAGTGGCATTATACAGGAAAAAGTTTAAGAGCAGTGTCTGAAATGTTTTCAGTTTAATTCCCTGATAAGCATATCCCTTCGATTTTATTAATTAAATTCGTCCTTAGTAGATTTCAGTCCAAAGGCACTGTAATAAATAACTATAAATTCTCAACTTAGAATGTCAGTAGTAAAAATTTGATGGTGGGGATGATGGTTAAATAACCTCACTTTTTGATTTGTTTGCGCCGAAACAAGTCTTTTTCTCTTTACATAAGTATAAATTTATTATGAAGAATAGTTTAAAAATCGATAATATTGATTACTAGTACTGCTGCTTTCCAATTTGCAACATAGGGAATATAACGGTCCATGAATTCAGAATCCGATTACGATGAGGAGGTCAATTGGAAAAAAACTAAAATTACGCAGAAGACTGTATATCATTTTGAGGACCATCAATTTAGAGAATATTTTAAAATGTTTCCGTCAACCTTTCAAGATGTATTGACTAAGATATTTTAACAGGGATCACATGCACATACGTACACATAAGAGAGGCTGTGGGTATACCTTTCCGACCATCCACAAATTGATTTTCCAAACAGCGGATATTGACAGTTTTCGGTAGGTATATTTTTTTTGCTTTCTGGATTTAACCAAAGTAATCTGCCATCATTTGTTTGAATGAAAATGAAATTAAATGCAACCAATGTTTTCAGAATCAATACTACTCTTTGTCTAGATAAAATAAATGCTTTTCAAATATTCCTTTAGCAACACAATTCCTCAACGGTCAGAGTAACAGCGGAACAAAATGCATTTAATGTTTTCAGAACAAATAATATTGTCGTCCAGACAAGCTACCAAATTTGCAAATATTACACTAAAACAGCGACCAGTCGCTACGGTTAATTTAGCAAGAAATTGTTCTCAACACAATTCAGTGGTAAAAAGTCTATTTTTGAAGATTATAAAAACGTATATGTGCTTTGTCGCTGGGAGATTAAGCTCACCGCAGTACAGAAAGCGGGAAAATTAACCATTGGTCCAGAGAAAACATGGCGGAACAGTAAATAGCTAATTAGAACACAACGCGCGAAATATGTTGCCTTGTGATTGGCCGGTCTGACAGCTGAGCGTGTTATTCTAACGACGAAAGCACACTTACGTTCTCTCAAGAACCACTGCGGGTTAAACTAGTGGAAGGTCAAGACGTACGTCACAATTAAAGTGGGTCATCGTCCGACGGACATGACAAAATTGCATTAGCTGAAATAAAAGCATCAAGTTATAAGTGTAGTAATGTGATAAGAAGTTAGTAATGTTATAAGTTAGTATTAAATCATGTATTAAAAAGTTATTGTGTAAACAAGTGCCAAATTGGATAAATAAACGCTACAGTAAATGGGATCTAACTGTTTAATTCACCTAACCAAAACGAACCAGTGAAATAACCTAACTCGAGGAATATACAAAGCCTCACCGTTTAATGTTGGGAGTTAAAATTAAAACTTGATTCCCACAGTAGCATTAGATTTTCCATAATAATTTATATAATAAGAACGATGAAAAAACACAAACCAAAAACAATATAACTCTAAAAGTCCATTGACGTTCAAAATGGAGCGAAAATTTTAAAATTTTGCTCTTCACTTTCTCATCTCCAAGGTAATTGCAGAACGACGCATAAAAAGATGTAAAATTTGAAAATCTAGACCGGCTGAAAAACTGTATTTTGTTAGAATGTGACAGAGTCTTTCGATATCAACTCAGTAATGTTAGAAATGAATTTTTTGATCGATTAGGATATTGTTTGCTGTTAATGTAGGGTTAGTTCAGGTTAGTTAATGTTTTTGTGAAAATCTGTAGTTTTAGGAATGTTATGTTAAATTAAAGGCTTAGTAACAAAAACATAATGGTGTCTTTTATTTTGGGTATGTGATTGCCGGATTGGTGAAACGAAAATGTGTTTTTAATGTGAAATAATCTTTATTCGTTATGTCCAGCTTTACCTCAATTTTTGACAATAGCGTCATAGAAATAATTATTTGCTGGTGTTTGCTGTATTACCTATACTATGGAAATTTCGTAATCTTGCCATCACATTTAATTAAATAGGTTAGAATTGGCTCATTAAAATGTATTCAAACTTGGCACATGCATTTATTATATCGGCCTCTTCAATAAATTGTAATACAATTTTTCTCTAAAATGTACAGGGGAGCCAATATTTACCCTCCTCAACATTTATGTTTTCCTATGTTCAACTAAGCCATACATCACCCGGTATAAGTTAAGGTAAAGCTAGAAATTACACGTGTTTCTTAACAAAGATCATTTTTCTACGATCGTTATAAAAACTCTACTTTTTTTTTACCGTTATAAATGCATAAAGTAGGTACATCTTTTTTTAACATGTTAAATGTTTTCTATGACAAATCTGTTATTTGTACAAATTTATAGTACGTATTTTTGGACACCGCGGCTCTTGGTATAAATAGTTTCTGATATTTAAAATTCAACTTCCGAATCTTGATAAAAAGTACTACTTTATGCTCTTGTTGCATAAACTACTATTACTGTATTTATTTTATTTATAATATAAAACCTCCTTACCTATGCCAAAAAATCACTTTATTTCATTGCCTGGCAGTTACCTGAAAAATAAAAACAAAACATTAAATAACTTACAAATAGCTCTAAGTAGGTAAACTTTTAAAGCGCTACATTTTACGTTTATTTAATTTTATGCACATTTTGTAACAAAAAGCTTTTCAGCGCCTTTGAAGTTATGAAAATTAAATATTAAGGAATTTACATTTACAGCTTTGTAAAGTGAAATAAAAGCTTATTGATTCGTAGTGAGTAATGCTAGTTTTAAATTGTTGGAGAACTTCGGCACAAAGGAAAATTAAAATATATTTTTCTCTAAAGAAAGCTTGAAAAGGTTTCGTCTTGTTCTTTATAGGGTTTATACATTTCTCTGGAGTTTTATGAGCCTAATATACTAGGGCATTTGAAATCACAAGTCGAATTGGCTATAGATAAAAATGAAATTTTTGCTATAAATATCGTCCCTGTTTTCACGAAGTGGCGTATATCGATTTTTTTAATTCTGCAGGAGAGCTGTTTAAACATTTTTTATAATTGTCTCTATGTCCAACTAAAACAATATTTAACATTTCTGTCTGTTTTGTTAATATGATATTTATATGGGCCAACACTACAATACTAACTTATGTTTTTAAAAAATGGTGTATTAGTATAGTCACGAAACGAAAAAAAAGTATATACGCCTCTTTGTAGTTTTTTTCCTAACTCGGAGCAGTGATATACGTCTCCGCAAAACAAATTAAAATAATTGTTACAATTAAAGTAACCATCTTTATTTGTCAAAAACTACAGTCATTTACATTAACATTAAAAATACAAACATTAGGTACATACATTAATGGATTAAATTTAAGTAATAGTCTTTGTAGGGCTTTTTTCTAATTACCGGATTTTTTCCTTCGCAGAGAGACCGTAATGATTCGTATTTCTTCTCAGGAATTTTCAGTTCGCTTTTATTTAAACTTTTAAGTTCGATATTGCCTGCATTAACTTTTCTGGAGAGAGAAATATGTCTAAATGAATCCTGAAGATGACCCGTTTTAAAAAAAATGGTATCTAGGTTTCGTTTTTCAACTTTAACCACTCGAAGTTCGCACCACTTAAAATATCTTCGCCTTGATTGTCCTTTCTTATTGATAACACTCTGAGATCTTGGGATAGTGTCTTAAAATCCCAAAAGTCTTTATATTGCATTTCTTTTACTATATACGGATGCCTTTTTCTAGCCAACTTGAAAACAGGTACCAGCTGGCTAGGAAGAAAAATATCTCCCGTTTTTTTTTATACAAGCCGAAATAGCACTGTGGGCCGAATCTCCCTCACTTTGTCCATGATTTGTTTCAAAGAAGTAGTGAGTTATTACTTCAATATTTTCATTTTTCGGCAAGAAATAAATAAACATTGACGGAGTAACTGAATTTTTATTTTGGCCATAGCATCCGTCGGAAAAGAAATCGACAGCCTTTACACCTTCCTTATCATACGATTTCAAAAATTTAAATACACATGTTGAAATCTCCGACGATCCCCTCTTACTTTGGCCCTCGTGCCATGTATAGCAGAAACAATCTCTGTTAGCTATATTATATATTGTAAAATTATACACGCTTAAGCGTTGTTTATAGAAAAGAGCGCTTTCTTTACTAATGGGCAGATGAATGACCTGTTGTAAATCGAACACGGCACATATTCTTTTTGGATCAGAAATAACCATATCTTTCAAGTTTTGTTTTATTTCTCGAACTTTTTTTTTGTTTGCAATGTGCAATTGATATTCTTCATTCAAACCTTCATCAATACCATCGGCAGTTTCATGTACTATTACACATAAAGTGCACTGATCTTTTTTTGGATTATGAAAGATAAATTCATACTATCAAATATTTTTCTGTAAGTGACCATACTGCCTATACTACTTGGGTTTTTTCCATTTTCTATTGACTCCTCTTTATACATATCATACATCTTAACCAAATTAAGTTCTGAATGGAGATATTCTCGTGACGTTTTTTGCCGGCAGTAATGCGACTCTACTTTAGGAAATCTTTGAATATGAGCCCTGATATCAGAATAAATTTTTTCATCTCGAAGTTTTAAAGAATTTCTCCTTCCACCTCTTTTTTTCTTTCTCAACAGTGCCATTGGGTGAAAGCTTAGACATGGACGTTCTCATCATTTTTTCAGAGATAGTCAAGGTTCGTAAAAAAACTTCTTACATACTGGTGTTAATGTGCTATTTAAAGTTAGAAAGTAACAGTATGTGAGCTGTCTTCTAGACGCTTCCTTTTTTACCTTAGACTCGTTAATAACTACATGGCGACAGATAAATTCTCTTTGCAATCCTAATTTTGACAATGCGTAAAAGTCTTTCATTATATTTTTTCTTGAATCTTCAGTAAACATGCCACATTTTTTGTTATGCTGTAAACAGTAGCTACTATTGCATCTTTCACCAACTTGTTTTGGGGGTACTAAGTTCATTGTGTTTGGTATTGTGTAGCCCTGTCCAGAATGCTTCTTGTCTTTCGCTGCTTTGTTTCAATTTTGAACTTTGTTTGTTTTTTCCTCTAATTCTTTATTTGACCCGTCTACTAAATAATCTTCAGGCTTTTTCTGCACGAGTAATTTATTGGTATTTTTCTTGCAGGGGAGTGTTTTGGATACCATTATTAACTAATAAGTCGTAATGTGAATGATCTGCTACATGTTTAGAAACCTCTTGTTCATGGATATTTTTTGTATTAATACTCCTATGTAACAGACAGTTTTGTATATCTTCTATAAAATGATTGTAGCACAAAAGTGCGCTACATTTATGACAGCTGCTAAATATCTCATCCAAACAATCGGCATTTTCACATTCATTTTTAGGTATTTTTGTAGAAGTTTTACGTTTGTTGTTAGTTGATATTATGACAGTATCAGAATCGGAATTTACAACTTTGTGTATATTACAGACATATTATCTGCTAACAAAATGGTTTTTACATAGCCAGTGTCTACAACTACTACAAGCACATAAGTTTGAACTTCTCTTGGAACAGTGTTTTACTTTACACTGATCGTGATAAGATTTATCTTTTATGGAGTCATCACTGGTGATGCAATCTACAGCTTTTGGTGGAAAATATACAATTAAAAATTAAGAATTAAATAATTATTTCATTGACAACAAGGTAGCTAAACTTACCCTCGTTTTTTTCATGTTTAGTATTGCCAATCGTGCTTTTACTGGCTTAAAAAAATGATAGGGGAATATCTGAGTCGTCGTTCGATTGTGGTTTTGCTTTATCAACATTACTGTGACTGTCATGGTTTTGCGTACCTATAATACGAAAAGGTATATCAGATATATTTTATTATAAAAAACATAAATTTTATAAACACGTAGGTAAGTGTTAACCAATTTGCATTATGAAATTTTCTTACCTTTTTTTTCAAATCCAAATTTTTGAATTCTCCACCTTTTTTATCGGGTTTACTATTTTTAAGAAGACTCGACAGCGGAATATCTGAATCTTCTTCTGAATATAAATGTTCATTACTGACATTTTTTTCTAGACCTTCGGTATTAAGTATCTCTAAAATATTGCCAATAATAGTCAAAATAAAAATATTAGATCCACTTAAATATTTTTAACTTACCCGTGTTAGTTTCATTCCCAGATAGATGCTGTTTTTCTGCTTCAACGGTAGTTAGGCTTTCTAGATCAATAATTTTGCCATAATACCACCTGTTTAAATAGTACATCTTAACACCAACGCCTTTTTTAAGTTTCTGACCTTTTTTTAATGGCCGTAACTCGTTTGATATGACCACATTTTTTTTACCGTTTCTCCATTCTACCAACACATCCATTTTTTTCACTATAATATCAGGAATATTAATCAAATAATACTTATAAACCAGCTCGTCCAAAGCAAAACCGGCAAGCTTTTTAGCTGAACTATGCTATCACAAACAGGCGTATATCATAAACGCCTGTTTAACGAGGTGGAAATGTAATGCCACGAATAGGCGTGTATCATATATGCCTGCTTGTTGTATTCGCATTTGCAGGTTTTGCTTATACGCCCAACATACTTTTTGGTGTACTTTTTGAACCAGTGGTCGGACATATACGCCACTTTGTGTCCTAGTACATTACGCATAATAGGTACATTTAGTGCAATAAAGCGAGTTTAAAAAAAAATGCTATATACGCCACTTCGTGAAAACAGGGACGATATGTTGTAATCAAATAAATTTTAGATTTTGTAGCAGTTGGTAATTTATATGAATAACAATATTTAAAGCCACAATCCAATAAAAAAAGAGTATTCTGTATAAAAGGAATTTTTATTTATGTCCTAAACCCAGTGGCGGCTCCACCGTAAGGGGCTGCAGGGCTGCAGCCCTGCAGCCCCTTACGGAGAGACAACGGGTGAATAAAAAGTACATCCCTATTTATAAATATATTAGTTATTGTTCATATTTTGCTTTAACTCGGTTGTTTTATATTTGTAACAATCATAATTTTGAAGTCCGTCTCTGGCGACCTCTCTACGTCGGCGATTTTCGCAACGGAATAAAGCCTCATGAGGGCTCAACTTATTTCAGCCACGAGTTTACACGTAACAAGCGCCAGATCGTGCGGCTCGCTATATGCAATTTTAATGCTGCTGAAGGCTGCGCAAATTTCAGCCGACAGTCGGCTGAAGTGCTTGAAAAGATGAGGATTGCGTGTGTTGATCGTTTGTTTCGCGCTATTTACGTATAATTATGGTAGTATAGGTTAATAATTATTACAAAAATGCCTCGCAAAATTGCTTTGATAGGATTTAAAAAAATTAATATGCCTATTTTATCGACAACCCAGTAATAGCCTCCAGTAACGCTCCTGTAGAATAGGCTACGAGCCGCCACTGCCTAAACCCACTTACTACACTTGCTAAGGACGCTAAATAAAGTGACACAATAATAATAACACTAAAAAGCATTTATGGAAGAAACAAAAGCAATACAAACTTATTTCTTACGGAAAATACAAGATCCAATAAATACATTTTACCCACAGGAGAGAACTCGTGCGTGGGTTTTCCTAAAACAATTAAACGACAAAAGCAAAAATATAAAATAGAAACAATGAACAGCAAAATATATGCTGGTATTTGATCTTTAAGGGTATATTGACCAATCCGAATTAAATGTTTATAAAACTTTATTTTATTTATACAAAAACTGTAACAATTCATGTACAGAATCTTGGGGTGCCACATTCATTAAGTAATGTTTTATCCGTTTTTTAAAAACCCTTTAAAATTTACTGTTTTAGCAATATCAGAAAATATCGGGTGACAGAAACCCCACTTGATTACCGTTTAACATAGGAACTTTAAATCTTAGTAGTAAATATGGTTTATGGGAATGCAAATTTTCCATATATTGAACCGGATGTGAGGTTTGGTCGCGTATTTTTAATGACGCCCTGCATATTTTTTTAGAATTTCGAATAGAGTTTTAAATTTTTTTTATAATGACAGCTCACAAGTTGTCATTTGTTTTTCAAATGGCGGCGTAGGATACGATTTCCTAAAATTTTTATTTTTATTTGATATGAGCAGTTTTCAGGCTGATTTTTCTCAATGATTTTTAATGGAAAGTACCAATTGTCAAAATACCTTGAAACACTACCATGAGTTTCATTTTATATTTAAAAATATATCATACTTTATCCTACTGTAAGGAATTTGATAAGATGCGCAATAGGTACACACATCTTTTATTATATCGATATAGTAACAACAAAACTACTTATTCTATGAAATGTTCTATTCTTTGACCTCTTCGTTGCTGACACAATGATACTGGACGGAACATTTTCGGTTAATAAATTTCGTAAGTATTCGTAGTCTATACCAGATTCCAAGGCATAAAATGTCATTGTTAGGAATGTCACAAGTTTCTATACAGGGTTAGGAGAAAGTACTAGAACGGTCGATTATTTCAAAAGATATACGAGTTAGTAAAAAATATCTTTTATAAAAGTTGTTAGCCTTTTAAAAATCTACATATCTGTAATAAATTGGAATAGACAGGTACGCCCAAAAAGTTGTAGAGAGTCAAAGTTATATTTTTTTAAATAGAACACCCCGTATATTAGTACTTATTTTGATCGTCCAGTCAATTTTAAATATTTTCTATTAACCATAATAATATGCTATGCCTAAATTTATTAGTTTCCGAGATATCATGACATTTTGATAAGTTACAAAACACAAAATAAATTTCAATAAACAATTTAATAAGTTAACATAAAAATCGGTATAACAAGTCATGGAAACACAGCTCTATTTTTTAATATGTAGTTTAAGTTCGTTTTTAAATGTCGCGCCAAATGTTAGGTTGGCAATATGTTTGGAGAGAGTTGTCACTTGTCATCGGTCGGGGTCTGTCTGAAAATGATGGTCGAGGATGAGATTTAATAAAAAGTGTTAGTTATAAAAAATCGGCTTTTATTTAAGAAATGGAAGGTCATCCTACAAATAAATGTTGAAAATGGCCCCCATTTACTAACTGACAATGATACAAATAATTGTCGCAAAGATGTCTTTGGGTATTTAAAACCATTTCCCTTGTTATTCACTAACTTTCATTTAAAGTTTTAATTCTTAATTCTTCTAAATTATTGGATTTGTTCCGATAAACATTGTTTTTCAGGTGACCCCAATAAAAGAAATCTAAGAGCGAAAGATCGTGAAGGCCACTCGATAGGCCCTCTTTTTTCTATCCATCTATTTGGGAACGTGACATCCAAAAATTCTCTAACTTCACGAGAAAAACACGGAGGAGCTCCATCTTGCTGATACTAGGTTAACTTAATATCGAGAGTTAAATTGTTTATAGTTGAAACTATTTCTTGCCGAAGAAGCTGGAGATATCGTTCACCGTTCAAATTTTTCTCGATAAAAAGGGGTCCAATTACATATCCCGCTAACAATCCAGCCAAGACATTAACTTTTTCTGGGAACTGTGAATGCAGTTCTTCATACCAGTTTGGGTTATTTCGACCCCAGTAACAGTAGTTTTGTTTATTGACCATTCCGTGTAGTGTGAAGGTCGCTTCATCCGAAAAAACAATATTGATTGGAAAATGCGGATTCTCTTCAATCTTTCTCGTAATTATTTCGCAAAATTTTAGTCTTCGATCATAGTCAACATCACAAAGTTTTTGTACAACATAAACTTTGCATGGATGCATTTTCTCAGTATGAAGAACGGTTCTTACAGATTTTTGATCAATTTCATGATCTAAAGCAAGCTGATTGATGGATTGTCTGGGATTTTCTTGTATCGAAAGCAGAATGTCTAATTTTTTATCATCGGCGGTAGCACTCCTAGGTCTTCCAGATCTTGGTCGGTTTTTTACACTTACAGTCATTCTGTAACGCTCCACAGTTCGAAAAACTGCATTTTTTTTAATTTGCCTATATGGGTGCAAATTGTTAAAAATATCACATACCTCCTGATATGATCTCTGCTTATCGCCATATCCGCTTAAAATTAAAATAATAATTCTCTCTGTTTCAGTAAGTGAAAATGCCATGCTATTTTCTTTTTTGCTCAATTCTGACAAATGTCAAAGACCATACCTAATTTGTTGCTAAGGTAAATACGACTACGTTCGAATAGAGCATTGTTATCCATTATTATTTAAAACGCCGATATCTCGGAAACTAATAAATTTAGGCATAGCATATGGTTAATAGAAAATGTTTAAAATTGACTGCACGATCAAAATAAGTAATAATATACGGGGTATTCTATTTAAAAATAAATAACTTTGACTCTCCACAACTTTTTGGGCGTACCTTTATATTCCAATTTATTACAGATATGTAGATTTTTAAGAGCCTTACAACTTTTGTAAAAGACATTTTTTGCTAACTCGTATATCTTTTGAAATAATCGACCGTTCTGGTAATTTTCCTAACCCTGTATAGACTCATCTATTTTTATCATTTTCTTTAACAAAAATCGCAATACCTGTCCAATGTAAATAAGCAAGGTATTTTCAGGTCGCTAAAAACACCGTGATCCAATTTTGATGCTTTTCTTGTAAAATTGTTTGCTTGCTGCTTTTAGATTTCCTTTTGATACCTCTTACCCTGATGGTTCTATTGGTGCTCAATTTTATTTGATCCTGTTACAGTAACCAACACAGAAAACTCTTCCTTACAGTTATGAGCTTTCTTGTTTCAAGTTCAATTTGTAAGTATGATGAATTCTCAAAATTTTCTATGTCGCTTGGAGTCCTTCAGGTTAAGCTCTTCTTGGGATGCGTAAATGATTTCCAATATTTTACTAAAAATTCATGTTTAACCGCATTCCATGCATGTATTTGTTTCTGTTTATGTTCGTTTATTTGTATTTATTTCTATTTAAATGTATTTAAATATATTTATATAAATATATTTTGTACACCTATTTAAGAAGTGTCGCACGAAAATTGGGCTTGGTCTCAAAAAATTCTTGCCTGCGGCTCTTTAGCTCCGTAACCTACCCCCCTATAGTTTGCCCCCCCCCCCCACACCAAAATGCTAACTACGCCACTGTTTGTGTGCTAGCAGTTTCAACTAAGTTTTCGGTAGCTCATTCGTGTCATCTCTATGCCGTGAATTCTACTCATGGTCTATGATATTTATGAATATTTTTTTCTTCGTGTTATTTTAATAACAAATTAAAGCAAACAAGTTGACATAATGCCGAATAATAAATCTGTACTTTCACCCTAACCGAGCTCAACATCAAAAGGTTTATTCAACTTGAATAACATCACATAACACATTCTGTCATCCTGTTTTCCAATCGTCAGCTTTTCTTACCGGTCCATTCCAGATTTACATTCGAAAAATATAGAGTCGCATTTTTCTTGCCTACCCCACTATGTGGAAACGTACATAATGTGGAATTTGTATTCTGCAATGCGTCGTTTTTTCGGCGCCGCTTTTCCTAATTCCGGATAAACTACGATGACGGCTCAAGTGTGAGATGAATACCAATCTTTTAATAAAAGTGTTTTCATTGGAAGACCGTTTTATAAGACATTTGTATTAGCTGCTGCTTAAAGTTGCTGTGAAAGAACTAATCATCCATACTTCAGTGTCCCAAAACCCAAAAAGTTATTCAAAAATACGAAAAAAAAATTGTTTTTGCTATTTTCAGGTTTTGTCGGCGAAGGAGGGGGGGCTGCGTTTTTTTTAATTCCATGTACCGGGTATCCAAATAAGTAAGGACGCCGGCTATATCTCAGGAACTATTAGTCCTATTATTTATGACGTATGTAAATCGTAAGATTGGAACATAAATAAATTGATTTGATTTGATTTGATTTGATTTGTCCCAGAGCTTTCCGGTAAAAATTTTTTGTACAAAATAGGCCATAAAAAATTGCTAGAAATAATTTTTAAGTTTGGTAGTCGTCCGCTAGGGGGCGCAACAAACACTCGAAAACACAATTCTGTGCTTATCTCCAAAAATACATACTAAAGGTATCCTAGAAACACAACCCTTTTTTTACTATACATTAACGATCTTTTGGAAAAAACTAAAAATCCTATATATAGCTTCGCTGATGACAGCACACTTGTTTCATTTTTTACTTTGGATGCTCGGACATCGGCTGCTAATGCACATCTCTATAGGCAGTAAGATGTCTCACATCTCAACAAAGACCTGGAAGAAATTCTGTCTTGGGGTGACAGTAACCAAGTAGAATTTAACGCTAAAAAGACCCAGGCGGCAGTTTTTTCTAATAGAGTTAATGTTGAAGAACCGGATATAGTTATGGCGGGACACTCGATTCCCGTGGCATCATCAATTCATTTATTGGGCGTTAATTTGGATAGTCATATGTCTTGGCATAGCCACGTTGCGGCCATTGCTAAGGCAGCCTCGCAGAAGCTTGGAGTACTTTTCCGAACAAAGAACCTCTATACACCCCAACAACTTTTGATGCTCTATAAAGCCCTAATTCGACCATCACTGGAGTACTGTTCGCATATTTGGGGCTCTGCTCCTAAACATACCCTGAGATTGCTAGATTCCATTCAAAGAAGAGCCATTCGCTTGATCGGTGACCATAGTCTGACAAACAACCTGGAAAGCCTTGAACATCGAAGGCAGGTTGGCGACTTGAGTCTATTTTAAAAATATTTTCATGGATGGCAAGTGTTCAACTGAGGTTGCCCGCTTGATACCACCCAGAGCGGTGCATGGTAGAAATACACGACGAACCACTGCAGCCCACCAGTACGTGGTTCAGCTTAGTGTCCCTCGAACGACACTGTTTCAAAATTCGTTCATCTGGAGAACGTCATCACGACCTCCCTGAGATCGTGTTCCCCAACGAGTATAATCTCCAAAGATTCAAGACCAACGTGAATCGTTTCCTGCGCACACGCACCGCTCCTAGAGCGCCATAAAGGATTTATCCTGTAGTGCTGTGCCTTATCATAAAAAAAAAAAAATTGAAATCTTGATGAGAATATGAAAAAATTTAGTTTGGGACTTTTTGCCATTATTCTTTAAATAAGAGGTGGGGAAGGTTCAAACATGCTATTAACAAAAGTCATACAACTTTTTTGTTTCTTAATTACACATGACTTTCGACCGATAAAGTTTTTTTGTGTAATAAAACTTTATTATTATTTTAGGATGCATCCATATCACATTGTTCTCCATTAAGAATTAAAGGGCACAGACTTTGATAACCGTCTGAACTTCTGCCACTGGTTTATTAACATGATGGAAGAAGATCCCCAATTTTCCTCCAACATTTTGTCAACGAGGCCACGTTCCAGTGTTGGTAATGTTAACCTACACAACATGCATTATTGGGCACCAACAAATCCTCACTGGATGCGAGAGGTTCAATACCAAGGTCGGTGGTCTGTTAACGTCTGGTGCGGGATAATAGGGAGAAGAATTATTGGACCATTTATATTTGACGAGCCTCTCAATGGAAATACTTATTTACATTTTTTACAAAACAACTTATCTGTGTTGCTCCAAAACATTCCCCTCCTTACTCGTGCTACGATGTCCTGCGCATTTTTCCCTAAACGTGCGAAACTGTTTGGATATGATCTTCCCGGATAGGTGGATTGGTCGGGGCAGCTTATTTCCTTGGCCACCACGATCCCCCGACTTAACTTGTTTGGGTTTTTATTTATGGGGCAGACTAAAGGACATATATCAAACAAGGCCCACTACAAGGGAAGATAATATGATCGTAAGGATCAGAAATGCCATTAGAAGCATATCTATTGCCGAAGTGGAAGCCGCTGTTATTGTAACGGAACAAAAAGTGCGAGATGTATTAAATGTGATGGTGGAAATTTTGAACATCTTGAAAGACATTAGCTGATTTAATTTTTTTTACATATTTTATTTTAGTCCCAAATCTTGTGTGTTTAATTTTGTTTTTATGTTAAACATACGTACTGTCATTTTCTGGTAACCGTCTGGCCAATCTTGTAAAGGTTCTGTTATTATATCGTCTCTGTCCAGGATACCTCAGCGCGTATATTCTTGATGCTATTGTTGAGTTCTGGTAGCATTCAAAATAAACGGCTAGCATATTAAATATTATTTCATTGGGAATTCTCATTGTTTTAAGCTTAATTGCAGTACCACAATAACGACAAAGAATGGCGTCGGATAAATAAGCCTTAGTGACAATTACAGGTGTTTTGTTTAATTTTTGCATTTCCAGGCCTACTTACCCAAAACGAAAGGCAAAAGTTTTGTCCCAAAATATTCTTGTGTATCTTGTATAACTTGGGATAGGATTAAGATATGGACTTGCGGTTTTCACTAAATTCCTTATTCTTTTATCCTCTTTCCATCTAAATGTAAAAAATACCTCATTATATTTGAAATTTCCTAGAAAAATGGGAAAATTGTCGACTTCTTGAAATAGCGTCCCCTAGCGGCGACAAAATCATTTAATTTTGTTATTTCTACTATGAATTTTATTAAACAGGAGAAGCTCTTTAAAATGATGCCAAAATCATTGAAATCGGTTAAAAACAAAGAAGTTGTATGGCATTTGTTAATAGCATGTTTGAACCTTCCCCCACCCCTTATTTGAAGAGTAATGGCAAAAAACCCCAAACTAAATTTTTTCAGAATCTTATCAAAATTTCAAATATTGTGTTTTTAGGATACTAAAAATTATTTCCAGCAATTTTTAATGGCCTATTTTGTCCAAAAAATTTTTACCTGAAAGCTCTGGTACTAATAGTTCCTCAGATATAGCCGGCGTCCTTTCTTATTTGGACACCCGGTACTTGTTGATGGTCTCGTTGATGGTACTCCAGCTATCAATTTCGAAATTTTGTTTTTAGAAGACATACTGCTGTTTAGACCCAGGTATTTTGCAATAATGGAAGGAATCTTGCCTATAGTGTTCTTCCCAACTGGCTGTGAAAAACAACGACCGTTACGGTAACACAAAAAGAATCTATTGATGTTGCAGTTCGTCGGGCGTAAAGACCAATAAGTTCTCAGTAGCTTTAAACGACCCATCTCCTTCTCATCAATAATTGTGAAGACACGCTTTTTATCGGTCTCTGTATCGGGAATACTAACTATTACTACGAATCATCTATCCTCTATATCAGTGTTTCCCAATTAAAATAGACGGCGGAACACTTACAAGCTGACACAAGAACGCCGGAACAGTACCTCTTATTTTTCTGCATACCTACTTAAAATGACTGGATTTATTTACTTAAAATATTTATTACGATATTTCATTCATATAAAAATGAAATGAAAATAATTAGAAGCAAGTAATTTATAATACATTTTGTTTACAAATGTAAAATAACGAAAATTGTTAAAAAAAAACTGAAAACATCACTAATCAACGCAGAAAGAACTAATGAGAACAGTGTGATTTTTTTTTATTCTTACAGATTTTTTTTATATCAGGCTTAATGGTTGACAACTACTTTAAACGCAAATCAGGAGCAGCATTCATCCTATTTCTATATTTTGTCTTTGTAAAAACATAATGGGAAAATCCAGATTCGCACAGGTAGGTGGTGACAAAAGGCAACATCACAAGCATGGCACGTTTTGAAAGTTCTGGATATTTGTTTCCTAAATCTCCCCAGAAAGTAATAAGAGGAACTTCTTTAAACTTTTGTTTTAATTTGCTATCAGATCCTATTTCAATAAGTTCCTTAAAATTCAATCCAGAAAAGTCATTAGGTTTTTTTTCTACTTGAAAAGGATTTTGGTTAGTTAATCGGTATTTTTTTAGTATTTTAGTATCTAATACGTAAGATATTTGGCGGAACACCAAGCACGTCATCGCGGTACACTAGTGTACCGCGGAGCACCATTTGGGAAACACTGCTCTATATGTTCAACCAAATGTTAACTAGCTCTTGGCGGCGGCACCCACCAAATACACCAAATAACAGAGCCACTTTGTACATCAAAAAAATTTCATTGGGAGCTTCACGGATGAATTTCAGCACATCTTCTCGAGTCAAAATTTTCGATTTCTTCGCTTCATATCCTTTGGATGCTTGCTTTAGATACTGGCCTAACTTGCAATATTTTGCAATGTCTATATTTTTATTAACTATTAATATCTTCTTTAACATTGATTATTTCGTCCATAGAGAATTAGGAGTGAATATTCCAGACTATAATCGATATACATAATTAGTATTTTAATATAATTTACAACAGCAATTTTAACATACCAATTCCTGGAAATATCCGAGTAGCACCGTCTCGTTGATAATTTTTACATCATTATTTTTTATCCAATCCTCAAACCTTTGATATTCCTTATCAAAGGCGTCTTCAGACTTTTTTGGGACAAGATTACTCAAAGCTTTGGCAGCATTCACAGCAATTCTATCCGGAATTGAATTTGACACAGCACAACAATGAACACTTATTACCTTTGTTTATTTAGCAACTATATAGGTAAAAAACCTTTCGTGATTTTGAACTTACTTTTAATTTAACTTGGAATTATCTGAAGTAGGACATAAAATATTTTATGTACCACGGGCATTACTTGATGTCTATACCCTCGGGCAACTTACAAACCCTCGGGCCGAAGGCCCTCGGCTTTTTAAGATTGTTGCCCTCGGAGTCATAAACATCTTCATAATGCCCTTAATACATAAATAACTATTATGTCATCGGAAGTTTTCTTCTAAAGAAATATATGACATAAAACAAAATTGTGTATACTTATACAATGTCTATGCATGAGACTCATGAGAATAAAAACAAATTATTTCCTCTCGAGGTACAAAATCGTCCTCATGAGACCCAACTATGTTTTAAGTTATGTCGTCTCACTTAAAGTACACTCTTGCAAATCTGGATAAAATGTTGCCTCTTTGGTTCACGGGTTTTTAGGTATTTCCTTGTACGAATTCTTGTGTGACTTCTGAATAATAATAATAAATAATAATAATAAAAGCATTTATTGATGACATTATAAGAAAAATACATTAAGAAAAGAACTGAAGAGTTCAACAATATATACAATACCCAAAGGAGAAAACTCGTGCGTGGGTTTGAAATATTATATAATATTATATTTAAATAGTATATTATATCTAAATCTAACATAGAACGGCATAAACAATAATGTCGGTATAAGAAGTATATTATAATACATATACAGAGAAAAAAAAAAGAATAATAGCTAAAGCATAATTTTTTAGCGACCTAAACCAATCTATAAAATAAAATAGAATAAAATAGAGGCACCATTAATTTACTGGATAATAATTATCCGAAATCCTAAAAAAAAAAAAACCAAAACTAACAATTCTATTTACAATCAATTGTACCCAATCAAGACAAATTTAGTGCAATTAATACCTAATCACCGTTATAAAAATTCATTTTTATGCAAGGGTTACGTTGTAGGAATTTTTTTCATCTAATAGTTGATGTATAGAGTTTGTGGTTGCTACATTTAATAAGTAATTTTTTATCAACTTCTTGAAAAGTCCCCTTGAATGCACTGTCCTGACAATTCCGGAGATTTCATTAAAAACATTGGATAGCAAGTAATTGAAACATCTTTGTCCCACAGTTCTGATAATTCTAGGCTTCCTTAGAAAGTTCTCCCTGTGTCTCGTATAGTATTCATGTTCTGCTGACGGTAAATGATCTTTTTTATGAAACAATCTTAACGCCATTTTTTCAAAAAATAGCTGCCTTATATCTAAAACTCTAAAATCATTAAAGAGACTAGCCGTTGGATAGAGGACGCTTTTCTTAAGCATAATTTTCAAAATCCATTTTTGAATAATATTTAACTTTGATAAATATTTATTCACGATTCCACCCCATGCAATTATACCGTAAGTCAGATGAGATTGAATAAGTGCAAAGTATAATATTTTAAGGTGTTGTTCATTAAAGATATCTCGATATATCCTAAACTTTGATAATAAACATCTAATCTTTTGAGTTACATAATCTATATGGAAATTCCATCGCAAGTGGCAGTCGATAATAACTCCTAAATATTTTATTTTATTACATGATTTTATTTGGACAACCTGGTTATTAAAATTAAAAGAAATATTATTAAAGGAGGTAATGAATTGCTATATGAAGTGAATGGCACAAATAAAGTTTTTTTTAAATTTATACTTAATAAGCGACAGTTAAACCACTTTACAATATTAGTGAAATCCCGTTCAATCAGTGTTCTTAATTGGTCCCAGCTATTACCCTGATAAAAAACTGCAGTATCATCAGCAAAACTTATTATATTTGATTCTGAGTTGATAGTAAAAAGGTCATTAATATAAATTGTAAATAATACTGGGCCCAAAACGGTACCTTGTGGAACTCCATATTCAACAAAATTACTCCCACTTACCTCATCATTTACTCTCACGCATTGTCTCCTGTTCTCTAGATAGCTTTGTAAAAGTAGTAGAGCTTTTAATTTTTTTTTAAATCGTAATGACTCAACTTTCACTCTACTTTTAGACACGTCTCGATGTCTTAGATAGGATGTCGTTCTCTGGCTATTTTGAACAATATTCCTACTGGATTGCAAAAAAACGTTCTCTTTTCAAACATATTTTACTTGAAATAAACTCCGATGTTAAATAGCTGACTATGGCTATATGGATTTCTCGAAAAATTTAAATTGAAATCCTTGACTTATCTTGTCAGGGTATGCGCCACTATATATTTGGATTTAAGTTTCTCTACGAACAAATTTTAATTTATGTATGTATGTTTAGGGGTTCTGGTTGAAAGCTGTATCTCTTTATTAATTCAAATTTTTGAATAATACATAAGTTAGATCCATATCTAATAGTAATAATCAATAAAGTCGTCATATAATTTACAAGTAATTAATATAAAATGACAAAACCATAACCAGTTAGCCAGAATTTTATTTCGCTAATGACGGGTCACTACATACACATGTTTTCGACATGTCTACGCATAAACAAACTCCTATAGGCGATAATTAATTATTTCATGGGCTTTTGATTAAGGGTTTATATAGATACATTTTAGATTTGTTTGAAAAATGATTTAACTTTATTATTGAACTTTATTATTTCCCTATAATACGTTTACGTTTATTTTAGAATATTTTATTTTTTATATAATATCTTCTTTTTAATGGTACGATACGTTTAGTTCTTGTTTTCAAGGGGGTTTTGTTTTAAGGAAGTACAAACGCGAATTTCATTACAGAAATTGCCATGGATAAGATTGTTATAATATAAAAACATTTTTAGTAACTGTCGTCGACCATCTAAAAAGATGCTGTTTGCTTCGCAACGGTAACTTCTAAGTTTATTAAATTAGAGACACTGTGCCATTTTTAAAGCTTTTTTGAGATCCACTAACAGCGTTGCTTAATTGTTTTTAATTCCTGAAATACAGGCGATTTATTAAAAACGTCTATAGTCTATTTCAGAAAGTGTAGAGTAATAAAATGGGAAACTCCGTCCAGTTCGGCTGAATTTCGGTGTCGGCCATAGGCGCAGGTAAACTTTGTGCATTAAATTATTTATGATAACTAACCAAAAATTTTAGAGAATTAGGTTAACGGGTATTAAGATTCTAAGTATTGTTTGTAATATTAAAATGTCAAGTAATTGCGTAAGAGGATTAGGAAAGGTATGTTTTCTGGCCTGAAGTGTCAAAATCGAAATATTGTGTAGGGATTAGTTAGGTAGTAGAATCACTTTTACTGAAAAGCGATGAAATTGTTTGCTGACGACGAAAATACTTGAGAAGTGTAAAGAAGTACAGAAGAGAGCAGAAGAAAATATTTTATCTTGGTAAGACGTGGATTAATGAAGGTTATATAGTACCAAAATTGTGGCAAGACAAAAATATAACCAGTGCTCGCCAAGCTTTCATGGAAGGCCTGTCAACGGGTATTAAGGTGCCTTCCGGTAAAGGAAAGAGACTAATAATCGTCCATATTGGAAGCGAAGAGGGATTTTTAAAAGAAGGTTTGCTAACCTTTCAGTCGTTCAATACGGAAGATTACCACGAGAACATGAATTCGAATGTTTTTGAGGACTATTTTGGTGAAATGATAAAATATCTTCCAGCTGATTCAGTAGTAGTTGTGGATAACGGCGCACAGAGAAGACTCCAACTTCATCTTGGAGAAAACAAGAAATTATCGACTGGTTAACCACCAAAAGTATTAAATTTGAAGATAATTTGATAAAGAAGGAACTATTAGCTATAGCAAATTTACACACATATCGTTTTATGAAATATGTCATCGAAGATATAGCAGAAAAATATAGTATAACTGTGCTGCGCACACCGCCATATCATTGCGAACTAAATCCTATAGAACTTATATGGGCGCAAGTGAAAGGATTTGTAGCAAGACACAACACGACATTCAAAATGAAAGACGTTAAGCTACTGTTTGATCAAGCCATTAAGGAAGTGACACCAGAGAACTGGCGAAAAGCAGTCCATCATGTCATTAAAGAAGACGAGAAAATGTGGGATCTTGACCACCTAATCGATCGGACCGTCGACCCGTTAATTATAACGTCAAGGAGAGATGACAGTTCTACAGATGACGAGGAATATTATGATTTTTTATAATTTAATTTTTGTATAATGTATTTTTGTATTTTGTTTTTTTTTTATAATGTTTAATAAAAAATAATTATACCTAATACTATGTACTTAATGCCTAAATTTTATTCTGTTAAAATAAAATTCTTTCCTTTTTACGAATATCCTACCAGCACGCCTTTGTCTCACCATTTTCAGTGTTTGTGAATGGATAACAATAGGCAAAACCCATAAATTGACCCAAACCCGGGTGGTACTACCTGCACTTGATAAAAAGAAAGAATTTTGCAATGAAATCAACGCCAAATTATGAAAGTGGCTTAAATATTCGTTGGGTCATTCTGTAGTCCCTTTGCATACCTAAAGAGCTTTTATTACTCTACACCTTTCTGAAATAGACTATAAAATGAATTCCTTTAATAAATCAAAAAGTTTAAATTTTAGAAAAACTTTGATACCGTTATTCATAATGATAAGGGGCTTAATTAGCCCTAAATTGCAAAAAAGTCAGTGGCGTACATATTTTGTCAATAATATTCATTAAGGTTGCTCCCTGAGATGACACTGGACTTAATAAATTTAAACTTCTTAGGGCTAATTAACCCCTCATCATTATGAATAACGGTATCAAATTCCAATAAAATCAGGAAAAGAATATTTAAAAAAACGCTTTTTTTAAAAAAACTTTAATACCCCATATATCAAAAACGGGGCAACTACGGGCACATGTTCACATGAGGAATCACCCCCTTAAGTTACGTACCGTACTTCTGAAACACTGTGGTTAAGCCTAACATTTTTAATAACTTGCCGCATAGAATAAGAGAAATAAAAAGTGAAATAACATTTTAAAAAATATTAAAAATTTACTTTTAGCATATGGTTTTTACAATTTACAAGAGTTTTTCTCAACCGCTTTTTAGCCTTGAGCTGTTTATAAGATAATACGTGCTTCAGTGTTAGTTCTAGGCTTTTTAACTAACGAAATGTATGTCATAAAATAAGATCTGTAAATGAATATTCAAATAAATAAATAAATGGCAACAAATAGTATTGGTCCACTTTTTCTTTCACGGACCTTTAACTTGGGAGATATATTTAGGTTTCCTGAAAATTTAGATTGAACATACTATTCCTGGAAACCACAACATAATTTTTCAACAAGCACATAACTCACCAGTAACCAACTATTTGAGCCGCAGGTTTGGAGAAAATTGGCTACGAACAAACGAACCAACCCGGTGGCCGGCAAGCTCCCCTGATCTAACTCCATGCACTTGACTTCTCCAGATGGGGCTATCTTAAACAAAAGGTTTATGCTAGACCCCTACAGAACCTAGAGGATCAGAAAAGAAATTCTGGGTATATCAATAGGACATTTACTAAAAAAAATTGTATCTTAGAAATGGCAGAATACCAGTCCCTTCTAAAATTATACAATGACAATCTTAGAACCCATTTAAGAGCAGGATTATTATAAAATCGACGAAAATATAGCGCAAACAATTAACGAAAACATCAAGAAGTACAAAACAACGCAAAACGAAGAAGATCAATAAAACAAAAATCTATCATACAAAATTTAGATAGAGATACGTCAACTAGTGATGACGATATTAAAGCGGAAGACATTTTATTACATGATTCGACAAGCGATAAGTCTTATGGTGACTCCAAAGATGATGACAAAGAAAAAGTCATTAATTATAAATCCAAAAAATATTACGCTGTTTATTATGACACATCTATGAGGTTAGTTGCCATATCATATGAAAAAAAAAATATTTTTCTCGAAAATTAACGAAGATAACCATAATAAACTATTTACATTTGAAATCAGGAGAAAGAGCTCTAGCAATTAAAAAAATAAAATACAGAGCGTCTCATTTAAGAAATACCAGGTTATTTTAAATTTTTAAGTTTTCGATGCCTTTTATTTTTACTGAAAATGTCCATAAAAAATACTTCAAAATTGCTAATTTAAACACATACATCACACTGTACATATTTAATAAATAATACTGTTGAATTCGTTCTTTTTTCAATGGTTTGGTTTGTATAATACTGGGTTTGTAATTTTAAAAACCGTATGCGATATTAGATACCTATATAATTATTGCAATCAAATACTAATAAAATTAAATATTTTAAACATTTAAATACTTTTAAATACATTTAAATCCATAAAAACGTTATTTATTTTATGCATTTAAAAGTATTTTTAAACAGGTGTACAAACTTTGGAAGTATCGCACCCCTCGGAATTCACTTTTCTTATGCTCCTTTGGAAACGGGGATATGACCACAAACAAAGTAAAAATCCGCTCTACGGTCTTTCAAGACATCAATTTTGCTAAGACTTTTTCTTCACATAATTTATTTCATGTACTAAATTTCTGTTTATGGACATCATAGTTAGATCATTTAGTCAGCCATTTTCACAGACATGTTTTTATGTGTTTAAGGGTAAAAGTTCTATTTTGTGCTTTTACTAGCTGGTGTCAGGTTTAAATCTTGCTTGCTTAATACTTTAATATTTAATTTATCTTCTAGTTGAAGTTAATTTTAAAGTTAAAGTATTTAATGTGACAGCGTATACATATTATAATAATAAATTTATCTTTTTACAAGTAAAATCTCCATATTAGGCAATACCGATTAGGGCGGCACGAGGTCAGGAGTTGTGGGGGGCGGTCGCCCCCCTGGCCCCCTATACGCTACGCCACTGCAAACAAAACAAACTTTCAGATACCTGGAACCAAAACTGCTTGCATATGGGATTTACCAATTTTGTTATCCAAGTTACCTGCTTCTTAAGGATGATTTTAGATTTTCTGACACAAGAACTACTAAGCTGGCAGCCTCATCATGATTGTACCGTTTTTTACCTTTTTGAAATTTTTCACATCAAATTTTTAATTCAACTTACAGGGTGGCCGTTTAGTGTGGCAAAGTAGAATAGTTCTGTTTGTATTTATAATACACAAAAAATGTTAATAAAAAAGTTGAAGGACAGTTAGTGAGTTATAACGTGAAATTATTTTTAACTCTATAGGGTGGCTCAACAAAGAGGAACAAGATTTTTTTTTTTAATTAGAACACCCTACCTATATCTTACCATATTTTTTATTTCTACATAAAATTACAATTATTTTTTTTAAGGGCATTATAAGTATAAACATAATAGTTTCCGAGATATCGACTTTTGAAAAATGACATTTTTGAACTTTGACAGCTTCTAACTGCATAACGGTACGTCTTAGGGCAAAACGGCTTACGTGTCCCTATCTTACTTTTTTATTACTATCCTAAAAGTGTCAACTTTCGGTCAAACCGGAAGTACTGTATTTTCGGATTTTGAGTTACATCCGGTTTGACCGGAAGTTGACACTTTTAGGATGGTAATAAAAAAGTAAGATAGGGGCACGTAAGCCGTTTTGCTCTAAGACGTTTTGTTATGCAGTTAGAAGCTGTCAAAGTTCAAAAATGTCATTCTTCAAAAGTCGATACCTCGGAAAATATTATGTTTAGACTTATAATGCTTTTAAAGAAAAATAATTGTAATTTTATGTAGAATCCAAAAATATGCTAAGATATACAGGGCTGCCCAGAAGTCCGGAATAAAATTAATATAGCCTTAACCTGTAACTTTTGGGGAAAATGCTCGGAAACGTCATTTTAGTTTTATATATGTTCACATTTTGACGTTATTCGTTTGTTTTTTTATAGACATTTGTCAAAGATATGACGACATCGATCTTTTTTTTTTAATAGAAACATACAGCTTGTGATACATCATTTGAAAGATAATGTCTCGTACAATATGCCTATAATTATTTATTTTTGGCGCGATTCTGTCAAGCTATTTCAAAATGGCGACTGTTAAATGTTTTAAAAAAATCCCTATTTAAATAAGCGGAAATGATAAATCATTGATGTTTTTTTTACCTTTCAAGGTAAAAAATCTTCATTGTTTCACGTTCTGACATTTTGTGACATTGTGACTTAACAATAGTTATGGTTTATTTGTTATTTATTTTGTCAAAAAAAAATAAAAATGTAACGAAGCAAAACAAAACACAACAAAAAGTGGTTTAACGTGGCAAATGCTGGAAATGTTCTCCACCCTCTACTTGGCATGCGCCCAGACGATGGCAAAAGTCGACGGAATTTCGAATGGCTTCAGCCGGTATGTTATATGTCTCCAATCTAATTTTGTTTTTCAAATCTTCAATATTATTTGGCCTTTTTTGGTAAACTTTTTCTTTTAAATATCCCCAAAGAAAATAGTCTAGAGGCGTTAAGTCTGGGGACCTCGGTGACCCTTCAATTGTACCACGTCGTCCAATCTAGAGACCTGGAAATATCTGATTCAAATATCTTCTTACATTGACACCAAAATTCGGGGGAGCACAATCTTGCTGAAACCAAATTGTTTCATTAGGTATATCTGGATCTACTTCGTTTGGGAAAAATTACAGCTATATAGAGCAGGCCTCAACTCGAAGGTTGAGAAATCCAAGTACCGTTCAGCTGTGAGGCTTCCTTCCAAAAAAAATGGCCCTGAAATTCGGTTATTAATGATACCTGTCCATACATTTACTTTCTGGGGCCGCTGAGTATGCGCTTCAAATATCCATCGTGGATTTTCTTGACTCCAGAAACGATAATTATGTCTGTGAACCACCCCGTTTAAATAGAAAGTAGCTTCATCCGAAAATAATATGTTCGGGTATAATACCACTAGTGCATCAAAATTACCGATAATTCTGGTTGAAAGCGTGTTGTATTGTAACTGAATGAGTTTATTTTCATTTTTGATTAAATCCGAAAGAGCCCGACTTCGAAGAAGATACTACAACACGCTTGAAAGCAGAATTATCTGGTTATTTTTGATGCACGAGTGGTATTCGGTGGAATATTTCCCGAAAAATTGTATTTCATATTAAAAAAAAAAAACATTATTGTACAATAAATTACGTAATAAGTAACAAATTTATTAAAAATATACTTAAAATTAGGAATAAAATGTGTTTCCGCTAAAAGTACAATTAGAATAATTTACAATGTGATTTTGTTTTGATGTGGCTGAGGTTTTTGTCATAGACATCCATGAAGAAGATTGCGGCTGCTGTAGCTGAAAAGATTCTTCAAAGTTATTAGGACTACTATCCCTCATCTTTGCAACTATGTTTTCATGGTGGTTTTTATCCATTTGAAGATAAGATGAAATAGATTTTGCACTTGAATGGCCGGTAATTTGAATTAACTGTTGTTCGCCGACTCCGCTCTTAGCTAATTGGGAAACTGCTGTGGCTCGCAGAGAATGATTAGTAATTTTTTTTGTTGCTGTGTCCAGTCCAGCCTTTTTAGCTTCCCGGTTTGTCCATTTACCTAACTCGTCTTTTCCGACAGGAATATTCTTGTACCACTTGCCGCTACACTCCCAGAAAGAATTTTCTGTTAAAAAAAGACGTTCATTTTTAATTTCAAGACGTTTCTGTTGATATTTCAAATACAAACGTACTGGGCACAAATCTGGAGCTGCTTGGTTTTTAATTAACCATTTTGAAGTTGCGCAGGGCTTTGAACCCCCTTGTGTGGTTTTAGTAAATAACGGGTTGTATTCTATTCTCCCAGTTTTATCCCCTTCGTTATGCATTTCTTCCTTAAAATAGGTCATAAGGCATGTACTTCCCTCACCGCCTCTCCATGCTAACTCATAAGATAATATAAGAAAGAGTTTTTTTTGTTGTCCATGCGGAGTCTCTTCATTGCAGTTATTTACCATTATTTTAAATTCATTGTATTTTAAAGCAACTGAACTTTCTTTCCTTTTTTCGGGTTCTTTCTAAAGTTGTTTTCGTTTTGAATTTTTTGCTTCACGTGCGGTCTTAAACTCGATATCTAAAAATGGATTAAAAGTAATTCCAAATTCGTCATGAAATTTTTCCATTGTCATTTTGGCGGTAACATTCCAAATGGTTTTAATTGTATGTTCCTTGTATTCATCGCCGTTTTGTTTCCGCATGTTAAAGGCCCAGTCTGTTAAAGTTTTCGCTTTTTCATTTACCGTAGTGTTTCTTTCTAGCGTGAATGATCTCTTCTCACAAAAAGTCACAAACTGCCTCCATACAAAGTTTTTATTATTGACTCTGTTCACAGGCGTGCTGTTGGTAATGCTTGTATAAATTTCTTTTATAGAGTGACTACCAAAACGTTCCATATCTTTAAAGAAATCTTGATTTGTAATCAATTCACTTTTTAAATGTCGCAGATTGACATAAGTAAGTTCAATAATAAAAGTTTTTGCGGTAACCGTGGTTACACTTAAATACCCATATACCAGGATATGCAAAAGACGCCTCCAATGTTGGTAAAGAAAATATAATATTATTATTATTATTTTTTAAATATATTTATAAATATAATGTAAAGTATTAAGTTAGTATTAAAATTAAAAAAAGTACATAATAAATAATATATTTATAAACAGTCAAAAATTATGGATTTGTATGATTGTTAGTACACAGTAGTAGTAAAAACTTGATTATGATTGATAGCTACCTACTGGGGGATTATCGCTTCTACTGTGGAATTATCGCTTCTACTGTGGAATTATCGCCGTAATTCTTGCGAAAGACCACACTTCTTATGAGATTTTTTATATATGAGGGAAATATTCTGTGGAAACCCATTATTCTCGTCACACCGTCTCATCATTTCTTTGCAAAATTGCAAACGCCCGTCATAGTCATCTTCTAAAAGCTCTTGGACAAGACATACTTTATAAGGGTGATATTTTTCTGCTTTCAAAAATCTTCCAATAGTATCTCTAGATTTTTTTTTTTTTTTTTTTTTTTTTATGATAAGGCACAGCACTACAGGATAAATCCTTTATGGCGCTCTAGGAGCGGTGCGTGTGCGCAGGAAACGATTCACGTTGGTCTTGAATCTTTGGAGACTATACTCGTTGGGGAAGACGATCTCAGGGAGGTCGTTCCAGAGTGATGACGTTCTCCAGATGAAAGAATTTTGAAACAGTGTCGTTCGAGGGACACTAAGCTGAACCACGTACTGGTGGGCTGCAGTGGCTCGTCGTGTACTTCTACCATGCACCGCTCTGGGTGGTATTAAGCGGGCAACCTCAGTTGAACACTTGCCATGAAAATATTTGTAAAATAGACTCAAGTCGCCAACCTGCCTTCGATGTTCAAGGCTTTCCAGGTTGTTTGTCAGACTATGGTCACCGATCAAGCGAATGGCTCTTCTTTGAATGGAATCTAGCAATCTCAGGGTATGTTTAGGAGCAGAGCCCCAAATATGCGAACAGTACTCCAGTGATGGTCGAATTTGGGCTTTATAGAGCATCAAAAGTTGTTGGGGTGTATAGAGGTTCTTTGTTCGGAAAAGTACTCCAAGCTTCTGCGAGGCTGCCTTAGCAATGGCCGCAACGTGGCCATGCCAAGACATATGACTATCCAGATTAACGCCCAATAAATGAATTGATGAAGCCAAGGGAATTGAGTGTCCCGCCATAACTATATCCGGTTCTTCAACATTAACTTTTTTAGAAAAAACTGCCGCCTGGGTCTTTTTAGCGTTAAATTCTACTTGGTTACTGTCACCCCAAGACAAAATTTCTTCCAGGTCTTTGTTGAGATGTGAGACCTCTTGCTGCCTATAGAGATGTGCATTAGCAGCCGATGTCCGAGCATCCAAAGTAAAAGTTGAAACAAGTGTGCTGTCATCAGCGAAGCTATATATAGGATTTTTAGTTTTTTCCAAAAGATCGTTAATGTATAGTAAGAAAAGGGTGGGCGACAATATAGAACCTTGAGGGACTCCGGCGTTGATGTTAAATGTGTCTGAAAGAAATCCGTCCATCGCCACTCGCAGAGAACGGTCTTTAAGAAAGCTCGACAGCCATGAACAAAATTGAACCGGCATTCCGTATGCTCTCACTTTAGTTAGGAGCCCCTCATGCCATACTCGGTCAAAAGCCTTGGAAATGTCCAGTGCTACCGCCCGGGACTCCCCATGGTGTTCTATTGCGTTGTTCCAAACATGAGTAACATAAGCGAGAAGGTCTCCTGTTGATCTAGACTTACGGAATCCATACTGGCGGTCACTAATAATGTTGAAGCCTTCCAGGTATTTTAGTAATTTTTCGTTGATAGCCTTCTCCATAACTTTTGATATAACCGAGAGCAATGCGACTGGACGATAGTTGTTTGGCAAGGTCTTCTTGCCTTTTTTGGGTATGGGCTGGACTCTCGCAGTTTTCCAGCAAGAAGGAAATATTCCTTTTTTGTAGGATAAGTTAAAAAGCCTACAAAATACCGGTGTCAGTTCGTCAGCGCATTTCTTAATTACAATGACTGGAATATCGTCAGGACCAGAAGCCTTTTTAGTGTCGAGACTCCCCAAGATTCGCTTAACATGGCGGTGGCGAAAGACAATCTCGGACATTCTCGATTCTACAGGGGTAATGTTCGGTGGAGTACTTCCCTGAAAATTTACCGTTGAATGTGAAGAGAATAGTTCCGCCAGTAAGTTTGCTTTTTCCTGTGCTTTGGTCGCAATGGTGCCATCAGAACGTGTTAGAGGTGGAATGGTTGACTTGGTAAAGTTCTGACTGACGGCCTTAGCTACCGACCAAAATGATTTTGAGCCGCTAGGACATTCAAGAAGTTTGTCTCTGATCCTCTGGTTGTGTGCTTCTTTGCTTTGGTTTATCGTTTGCTTGCATTGGTTTCGAGCGTTAACAAAGATGGTACGATTTTCGGCGGTAGGATTTTTACGCCATTGTCGGTAGAAATAATTTTTTGATTTAACAGCTCGTTCGCAATTTTTGGTAAACCAAGGCTTGCCGTTAGAAGGGCACTTTTTTGAGAAAGGGATGAAGGCTTCCATACCAGTAAGGATAACCTCCGATATTTCTGTTGCACAGATGGATGGATCATCAGAGGTAAAACAAACGTCCCGCCAAGGAAAGGTTCGAAAATGGTCCCTTAGGTCCTCCCACTTAGCTGATGTATAATGCCATATCTTGCGTGGTTTAGGAGGCTCTTCAGCACTAATTGGTAGTTTGTTCAGTGCCGAAATAAGGTTGTGGTCAGAAGTTCCTAATGGCGGCTTCACGGTGACAGTGTACAAGTCGGGGTTTGAAGTTAAGAAAAGATCCAACAAACTAGCAAAATCACCATCTCGGTCTGGAATCCGAGTTGGTTCACCCACCAGCTGGGTGAGGCCAGAGCTGATGGCAAAGGATTCGGCTTCACGACCTTGTTCGTCAGTCATGTTTGAGTATTTGAGCCAGTTGACATTATGAATGTTGAAGTCGCCAAGGATGACAACTTCGGAATTGGGATGGTGGGTTTGCAAAAAGTCGATAGTATTAGCAAGAGAGGAGAACAAGTCTCTATAATGGGTATCGCTTGGCGGCCGGTAAAGGCAGCAGATGAATTTAGTAATTTTTTGCGTTGATATTTTAAACCACATTACATCAAAGTCGTTAGGCTCGAGTGTCTCCTCTCGTTGACAAGAAATATCACTCCGGACAAAGAGACAAAGGCCAGAATTCCGCCTAAATCGGTGATGAAAGTCGTACCCAGGATATAAATAGCTGACCGTACTAATCGATGATCTGACTTTGGTTTCGGTTAGTGCAAGTACATGAGGTTTGGTAGATTGTAGATGTTGATGGACTGCATTGATGTTGGAGTTCAGTCCTCTTATATTGCAGAAGTCAATTTGGAAGTTGCTAATCTCGGGTCTTTTAACAACTCCAATTTTCACACCATTTCCATTTAGAATATTGTTCGAAGGACCCGCATGGCTACTGGACATGGTGGATGATTGGATAATCTCGCTTGATAAGGCGCCAGGATCCGCCCCCACCCGGAGATCCGATCGGGGGGCGTTTTTAACTCCGGAATTTATTGATCTTGGAACCATCATCACAGCATTTTTTGTATATTTCCCACCCTGGAAACCGGAGACATCGGCACAGTGACGAAACGTTAGCTCAAAGAGCAACTTCACGCCACCTAAGCCGATGCGATGGTATTTCACCGGGCGATGTCGGGTGAGCCAACATCTACCATCTAGATGTATCATGATTTTGAGCCAATGAAACTGTTGAAACATATGCGGATAATCCTGCAGAGATAATGCAATATCCAATTTTTCATCGTCGCCCAGAACAAGTGGCCGTCTATTCCTAGGCAAGTCCTTTACTGTGCCATGTTCATCAAATTTGTGGAATATTTTACTAACAGTGCATGCCCTGTAAAATTTGATTTTCCGGATATTTAGCATTAAATAAAGTGCACACTTCACTTTGACTTCTTATTTTATCTCCACATCCTAACAATATCAAGACTATGATACGCTGCCTTTCCGATAAAACCATTTTTGTTTAGAAACTTGTAAAATAATACTTCGGAAATACCTAAATTAATTTTATCTACAAGCGTGCGGTAAGTAACTACTTACCGCACTGATTTGCAACCTGCAATTGCAATTGATTGCAACCTGATGTTAATGCATTGTTGATAACGACTTACGAGGCACCTACGGGCAGTGGCGTATTTAGGGGGGGGTCCGGGGGGTCTGGACCCCCCCCCCCCCCGTGGACTCAGTAGTAAAGAAAACTGAAATTCACATTCATTTATTTGCATTAAATAACATGAAACATTATTTCAAATTTTCCAGATGTTTGGGGATTTCCACAGTCTTTTAGTTTAATAATTGCTGAATTTTATTTTTTGTTTCGTGTTTTTTAATTCAGGTGAGTAAAATAGTATACCGTTATACATACCTTCAAAAAACTCATATTTCAAATGCAAATATTGGCGTTTATATTTAAAAATTGCTTTATTTCTACTTTTTTTTTGAGCCGGGCTATCAAAACGTAAAATTTGTAAGTTTAGACAGTCCAAAAGAGGGTGTGGCACCTAAAAAAATTTTGCCTGCGGCGCATTTTTTTAGGGAAGATAAGTGGGCCCCCCCCCCCCCCCCGTGTCACAATCCTAAATACGCCACTGCCTACGGGGTAAATTAAAACAGTGCTCTTTTAGAGTTTTTAATATTGGTGCCCTAAAACATGCTTGTGAATAAAATATCGTACAATACACTTTACGGTAGGTGTCTTTACCGCAATTGCGTGATTTACCAAACTCGCTTTCGGCTCGTTTTGTTAAACATCACGCACATGCGGTAAAGACGTACCTACCGTACTTGTATTGTAATATACTATTACAAGTTCACAATGCCACAAAATGTCAGAACGTGAAACAATGAAGATTTCTTACCTTGAAAGGTAAAAAAAACATCAATTATTTATCATTTCCGCTTATTTAAATAGGGATTTTTTTAAAACTTTTAACAGTGAAATAGCTTGACAGAATTACGCCAAAATTTATGAGCATACTGTACGAGATATTAGCTTTCAAATGATGTATCACAAGCTGTATGTTTCCATTTAAAAAAAATATCGATGTCGTCATATCTTTGACAAATGTCTATAAAAAAACAAACGAATAACGTCAAAACGTGAGCATATATAAAACTAAATTGACGTGTCCGAGCATTTTCCCCAAAAGTTACAGGTTAAGGCTATATTAATTTTATTCCGGACTTCTGGGCAACCCTGTATATTATATTATAGGATACAATTTTCTCAGTGAAGTACGATAATGCAAAATTTTCGACTTTTCTTCATAAGAAATGTTTAACTTTTTTAAATAATGGCAAGTCTCGGCAGACTTAGCCGGATCCGAAATCTTTACCCTTCATTCAAGGGTTAATCGCCATGTAATTATTTTATCAAGCCTCCGAAGCTTTTTAAACTTTTATTTCTTCATTATATGGGACATCCAAAGTCGAGGAAGAATTTTAATTCAGAGAGACATAAGGAACATTACTCAGACCGAAAACTAAAGTAATTTGGAAGCGCGTAACTTCTTACGTAGAAACGCAGACAGCGTCTCTTGCACGAAATCGATTTTCGTCCGACGGGCGGGCAGTGGATTAAAATAAAGATTCTACAACAAAATTATAATTTCTTCAATGTTGTTTTGGAACTATGAACTCTTTAATTTGACAAACATATTTTTCTTAAAATAAACAGCGTGTCCCAGATTGGGTAGTTGATTTGTTGACAAAAGATAATTACATTTTTACAAGTTATGCTTGAGAAAATATTAGGGATGATCCCAGGAATTTTTGGAGGTACATTCAGCAACAAAAGAACACTTGTGCTATCCCTGGGGAAATGTCATACAACGGGGTACAGTTTAATAACCCAAAGGATATTGTTTCTGCTTTTGCAAACTACTTCGAGAGTGTATATAGTCGAATTAGTAATCCCCATAACCCTACAACTCTGAATCTAAACCACATGGAAATATCCTCACCCACTGTTACTGAAGCCGATATCATTGAGATAACGAAAGGCCTTAAGCCAAAAATGTCAAGTGCTCCTGACTCTGTTCTAAGTTTTTTCATTAAGGATACTACAGTTCCCCATAATAGACTACCCATTTTATATTATTAATAAATTTCCTACGAGATAACTAAATAGGTTGTTCTCTGTAGGATTATCTTCTGTAGTCTTTGAGATTTAAGTAAATTATTAATCAAGTAGGCGCCTGTCACAAATAAATTTTAAGTTAATAATTTTGTGGAACGTCATTTTTCTACGAAAAGTTTGTTAGTTTTCATCAATAATTATTTAATTTTTTTGCTTTGAGACATTATTTCAACATCCGTTTGAACTTGCATGGATTACTCAGTCCAACAACGTGTGTTTTGTGTAGAAACTTACATAAGAAGCAATTCGATAGAAGAAGTTAGGCGTGCATTCCGGCGTCAGTTTAATAACAACAATAGGGGTCACGCGCCAAATCGTAAAACTGTTAAGTTATGGATTCGTCATTGGCGTGAAAATGGTTCTGTACAAAATTTGAAGAAGCCTGGACGTCGAAGAACAGTTCGTACACCAGAAAATATTGAACGAGTTAGAATTGCGTTTACGAGAAGTCCTAAAAGGTCTGCTAATCGACAAACCCTTATCCTAGGAATATCGAAGGGAAGCTTAGATCGAATTCTTCAAAGCGATTTAAAATTTCATCCCTATAAATACCAAATGGCACAGCACCTTAGCAATCAAGATAAAGAAGCAAGGTTAGCATTTTGTCAAGAATTTTTGGATTTACATCAAGGAGGAATTCACAGTCTCCTAATGACCGACGAAGCAAATTTTTATTTAAACGGCATGGGCAATAAACAGAATTTTAGATACTGGTCAAATGAAAATCCTCGTGAAATCTTTACACAGAACCTCCATAATCCAAAAGTTGTTGTGTGGTGTGGAGTAGGATCTTTTGGTATTATTGGCCCTTATTTTTTTGAGGATGAAAATAACCGCGCTGTAACAGTAACATCCGAGCGCTACGTTAATATGCTAGAGACATTTCTCATTCCAGAATTAAATAGACGAGGATTACTAAACAATGCCTTACTATTCCAACAAGATGGGGCAACAGCTCATACCGCCAGAAACTCAATGAGGGTCCTGCGAGAAATGTTTAATGGCCGACTCATTTCTCGATTCGGAGTTTTGCCTTGGCTTTCGAGGTCCCCCGACTTAACGGCACCCGATTTTTTCCTGTGGAGATATTTAAAAGCCAAAGTGTTTGCGAGTTGTCCAGGTACAATCGACGAACTGAAAGTCAAAATTCGTGAAGAAGTTGAAGGAATCGACGAAGGTTTGCTACGCCGTGTAATGAACCACTTTCTATCTAATAATGAAAAATGTGTTGAAGTTGGTGGAGGTCATTTAGAAGACGTGATTTTTAAAAGTTAGAATTAAATTAGCCAAATATTTATAAGTTATCATAAATCCCAAAGAGTTAGCTGTAATTTAGTAAAATAAAAGGTTTGTTTTGTTAACTAAAAAAATTTTAATTCAAATATTAAAATGGGTAGTCTATTATGGGGCACCCTGTATATATGTCTTGGCAGCTTAATTATGTAAAATATTTAACTTTTCATTAAGTCAGCAACGATATCCCAAACGATGGAAAGTATCTAAGATATGTCCAGTATTTAAGAATGGGAACAGAGGACAAGTCAAAAACTATAGACCCGTTTCTCATATTTGTGGGTTTATAAAGATTTATGAAATTACTTTATATCGACACATAATGCATAAGATTGAACCGCTATTATCAGTTCATCAACATGGCTTCTTTGCGGGTCGGTCAACTACCACCAACCTGACTTGCTTTTCCAATTTTGCATCTAAAGTAGTTGATTCTAGAGGCCAGGTTGATGTGGTCTTTACCGACTTCACAAAGGCCTTTGACAGAATATGCCACAAAAGACTATCACTTAAATTACATGAGTTTAGCCTGTGATATGTAGTGTATTTAAAAACTGTGATAATCATGTAATGATAATATCATAATAAAGTGTATTTGTAAAATGTATGTTATATTGTAAACTATCGGCCCTGTAAATTACAATGTTGGGCTTTGTTGAAATAAATAAATAAATAAATGAAAATTTTCGAAAGTTACAGCCAGTGATCAAAGTCAAGATAAGCTATAAAGGGTGTTCAAGCTTTTAAAAAATATGAAATTAGTACTAAATAAAATAGCACTCTCATTTGTAAGTTTTTTTGAAAAAATGTGAACAATATGTGATTGTTCGAAATTACAAGAAGATCCAAAATTATCCTTAAGGAAAAAAAAATACAGTTACCTTGAATAACGAAATCTCATATTCAAAGAATTTTAGTATTAATAAATTGCAAAATCCAGAATGAAGATGATACCCGTCTAGAATTTTGCTTGATAAAAGAAGAACAAATTTTAGGAAATATGTTATTTTTTAATAAGAATATTATTTTATCCGCAAAGCAACTTTTATATAGGCAATGGGGTTGCCCCTTCACCAAATTGTACGTATTTGGACAGGAAAATCGAAATTTTTGGTGTATTATAGAACAATTGGACCATACTTCGTAGAAGAAAATTTAAATCAGAATTTGTTTTGGTTTTTAGAATCCATTTTATTTTTCAGCAAGACGGATGTCCTGCGCACTCTACATTACGGGTTTTTAACTGGTTGAATATTAATGCCTTCTATAAAAAAAATAAGCTTAATTTAACAGGCTTGCTGATCCCCCTAAAAGAGAGAATCGAGTTGTAAATTTAATTTCAATATTTTGTCCAGAGCTATTCCAATGTAAACCATTGGATCAAATGCTCAGTGCCAGACATTGTGAAGTTTATAGGATCACAGATGTCTGTCAAGTCTTAAAGCTGCTACACGTTTTTATATTTGCTCCTTGTTAGAAGGGCATCAGCAAACTTTGGGAATTCGGGATTAGAACGTGATTTGATTTTGTCAAGTTGAGATACGATTTTCACTGCCAAAACATATTTAAGCCATCCATAAGCAAATTTACTTGAAAATTTACCATGAAAGTAAGAAGAAGGAAATTTATTTATTTTTTGTATTTATATTGGTTATGAAAATTCACACCGACAAATTTCGACCAATGAAAGGCCCGTTTTTTGGATCGTTATCGTAGTAACTAAAAATATTTCCGGAAATTTTTTCCCTCTTGGGTATCCTAGGCGTGATTACAGTGGCTATTTTTTAGCATACGTCACGTGATATAAATAACTACTCTAGATATTTCTTTTAGTTTTTTTTATTTGTTTTTAATGAATACATAACATATAATGTAATATATTGAAAAGGAAAAATCATCAAAATTTTTATCATCGCGATTCGTCAGTCACAAAGAGTAGAATTCCTTCTATTTTAGTGATATGAGTTAAACAGAAATTATCAATTTAAACTATTTTTAATCTAGTATAGTACATTTCATGTTACTAAAGTTAAAAGGAAAATAGTTCATTTGACCGCAAATTGTAACAAAAAGTTAGCAAGTAGACATTATTTTATGATATGACAACAGGAAGTTTAAAAAAAGTTGAATTCCTGCTAATTTAGTTATACGGGTTTAGATAAAATAAGATACTTAAATTGTTCCTAAACTGATTTAATATATTTTATGTTACTAAAAATGAAGAAGAACCATTTATTTTAACTCTAATATCGGTATACCGAATACTACTGTACTACTACTTTAGTAATAGGAGTTAATTTAAAATTGACAGTTAAAGACATTCTCAATCTGATGCAGTATATCTCGACAATAATAAAGTTTGAGGAAGTTTATTTTTTTATATCATTACTTGTAACTCTTGTTAGGAAATATATATGTAATATTTAAATTAGGTGATTGTTTAAAAAAATATTTTTGTAATAATCATCCGAAATTCACACAAAAAAAAATACTATATTATTATATTATATATTTAAGTGTTTAAATAATTCTAAATGAGTAAAAATAAAACCTTATTTCAAAAATTGTATAGTAATGAAGGAACGAAATACATTTTTTAGAACAAAAATCTTTTTAAGAAAATATACTTTAACATTTTTATAGGTACTATAGGTTTTCATTGCTAAAGCTTATTTTCAATTAAAACAAGTATTTTGTTTCCTTATTATATAAGATTAAGAAAGAAATAATATATTTGGAATAAGTATAGAAATTTACTTTAAATGAGAGACGCTGAATTTTGCAATAAAAATGCACACTTTCCATTTGAGTAATGGAAATTTTTAAATCAATTCTTAAAATCTCTCTAATTAAGCCTTTTACAGGTTACTGGGTTTCCCAAAATTGCCTTTCTAGTAACAGTGAGTGTTTTACGAAACACAAAATACTTAGATTTCAACATGTCAAATCTAACTTAATAAACCAACCATGTGTATTTTCATTATTTACCTAGTCCTGTTCTAGGTCGAGAAATTTGTGGGCATCCAGTAATGTACGGGTTTTAAGTAAAAACCTATACAGGGTGGTCCACTCTCAACGCAGGCTTCCATAGCATCTAAACTACTCAACTTTTTAATATTTTTTAATAACAGAGTCATAGGGAGGCATTAGGCCTACAATTTAAAATGTTTTAAATTATACAGGGTCTCCCAAATAGTCAGGGCATATCAAACATACATTTTTTTAAACGGAACACCCCATATCTTACATTACTTTTGAATTCTACATAAAATTACAATTATTTTCTAGTAAGTGCATTATAAGTCTAAACTTAATAGTTTCTGAGATATCGAATTTTGAAAAATGAGATTTTTGAATTTCGACAGCGTCTAGGTTTTTAACGACACACCATATAGGAAAACGGCTTACATGTCCCTATCCTACTTTTTTATTATCTTTCAAAGAATGCCAACTTCCGGTTAAACCGGAAGTACTATATTTCCGGCTTTCGAGCTACATCCGCTTTAACCGGAAGTTGACACTTTTAGAAAGATAGTAGAAAAGGAAGATAGGGACATGCAAGCCGTTTTGCTCTAAGACGTAGTTTAGAGACCCAGTATAACCAAAAAATTTGTAGATAATTAATGTTTTTTCCTTAAAAGTAAGATAAGAGAATCATAACGTCAGACGATTATCCTGTTTACCTTATTCACAACTTTTAATACGTAAGGGAACATTTAAAATAAACCAAAATAAACCGATTTTTTTTTACTTTATTTTGAAAATCTCGTCATACAAAAATAAACAAATCTATCAGACTAACAAAAATCATGTCAGCTACAGGATGTTCCAGATTAAATGCGTACCATTGCTAACTTGCTCACCAGTACTTTACAGTTCTGTTAAGTTAGCAATTGTATGCCTCTAATAAGTTAAAAGATCCTGTGAAAATAAAAACATAGAAAAACTTTAATATTAATGATAATACCTAATTTCTACAGTAGGCGCTCGATTAAGTAAACGTCCTTTATATATTAACCGAGATATAAACTATCTGATGCAGTGAACACTAGAAATTCATTTAATTGAACACTGTTCCTTGGAGTAAACTTTCTGTAGTTTTAACGACAATACCATCAGTGTGCCAAATCCAGCTCCATACTCTTTAAAAATATCGACGCACACAACACCTTTGGTGGAGAAGGGCTGAATGGGATTCGTGTCTTCGTGATTGAAACAAATTAGGGAATAGTGACTTTTTAAATTGAGAATTTAGATATTTAGAAAGAAAAACATAAATAAATTATACTTGTAATATAGGTAGGTATACTCGATTGAAGGAAAATGAATTTTTACATCCATTAAATATATTTTGTTTTAAGAATACCATGGCTTTACTATTAAAAGAAATAATATTTGAATAGAACAAATATACATCATCAAGGAAGTTTCTATTATGTTTCTTTATTGCCTTCTCTCTTTCTTTTATGAGGTATACTCAATTTAAGAAAAATGAATTTTTATATCCATCAAATATATTTTGTTTCAAGAATACTATGACTTTACTATTAAAAGAAACAATATTTAAGTGGAATAAATCAAACAAGTTTCTATTATGTTTGTTTTAAAATTTTAATGCTTAAAGTTTATAATATTCTGTTTTTTGTGCGATTTTTTAGGTATTTTAATTATGCATAATCAATTGTGACAACACAGAACAATCTGTCATCAATTTCCAAGGATGACGCTCTGCCACATAAATGTGAATGGAAAATATTCACTCCTCTTTTGCCAAACAACAATGTTCTGTGTATATCAGACATTTTCTTTACCACAACGAAATAAAATCGCAGAAATAAGATTATAAAGCAACGTCCCGACCTTTAGAGCTTTTTAGAGCATGAAAACACGCATCGCATATACATACATATTATAGGCTACACGATGGATACACATTTTACGCGTATCTGGGTAAAACTAGTAATCGTTGCCCTTTCCTTGTTCAATGATCCTTTTTATTCTCAACAATCGCTGACATTTTTTTTTCATTCACATTGAAAACATTATCTTAAAACATTTTGCAAAGAGAACAATATCGTAGATATCGAAATGTAGCAATTCAATTTAACCAAAGAATCGGCATTTTCAATTCAATCAAGCAAACAATGTAAATCTCTGGTTTTGGCAAAAATAGTGGTGTCTTGTTGAATTAGATGAGAAAGAAAAGCTACTTTGGCATTAAAAAAATCATGTTCTTAGCTAAATATATTACTAAGACCTAACAAAGAATGTTTCGGTATTTAAACAATCTATTTTTTAATTCCAAGTTAGTTTTAAATTATACTTTTATCATTTCTCCACATACTGTCAATTTTAACATAATATATTTTTTACTATGATATATATAGGGTGTTTCCTAACCTCGGTCAAAGAATGAAACTGGTTAATATTCACGTAATTGTCAGACGAAAATGTGGTATAAAATTTTTTTGATTGTCGGTTTGTTTTTGAAATACTGGCTGTTAAAAAAAAATTTATACATAATAAGAGGTTTGAGCACTATTTTGTGTTCATGTTGAACTTCTCAATTAGTTCAGTCACGAAGATCCACGTAACGACTATTAGAATTTCGCAAAAATAAATAATACGGGCATGTTTCACACTGAAATAGTATATTATTAACCAAGGTTTAGACAGCCATCATTATTGCCCGAGCGGCAAGTTTAAATCACGAGGAGCGAAGCGACGAGAGATTTAAGACGCGAGGGCTATAAGCTGTCTAAACCGTGGTTAATATAATATTTTTTCCACTACTACAAACTTTTATAAGACATTTATCTTTATAGTATTATTAATTATAAAAAATTATAGGTAGGTATAAGTATATTTTTTAATCAAGTTACCTGCGCTTTTGAATTGGCAAAATATTTTGTTGTTTTGTCAGGTGGCTTTGTGAATGTCAATTTTTGTTCATTTATGTCATCAGATTTCACGAGTTTTCCGTTTTTTTAAAAAATGAGCAAAGAAAATGTTAGTGATATTATTATGTGTACACCCCCAGAACTAAGGATGGAAGCAGAAAAAATGTTGATTGTATCGATATTTTACATATCAGGCATCTCTAATAATCTAATATGTATTGATAATTATCTGGTTGCCTAACTGTTTAAAATGTTTATGAATTCATGCTGTCAAATCAAAAAATCAAGTTACCTGCGTTAAAATAGATTCTTGGAGATCGGTCAAAAATGGATTTCAATGCCCTATTATTGACCATGGTCAATAATAACTTATAAGGTAGAGAAAAACGATTTCTAACGTTAATAATCGGTCAATAATGGCGATGTTATAGGTTAGTAGTGGAAAAATTCTATTATTTTATTAAGAAGATAATTTTAAGCAAATTCACTTTCTTGCATTTTTCTCGTAGCTCTTACAGTTTCCAAGTTAAAAATAAATTTATTGTTCACGTCACCAGAATCTTATCATTTTGTTGTTTAAATAAACGAGTAGGCTGCGTGACTCCATTCCTTGCGAGTTACTTTTTAATTTAAGTGTACTAAATTTTAAATTTAATACTTTTCTTTATGACGGCTGAGTTTACCAATCAACAAATGGCTCAAATTCATTTTATGTACGGTTCAGCAAATGAAAATGCAATGGAGGCAAGGCGTTTGTTTGCAGAACATTTTCCTAATAGACAAATACCGTGTTCAAAAACATTTACAAAATTACATCTGAGAGTAGAGGTAACAGGTAGTTTTGCAAAAGACAAAGTATAGGCGGTCGACAATTTACAGTAAGAACCCCGGAACTTGGGGAAGACATTTCAAATATGATTGAAGAATCTCCAGGAACTCCACAAGGAAAATAGGAAACGAGTTGAATGTGAGCAACAAAACAGTATGGAGTGTCTTAAACGACTATTCTCTTTATACTTATCACATACAAAGATTGCAAGCTTTCTTGCCTCAAGATTATCCAATTAGAGTTAATTTTTGTAACTGGTTGCAAGAAAAGTCTTTAAGAGTCCAAAGTTTTTCGAAAAAATCTTATTTACAGCTAAAGCAAATTTCTCGCGAGACAGCATTATAAATTTTCATAATAACCATATTTGGGCTGAAAATAATCCTCATGCTATTATTGATGGACATCACCAGCATAGATTTTCAGTTAATGTATGGGTAGGAATTAATGCAGATACCTTAGTTGGACCGAATTTTTTTCCGATTCGGCTTACTGGTGAAGTTTACTACAATTTTTTTAGAGAGGAATTGCCAGGACTGATAGAAAAAGTTCCTGTAAGAACAAGAACTTTAACGTAGTTCATGCAGGATGGCGCACCCCTCACTTTGCAGTAGTTGTTAGCAATTATTTGGATCAACAATATCTTGATCGTTGGAGGTAGTGGACCTCAACCATGGCCACCTCGTTCGCTGGACCTTAATCCTTTGGGCTTTTATTTCTGGAGTTACCTTAAACAACTTGTCTATACTACTCTACTAAACTGTAAAAGAACTTCAACTGCGCATTTTTAACGGTTTTAATACGATTTGCTTAAAATTAATTTCTTAATAAAATAAAATACGTATTTTCAGTGTTTGCCATAACCGTATTATTTATTTTTGCGAAATTTTAATAGTCGTTACCCGGACCTCCGTCACTGACTAATTGGGAAGTTTAACATGAACACAAAATAAAGTGCTCAAACCCCTCATTAAGTGTGACAAATATTATTCGAATATTGTTTTTCATTAAATGTTAATAAAAAGAAAACATGAATAAAATTTATTTTAACACCCTGTATTTTGAAAACAAACGGACATTCGAAAAAATCTTACACCACATTTTCGTCTTACAATTACGTGATAATTCACCAGTTTAATTCTTTGAACGAGGTTAGGAAACGCCCTGTACATTTTTGGACATAATATGTTAATATGAAGTTTTTGATAAAAAGACATCAGGAATAGTCGAGGGAATAGCTATTTAGAATATTTTAGATTACTTAGGAAATACCCTCTATAACATCCTAAATGGTGCATCGGTCTGATATATTTAAAGGTGTTGAGTAGTTTTTTAATGGAAATTCTTTTAAAATAAGATTTTTCTATTTACTGTTTGCAATTGCCAGATCATTAATTTTAAAACGGCAAACCATTTTCGAAGACGTGATGCCATTTACACAAAGCAAGCTTTGAAACCTGCCCAATAGTGTTGTTTAACCGAGAATCCTATATATTCTCATATTATTATCGATATCCTAATAATGAGACGTCTATGAGAGAAAAAAAGTATAATACAATAAATTTTGTTAAAGTTTACAAGTATTTACAATATCATATACAATAAAATAGGCCTATACATTTACATATAGAAAAAATAATATGTACCAAATTAGACACTGTCGCACACATCCAATATCAGCACATGTTATATGTTTCTCAGCAAAGGCAGTGACTATAATAAGATCTTCTGTAGAATTTACCAGTGGTTCCAGCCACCGTTCCATGCTCCTCCCCAACCAGCACTTCCAGCTCCGCCAGCTCCTCCGCCGCCTCCACCACCTCCAGCACCTCCAGCGCTACCCCAGGCTCCATGGGCACCATTAGCGCCTCCCCAAGCTCCATGTCCTCCGGCTCCGCCTGCACCTCCTCCACCTCCAGCACCTCCGTTCCAGCCCCATCCACCCCAACCTCCAGGTTTAGCGAAGACGGTTAGGACGGCCATGAAGGCGACTGCCAGGAATAAAAAGGATTTCATGGTGTTTCTTGATTTACTAGCTGATCTATTGTGATAATGTGACTGATTATAGTGTGTATTTATACGAAAGTAATTCTATTGTTTGTAGGACATACCAATTGCCGTAATATCGACAAGTTGTACGTTGACAACGCCCTAAACAAGTTTCGTATAAAAATGGCAATTATTAGTAAATATCAATCTGACTTTAAATATGCGCATTTTAAGTTGTAGTTAATAATTAAAAAACAATGGTAAACAACAATTGCACAGGGTTGTTCCTCAAATGTTCTCGCTGGTAATTATTTAGTACTTTTACAATATACTTTTACTAAAATAACAACAGAAATTATGGAAAATAAAAATCAGTCTGTTTTGCATGGTAATATTCACTTAACCTTCCTAATTTTTCATTTTCTGAGGTGCAATCCCCACTTCACGCAAAAGTTCACGAACAAATAGGACATGCCCTAGTTTCATGATGGTCGTCACGACGAACTTCGGGGAATTCTTCACGAAATTTTATATTATTAAAATTTTGATTTTCATGATTATATTATTGGCTTAAATTTGGACAGTGAGTTTGATTTCATGATTATCGTCGAGAAGAAAATCTAGGTGTGATACCCGCTTAAGAAGGCATAGCTCCTCAAGTGAGTTAAGATGGGTTTCTTTAATTATCGTCGAAACTGATGGTAAACAACTTGAAACTCTATTATTATAGTAAACTAACAAACTTGATAAAATGTAGTCAGGACGTAACAATATGGAATAAATTAGTCATACGTTATTTGTGTATGATCTGAAATTTTTGTTTGATCAAATTGTAATTTTATAAATAAATAAGTGAATTGTATCCTTCTCACAATGCAGACGTTTCGTTATCAAATCTGGATGCCAACTTTCGGTTCTACAGGGTCTCGCGCTGGAAACACCTCAGGGAAGTATTCTTGGTCCCTGATTTTTTATTGTATATTAATAACTTGCCAGAACACGCAACTACTGACAGTATTTTTATGTATGCTGATGACACCAGTCCAGTGTAATTGTGGGTGACCAGGACCCAGATGTTTTGCGTAGGAAGGTATACGATGTTGTTTCAGAGTTTAGTTACTGGTGCAACAGAAATAACTTAATTATTTATATCAACAAGAAGGTAATTATTGAATTTTACTCCAAGCACAGAATATCGGGTTAGAGTAGTACAGTATATACAGGGTGGCGCATCGAAAACGAAACAGATACATTTACTGGCAGCTCAGTACTTTTTTGGAAAAACGCTTAGAACCGTCGATTTTGTTTTCGACGAAGACACAAAATTGGCAAAAAATCACGTTAACACGTGCAGCCCCCTTGGGCGGGGGTGGCACCACCCCTAAAATCTTAAATGGAAATGGGGGTCGAGTGATACCTTATGTTAAAGGTCTTTCAATTCCCTTTATAATGATGTAAAATTCATGTACTTCAATTCAGTAGTTTTGGAGATTTATTGATTTAAAGCTTAAAGTAGACTTTAATAAGTACATCAGATTTGTTTGTACTAATTTCAGAAGAAATTTGAGTAAAAGCATTTACTTAATAAGTAAATGCTTTTCTTCACTACGCCCATGGTTTGTTTATCATTTTGGTGTTGAAAATAGCGATTATGGAGCGTTTTTTGTGGCAAAAAAAGTTGTTTCTTGAAGAAAGATAAGAAGGGAATGTCTTTGTTGTTAAAATACCTTTTAACGCTTTATACATAAATTAACCATGGTATATTCCACAGTCAGGGCAAGGGCCTAGCGACACCTAAAGCACCGGTTCCCGTCAGATCACCGAAGTTAAGCGGTGTCGAGCGCGGCTAGTACTTGGATGGGTGACCGCTTGGGAAACACCGCGTGCTCTTGTCTTAGGGAAGAGTGTAAAATGAATCGACATCAAAACCATCCTATTCACGCCGGACAGGCCGGATGAGATCGGATATCTCGTGGGATGAAGGTGCCGTTTCACACTCCCCAGTCGGTAGACCGCACGATTAAAAACCGTACGGTCGATGACCGGTTCTAGATGGCCTCAGATACGCCGACGAACCGTAAAAAAGTAAAATAAAAAAAAAAAAATATTCCACAGTCGCCAATAAAAAACGCAACATTGAAAATCTCATAAGGAACGAAGCAATAGAAGTGGGGGTTCTAGGGTAAGTTTATGTAGGTCCTACGTTAAGTACCCGCAAATTGGATACTGTGTGTGGTGGTAGTCGACGTAGAATCCAACGGATTCTAAAGGCCCATAGTTTTCATCCGTATAAAATTCACCTTGTACAAGAACTTAATGAAGACGATTTTGATCGGCGATTACAATGTTGTGAATATATGAGTGAACGAATTATAAACGATGAACATTTTATATTCAACACTTGCTTTTCCGACGAATGTTTCTTTTTCTTAAATGGCGTAGTAAATCGTCATAACTGCCGATATTGGTCCGATTTTAATCCCAGAATTTATCGTAGGTCCACACACAGCAGCCACAAAAATTAAATGTTTAGGCTGGTATTTTTGGCGATCATTTAGTTGGTCCTTTTTCCTTACCTGGAAATTTGACCAGTGAAATGTATTTGGAATAACTGCAAGACGCCATATATCCTGCATTAACAGCCATAATTGAAAATCAGAATGATCGGCGGTGATTTTTTGCCAGTTTTGGGTTCCCCTCGAGAACAAAATCGACGGGTCTGAGCGTTTTTCCAAAAAAGAACTGAGCTGCCAGTAAATGTCTCTGTTTCGTTTTCGATGCGCCACCCTGTATAATGGTAATATCATAAATTTAGATTCTAAAGTTAAGTTCTTGGGATTACATCTTAATAATACATTTTACTGGTCAGTTAATGGAAATGAGGCTTATACAGCGTGTCCAGAAACCATCTTAACATATGGGAAACTTTTTTATTTTTAACTTTACGAAAAAAAATTATTCTTCATAAAAAGTTCTGCTTGTTGATAAAATAACATTCAAATCAAAAGTTTTGAGCCAGCACATAGGGGTGTTCAGAAAGTCAATAATATTAATACCGTAAATGGAAAACTATATTTAATAATTTTAATTACAAAGTACAATAATGAAATACTACACTAAGCTTCAACATGACCACCGTTTTTTTTCATACAAACGGTTGTACGTCGTGAAAATTCCATTACTGCATTTCTAACCATCTGAGGGGAAATTTCTTGGACACAGTCTCTGATAATTCTCTCTAAATGGTCTATGTTCTCGAAAGGTCTGTGGGTATACACTTTTTGTTTTAAAAATCCCCATACGAAAAAATCCAGAGGTGTTAGATCAGGTGACCTTGGTGGCCAAGCAAATTCTGATCTTCGTGCAATCCATTTCTGTGGAAATGTCCGGTTTAAGAATTCTGTCACTCTTGCAGAGCTGTGGCATGGAGCGCCGTCATGTTGGAACCAAAGTGTTTGTCTTATATTCATTGGTAGTCCATGAAAAAATTCAAATAATTCCGTGTCCAAAAAGTTCAAGTAAATTTCACCGGTAATATTTTCTCGAAAAAAGTACGGCCCTACAACTTGGTTCCTAAAAACGCCGCACCAAACATTTGTCTTGAAAGAATACTGGTCACGACACTCAATTACAAAATGGGGATTCTCATCACTCCACCACCTACAGTTTTGAGAACACACTACTCCATTTGAGGTGAACATCGCCTCATCTGAAAACAATATTTTTCTTGCGAATAGTGGGTCATCTTCTACCTCACCTTGAAACCAAGAGCAAAACAAAAATCGTGAATCAAAATCTCTAGGCTGCAGTTTGTGAAGAAATTTTGGCTTGTATGGGTAAAAATTATTTTTCCTTAAAATAACTTGGGCAGTGGACTTTGTAACAGGTCGTGGAACAGTTTGTGAAATATTTCTCAATGAGATTTTAGGATTTTCCACGACAGCTAGCAAAACATTCAATTGGGTATCTTCGTCCGTACGCCAAACCTGATGCTTGTCAGAAAATTTTTTACTTACAGATCCGGTATTTTTAAATTTATTAAAAATATCTCCAACCGTTACATGGCTAATAATTTTATTTGGATATCTTGCATTAAAAATTTGAGCAGCCTCTCTGTACGTCTTGTAGTGGTCTCCAACAATTAACACTATTTCAACTTTTTCCTCGATTGTAAATTTAAGCACCATATTTAATTAAAAGGAAACTGTCCGCCTTGACAAATAAAATAATTAGTTGTCATGGCTTCATTTAGTTTTCCAAGGCGTGCTGGACCTACTAAACGAGAATGAATACCGCTTCTTAAAATCTTGCTCGCCCTTTTCTGAAAAATTCTGTGAGATAATTAGAGAAACTATGGAATCAGGAAAAACAACAACATTACGCCACAGTATCTTTGTTTTAAGCTAAGTCGCCTTTCGAATGGCAACTTTAGACCATTTATTATATTTTTGACAATATTGAAAATTGTCATTAAAAAAAATTGATCAGAACCAAAAACCACGTTTAAATTACAATTAGGTAATGCAATGAAAAATTAGATTTTATTATTTTTTACGAATTTTTCTTACACAATCAAAACAATTTCAATTTTCTCCTCAGAAGTTAATAACGCTACCATTTTTATGTTTTATAAATTTTAACGCGTTTTGACGGTTGCTGTCAAACATTTCTTGCTATCAACAATTAATTTGTATGTTACAACCATCCTAGATTACATGTAACTACAGTTAAATTTGCATTGTTATTGTAGACATACGTTTCAAAAAAGACGAAATAATTTTTTCAAGGTAAATGGGCGTAATTTCATATTTGAACGTGGTTTTTAGTTCTGATCAACTTTTTTTAATAACAATTTTCGATATTATCAAAAATAAAGCTACTTTACTTTTAAGCCAAATTCATATTTTTTGACTTACCTCGTATACGCCTGGGAGAATTTAATATCTGATAGTTGCCATTTAGGTTTTAGACCATGCAGAACTTTTTATGAAGAATCACTTTTTTTCGTAAAGTCTAAAATAAAAAAGTTTCCCATATGTTAAGATGGTTTCTGGACACGCTACAAAGCTTAATAGTTTTTTTCTACAAACGTGTTAAAAATGCAATTTTTTTTCCCCACTATGACCACAAGTAGGTTTTATCGGCAAGCTTTTCGGGCGATGCCTAGAAAAAGCTATAATATCTTAATTATAGAGAAATTGTTGTTTGCTTATTAATTTAAATAGTTTACCTCGCTTCTTTCGCTTTCTATTATTTACATAAACTTGTGGAATTATTTTTCTCCACGACCATTACTGAATGCAATAATTCCTAAATCATTTTTGATAATAGAATGTAAAAATTCTCGCTTTTGAGTTGGAATATTTACTCTGAAACACTTGCTTCTTATGCGTTTTGCGTGTCTTTTCATTCCATAACAAGATACGGAATGAATATTCTGTAATTGATCTAAACGACATAGGTTGCCATGAATTTCGAAACTGTCAGTGTCAGATAAAAATGGCCGCGTTGTAATAATTATTTTCAGACAAATTTTAGTGCAAGTCAAAAAATGAGTGAAAAATCGGATGAATCAGATATGGAACTGGATAATACTCCACCTGAAATTACGAATATTGCGAATAAATAACTTAATTGCTTTGTACAGATTTTATTTGTTTTTATTCGTACCTTTTTGGTCGTGGAGAAAATATAGTCTGCTACTCGGTTAGAATCTACTATTCTGTCATTTCCACAAGAAGCAGGAACTAAGAAGTCATCTGCTTCCATTTTCTAACACTGCACTGAGTCAATAATAATAATAATTTTTCAATAATTTTACGCGCCACGTTTAACATTAAACTGACAACAAGACAGGTGCCCGGCTGATAGGGTAAAGTCATGTGACACACTAACGCTTTTATTGGCCAAAAAGTAAAGAGTTAGTCTTGCACACTAACCTTTAAACAAGTGGGTGACTTTTGCTTTTGCATCAAACAATAAACTTTTGTACGAATTTATCACTTTAAAGAATGCTCTTTGCTAAAAACTAACACCACTCGCTATTGGTCTTAAAATTCTGAACAAAAGAGCGCGCGTAAGTCATTTTTCAAATTTTGAGCAGACGGTGACTTTTGCATATAGAGAGCTATCATGTTTCTTCGAGTTAAGTTAAATACATGTTAAAGACGGACACATATTGGTGATACACTAACACGGAACCCTGCATCACAGGATTACAGCGCAGGCAGGCTTTGCTTGACATTGTTTTGACGTTTTGATTTGTCAACTTCAATTCGTTTTTATACATTTGTGTGTCTTGAAACTTTATTTAATTCTAAAAAACAGTTATTTTCAGAGCCATTTCCATCATACGATTGTGTTGGTGGTAAGTATTTTTGGTTATTTGTTATTATTTAGTCATTTTACGTATTCTAATTATGGAAAATGACATATTTTATTAAATTTTTTAACTCCGGGTCTGTCCCTAAACGGTTGTCTGCACTAATACTCTTGCAGGTTTTCCAGCTGAAAACCCTATGTCGATAAACGCGTCTTCTATCGGTATATTACTATTGATAATGCAATTTTATCAAACTCTGATATGGGCATAGTGATAATATGCAAATAAATGTCATATATTTTTTGAATCGAAAACTGGTGGTCACACGACGAAAAGTCTAGAGACCATTTTTGCTAAATGATAAATCGCAATTTTAAAAATAGTATTTATTTTGAAGTAAAATAGGGGCGTATCATTTTTCTCGTTAAAAATATCAAAATACATGTTAACGCGGACGCCATCGGCACAAGTAGAGCAAATTCCTTTTTATGAAATAAATGTGTGCCTAGTTAGTACCCACTAAAATTCAAAACGATATCCAAAGTGGTCTCAAAAATATTAAGAAAAAAAAATATTTTTTTTTTAATTTTCAACACCCTGTATCTCAGAATTAGAGCGGCTGCGGATCTAGGAACTATTTGTCTTAGTTTTGGGTAAGGAATCACCACACGAGCGATGGCACATGCTTTTTGAAACACCTTGTATATTTTCGACTAGGATGGCAACAACACTTATTAAATAGAAATAAAGGTCTGTCTTTACCACCAAATAACTTTATTTGCCCCTCTTCCGGAAACTTGATTTAAATTACGTATATAAAAAAGAAAAAAAGGTGTAACTAGTAGTACCTAATCTGGGTACTCACCATTTATCGACGCCATTTGCTTTGAATAGCATGTTGAATTTAAAATTAAAATTAATTTCTTCACCTGGCAACAGGAAGAAAATTAAAAAATCTACAAGCTGATGACTTAAATTTCCAATTTTTAATTTTCATTTTTATTTATTAATATAACAAGTGAATAATGACCACTTGGTGAGTACATGATTAATAATATTATAACAAATATAAGTAACAAACCGTTAAGTTGTGAGACTGAATATCTTATTGCTATCTATCATTTTCGAAAATTTGAAATTTTCTCTTTTCAGATGTACCCCTTTTTTATATGAAATTACCTTAACACTGAACATGTCCCCTCACTAAGTCGGTTTCACTAAAAAAGAATGAATTGCTATATTAAAATTCTTCTTTTACAACATATTTTGACTTCAACATTTTTTAAATCACTCTACTATGATTAAGGTCCTTTATCCTACTTGCGTATAAATCAACTCATTCCTTTACATGGAGATACACCGTTCTTATTCTAAACTCCTGTCGATTCCAATGGTTGCATAATCTGCATTAGGTATATTATATTATATTATTGAATCACTTCTCTGCTCCCCCAACTGTTTTAACTTCTTTTCATATTAAAATCTTTCTTAAATGGTTAGTTGCTGAGGATGACTTTCTCTAAAGTCGAAACTAGTACAACACATATGTTAACAAATTTAATTTAATTCATCATCATTTTATGTATTTTCTATAACCCTTATTTTCTACCCTAGAGGGGCAAATAAAGTTATTTGGTGGTAAAGATAGACCTTTATTTCTATTTACAATCTCGCCACAGAATATGGACTACTTCTTAAAACTTAATAAATAGACAACATGTTATACCCCATAAATATATAACTTATTTAAAAGCACCCTGAAATGCAGCTATTTTCACATGACTCATATAAGTACCCGCCATTAGCCAAAAGTTCATAAAATTTGCCTTAATAAATGTTTCCGCAAGTTCCTCCCAAATTACATTAACAATACACCAAAATTGCCCTTGGTTTTCTTAATTTAGGAACGTCAAACACGGCATACCTTTGTTAGTTCGACGCCAAATTACTTGCTTTATCTCTTATCTAATAATAAATCTTCGTCTCTCATAATCTAGTAATATCCCTAAAGGTCGGATCCTCCCGACTGAATTATCGATATTGATCTTAAAACTTTTGAGTCGTTTAAAAATCCAATATGCCAACATCACGCTGATGGTACTTCAGCAATTAATATTTCTTTTACATTTTTCAACTAGTACCTATTACATAATATCAAATACGAAAAAATCCAATATATGAGGATAATTTTCAGTTCATTGCATCAGACTGAGACTGAGAATGGTGGGTGTAACCTTACGTTCATTGACAAGAACAAAAGCTTTTAGCAGCTGATTAGCGCCCGAACAATCTAAGGTCAGTTAACTACATGCGGCTACCAAGGTTTCCTCTTAAAGTATCTACAGGGTGGCTATCAAGCCATCTATTAAAAAACGTAAAAGCTCTTAATGGATGCCAACTTTTTGACTAAAGGGTTGATATCCCAAAGATTGTAAATTGTAGTGCGCTAGTAGAAAAGTTGACATTCTTCCAAATGACGGTGCCTTTCACTCTTAAAGGAAAGGAACTGCACCGAAACTAGTGAATTTATCAAAAGGATTTAAGAGTTACAGTAACCAAACTGAACTAGGCAGTACATTATGTTGAAATTATCATTAAAAATGTAAATTCAATAACGCCGAACCAAGTCATACTGTAGTGTAATCGTAGGAAATAACCAGGGGGGGGGGGACTAAGCGATGTCCCCCCCTATTTATTTCCTATGTTTTGTCAACCCTTCTTTTTAATCAAGTAATATAGTTCGACACTGTCAGGTTCGACTGGTTAGTCCTCCCTGGTCATTTCTTACGATTACACCAGTGCTCTTCAATTTCTCAAAAATTTAAACACTTACCATGACAAACATTTTCTAATTTTATTATACACAGTGTGTAAAAAGTCCCGGACCGGTCAATTATTTAAAAAATGGCGCACAATATAAAAAAACTTCTGGTATAAAAGTTGTAGGCCTTCAAAAAATCTATAAAGTTAGGACACCTATAATTATACAGGGTGCCTCAAACAGTCATGCTCAACAACATTTTGGTTTATTTAAATAGAATGGCCCTTTTTTAATTGCGTTTTCTGATTCCCCTAAACATTCTAAACAACAATTATGAAACATGTCATATGGCTAAACCCATTAGTTTAAGAAATAATTTGAGTTAAAGGACATAAATACAACAGGTAAGATATTACCTACATTTTGCATTTTTACAAGCTGGTATAAGAATGTTGTGCGTCACTGTCATATTAATTTCTGAAAATGTCTCTCAATGAAAGGGAACGCATAACTTTACTAATGATCAGAGGTTTTGGAGACCGACAAAGATCATTTACCGAAACAAAGCAATTTTTCAATATAACTTTTCCAAACCGACAGCCTATATCAAAATCTACAGTTGTGAGAACAGTTCAAAGATTCGAGGAAACCGGGTGTTGGAGCGATAAAGTTCGTTCCGGAAGACCAAAATCGGCAACTAAGGATGAAAAAAAAAGACATTACTTCATTTTCTTCAGGATATACATTCGCGTTGAGAAAAGTTGATGTATGTTTTAAATCAGTTAAAATTATTTTAAAAAACAGTAATTTTTACCCCTATAAAATAACTTTAGTCCAGGAATTATCAGAAGACGATTTCGAACGTAGAATGGAATTTTGCGAATTATTGACGCAAAAACAGGAAGAAAATAACAATTTTTTAATCAAATAGTTTTTTCGGATGAGGAAACATTCATGTTAAACGGGAATGTCAATCGACATAATTGTCGTTCCTGGGCTGATCAGAACCCACATTGGATGAGAGAAACACACACTCAACACCCCCACAATAGTATATTAAAGTACATGTTTTATAACGCATCATCTTATAGCACGCGTCCATGTTGAAAAACAAGCCGCTTGCGGCGAGTTTTTTAACGGGACAAGTGCTCTAACTGCTTTATAAAACACGTACTTTATACTATTTTTTCTATTTTGTATTTTTTTCAATAAGAAAATACATATTTAAAAAGAAAATCAACCCTTCAAATTTTGTAAATTTGTATGTCTAAATTCTATGTTGGTAATACTATAAATTTACTTTTATCATAGTAGCCTTGACAATAAATATCATTTTCTTTGTGTCATTGTCACAAAATTTGTGTTTTAATATTTCATAGAGTTGTTCATAATTATAATTAAAAAAATATGGAGCATGATAATCTAAGTTCAACTCCCCCTGAGTTAAGGGATATTGCTAATAAAACGATAAATGAACTTTTACCAGAGAAATCCCGAAAACTTTCTTTTCTCATGGATCACAATAACAGGAAACGTCAGACGTCAACAGAATAAAACATTTAAATATTACCAATGCCAACTTTTAAAAAATAAAAAAACGGTATCGTAATAGATCTGTTTCGATACTGAAAACGGTATCGTAATAGATTTCTTATGAAACAAAATTAGAAAAAGTAAATGTGTGGGCCAGTATTATTGGCAATAGATTAGTGGGACCTTTCTTTATAGAGGAGAATTTGAATGCAGAATATTATCTCCTCATACTGCAAAATCAAATTGTGCCAGCAATAACCAATACGGTAGGACCACTATAACGACATACGTGGTTTCAGCAGGACGGAGCTTCGTCTTATTTGGGGCGAGCTGTAAGAGTTTACTTATCCTAACCGCTGTATAGGGCGAAGGGGTCCCATAGAATGGCCCGCTAGGTCGCCAGACTTAACGCCCCTTGATTATTTTCTTTCGGGACAACTAAAAAGTAAAGTGTATGTGACAAAACCTGCAGATCTGAACGAACTGAGAAGAAGAATTATTGAAGAATGTGAATATATTAACAAAGAAATGTGACAAAACGTCATCGACAAATTTTATTATAACCTAGCCCATTGTCAAACTGTGGGAAGGGAACATTTTCAATATTTAATTAAATAACGACTTACTTAAATTTATTTTTGTTCTTGTAAATTTGTTATTAATTTTACTGCTAACTACTTTCATAATTGTTGTTTAGAATATTTAGAAGAATCAGAAAACGTGATTAAAAAGGGGTCATTCCATTTAAATAAACCACAGTTTTGTTTGCCATGACTGTTTGAGGCATCCTGTATGATTACAGGTGCCCTAGTTTTATAGATTTTTTTAAGGCCTACAACTTTTATACCGGAAGCTTTTTATATCGTGCGCTATTTTCTAAATAATTGACTGGTCCGGGACTTTTTACACACTGTATATATTATATAACTTTGCCATCTTTTGCATGTATAAATGATCAACTCTTGTACAAATTATGACGAAGCTTCCGCTATAATTGTTCTCCATTTTCTTGAATTGTCCCTTGAACTACTATAATTTCTTCACTTTTTTTCGCTGAAGATGACCTTCACTAAGGTCGAGGCATGCCCTACATTTAAGAGATCCATACTCTAATATCTAGAGATCTCTCCCCTTCCTAATTTCTATTAAAATAATTGTGGTTTAGACAGACTTTTATTCCCACCTTTCATATGTTAAAGTATTGTCTTATATTATAAGTAGGTAAATTAATATTATGTCTTTTTTAATGAAACAAGAGGGTTCCAATATAAAAATTGAAGTTAGTGTTAAATTTTCTTATGAGATAAACAAAGGTTTACAAGAATCTTAATATAATAAAGAAGATAATGTGTCGTGGTTAATACAATCCAAAGCTTTAAAAATATCACAAAATATTGTTGCGGCAAAATCTCCTTCATTAAGCTGTTTAAGAAATGAAACAATAGCGTCATTTGTATTTTTTTTTAATACTTAATATTGGTTTAAATTTAAAATATTATTTTAATTTAAAAAAGAAATTATTATATTTTTAACAATTTTTAAAAATTGCTGGAAGTAAAGAAACTGGTCGAAAATAGGAAGCAGAAATATAATCAGCTCATATAAATTGGAATACCAATAGCTGATTTAAGACTTGGTGGAAATATTCCGTTTTCAAAAAAAAATATTTTTTGCTTTAACTAAAGCTTTTAGATAATTGTGAAAAACTTTTAATCGATAAGTTATCCCAACAAGTAAAATTTTTATTTTTTATTTCCAAAATGTTGTAAATTGTAAATATAACTTTTTCGTCATTTCTAAGAAATTATGCGGAACAATGGAAAATAATAAAATACTAGTTCATTTACTTTGCCGCCCGCCCCACGGTTCGACTTCTCATACAACTCTTACTAAAACATAAAGGCATATATTTTATATCTTAAACTATAAAAAAAAAGATCTTTTTATTTCCATGTTTCAGGATAACATATTATTTGCGCATTTATTTTATTTCCTGAATTTTAACTTTTGTACACACGCAATTTAATGTATGAATTACTCATGTAAAGTCTATGATAAAGGTTGTAAGGTCACACGATAAAATCTATTTTTACTTTTGCTCCACTTTAAAAACGTTTAACAAAATATTACGGACATAAAACAGAACTTCACTACCTTGGTTGGTATTTTATTACTTTAGTTGTACTTTTATTGCAGTAAAACCTTATAATGATGAAAAAACATATTTTCATATTCATAATACAGTGTGTCCAAAAAAGTATGCAACATATGTGAAACTTCTTTATTATTGGTTTCGCAGAAAATTTTATTCTTGATAAATTCACTCCTACAATCAAATGTATTTGACATTTGCATTTTTATCACGTTGACATCGATAAAAAAAGGTGCATCCATTTTTATCGCGATAAACCCCTCTCCAGCTAAAAATTAAATGGTAAAAACCTCTCCAGCTCAATATCGAGTAGCTTTTCTTTTTCATTGCTCGGCAACCTGACATATTGTTACAAATTAATTTGATGCTGTCAAACAATTTTCTAGTGAAGTATTATTTTTTTTTAGTATCTATTCATGCCAAAATTCGTGAATTTCTCTAGCTAAAAATCACTCGATCTTTTTTTTTAAATCGGATAAACTTTTATTTTTTAAACTCAAACTAGATCACTGTTTAGCAATTTAAACTCAAACAAACGGTAATAGATAAAAACATTTTTATCATTTCGTTTGTTCTCGTTAAATTTCTAAGCAACCTAGGTTTCGTAAAAAATAATAGTTTATCCGATAAAAAAAACTCTTGTGGTTTTACTTGTGATAAAAGTGGTTTGCTTGCAAATGTCATTTTCCGAAATCGCCTCATGAGTAACTTTTAATTTATAAAGATACAGCAAAATTTTATAAAAAAGTTATTCCAAAAATAACAAAAAAAAATAATGCAAATATGAAATTAAGTAGGTACCGGGTGATCCATTATAAATGTCACCCCTCATTAACTCTTTTATTTCAGGTTCTAGAAAAAAGTTTTAAATCTGAAAGTTGTGGGATATTTTCCGGAGAATTTTCTACGCCTATTGAAATGTATACAGGGTGTCCCAAATAAGTGTGGCGAAATAAAGTTATGTTTTTTAAAATGGGATACCCCGTAAATTTGCCCTTTAAATGCTGATTTCAAAAATATGTGATACATTATGGTTATGTTTAATATTTGGCCCAGAATACGCCAAAAACTAAATTTCGACTTAGTTGGCCGTGCATCGCCATCTTGTCATGGATCGTCTTGTTTCTTGTTTTTGTATCTGTCTTATTTTTTTTTGTTTCATACTTTACCGCAATAATGATAAAACACAAGTTTAATAACCAATTTATAACACTTTATTTGAACTATATAACCCTATATACATAACTCTATAATAACAATAGGTAATAATAATATAACACAAAAAATTATTTATTATTATCTATCTATTTAGTTATTATAATCGGCTAAATGTTGAAAGTGACCACCATTCATTTGAATACATAGTCGATAGCCCTTCTTTAATTTATATAAACCTTTATTAAGCCAGTTAGGGTGATTATTATTTATATTGTTTATTTCCCTCCTAATTTCTTCATTAATTATATTACTATTGTCGTTTTGTCTGAAATAAATTTTATTTTGTAAATGACCTCACAAAAATGTATCTAGAAGTGTAAGATCTGGACTATTAGCTGGCCATATAATTGTAACGTATCTTCCAATCCGTCTTCGATATTTGTTATTAAGGTAGTCCCTAACTCGAGCAACATTATGGGGAGGCCCTCCATCTTGTTGCCATATAATTTGTATCCCTTCGTTAAGTGGCATATTATCTATAAGTTCTTCTACATCTTCTCTTAAAATCCTTAGGTATCTATCGCCAGTCATTGAACCTTCATAAAATATAGGGCCTAGAATTTTATTTCTTCCAATTCCACACCAAACATTTATAGAATGTCGGCCAGAACATTTAATTTCAAAATATTTTTCCGGATTTTCGATGGACCAGTAATGTAATTTTTTTCTGTTGGGTACCCCTGCTGTCGTGAAAGATGATTCGTCGGTCCATAGAATTTTATGAAAGAAAAGTGGGTCATTGTCTAACATTTCCAACATAAGCCTACAAAATATCAGTGTTTGGGCTTTATTTTCCTCAGCTAGGTGCTTGCACTTTTATCAATTTAAAAGGGTGCCATTTATTTTGCTTAAAGTTCTCCAAATTTTTAAAGGGTTTTCTAAAAAAATATTGCATAGGTAACCAAGCAAAATTACAAAAACAAAATAAAATATGACGTCTAATTCTTCATCTTGGTTTAAATTAGTATTTCTCTTTTTTCGCTTTAAAGATTTATTCCTTTGAAATAATACATAAATACGGTTAAATGCCTTTTTAGATGGTGCGTAGCTATTGCCATCTTCTCTATGGATAAAAAACTCGAAATAAAAGAGTTAATGGGAAAGGCGGACCCGGTGACATTTATAATGGATCACCAGGTACCTCAACTTTTAATTTCTCTCTTTTTTTCTTAGACAGAATGACACTGGTGAATGTTTTGTGCTTTTGTTATTAGTATACTTGCCAAGTAACTTGAAATTTTATTTAAGATAGGAATTAGTTACATAGTTGCACAATGTTTCAGTTTTTCCAGAGGTCCAAAATTAATTCTAATCAAAATCACGAACGAACTCTCCCGTATTAAAAGCCATACACGAAATCTAAAATACTCATTTATTGTTTTAGGGTCAGCACCAACTTTTATCAGAATAAAATTTTCTGAGAAACTAATAATAAAGAACTTTCCCATATGTTGCATACTTTTTTTGGACGCACTGTATACAGTGTGTCCCCGGATCGACACGATAATAGGTGATAAAGTCTCTAATATTTCTTATTAAAAATTTATTTTTCTGATGAGGTTCAGATCTGCTTTTGAGCGAGAATATTACAATCAAAATATTAATACCCCATCGCATTTTACATTCAGAATTTTCCCATAACATTAACATTTTTATCTTTTATCTCCTAAAATGGATGAAACCCTCTCAAAATATCGCCAAAAAAGCACGGAAGAAAATCTCGGTTATTAATGTCAACTTCACCTTTAACCTTTAAGGAATAGATTGCGGGAATATTTAAGATCATTTACAGTAAACTTTGAAATATTAGCCTAAAGGCCGATTCTCATTGCGTCGCGTGGCGTCGTGTCGCATTGTTGAAAGACCGAGAACAATTATTCTGAACTTGTAGTTAAAAGCGACATTTCTACTTTCGATTACTCGTGTGAGCATTCTTTGTTTCTAAGCTACGATGCTCAAAAACCCAATTGTTCCCAATTTTTAAGTTAGGTAGGAAAATAAATAAACATCCCACACAGCAAACATGACGTCTCTTTTAAGTCCATTTTATGCCTGTTCGCTTGAAGACCTAAAATAGACATCTTATGGACGTCTTTTAAGGGACGTCTATAAGACGTATAATATATAATAATTGGTTATATTATAGCAAATTATTTTTTTAATTTGTGTTTCATTACAGGGTTAAGGGCCTGTTACATAATGGGAATGGGGTAATATAGCCAAAAGCTAATAAAAGCTAAAGCTATAATGCCAACAAATTATTCTCGTCTAGTAGAAAATACATTACCAATACAAGTTATACAGGATTTACATTGGATTATAACAGTGGCTTATAGGAAGCAGAGTTGTATAGCATTGTATTGATTTACAACAGCTATTTTAAATAAATACACTGGGCCTCCTAGTACTCCACTGTAAATCCAGTATTAGGCATGCAATAGTTTCTTACAAGCCATATGGAAGAACTCTAGGACAAAAAAAAATTAACGACGTCGTATACACGTAAAATAACGTCTATAAGACTTCTTTCTTATGGATGTCGTTGTGCTATTAAGGGATGGATGATACTCAAGTTAAAAAATTAGTAAGCGTACTTAGGGAGCGTAGATATGAAAGGGAAAAAATATATGTTCTTGTATTCTTTCAAACAAGATAAGAAATTCTCCTTCAGATAACCTTGCTCGAAATATGCCGTAATTTTTTTTTCACTATTTTTAAAACAAAAACCTAAATCCGGCCCTGTATACTTTCTGTTTGGCGTGCGTTGGGGCTTGATAAAAGCAACGATAGTATGACAGGCATGCAATTTGTAATTTATGAAAGCGTACAAGCTTTATTAGGGCTTTATTTTCCGGTGTTAAAACAAACTAGAGGAAGTATTGAAGTATGTTAATTTTAAGGGGTAACTTGGAATAACAAAATGATTATCTTTAAGTATAAGATATAATAAATATACTCATTTGGAAACATTTGTTGTTTGTTTGCATTGCATATGCAACATTCGTAAGCCAAAAAATATAGGTAAAGTCTGTGCGTTTTAAGAAGTCCGATATCGGATTAAATCACCAAGGGATGTTATCGCTTTTAAAACAGTAAGTCGGTTAAGTTACAATATCTTCGCACCTTCGCTATACTTGATCACACCGAACATCCCACTGGTTTACTGTATTCTATTACTGGGCGAAATCAGAGGTTTCACAACAAAATTATCTTAGAATTACGCATTGAGCATAAATAATAATTAAATAGATAATTTAATTATTTTGCTATTATTATAGTTAAATCTATATAATAATCGCTATTTTCCAAGAACCAATTAAAATTTGATCAAGTGCGGGATGGTTAAATATGTTAAAGATTTTGTCAGGTATATACTTTTCCGATAATGACATTATTTTGGGATTATTATAATTAAATCTGCATAATAATTACTATTTTCCAAGAAATAATTAAAATTTGCTGAAGTGCGGGATGGTATGTTCTACTTTATTTTAAATAAGTAGTTGTGCTTTTCACTTTTAGTTTGTTTCTCATTGTGTGTGAATTAAAATCAGTTATTAAGCAAAGTTATGGAAAATGTTCAGCAAGGTGGCACATCGCCTAGAAGGCATTTATCTCCAGGTGAACGCCGTTTGGTATTACAAGTGGAACGTTATTTTACTTTAGAAAAAAATAACTCGGGCCCGTTAGAGTCTGTTTTGGCAGTGCAAAAACGAACGTCTGATGCTTGCGGCATTTCAGAGAAGACCTTAAGAAGACTTCGAAAAAAGAGTGAAGAGGATTTGGACAGACCATATAAAAGGGTTCGACTCCATTCAAAAACCTTGGATTTATCTCAAGGGATAAAACTCTCTATTAGGAATATTGTTTATGATATGTATAAAGCCAAGGAATATGTTACCCTCAAAGCTATTCTTGAAAAGATAAAGCAGAAAAACTTTGCGATATTGGAACTAACAGTTTGTCCATCATCTTAAAACATATGGGTTTCAAATATAAAAAAACGAACAACAGAAAACTGCTTTGCGAGCTGTCCAATGTTGTTTCGAAAAGATGGCTAAGGGATTATTTAAACAACAAAAAATCGGAATTGTCAAGACAAGTTGTTCTTCTTGACGAAACTACTTTTAGTAGGACCTATCTACGAGTAGGTACGTTCTGTCGCAAGACTACAAAATCGGTTCTTTTTAGAACCAAAACTTTATAAAAAAGAATTCGTAAAACTAATTTGTCTGAATACTACAAAAGCTAAAAAATTATTATTTTTCTTTACCTAAACTAATTTTTTATTTACTTTAAATTATTTTATTTAGAAAATGTAATTCATCAACATCCAAAATTACCTTCAATATAATTTATTGTTTGAGAGCCACCGACATAATGCTCAAGAGGTTTTATGGCTTAGCGGACTTCTTAAAACGCACAGACTTTACACTTTAGTCAAATACCTACTCATGGTAAAAGTAAAATCGTAAAATATCTAACTTAATGTCAATCATGACAATTTACGGACACTTTGAATGTAAGAAGACATTTCTAAATAAATAAGGGACTCTGTTTTAGTGACTTTGCTGGTCTATTTCGTCTTTTAATACTTAATCTTATGTTTACTAATCATATTTACATATTATGATTTTAAATAAGGATAACGTGTTCTCAAAATCTCTGTTTTAGCGATTTTGCTGGCTTTTCGTTTTTTTAGTACCTAAGTACCTAATTTTATTTTTACTAATCATATTTACATGTTATGATCTTAAATAAGGATAAATTGTCGCAATCTGAGATACCTACCTATACTTAATGCAAAACAAAAACCGATGCACATCATACCCTTCGAGTGATGTCAGTCAGTTATCAGTAAGGTGCGGAAAAAATGCAAGCGAAAAACCCCAATAATATGCATAATTAAATGCATAAAACTTTCAGAATATATGCATCGAAATGAACAAAAAATGGAAATATGCATTTTTATTATAATATGAAAAATTATGAACATTAATGTTATTTTAATAAAGCCAGAACTATTTCTTTATAATTAAACCAGTTCTTCAAAAATCCTATAATTTTTTACCTATTCCATTCCACCTATTCCATCCTATACCTATTCCACAGACCTATTTGAGTAAATATAAATGAAACAAAAAAAAATCGTAATAAAAGTTTTTTATTCAGAATACACACATTGATACTTACATAGCAATTTGCAAAACATAAAATCTAAAACATAAAAATCTTACTGTGACAAAATATTATTTGCGATTATAAAAAAAAATAATAATACAATTAATAATAATAGCAACTTGCACAACATACAATTCGTAAATTAACAAACTATTCAACTAAATGTTTTTCAAAATTTTACAAAAGAAACTTGTGTCTTTTATCTGTAAACATATGTTTAAAAATGGAAAAACTTCGCTCAACATCTACAGAAGTTATCGGACAGTATTTTAGTTTTGGAATTAAGTGTGTTTCTAATTTATACAAATCCAGTTCTGTTTCGAAATTAGTGAAATTGCCTATAAAAACTTCTGAAATATTTTTTAGGATTTGTGAGCCTGTGTTATTTTCAATTACTGACATAAATTTTTTTATAACCGCAGCCCCAACAGTACCTGAAACCTTTTTGCAATTTACCTCAAATATATTTATTAAAGCCACTGAATCTGTCAAAGAAACAGAGGTAGCCTCCAATTTCATGAGTGCTATAGGTACGAAAGAATAATTTGTTTTTATAAATATTAAATTTTCTTTACCTGTTGGGTTAGAAAAAAGAGTTTTTGCATTTATTAGAGCGGCAGAAGACGAGTCGTTTAGATCTTCGATAACTTTTTTTAACTAATTCAAAGTTCTCGGCATAAAATATAGCAGCGGTTAACCAAGTTCCCCAGCGAGTTATTACTGGTTGTGGTGGTAATTGAGTATTTGGACAATTTTAATTATAAAATTGAACACGCGAAGGTGCTTTTAGAAATACTTTTTTTACTTGATTAATTAAATCCTTTACCAATGGAAACTTGTCTCTTATACATTCTGCCACCCTATTGATACCATGAGCCAAACAAGCAACATGAAATAGGTTAGAATAAAATATTTTTAAATTTTGTGCTGCCTTAACCATATAGGGTGCAGCATCCGATAAAAGGAGTAGGAATTTTTCTGACGGAACACTGTCGGGCAAAAAAAAAGTTAGTTAATGTTTCTTGAACAAATCTCGTTACACCTAAATTGTTGGTTTTTTCCAATTGTTTGGATGCAATTAAATAGGATCTACCATAATCATTGGTTTCCCCTAAGACTCCAATCAATGCGTGTGCAATATATCTCCCACATGAGTCAGTTGTTTCATCAACTACAAGATAAAAATAATTTTCACCCTTTTTTTTTTTTAATGTCATTTACAGTTTGTTTGTAAATGACATCAACACTACCTTTACGTACCTACAGTTGACTCGTCCGGTATGTTAAATTTAAAATATTTTGTCAAAAATGTACTTAAATTGGGGTTGTTTAGTTTTTTAAGTGGTATATTGGCTCCAATGAATGCCTTACATAAGTCCTCATTGAACTGGGCTTGTTTGCTGTTTTTTGGTTTTTCTTCAAGACAATGTTGTATTGTTTGCTGGGAGGGTTCCCCTCGTTGCAATTTTTGCACGTTGAGCTGGTGTTTTGCTGATTTGGCATGCTGATCCACAATAATTTTTTTGTCTGCATGAATCTGTAAAATCCAAAAAAGCAATAATTAATTTGGGTTTACATTCGTTAAAAAATCGAATTTTAAAAAATCTTTCTAACTTCTACCAAATAAAATATTTGAGTAGAAAACTTTTGTAAATACATTAAAATTGTTGACATTAGCTACCAATAATTTGCTTGAATACGTAATTTATAAAAGCCAAAATTTCCTATTATACCAAAAAACATATATCTTTCTTTATTTACTATAGACTGAAAAAAAAAATCAATGTGAAAATATGGTTTATACTTACAATTTTCGAACAAGCTGTTCAAAACAAATTGGTGCCATCCCAAGTGAACTCCCGATAGCTCTTTATCCACGACATGTGGAAGTTAGTTTTCGGCATTTTAACAAACACTGGACAGACAGACACAGACACAATTCACTTTACAAAACAAGGCACACAAGAACGTTTGAAGTAGACGATATCAAAGATATTAAAAATTGCTACCTATTTGAACTATCGGATTCTGTTTGCAATATTAATTATAATTATAATTACTTTTTCTGAGAATACCATATAGTGTGGGTTTATCCTGGGTAATTCTATGAATCTATTCATATTAAGTACCTGAGTCGGCCCGGCCCCATTGTAATGTAATAAACTAATAAACACGTGCCGTGCAATAAACAAGCAACCGAAAAGGGCCAGCAGACAGGGTCTTTATTTGGCAATAAAATGCAATAAATGCTCTATTATTGAAAAAATGCATTTTTTGTACAAAACAGACAAAAAATGCAAAAAATGCAAAAAAATGCATTTTGCATTTTCTCCGCTCTTTAGTTATCAGTGTTGCCAGCTTGTAACCACAATATCCGGGTGAGAGAATTACAGTTTTTTGTTTCATAAAAACAAGATAAATATGCAAAAATTTCTCATAATTTATATATTTGTTGACTGCATAATACTTTTTACCATCAACTTTAGTAGATCTAACTCTTCTTTTATTTTCATCTTGCGAAGATCGACCAGTGGTACCATTCTGAAAAATCCATGTTTCATCCAAGAAAACGAATTGGTACAAGGATGCTTTATTTTCTTTGATATATTCTTTTAAAAATACCAATCGCTTGAAAGCTCCATGGGAAAGTTCCATGAGCCCTCGCCTCGGTTCATCTTTTTTCCATCCGAAGCTTATTTCCTTTAAGAGGCTTCTTAAAAAGTTAAGACAACCATCAAACAGTTGTCTGTCTTTTAATTTCTTACTTAAAGTTGTCAAAGTTACATTATGTTCTAAAAAAAAGTTATAGCTTAAGCATAACCAATGTAAAATATTAGTTTTTGAATAATACAACTTACTTGTTTCATAGATTCCATAAATAGTGTCACGGATAGAACTTATATCCAATCTTGGCACATTTACAACTCGCTTTGAATAAGAACGTTTCCTTTTGGGTGACTTCAATAATTTATTTGGCTTCTGTTGTTGAAACTACGCTTACAGTGGACATATTTAAACTTAATACACGCTAAATATTAGTAAAGTTGATTTAAAATATATAGACCTTAACACACTATTTAAATACACTTCTTTAACTGCTATCAAAGGTAACAATGGGCCATTGTTGTTAAGCTCTTCCTGAAAATAGCTTATTAAAGAGGCTATAAGCTCTTTGCACCGGCTATTTAATTGCTTCGGCATTTTCCACAATTCCACAAAAAATAGTAAAACATAATCGACAGAGATATGTAATATGTATGTACACAGTTTTCAATGTTATTTATGAAAAGATCTGGAGTATTTGTTAAAAAATAGATGCACAGCAACCCGGAACAATTAATGTTAGTTTTGCATGAAACGTCAAACCAAGCCAACGAACGAGCTGGCGCCACCGCACCGTTCACAGTTCTGTTGCCAACTGTCGGTCAATAAAATTCGAATTATATTAATTTTTACAAGCTTAAATGAACAAAATATTTGCTATAAGTGGCTTCGTTTCAAAGAAAAATACTAAAGTTTTAATATGTTTGCCCAAATTTAATTTCCTCGTGTATTCTTACGGCTTTACAATCATCAGCTGATTGATGACGTGCATCGGTTTTTGTTTTGCATTAAGTATAAATGATATTTCACATGCGGAGTGTCAAATGTATACCGGGTGACAATGGAACTACTACCCAGGCTGGCGTTTCAAAACCACATTAGATAAAAATTTTAAATTTTGGTCGACGTCTGGGTTAAGTAATGTGCATATTTTAAGCAAAGAAACAAATGACAATCACTTCCGGTTTCACCGGAAACGATTAAAATTTTGATATTTTAAATTGCAACCCCCGTATATTTTTGCATATTTGAATGCAGCAAAAATTCTAAACATTTTTTATGTAGCATGTCCTATACCTAAACTTAACAGATTTTGACTTATGGGGCTTTAAAGTTTGAACTACTTTAACATTTAATTCATTTTTCCAAAAAAACGAAGAGCGCTACGACCAAAACAAACGGTGCAATTCGTACTTTATTAAAGGCACTCTAGGATAGTAGAATAAAAAAACTGATGCTAGCAATTTTAAAAAATCGATATTTTCGACAAGACGTTTTTCAGTTTTTGATCCATTTTTGTATGAAAACGGTTTAACTTACAACCATGACACTTTCACTACCCAATCTTACTTTTTTATCTTCTATCCATTTATATTCTCAGTTTTCATTTTCAAACAACGGATATTATTTTTGAACCAGCTGGACGTTTTATGCTCTTTTTACTAAAATTAAAATAATCATATTAGGCATGACACAGGTTGCTATGGGTTTTAGAAACAATTATATTACCTATGTCAGTTATTTTTTATCACCTAGTGTGTTTTGCAGATTGTTGGAAATTCTTCTAAATTATCGTTTTTTATTTCGTGATTTTTTTTGGCGTAGTTGTTTGTAATCTGTTTCAAATGGTAATTTTTACAAGAACCGAACAAATAGATATGCTTCTCGTTTATGGCGAGTGCTTGCAAAATAAAAGGCAGGCTCAAACACTCCACGCAAAACGATACCCCGACAGAAACCAACCCTGCTATGCTTATTTTCCGTGGCTGGTACAACATTTGGAAACAGTTCCCCAAAATGAAAATGAAGAAAATTTTATTATTAGCGAAGAAGCAGAAATAAACGTTCTGGCATATGTGAATGCTGATCCAAATATTTCTACTCGCCAAATTGAAAATGAAGTTGGAGTTAACAGAGAAAGTGCAAGAAAAATTTTGAAGAGACATAAGTACAAGCCTCACAAATACCAAATCCACCAACACTTGGGTGTTAACGACTTTGCTCGGCGAGTTCAATATTGCCGATGGTTTATGGAAAATCATAACCATAATAATAACTTTCATAGATTGATATTATTTTCTGACAGGAACAATGTAAGATATTGGGCAAATGAAAATTACCATCTATTTAGAGAAGGATCATTATTTCAAGAACGCTTCGGTGTTAATGTGTGGCTAGGTGTTTTAGGAACGACAGTAGTTGTGGGTCCAATATTTTTAATGAGCACCTTAGAGCGCAAACTTATTTGAACTTTTTGGAAACAACAGTCAACGATTTTCTGGACAATTTACCTCTTGCACAAATTCCCAACATTTACTTTCAACAAGATGGTGCGCCGGCTCATAATGCTAGGGTTTGTGTAAATTATTTAAATGACAGGTTTGGGGACCGATGGATAGGGACGAATGGCCCTGTAAGGTGGCAAGCACGTTCGCCAGATTTGACGCTCCTAGATTTTTTCTTCTGGGGTCATATCAAAGAAAAAGTCTATTTAACTCCACCTGAAAATTTGGACATTTTAAGAACTCGAATTATTAGGGCTATTAATGATATTAGTATACCTCAAAAAGAAAATGTATTACGGAAAATTGTTGAAAAGTGTGAAACCTGTATTGAACAAGAAGGTCGGGTTTTTGAAAATCTTCATTATGATTAGGTTCGTTTTTTTCATTTATTTTATTATTAGCTAATTAATATTAATCATGTGTACACCTTTGTATAATAAAGTATTTGTTTGTAGTTTTGAAACGTTTGCATTTGCGAGTTATTAAATAATATCCGTTGTTTGAAAATGAAAACTGAGAATATAAATGGATAGAAGATAAAAAAGTAAGATCGGGTAGTGAAAGTGTCATGGTTGTAAGTTAAACCGTTTTCATACAAAAATGGATCAAAAACTGAAAAACGTCTTGTCGAAAATATCGATTTTTTAAAATTGCTAGCATCAGTTTTTTTATTGTACTATCCTAGAGTGCCTTTAATGAAGTACGAATTGCACCGTTTGTTTTGGTCGTAGCGCTCTTCGTTTTTTTGGAAAAATTAATTAAATGTTAAAATAGTTCAAACTTTAAAGCCCCATAAGTCAAAATCTGTTAAGTTTAGATATAGGACATGCTACATAAAAAATGTTTAGAATTTTTCGCAGCATTCAAATATGCAAAAATATACGGGGGTTGCAATTTAAAATATCAAAATTTTAATCGTTTCCGGTGAAACCGGAAGTGATTGTCATTTGTTTTTTTGCTTAAAATATGCACATTACTTTACCCAGACGTCGACCAAAATTTCAAATTTTTATCTAAAGTCGTTTTGAAACGCCAGCCTGGGTAGTAGTTCCATTGTCACCCGGTATGTTTAAAGTTTCCTTGAAATAAGGATACCTGCTAGCAGAATGGAACAATACACTTTGCAGTTATATCGATACCGCTTTCAAATGCACCAGTAATTCTCAACAGTCATCCTAACATTCAAGAAATTTGGGCTGTTATTATCTAAGTGGAGAAACTTTAATGACAAATCTCCTGTTACTTAACGACAAGCACAGACTTTGAAACTGAATGCGCTGGCCCTTGCCATTTGGAAATGTTACAATAAAGGAAACTAAAATCTAATTACAAACGCGAATGTTCCTGGAAATTTTGTACGGTATGCATACAGTTCTGCTATGGCAAAATGCAGTTTACTTTCAATTATCATTGGTTATGTGCACATTCGCAACCAGAAACTAGAACAAACAAATGATGATTATTTCATTTTAAAAATTGTATTTACTTTATTTGTTCTTAGAGCTAAAATGTAGAATTACACAAAAAGTTTAATTTTTAGGTGTCATGTATCCTAAAACTATTTTTATTTATTTATTTATTCATTTATTTACGGTGACACCAGTTTATAATAATTGTTACTTATGAATAAAGGGCGGAATATATGCAAAGTGCATAATATACACTGTGGGCCAAATTTATTTGGAACCCAATTTCACTCTGAATAACTTTTGCTATATTTGTCGGATTTTGATGGTATTTTCTGTGAATATTAAAGGGGCCTTTCCTTAATTGTAGAACAAATATCCAATCACTATGTACAGGGGGAGCCAAGTAATAAGAAATATTTGTAATCATTGCCTTTGGGGCTGTTGCAAAATTAAATGGTTTACTCTAAAAACTACAAAAATAATTTGAAATTATTAAGAGAAACAGGCTCTGAAAAAATTGTTCTAGAAACTTTAGGTTTTGTATTAAAAACGTATTTTTTTTCGAAAACTTTATTAAATAATATTACCATACAGCTTTATTAAATATCAAATTAACAGAGCAAAAATGTAATAAAAAAAAAATTTTTCAATAAGTTTACAAGAAATTATTGTGAATATGACCACCTTGATTATCTACAACAGCTTGAAGTCTTTGGCCCCATTGTCCAATAGAGTTATTAATAATTTCTTGATTATATTGTTGCCAACAGTAGACTATTCTCTCTTTAAGCTGATCAATCGTATTATTCCGAGCATTTTCATAAACTTTTCCCTCTAACGTCCCCCAAATGGTATAGTCGACGGGGTTTAACTCCGGGCTATTTGGAGGCCACATGTTTGGTTCAATAAAATCAGGACAATTTTCCTGCAGGTATCTTACAGTACTTTTTGACGTATGGCTTGGTGCGCCATCTTGCTGGAATGTGTAGTTGTCGCTAACTATTTCTATTTCTCGAAGCATACCTCCTAAAATGTCCCGTTGATAAACTTCGGAATTAATTTTTACTCCAGAGCCAAGAAAATAAATTTCAGCCATAGAAACCATAACTGACTTAGAAAAATGATCTCTGGGAACCAGAAGATGTTCCAGTGGTATCTCTGATTTTCTTTGTACATTAGAATATACTCTGTTGTTCTGAGAATTTTTTGGCTGGCGCAAAGGAAAAACTTTTTCATCCGAGAACCAAATTCTTTCAATATCATCGCGTCGTCTAAATCTTCCTAACAATGCTTGACATCTTTCTACTCTTTTATTCTTAACATCATTTGAAAATTTGTGACAATATATTTTTTTAAAGGGTCGATACTTCAAATCAATTTTAATAATTCTTCTTACCGATGATCTTTTAATAGTAGTCGTTTTTGTTATTTTTCTTGAACTTATCGTATTACCGGGTTCGACAGCATTAAGAATTGCCCTAACTCTTTCAACGTTTTCGATACTTCTACCAGTCTCCTTTCTTCCTCTTCCAGGCTTCATTTGGAATAAACCATTGGTCTCGAGTAAATGCCGTAGAAAATAACTAACGGTACTTAATTTCCAATTACGCCCTGGGTAACTTTTAGTAATCTCTTTTGCACCATAACCTTTGACTCTTGGAGATGAAATTAAGATTTTTTCTTTAAATGACAAATACGAGTACACGATTTTGAAATAAATTTAACACACTGACAAGTTACTAATATTTACATACTGTTGTCAAGGGATCCAACGGCATTTTTTCTTTTGTTTTATAGGTAACTCGACATCCAATTATTTACGTATTTTTGCTCTGTTAACTTGATATTTAATAAAGCTGTATGGTAATATTATTTAATAAAGTTTCGAAAAAAAAATACGTTTTTAATACAAAACCTAAAGTTTCTAGAACAATTTTTTCAGAGCCTCTTTTCCGATTGTCTCTTAATAATTTCAAATAATTTTTATAGTTTTAGAGTAAACCATTTAATTTTGCAACAGCCCCAAAGGCAATAATTACAAATATTTCTTGTTACTTGGCTCCCCCTGTACATAGTGATTGGATATTTGTTCTACAATTAAGTAAAGGCTCCTTTAATATTCACACAAAATTCCACCAAAATCCGACAAATATAGCAAAAGTTATTCAGAGTGAAATTGGGTTCCAAATAAATTTGGCCCACAGTGTACCTATATGCATTTCTTGCATATTTTGTCAATTTTATATTAAAATGAAATTTTTCCCAAATTATTATTTTCTGAGTATATTCTTATGTTTTCGGCGTTATCAAAAAATTAAAAACGCCCGGTCATGAAAACTCGTAAACTCATAGTCCGGCACTTGCTTCAGGGATTTTCCAATATGAAGATAATTATATATCAATTAATATTTACATTTAGGTTATACACAAGGTATTTTGCATTTGCCCCTAACAAGCATGTCTTCTCGGGAATTTATTAATAAATTTATTGAAAAATAACATATTAACATACATGTTTATTATATTGTAACTATTTAAAATAAACTTATTATTATTATTATTATTATTTATTAGGGGTTTCCGGGGTTTGCAGGTATATTGTTAGGGGTTATTTATTGTCATTTAATAATGCTTTATTATGACCTACTTAACAAACTGTATTTATATGTATCGGGTTGTAATACGTACTTCTGTTTTAGTTTGTCGAAAGATTTCAGTATTTTCAGTGTGAAACTAGTGATTTCAAATTTGTGTTCAAAGTGTTTAAAGTGGCGAAAACGTCTTCGTGTATTGAAAATTTCCCAGAGATCTGAGCCAGTTTAGATGAGTGTAAAAAACGCATTTCAAAATGTTGGAGAAAAATCGAAATCTGATTTTTGCAAAAATATTGTCAACAAACCGTTCCTGGCGAATCCACGCTTAGAAAGAATAATGTCCATTCAGTATACGAAACCGTTTTAAAAGAAATTAGAGCTTCACTGCGGCTTGGTCTTATACTTTACTACCTAAGTTGCAGTATTATCCGATTACATCAGTAAATATTGAAAGAAACTTCTCTTTGTATAAATACATTTTTACTAATAAAAGACAATCCCTTTTAGTTGAGAATTTTGAAAAATATTTAGTAATAAATGCCTTATAAACAATTTCATCTTTCTATCTTAAAGAAATTGTTTACTTTTATTTTTCGGTGTTTTTTTTTGCATTTTTTTTTAAATAATAGTATATTAAAGTACATGTTTTATAAAGCATCATCTTATAGCACGCGTCCATGTTAAAAAACGAGACGCTTGCGGCGAGTTTTTTAACTGGACAAGTGCTCTAACTGCTTTATAAAACACGTACTTCAAATTTTGTAAATTTGTATGTCTAAATTCTATGTTGGTAATACTATAAATTTACTTTTATCATAGTAGCCTTGACAATAAATGATATTTTCTTTGTGTCATTGTCACGAAATTTGTGTTTTAATATTTCATACAGTTGTTCATAATTATAATTAAAAAAATATGGAGCATGGTAATCTAAGTTCAACTCCCCCTGAGTTAAGGGATATTGCTAATAAAACGATAAATAAATCAACTTTTACCAGAGAAATCCCGAAAACTTTCTTTTCTCATGGATCACAATAACAGGAAACGGCAGACGTCAACAGAATGAAACATTTAAATATTACCAATGCCAACCTTTAAAAAATGAAAAAACGGTGCCGAAACAGATCTGTTTCGATACTGAAAATGGTGTCGAAATTTCTTATGAAACAAAATTAGAAAAACATCTTTCATCAAGGCTACTATGATAAAAGTAAATTTATAGTATTACCAATATAGAATTTAGACATACAAATTTACAAAATTTGAAGGGTTGATTTTCTTTTTAAATATGTATTTTCTTATTGAAAAAAATACAAAATAGAAAAAATAGTATAAAGTACGTGTTTTATAAAGCAGTTAGAGCACTTGTCCCGTTAAAAAACTCGCCGCAAGCGTCTCGTTTTTTAACATGGACGCGTGCTATAAGATGATGCTTTATAAATCATGTACTTTAATATACTATTTTAGAACCCAGTGTGTTTTTTTGCCCTATTTTACTATAATAAATTAAAAAATATTGCATACCAGTGTGCATATTTGGTCAAAAACGAAATACATATAAAATATCTTAACGAAACTAGTTCTCTCAAAATAGATTTTTTAACAATTCAATTTTTATTTTTAATTTTAACAGTAAAATATTGATTTTTCAGATACAAGTTAAATAACAACAAAAAAAAACAAGAGTTTAATTGATTAACACGACATGATACCAACATGTTTACTTAAGTAGGACTTAAAAACTTAAATCAAGGTTTCTCCTGCAATCCTCCAAGGTTCCATAGTAATCAAACGAAAGTGCCTTCCGCTTATTCATCAGAAGAGCCTCCCTCTCGAATCTATACTTCAGACGTGCTGTGCTAGTAGCCTATGATGTATGGCTTCAATCGACTTTTATGGATATTATAATATGGCCTCCATATTACAGACCTATATTCCAATACAAATCGAACAAAGGATACATAGAGAGTAACAACACAGTTTAAATTTAGAAAATCAGCTCAAACACCCTCAACACCAATCCATGTATCCTGTTAGCTATATTGACCACATAAGAATATTGATCAATACCACGAAGCATACCCATTAAAAGAAATTCCCAAATCTTTAACCAAAGTTACCAAGTCACCTTGGATAATTCTGCGTCCCCATCCTGTATGAATATGCAGTAATTCTGCAGAATAATAAGTATGAAAGTTTACAGAATTTAATTTTAGATGACGGCACTGATCTTTAAGGCACCTATTCCCGAAAATGGAAGTTTCAAGCAACTAATTTTGATTTTTTTGGGTTACTTGTTTGACATTTATTTTCTGTTCTCAAACTTTAAATTTCTGACTTATCACTCGTACTTCTAGATTCTGTATCTTAACAATAATTGTTCTTCTTCTAACTTAAATTTCAATGTTTCTTTTAACGATCACTGGAGACCACCAAAGAATATAAAAAATCTTTTAGAACCCTTATTCCCCCAACCTTGTGAAAATTTTGTTATAATACCTTATTTGTATTTTATGTTGTATTCAAATTTTATGTACGTTTATCTAACTGACTATAAGAACGATGATTGAGCTTTTCAAACGCTTTACTTTACTGCAATTATGCTGACATTGTCAACCATTTTGTTCTCCAGCTGTCAACGGTCGACTATAAAATGACAGTGAACACGTTTTCACGTTTTCATTTTAACTGTGTTCGTCTCCCTATTTTAGTCTTTAAGGGTATATAAAATATAAGATCTGCTTTTAATAATTTTATTTTAAATCTAATTCTATTGTTTTCCCTATATAATGGGACGAACATAACACAAGTTGACGGGACCTTAGGTCTCCAATAATTAATTTTACAAATGAAATTTTAACATTATGTAAGTACAGACATTATTAATAATTTTATTTCATTACTAATTACAAATTTCTTTCTTATTACAGAATTTCTCATAAAACGCTAACAAAAATCTTTCTCTAATATGACCTAGAATGTCCAAAAGATTCTTTTTATATACACTGCGTCCATAAAGTCTTGCACAAATTCATTTAAAATTCAGGGGCTTACTTTTTTTAAAAACGCTCGGACACGTCAATTAGTACTTTTGTTTGCGCATTTTTTAACGTAAAATGTTTTTATACAGGGTGTCGCACGTATGAGGTATGAGGTCATCAAGGATTTTTTTTAATGGAACACCCTGTATATCATATCAATTTTGAATTCTATGATGAACACTTAACACCTCTGGAAATCACGGTTTCCGAAATATTGACGTTTGAAAATTTATTTTAAACACATTTATTGATGACCTCATACCTCATACGTGCGACACCCTGTATAAAAACATTTTACGTTAAAAAATGCGCAAACAAAAGTACTTATTGACGTGTCCGAGCGTTTTTAAAAAGTAAATACCTGAATTTTAAATGAATTTGTGCAAGACTTTATGGACGCACTGTAGATATCCTGACTTATGACTTTCAAATGACGAATTTCTTCCCTTTTTAAATTCGACCACAAATTGACAGTGTCTTTTCAGAAATTTTGAATTAAATATAACATTTCACTTTCATTTACAATTTTAGTATGCTGATTGCATTCAATTTTTTAATATCTTTTCAAAATATTTTTTTAAAAAAAGCTCCATTAACGTCATTTTCCACCAACAGTTTTCTCTCTACTGCTAATAATAACTGCAGCACTACTTTGGTCTCCTGAAGATGAAGGTTACTACCTTCGAAACATGTAGAGACGTTTTATTTTTAAAATTGAGCCTTTGATAGCTCACTATTAAATTAGTGGAGAAAGACTATTTGACTTTCTTTCCCCTTTTCCCTATATTTCAACTCCACTTCGAGAATGGACTATTCCTTTAAATTAATTTCAGGTGTTTTTGTCGACAACACTTCATCAAGGTATCTAAATCTCCTTGCAATATTTCGCCATGCTGGATTGACTTAACACAATAAAAAATCTTGAAATCATCGCAAAAAGCAAATTATGTATTTGAAACGATTCTCCTACGTAATTTACCAGTAGTAGAAATACTATGGCTCCCAAATGGGGCTCTTGAGGCACGCCCGAAAAGACTACAGTTTGATCTGCATGGTACCATCAAGAAAAGCTACAATAAAAAAGATCTACCCACCTACCCCAAAAAACTCCATTGTACGTAGCATCACTCTTTAATGTAACAAGCTTTGCTAAAGTCTATACAGGATGTCCCGAAATTAGCTAACAATATTTTAAGGGGATAAAGTGCATCCAAAAATAAGACTAAAACCCTTAATATACCTTTAAAAACTCTTTGCTATGGGGCTAGAGCCCCCCGAATGGAAGCTATGACAAGCGGTTTTTCACAATATCTCAGAAACCGATTAGGGTATCAAAACAAAATTTAATACATGTTTTACACATGACAAGACGCAATAAACGGTTTATTTAGCTTAACTGAGTAAGTTCCAATATTACATCTTTGAGTAGAGTCGAGCGAGCACATATTTGGGTCACGTGATAATGGAGCAATAGATTTAATTTGGAATAACAAAACGGTGAATTCGCGCAGGGGATAATATTAATTTCCTAACCTTACAATTCGAGTTCTGTGTTCTGTGTCTTACATCTTGCATTTAGTTTGAAAATAAATGGTGATTCGAGTTCTGTGATTATTATTTAGCATACCCATAGAATAGGAAGGGGCTTATTTCTATGAACGGAAGTCGAAGACTAACCTAATAAACCTAACCCCTCAAACATATGATGGGCGCCATTACCGAATATTTGACATTTCGCTGAGATCTCCATAAGCTCTCAAATCAAATCCGGAGCAAATAGATCACGTCTCAACGCTCCGAAATCAGATTAAAGGAACGCCACAGAACTCTCTTTACTAAATATTGGAACGGAAAAGAGCAAAAAGAGGAAAAAGATACAATACTGGAACTCACTCACTGTATTTCTTCCAGTGACGTCTCACTGGGTACGTAGTAAGGAGAATATTGCCCTAAGTTTTTTATTTGTAGGACTTTTTAACTTCAGGTGCAATTTTTACAAGCCTTGAAGTCTTTTGTTGAAAAAAGGTACTCTTGTTTCATTTCGGTAGGTTTCACCATTTTCCAATAAAATCGATTTTAAAATTTTCGGTTTTCTGAAAGCCGCTGAAAAGGCTAAGGTGTTTTTTTTGCAAATCTTAGCAAACACTTGATATTAAAACATGAAATTTATTAGAAGTTTTACTAGAGACAAGGCATATTTATTAAAGGATGTTACTTTAAAATATTTTTCCACTGGCGTCGCTCGGGGTGGAGCCTAAAGCAAATATTACCATTATTTTTTTTTAATTTGCGAGGCTTTCATACTTTTAATGTAATTTTTTAAAAACTTTAAATTTTTTGTTATTAAAACCTTCTACTATTGTAATTTGACAGAATGTGACGTTTTCAAGTTAAACAGATTTTTAGATTACCTTGTTGTTTAAATATTTATTTTCATGGAGATTTTAAGAGACTTCTAAAATAAAACAAAAAAGAACAAAATTGCAAATCAAATTTGATTGTAAAACCACACGGGAAACTAATTCTTAAGCAAATGTTCGAAATGATTTCCATTTTGTTGGATGCAAAATCTAGACCTGCGTGTTATGTTTTGTGAGGCACGGAGAATTTGAAAGTGGTTTTCTCTTATGGTGTTTGCCGCGTTATTGATTCGCTGCCTCAGTTCTTCTATTGAGCCTACTTCTCTTACATACACCATACCAGTCATGTGTCCCCAAAAATAATAATCAAGGGGATTAAAATCAGGTGATCTTGGTGGCCAGGCTTTTTCCAGCCAATTCCTGACTTAACGCCCGTAGTGAGCTGGCGCCTCATCATGTTGAAAGAAGTGCCCTAAACGTAAATCCAGTGGCACATTATCGAATAAATCCCTAAGTTGATTATGTAAAAAATTCAAATACCTTTCTGCATTTAAATTTTGTGGGATTTCAATTGGGCCAATCAGGTGGTTTCCAATAATACCTGCCCACAAACTAATCGAGAATCTATGCTGGTAAATTGTCTTTCTTACAACCCTTGGATTTTCTTCTGTCCAGTAATGTGTATTATGTATGTTGAATGCTTTGCCCCTAGAGAAAGTTGCTTCATCAGACCACAAAATTTTTCTTAAAATATTGCCTATGTTTAATATCCAACGAGAAAACACAACCATGTTTGGAAAGTCTTTAGGTTTTATATCTTGAACTCTCTGGTAATGGAAAGGGTGTAACCCTTGTATTTGCACCATTCTTCCTATCTAAAACAAACAAGAAAATGTTAAGTTGGCGTTCTAGAAATTCACCTGTAATACTACATACGATTGACTTCGGTATATTGCAGCGCCGAGCTAGCGTTCTTGTTGCTATGTTTGGGTCCTCTTCCATCAAATTTAGTGCATTTTCCCAATTATAGTTTCCAATCGGCCGACCTTGTCCACGAGCCCTTCGAAAAGATCCATTTTCAACTAAGTTTCTGTGAATCCTAGCAAAAGTTCAACGACTTGGTATTCATCTTTGTGGAAATCTCCTTTGATATTCCACTAACGCAGCAGTAGAAATGCCGTTACAGAACCCATAAACAAAACTGCTAGTTCTTGATTTAAAAAATGTTGCATTTTGTTATAATAATAATACAAAATTGTTGATCTATGATTTTTCACCAAAAACATCAAAGTGCTGACAACAAGAAATTGACACTAATCAAGCTTTATTGTGTTTCCGTGGTATCAAATCATCCATAGCCGCCTACTATAAATTATTACTTACCTTAGCCTTTTCAACGGCTTTCAAAAAACCGAAAATTTTAAAATCTATTTTATTGGAAAATGGTGAATCCTACCGAAATGAAACAAGAGTACCTTTTTTCAACAAAAGACTACAAGGCTTCTAAAAATTGCACCTGAAGTTAAATAATCGTACAAATAAAAAACTTAGGGCAATATTCTCCTCACTACCTACCCAGTGGGACGCCACTGAAAGAAATACAGTTAAGCTAAATAAACCGTTTATTGCGTCTTGTCATGGGTAAAACATGTATTAAGTTTTGTTTTGATACCCTAATCGGTTTCTGAAATATTGTGAAAGAACCGCTTGTCATAGCTCCCATTCGGGAGGCTCTAGCCCCATAGCGAAGCGTTTTTGAAGGTATATTAATAGAAGGTTTTAGTCTTATTTTTGGATGTACTTTATTCCCTTAAAATATTGTCAGCTAATTTCGGTTAGGTCGATTTTATATCTAACTTTAATTCAGTTTTATTCGTCTGTTTAATATCAAGAAAGGATCAGCAGTTTAAAAAAAATAACTACAAAAGGTTTTCATTTGAAATGTTATTTATTAGAAAAACACATTACATTTACATAGAAAAAAAATAAAATGTACCAAATTAGACACTTCATCATGGATATTATGCCCAATATGTCCACATATTATGTTTCTCAGCAACGCTAATGGTTATGGTTAGATTTTTCGGCTTCACCAGTGTCCGTTCCAGCCTCCATGACCTCCTACTCCTCCATGGCCTCCCCATCCTCCATGGCCTCCCCATCCTCCATTACCGCCCCAAGCTCCATTGCCCCAACCTCCATGTCCATGGTTTCCCCAGCCACCAGTTGGTTTGGCTTCGGGTTCAGCGAAAACAACAAAAAGGGCCATGAAGGCAACTGCTAAGAATAGATAGAATTTCATAATTCTTTGTTGATATGACTTGATTGACTTGCTGACAAGTTCTGATTTTCGGGCTGAATGCGAGTGGTATTTATACAAGACCGCTTTTTGCAATTATATCAGTTTTCAATATATCGAAAGGTACTTTTTCAGACACACCTCCGATAATAGTTGTCAAAGGGTAATAATTATTATTTATTATCTAACTGCTTTTAAACGTTTGCTTTTTTAAAACGTGAGTAGTAAACAACAATAATGTGTTAACAAACAAAGGTCAATTAATTGTGCGTACAGAAATGCATAATACTAATTCATTCTTCGATAATTTACCATAAACAGTTCTAAAATCAATTGTATATTTATACCGCTACAGTGACCATACATATATGGAAGCAACAACCTTTTTGAGCTAATCTGTTTAATTTACTAAAGAATATAATAATATGTAGAAATCCGAGATTGAGCTGTTTCGAGTTTAGTCTATATTTTCTTCAACAAAAAACAGGGAGCTGTCTTATTTCCTATATGAAAGTGTAATCAGTTTTTAACCCAAATGTTTCACTTTTTTATAAAACAATCATCAAATACAGTTTGCCTCCATGTGAAATTAGTCATATACCGGGTGTTGCATCGTCGAGCGGGACATAGGAAATCCCATGTAATTTTAAATGGGGTCAATTATTGGCTTCTCTAATTATTTTAGAGACAAATTCTATTTAGGTTTATTAAAGAGCACTAAAACCCACATTCAAAAGAATAACTTTAGATATTTTTGATGAGCCCGTTTACGGGTTATCGCCGATTTCTTTTTAACTATTTCTCTTTTTTATGGCCCCGTATTTGCGGGCACCAGTCAAGGTAAAAGATGACTGTCAAATAAAGTTGTCATTTTGAAATGTGTGCTTTATTGTTATAAAAACTCGTACATCGAAAATATTAAAGGTGTATTTATGAGTACAAATTAATCTGAATAAAACTAAAATAAAGTATCCAATTACAAGGTTAATTATGACATTTTACATGCTTGCATCGTCGAGCGGGACATAGGAAATCCCATGTAATTTTAAATGGGGTCAATTATTGGCTTCCCTAATTATTTTAGAGAAAAATTCTATTTAGGTTTATTAAAGAGCACTAAAACCCACATTCAAAAGAATAACTTTAGATATTTTTGATGAGCCCGTTTACGGGTTATCGCCGATTTCTTTTTAACTATTTCTCCTTTTTATGGTCCCGTATTTGCGGGCACCAGTCAAGGTAAAAGATGACTGTCAAATAAAGTTGTCATTTTGAAATGTGTGCTTTATTGTTATAAAAACTCGTACATCGAAAATATTAAAGGTGTATTTATGAGTACAAATTAATCTGAATAAAACTAAAATAAAGTATCCAATTACAAGGTTAATTATGACATTTTACATGTTTCAATATTTTACTAATTAATAGGTAGGTACTATTAAATTGTTAGAACTTTAGGATTTAAGAAGATGTTCAAATATTCCTCCATTGACTGCTAGACAATAACCGAGGCGATCATAAAATTCTCTTCTTACATTCGCTAGTTGGTAAACTGAAATTCTATTGCATTCGGCAGAAATAGCATTTTTTAACTCGTCTAGATTTGGGTATTTTTTATCTTTGTATATCCTGTTTTTTAAATGGCCCCAGAGAAAGAAATCATTTGGCGATAAATCAGGAGACCTAGCTGGCCAATTTACTGTATGATTTAAGCCAATAACATTTCCATTAAAAGCACGGTTTAAATATTCCCGGACAGCCAGGGTACTATGTGCCGGGCAGCCATCCATTTGGTACCAAACTTCCTGATTTTCCCTGGCGTCATCATGTAAAGTAGGTAAAATATGATCTTCAAGTAGTTCCAAAAAATATTCTGCATTTAAATTTCGTGTAAGAAATAATGGCCCGATAATATTTTCTCCGAAAATCCCAGCCCATACATTAACTTTTTGTGGATATTGCGTCCTTGTTCCACAAACCTGTGTTGGTTTTCTTTGCTCCAATATCGATAATTTTGAACATTGGGTTCATTGTTTAAGGTAAATGTGCATTCGTCAGTGAAACAAATGTTTTTTAAAAATTCCCTATCCATGTTTGCTCTTTCCATCACACCAAAACAAAACTCCTGTCGTCGTATCTCGTCCCTATCTCTTAGCTCTTGGTGCTTTTCATATTTGTATGAATAATATTTATGTCGTTTCAAAGCTCGTAACGCTGTGGTGTGATCTAATCCTATGTCATCCTCAAGTTTCCTTGTGCTGATCTTCCCATCATTTTCTTCCACGCACAATAAAACTTGCAAGTCCCTATCATTTCTTGCATCTCTTCTTTGTTCCTGCCTTTCTTCACATCTGCAGTTATTTATTACAGTGCCTTTTGTCTCAAATTTCTTGATAGTCCTTTCGACTGTAGATTTTGCAGGTATCGGTCTATTCGGATACAGAGCAGCAAACATGTCTGACACATTTTGATAACTATTTCCTTGATAATACCATTTATTCATCAATATTTTTTCTTCAGAAGTGTAATTCATGGCTAATATTTTCGATGTACGAGTTTTTATAACAATAAAGCACACCTTTCAAAATGACAACTTTATTTGACAGTCATCTTTTACCTTAACTGGTGCCCGCAAATACGGGGCCATAAAAAGGAGAAATAGTCAAAAAGAAATCGGCGATAACCCGTAAACGGGCTCATCAAAAATATCTAAAGTTATTCTTTTGAATGTGGGTTTTAGTGCTCTTTAATAAACCCAAATAGAATTTTTCTCTAAAATAATTAGGGAAGCCAATAATTGACCCCATTTAAAATTACATGGGATTTCCTATGTCCCGCTCGACGATGCAACACCCGGTATAAAGTAGTTTTATTTTTCAGTTTTTTGAGAAAGATTTTTTAAGAAAGTTATTTTATTCTATTTCCTACTGCCTAACAGCCTAATTATAAATGTAAAATACAAATTTTAGAGATACAGTGTCTTAAAGGGGTACCCAGCTCTAACTTTAAACCGGTTTATATAATTTAACAAAATCGAAATATTATACAGGGTGTCTGTACAAGGTCTTTACAAAAGCCTACCACATATTCTTCAGACCAAAATTAGCCGTATTAAGTAAACTAACCTTGGTACAAAGTTGCTTAGTTTGGGCGCTAGACGGCACTGAAGTGACAATTATTAAATAGTTTTTCTGGATTAATTCAAAAACTGCTCATACTATTTTGCCAAAATTTGGTACGTTGGTATAGCTTTATGGGGAAAAAAAACCCATTTCACAATTCTGAATAATATCAGTCCATGGGCGTAGAACCTGGGTTTTTTACTAATTGCTTGTTTCAGATTTCTATGCCAATGGAACAAGAGGGGTTTAGGCACAAAATTCAGATGAACCAACTCATTTGCTACAAAAAAGGTACCTACTCTTGATAAGGCTCGATTCCTCTGACGATTTGCGAGAAATTTGCATTTTATTACTTAATACGTAGCAGTTTTTACCACGTAGTACTTGGGTTTTATAGAATTTTTCTGTTTTTGATTTCTACGCCAATGGAAGATAAGAGGTTGAAGTTTAAAATTTAGATTAAACCAACTAATTAACTACAAAAAACCTCTTGAACAGTTTTCTTATCATCTGCTATTTGTTCGCACGGTATTTTTCAGGTATGTACAATACGACCTTACACCTCACAAACGATTGTTATTGTTGGTTATTATTAGTTTCATCTGACAACATAAGATTATTGTCAAATTTGTAACATTTAATATTGTTGCTAACGTTCAATCATTTTATCTGCTTGCATTAATTATTACAAAACTTTAATTGTCGTGAATTATCATGGCGGTGCAATACACTAATGCAGAATATACCGATATGACATTGGTATTTGGGTATTGCCAAGGAAATGGTCGAGAATGTGTCAGAGTCTAATCCGAAAAGTTTCCAAATCGTCGTATACCAAGCCACCCGACGTTTGCTGCTGTTGAAAGACGCCTGCGGGAAAACGGCCAATTTACTCATAATGGAAGACAGTGTTTTGTAAGGGTTCCTAAAGTTGAGGAAGACATTTTAGAACGTGTTGCAGAAGATTCAGAAATAAGCACCAGGAGGCTAGGTAGGGAAATAGGAGTGTCCAAAGATATTGTTCATGAAGTACTTCAAGAACAGTTGCTATATCCATACCATAAGATGCCAGTTCAAGATCTTTTACCTAATAATTCTGAAATGCGCCTGATTTTTAGTCGGCTTGTGCATAGGCAGAGAGAAGAGAATCCCAACTTTGTCAACAATATTTTGTTTACCGATGAAGCACGTTTCATAAGAAGAGGGATTACAAATTTTCATAATGAACATGTTTATGCGGATGAAAATCCACATGCTACCAAGATAAAATATTTTTAAAATGAGTTTAGAATTAATGTGTGGACTGGAATAATTGGTAATGACATTGTTGTTCCTGTCATTATTCCACTAAGATTAACCGGGGAAATCTATTTGCAACATTTACAAAATACGCTGCAAGATTTGCTAGAAGATTTACCTTTACAACTTCGGAGAGATATGTGGTTTATGCACGATTGAGCTCCACCACATTTTGCACTAAATATTAGAAACTTTTTGAATCAGGAGTACCCAAATAAATGGATTGGTAGAGGTTATGCCCCTATAAATTGGCCACCACGATCTCCGGACTTAAATCCATTGGATTATTTCTTATCGGGGCATCTTAAGACAGTGGTTTACAGGACAACTCCAGATAACGCAGAACAACTATGGGAACGTATTCAAGATGCAATAAATATTCTTAAGGGCGATGAACAAGTTCTGCAAAGAGTGTGTTTTAATTTTCTTCGACGTATAAATCTTTGTATTCATGAAAATGGTGTGGACACTTTGAGCAATTTTTATGATATTTCTGTTTATGATTTAGTTGTTTTTTTCTTTTTTTGTAAAAACTAATACGTATTAAGTAATAAAATGCAAATTTCTCGAAAACCGTCAGAGGAATCGAGTCTTATCGAGAGTACCTTTTTGAAGCAAATTAATTGGTTCATCCAAATTTTGTTTTGTGCCCAAACCCCTCTTGTTCCATTGGCATAGAAATCTGAAACAAGCAATTAGTAAAAAACCCAGGTTCTACGCCCATGGACTGATATTATTCAGAATTGTGGAATGGGTTTTTTTGCCCCATAAAGCTATGCCAACGTACCAAATTTCGGCAAAATAGTATGAGCAGTTTTTGAATTGATCCAGAAAAACGATTTAAAAATTGTCACTTCAGCGCCGTCTAGCGCCCAAACTAAGCAGCTTTGTACTAAGGTAAGCTTACTTAAATCGGCTAATTTTGGTCTGAAGAATATGTGGTAGGTTTTTGTAAAGAACTTTTACAGACACCCTGTATAGAGATCATAAAGAGTTATACCAACCAAGGTTTATGGTAAATGTGTTCGCTGACATTATCGGAAATAACCTTATAGGTCCATTTGTTTTGGAAGAAAGACTCAATGGTGAGATTTATATTATAGAAATGTGTTCTGGTAGAAGGTCTACATATTAAAAAAGAAGTTCACATTTTGGCAAAGTGATTGTCCGCGGGCTTGTTGGCCGTGGTTGGAAGGTAATTATCGTATACGGTGTTATAACTAGCGTTTCGTCTAGAACTGTGTTACACATCTTCAGAGGCGATGCCGCAGCTTGCTCACGAATCGATTTTGACTGTGTCGACATTGGGGCTTTCCTTTTAAATTGGTTTCTCTGCTATTCTGATGAACAATTTTTATACAGAGTGTTTCAAAAAACATGTGCCATCGCTCGTGTGGTGATTCCTCACCCAAGAATAAGAAATAATTCTCCTATCAACATAGGTCCGCAACACCTTTATTTTGGAGATACAGGGTGATACAATTTTTAAGCGGAGCCACTGCCGTTTTCTCTTTTAATAACACAGTTATGTAGGCAGTTTAATGTCTAATGCGAAGTACCTTTTGATAATTTTTTGGAAAGCAGTGGCGTATCATTTTTTTCGTTAAGAATATCAAAATACATGTTAGCGCGGACGCCACTGCTAGAAGCAGAGCAAATCTTTTTTATGAAGTAAATAGGTTTTTATGCCTAGTTAGTACCTACTAAAATTCAAAATGATATTTTAAGCGATCTCAACAATATTAAGGAAACCCCGTTTTTTCTTTTAGTTTTCAACACCCTGTATCTCAAGATTAAGGTAGCTGCGGACCTATATTGATAGAAACTATTTGTCTTATTTTTGGGCATAGGAATCACCACACGAGCGATGGCACACGTTTTTTGAAACACCCTGTATAGCCAAAGGTTTTGTTTCTTAGCGTTAGAATCCATGTTCTATTAAGGGTAATGCTTTTTTCATTTTTATTGAAATTCACAGAATGTTCTTGAGTTCCTATGGCATTTTGTAATAATTTAAATGTTGTCTAGGACTTGTGTCTCTCCGAATAAAATTTTATGATTGTCCTGAGAAAGAGCATGTTCTACTAACTACTGCTAACTTTTCTGATGCATAACCGTATCGGTTCAAAAAACTTTTCTTTGTCCGCGTAATTCTTCGATCTTTTACCGATCTAAGGCTTTGTAGCAATGTTATAGTTGATTTGTCAATGATTTTGATATTGTGCTTTCCTAGAAACTAGTAGGAAGGCTATTTTAGTTCTATTTTTATGATGTGTGGCTTGTTTATCTCCCTAGGTGCGTATAAAGTCTGTGCGTTTTAAGAAGTCCGATATCGGATTAAATCACCAAGGGATGTTATCGCTTTTAAAACAGTAAGTCGGTTAAGTTACAATATCTTCGCACCTTCGCTATACTTGATCACACCGAACATCCCACTGGTTTACTGTATTCTATTACTGGGCGAAATCAGAGGTTTCAAAACAAAATTATCTTAGAATTACACGTTGAGCATAAATAATAATTAAATAGATAATTAAATTATTTTGCTATTATTATAGTTAAATCTATATAATAATCGCTATTTTCCAAGAACCAATTAAAATTTGCTCAAGTGCGGGATGGTTAAATATGTTAAAGATTTTGTCAGGTATATACTTTTCCGATAATGACATTATTTTGGGATTATTATAATTAAATCTTCATAATAATTACTATTTTCCAAGAAATAATTAAAATTTGCTGAAGTGCGGGATGGTATGTTCTACTTTATTTTAAATAAGTAGTTGTGCTTTTCACTTTTAGTTTGTTTCTCATTGTGTGTGAATTAAAATCAGTTATTAAGCAAAGTTATGGAAAATGTTCAGCAAGGTGGCACATCGCCTAGAAGGCATTTATCTTCAGGTGAACGCCGTTTGGTATTACAAGTGGAACGTTATTTTACTTTAGATAAAGATAACTCGGGCCCTTTAGAGTCTGTTTTGGCAGTGCAAAAACGAACGTCTGATGCTTGCGGCATTTCAGAGAAGACCTTAAGAAGACTTCGAAAAAACAGTGAAGAGGATTTGGACAGACCATATAAAAGGGTTCGACTCCATTCAAAAACCTTGGATTTATCCCAAGGGATAAAACTCTCTATTAGGAATATTGTTTATGATATGTATAAAGCCAAGGAATATGTTACCCTCAAAGCTATTCTTGAAAAGATAAAGCAGAAAAAACTTTGCGATATTGGAACTAACAGTTTGTCCATCATCTTAAAACATATGGGTTTCAAATATAAAAAAACGAACAACAGAAAACTGCTTTGCGAGCTGTCCAATGTTGTTTCGAAAAGATGGCAATTTTTAAGGGATTATTTAAACAACAAAATATCGGAATTGTCAAGACAAGTTGTTTTTCTTGACGAAACATGGGTATTTGCAAACGGAACTTCAACAAAAACGTCTTGGCAGGATGACTTAAAGCATTGTTATTCAAGTACCCGTGCAAGTAATGGAAAAAGGTATATTATATTACATTGTCTGGTAATGAAGAAGGTTTTGTTTTAAATGCCAGTTTGATATTTTCATCAACAAAAAAAACTGATGATTATCACGGCAAAATGGATGCTAAAATTTTTGAGCATTGGTTCGAGGAAAAACTTTTAAAAAGTTTAGAAAAACCTTCCTTAATTGTTTTAGACAATGCCTCTTACCATACGAGACTCGAAGAGAAATTCCCTACAAGCAGCTGGAAAAAGGAAGAAATAAAAGAGTGGTTGTCAAAGAAAAACATAAACCATGAAAATTTATATTTAAAAAGTGAACTTTTAAGCAAGTGTAAAGAGCAGTCATTTAAAAAAAAGTATGTTGTTGACGAATTAGCCCTCAAATATGGACATCAAGTTTTGAGATTGCCGCCCTGCCATTGTCATTACAACGCAATTGAATTGGTATGGGGTATTAGCAAGAACTATTATGACAAACATGCCTGTAAAAATATCGGTAAGCCTAGCGTTATAAAGTTATGGGAGGAGGCGCTTAGCCAAGCGGGCAAAGAAGAATGGCGGAAATGCATTGAACACACAGAAAAAATTATTTTTGAATCTTATGAGACAGAACAGGTTATAGACGAAGTAAGACCGTTAATTATTACGAATGATGATGATGATGACGATGATGTTGATTCTGATGAGTCTGAAAGCATGGGTGAAATTTCAAATGCAGAGGAAGACTACTTTTAGTAGTACCTATCTACAAGTAGGTACGTTCTGTCGCAAGACTACAAAATCGGTTCTTTTTAGAACCAAAACTTTATAAAAAAGAATTCGTAAAACTAATTTGTCTGAATACTACAAAAGCTAAAAAATTATTATTTTTCTTTACCTAAACTAATTTTTTATTTACTTTCAATTATTTTATTTAGAAAATGTAATTCATCAACATCCAAAATTACCTTCAATATAATTTATTGTTTGAGAGCCACCGACATAATGCTCAAGAGGTTTTATGGCTTAGCGGACTTCTTAAAACGCACAGACTTTAGTATACCTATCCATTGTTTTTCAATGCACCTTTTAAGTGTTGTAGTTCTTCTAATAGGTACCTTGAACTAAGCTAAACTAAATGTCCTAATTTTCCATTAGTGTGCCTTACAACTAGAATATCCAGAAAAAAAATGTCTTCGTCTTTTTCTGTTTCCATGGAAAATTTTGTGTTTTGAAGGTGTCATCAACGTTCAAATTTAATTTCAAACTTATCGTCACTCTTCGAGTTTACAGCAATAACCATTAAATATTTAATCCTGAGGGGATATGAGGAAAACCAATGACGAGGAAAAACCCTGTATAGAAAAAATAATTTTCAATTTGTAAAAGGCATTTCGACAATTGTGTCGTTGGGTTCCCTTCGCTGAAACCGAGAGTCTAATTAAAAGATAAAACATCACATCATTCATATTCAATACATCCAATTTATATTCTATAGACAAAATGATATATATCTCAGAACAACCGCTAGTTTTTTCCGTATTACAAGAGATAATAACATAAATTTCGAAACTTGTTCAGATAAGATATTTCATCAACACTAGACTAAAGGGACGGCATACCTGATGTATAGGTTATACCTAAGAAAATTATAGCTACGCAACTATAATTTTCTTTGGTTATACTAAATATTTAAATATAATACCAGCAATTAATATTGAATTGGCATAATATGCCAGTTATATCTATCATCTAATAGGGCAATCCAGAGTTCATTTATTTAATATCTGTCTATAATAGTCCGTCTTTATACTCTATTGCAGCGTTTTTTCAAACTGTGACCACGTTTAGAAAAACGCAAAGGTGCTCAATTTGCGACAACATTCAAAAAAATTAAGTAAAGTAATACAAATCAACGCTTCTAACCTAAGTAAGTGGTCAAGGTCCCCTACCCTACTATAGTTTTCTATTTAAAAACTGTATAAACACTTCTTTTGCTTATAATCTAACAATAAGATACGAAAAATATCGGGATACCTTTTTTGGAGTTTTAATAATTCTCTATAAAAAAAGCCCATTGGTGGTTTTTTCCTATATTATATTTGTTAGGAGATAAAACACCCTGTACTTTTTTGCATATTTAGGTTCGTATATGTATTATATTTTATTTAATTCGCTTAGGTAGTTTAGCAGCAACAAATTAAAGAGTAAGAAAAAGGTTTTTACAATTTTTGTAGTATTATATTTTAAATTAGGCGTTTTCTTAAGGACCAAACACAGAAAATTCTTAAATAACTTTCACTTTTATCAAATGGAACCCTAAATATATTTTCCTTACAACCCCTCTAAAGAAATATGTATCTCTAATAGTTTTTGATATATTTTTATTGTTAATTTGAATACAATAGATAATGCTACTTCCCTTTGCAGTAGAAGTAACAACGGCTATAATATGGCAGAAAAATATGAAGGGTGTTCTACTTGATAGATGCCACAAAAACTGTATAGTTCCGAAAACTAATGTAAGAATGTATTTAATTGAAAAACATTTGTTCTTTATAAAACTTTATTATGGGTAGCGGCATTTATAGTTTTAGAATTTTTAATAAATTGCTATGATAAAAACTATTTGTTTTAAAACATTGAAATTATATACAGTGTTCCATTTGAAAAACTTGAAAAATAGTATATTGCGTAATAAGGGGCGAAAGTCAACGATTTTATGAGTGTGAAGGTAGCATTACGATACTGAAAACGATATCGAAACAGTTTTTTTCTACTGACGTTTTATAATAACCCCTTTTTGAGTGTCGTTTTGATTTTTAAATAACCTCCTTTTAGGCACAGCGCGCTTAAAAGTTTTTTAAGCATGCTGTGCCTAAAAGTAATTATTTTCAATTAAAAACTAAACACAGACTATAATTTTACCTATTTAATATAAATATCAAAAGTACAGTTACTTATATTATTAAAAGTAATGCTTGGGTAACCTAAAACAGTACGTTGAGATATTTCTCTTTGTAAAACAGATAAGGAATTTGAACTAAAAATATAAAATGAATCTGCAACAGCAATATCAATTAAACCCATGTCACTAGTAGAGCTGGTAGAACATTCTGATTCATTAGATTAAACACGTTTGTTGTTAACGCCCAAAGATTTTTCACCAAGAATTTTTTCGGAAATTTTTCTTTTGTTTTCTAAAGAATCGTCAGCCACCGCATTTGTCCGCCAACCTCCACGTCACTTTAGCATCACTCTATCCGCTCCAGAGTCCGCTAAAAAAGTTTGCCTTTGGAAGCCCCAAGAACTCGGCAATTTTCTTTGGTGTTGCTCCAATGGTATTAATGCTCACTGGAAGTCTGGAACATTTGGAGTTTTTGTACTTGATAAAAAAAATCTTTCAAGGGGTATGTGTGCTGGACGTAATTGAGCGTACTTTCGGACAATATTCAAGAAGCTGATGCCATCAATAGAGCCTTCGCTAATTACAAAGCTTCTTGCAACATTTGTTTTAGTGTTTGGAATGGTTACTTTAATTAAAGACTCCGAAATTTTGATATTATTCATCTTTAAATATGTAAGTTCTTCTCTGCGACATGCTCTAGAGATTCCCACAATGAAAATGACTTTGTCCAAATAGTTCTTATCGTCTGCTTCTTTGACAAATCTTTCTATTTGTTCCTTAGAAAAAAACTTTCGACTTTTTGGGCTTATACCCCGTAAATTTCCTTTTTAAAAATGCGACTAGGTTTGTAAATGTCTTTATATCAACATTTTTATTTATATAAACCATCGCTCGAAGCATTGAGTAAGTACTCCACAAAGTTGATGGCTATAGGCATCGCATAATCGTGAAAAATATGCCAAAACGACTTTTTCTGATGAGCTTTTTACCTTTTTCTCTTCACACCAGTTTTTGAACTTTCCGTATGTGCCCTCATACAAACTTTTGATTTTTGGGGTACAACGTTTACCATTGCCTCATTTGCGGCATTTTCAATGTCTGAGACTTCTAAATCACTCATTTCTTTCTTAATATTTGCCGCAGTTTTTGACAAAAAAGTTCTTTTGAATTTGTGTCAATTTTTTTGACATGAAAGGTGTAAATAAACCACAGGTAATAAAATGTTTGAATAAATAAATTAAGTTTTTTATTATAAAACGCCTGTAGAAAAAATATTGTATACCATTCGTTACGAAACAATGTCTTTTAGTCACTCTGACATGTTGTCCAACTCGGCTTTGCCTCGTAGGACAATTTTCACGTCGCGTGCCTAAAAGACCCTTATTTCGTAACTTGTTGTCTAAATTAGAAAAAAGTATTTATATTATATGAGCGCAGAACTACCGGTTTTTACATAATCCCGGTACAGTCCAATTTTGTCATAAAAGTTATAAATAGGTTTTTAAATCACGTAATTATTTATGTATTAAATAAATGTTTTTTGATTTGATTTTGTTTAGAAATAATATTGAAGCAAATTATAATTTCTTACGTAAAAAGTTGGCAATCGCAGAGTTTTAAACGATATACCGTTTCTCAGGGTTGAAAGAAAACATATTTATTATAAAAAAAAATTAAAAACATGTTTTTTTTTTGTTTTAAACTGTTCATGAAAAAAAACAAGTTTTAAACATGTTTAAATTATCATTTTCAACTCCTGCAAATTGTTTGGCCGGTCAACGCACACTTTCGATTTGAGGTAACCCCACAAAAAGAAGTTCGGCGGAGTTAGGTCTGGCGACCTAGCAGGCCATTCGATAGGTCCACTCCTTCCGATTGAGAAAGGTTTCATCTAAACATGTAGGCACAGTGGTAGCATAGTGCGAAGAAGCACCATCTTGCTGGAACATCAGTTCTTCGTCACGGGAGTCTGGGTTCAATGGATTCTGAGATAAAGCCACTAATGCTGGAATTAATCAAGTTGGAGAAATTCGAGATATTATATTTGTCCAGTTAAAGAAAAATGGATCAATTACTCCTCCGCGCACTATTTTACACCACACATTTGTTTTTTAAGGGTACTAGCTGTGAACCTCCCTCATCCAATGCGGATTTTCTGTTGCCCAATAACGACAATTTTTTCTGTCCACATTACCAAGCAAAGAGAACGTAGCTGCATCGGAAAAATAATATTTTTTACTAAATTATTATCTTCACTCAGCTTCAGCTTCATCTGCAGGACTCGAACGCATTTTCTCATAATTCATAGTAAGCTTCGAAATCGATTAGGAAAAGAAAATGCCTCGAAACTTGTAATTGTATTTAAACAGCTTAATTCAAATCAACAGTAGAGTTCAGTAGAATGACTAGGAGAATTTTTGTTTAGTTTTTAGTTTGTTTGTCTTTTTTTACTTTTATAAGGCGCTTTATATGTTTGCACTTTTTATTTGGTTGTGTTATTGGAACACGGTACACAGACTGTAGGTAGGTAGATAAACTAAGACCTAGAGCTAGTCTTAAACGTGTTTTGATAATAATCTACTTTTAATATTAAACGTTAGATATAAATATTGCTATTTTTGTTTTTGAATTAATATTTTTTGTTTTAACAGATTTTATGTGATTTTCAGTAAAGCTTTTATTATTTTAATTTATTATATTATCTTTTCCACCAAGGTCCTTGAGACAAATGCGAGATTTTACGATACTATTATTTATACATGCTAATAGAAACTACAGCAAATTCACCTGTTGTGTAGAATGTTGAAACTCATTGATCATTAGTGTAAAGATCCCAAACATGCACTTGAATTGCATAAAAAATCATTTAAACACTTTAATATTTAACCTCCCTTTTTCATATCATTTTTAAAGTCACTAATTTCTTAACTTAATATCACTTTGGAATTAATCTTAGGAATAGGGCTTATACGTAAATATGTACCTAATAAGCAGAATATGGATACTTTCTCTTTGAGTTCCTGCTCGTATAAAAAAAAATTAAAAATAAAATAAGTATCTGGGAAAATCAAAAGTAGTACTGTCTCACTAACATTAGAATTTTAAATTTCTATTTAAACAGAACCCCTATTTTCTAATATATTTGAGATCATAGCAATGCTTTGTATTTAGGAAATTTTAGGATATTTTTTAAGTAAATTATTGTTATTTTTGTTGCAAGCGGTAGCAAATTTACGGGTTCCACGTTAAGACTGGGTACTAAAAAATATCAAGAATGTTGATGAATGCCACTCTAACATACACTCAGTCCATACACTACATATTTTTTATTAGTTTTAACCATCTAACTGAATCAATTAAAAAACAAAATCTATGCTATTATTTCAGGCCTAATCAATAAAAAATTAAATAAGAAATAACTGCAAAATATTTTATTGAAATGTTACATCGTAATTTAAAAATATTAACAAAAACTATGTAAAAAAAGTCTTCTTACAGTAAGATATACGCAAGGAAAACTACTTTATATTCAGTTGCACTTAATCTAGTAGCTAAATGTAAAACTTAATCTGTCACCCGTTGTAATTAATTTTGCAGTGAATTTATTTAATTGTTACAAAAATGAGTAAAAGAAATTGTGAAATTCCCAACGCAGTTTGAAAGATTGTAATCGAGTTATGGAAAGATGAAAAATCAATTAGAAATATAGGAAAAATCATAGGAAAATACAAATCAACTCTGGTTCGTATAAGATTCGACCCCGCTCCGGTCGACCTAAGAAATTAACTCCACGTGAAGAGGCCAGTATTGTTAGAGAAATAAGTAAAGATTCAAAGAAAAGTGCACCCAAAGTTGCAGAAGAATTTTCGGAAAACGTTTGTCCGCAAACTGTGAGAAATTGTTTACACAGGGCAGGTTATAATAGACGTGTAGCCAGCAGAAAGAAGCCGTTTATTTCAAAAATTAATCGTAGAAAACGGTTAGAGTTTACTAGGGAATACGTTTCAAAGCCTCCTGAGTTTTGGGAAACAATAATTTTTAGTGACGAAACTAAGATCAATCTTTTTGGGTCTGATGGCAGAACTAAAGTTTGTAGAAAGAGGAATACAGTATTAAAAATTGAAAATATTTGTTCTACGGTAAGGCAAGGTGGTGACAGTGTTCTGCTTTGGGGATGCATGTCTTCAGGGGGAGTAGGAAATCTAAACTTTATTGATGGTACAATAGATCAGCATGTTTATCTAAACATTTTAAGGAACAATTTTCGAGAAAGTGGTTAGAAATTGGGACTCGAAGGAAGGTACCGTTTCCTACTCCGCGAATGGATGATCCATAATGTGCGATAGAAGCTTCATACCCCTTCACAATCACCCGATATTAACCCCATTGAACATTTGTGGGATGATCTAAAACGGCGCATTCGCAAACACAATTTTTCAAATAAGGAACAGTTAACAAATAAATTTATACACGAATGGGAGACTATACCTCCAGAAATTACCAGAGAGCTGGTTGCAAGCATGTCAAAAAATTACAAGAGGTTAGCAAGGCCAAGAGAGGTCCAACTAAATATTAGGTTAAAAGATATTGTAATTTTCTGTTAAATTAATATTGATTATTGTTAAGGGTATGGAGACTTCTTTGACATAGTATTTGTTAAATATTTCCAAATTATGATGTAACATTTCAATAAAATATTTCGCAGCTATTTTTTATTCAATTTTTTATTGGTTAGGCCTGAAATAATAATATAAATTTATTTTTCATAGTTCCAGTTAGCCTGGTTAAACCTATATGTACCTATAAGAATATGTAGTGTATGGAGACCTTTTGGACTGACTGTATATATTTTCACTATATAACTCTTAATGAAGTTTCAAATACTAGAAAACGCAATATGTCCATTCAAAATATTATAATGTCCAATAACTTGTTGATAATTATAGTTTTCCTTCAACACATGGCACTTTTTCTTCATTAGCGACTTCCTTATTGGTATAACTATTTTAATTATCCTACATTTTTCTGCTGATATCCCATTATTGTTTACTAATAAAAATTTAAAAAGTATACACACATAACTTAAAATGCGCATATATTTAAATCAGTTACATATTAAGATTAAGTGATTATTAATTTTTATATTCATTCAGTACCTGTCACAGGTTTGCACGTGTAAAAATAATTTCTTACACAGTGGAGATTGTATATTCTCAATAATAAACAATGAAGTAAATTCTGTATAAATACCGCTTGCGATCAACCCTACAGTCATAACTTGTCAGCAAGTCAATTAAGTCATATCAACTCAAGCAATAATTAACTAAGAATCATGAAATTCATCTTGTTCTTGGCCATCGCCTTCATGGCTGTATTCGCTGTCTTCGCCGAGCCCGAAGCCCAACCTGGTGGTTGGGGTGCTGGTGACTGGAACGGCGGTGGATGGAACAACGGAGGTTGGGGAAGAGGCAATGGATGGGGAGCTGGAGCCTGGAACGGTGGAGGAGGCTGGAACAATGGATGGAGAGGCAAATGGTAAAGTCAAAGTAGAATTGAATCATTGCGGTTACTGAAGAACTTAACATGTACGGATGTTGGACGTTGAAGCCATTAAGTGAAAGGGTCTAATTCAGTACATATTAATTTTTTATGTGTAATTGTAATGTGCGCTAATTTTGTAAATACTCGTAGAGTTATTAAATAGCATTTTCAAAAAGTTTTTGTCTATTTTTTACAGTATTTTTTAGTATAGTATATACCCGCGGTTTCCAACGGATGGTTTGCGAACCCCAAGGGGTTCGCTTACACAAAATTGGAAGTTCGCAACAGAAAAAATTTAAATGGCGAAAACGTACTTATTTACCTACTATACGTACACCCCATAGCAATTCGGCCATTTTCGAGTTTAGAAAGTTACAAGTTGCGATACGCTTTTATATTATTTATCCCACAAAGCTCTAAAAAAATAATTATTATTGATAGGTGGTTAAGCACGGGAAGTGTGGCCAAAGCAACCCAAGCATATAAATGAATAATTTGCTTCTCATAAACACTTTTTATTAGGAAACAATTTATTATATAAAGTGGCAAAAAAGTCGCGCATAATGCCTGTAACTTTTGAATTACCTCTTATACGAAAAAGTGACCTTAATGAAAGTTGTTCAGTAAATTATTTCCTACATTTCTACCTGCAAGAATTTTTTCTGTCATTTCTGGTTTGTTTGCCATAAAGACTAACTTACTTTTTTTTTAAATGGAACACCCTGCATATGATTACATATTTGGATTCTACTGGGAATACTAACCTAAATCTTTTGTATTTCAAATTTGTATTTATTTAAAATTGTAACAAATTTTATAATAACAAAATAAATAGCCTAGAAAATTGAAGAACCTAACATCGGAATAAAGAACAAGTGTTGCAGCCGCATCCAGACTGTTTAGAAAAAAAAGAAATTGATTATTTTTAACTGGTGTTTTAATATTATTATGACGACGGTGATATTTGTCAGTCATAAGAAAAAGTCGAAATAAAAACTTTATTGAAATTTACTGTGCCTTTTTAAGCGCGTACAGTTGATTTGAATTCACAGCCTTTAATGTACTTGAGATTGCTTGACACAGCAGTTTAATGTCATTGAAAGAAGATGACACTTCTTCATTTTGACGCGAAGAGGCTGGAACATCTCTGTTTTGACATAAAGAGGTTGACATTTTTCTTTGACATGCGACGTCATTGTCATTCAGGATTGATTTGTCACCTTTATTGTCATTTTCACGTAGAATGTCACTTCTTGAAAGGTTGTCGTCATTCCCATCAGCCCCAATCTCAACGACAGGATGGATTTGTACAGTTCTTTCCACCCATTCTGCAACGTTGTACGTACTCTTTGTAGTTGAAGATCGATGACTGCCCGTTTCAAAGGTAAATTGTAGTTCTGCATCATGTAGGTCACGTTCCATGTCGAGCAACCGTAACTTGACTTCAATATCTTTTTTCTCTAGGTCTCGCTGGTACCTTTGCAACTCTTGTCTTGCCTTTTCCGTATCTAGATGTAGTTTCTTCTTTTGCAAATTCAGCTCAGATCTTGAATGTATCGATGACGTCAAAATCGATTTATCACCATCTTCGTCCGCTAAATTTGCATAAGGGCTTATGTCATGCCTACCGTCTACAGATTTACTAGTGTCGCCCTTCCCAGTAATATTTCTACAGGATTTCTGGCTCAACACATAGTCCGACAATGTTTTATTGATACCAGCATTTTACTTAGTGGATCTGCGAATATTATCCATATCTTGCTTCTATTTTATCTTATCCGGCTCGAAGAACCAACTGTACGCGCTTAAAAAGGCACAGTAAATTTAAATAAAGTTTTTATTTCGACTTTTTCTTATGACTGACAAATATCACCGTCGTCATAATAATATTAAAACACCAGTTAAAAATAATCAATTTCTTTTTTTTCTAAATAGTCTGAATCCGGCTGCAACAAGATGACCACCATTTTCTGCTAAGCAGAGCGTCAGTCGATCCCTGAACTCGTCTACAACGTTTAAAAGGACGTCCTCTGGAATAGTCCGAATTTCAGCACTAATTCTGACTTTTAAAGATTCTAAGTCATTTGGACGGTTAACATAGACTTCGTCCTTTAAGTGTCCCCACAAAAAGAAGTCGAGCGGGGTTAAGTCCAGGGATCGCGCTGGCCAGTCAATAGTACCTATCTGCCTATCCAGCGTCCTGGAAATTGTTCGCTTATGTATTGTGTAACATTTGCCGCATAATGCGTAGGTGCTCCATCTTGCTGGAACCATACCTGTTCGTTTATGCCATTATTTATACCCGCAATAATAATAATTTTTTCCCATCTTAAGGGGGACTAAACCAAGCCAATATGTCCCAAATGGCCGTAAATGGCCGCAAATAGCGTAAATCGACGTATTAGACTGTATTCTGCAGAAGGAATTATGTGATTTCTGAGGAGGTCCAGATATTCTTCGCCATTCTATGCCGTGTCTATTAACAATGCCATTTAAATGGAAAGTAGCATCATCCGAGAAAATGATATTTGTTGCGAAGTTATTATCGTTATTGCATATTTCAATCATCAGCTCACAAAATTCAGCTCTTCTATTAGAATCGTCCTCGTGTACCAACTTCATCTTGTAGGGATGCAACTTCCCCTGCTTAAACAAATTCTTCACTGACTGATGAGACACATTAAAATTCATTGCTATTGGCCTGGATGATTGTGTTGAATTTTCATGTATTGAGAGCATGATATCCAAAGCTTTGTCTCCCCCGGTTGCTCTTTTAGGTCGACCTGATCCAGCGGATTCCCGCTTCCCTAACACTACCTCTTTCTCAAAATTTTTTTATCACTCGACACACCATTGACCGATTTATTGGAGGCCTATTTGGATATTCATTGAAAAGTTGACAAACCTGATCTTGCGATCTCTTCATATTTCCGTAACCGCTCATTATTAAAATTTCAACTCGTTGTTTCTCATTCAGGTGAACCATAGTGTAAACAAATTAGAAATCAGGCAACAGAAAATTAAACCGGAACTCAAAATTGGCACCTCTTAGGTCGCTGTCATAAAAACGCCTCGACTCAACTGGTGGGTATTAGGTAGGAATAATTATAATTGGGAAGTTTTTCATTTTTGAGCTGTCATTATCGCGGAAACGCTTGCAGATGGGTGAAAATTTGAAATACAAAAAATTCAGAGTTTTCTCAGTATAATCCAAATATGCAATCATATTTTATGCAGGGTGTTCCATTTAAAAAAAAGTAAGTTAGTCTTTATAGCAAACAAACCAGAAATGACAGAAAAAATTTATGCGGGTAGAAATGTGGGGAATAATTTACTGAACAACCTTCATAAAGGTCACTTTTTCGTATACGAGGTAATTCAAAAGTTATAGGCATTATGCGCGACTTTTTTGTCACTCTGTAGATTGTATTAAGATTAGGAGTCCAGCCATACTTTTATTTACCTTAAGAATTAATAGGGAAATCGGTTAAATCGTAGAACCAGACTTACGACTAAACTTGTCAAGTGTTTTACCCGATTTTAAATTTATTTGTTCTGGTAAACAAGCACAAATATCTCATTAAGGTCTGGTTTTATACCTTTGAACTACTTTCCAAGGTTTGACTTTTATTTCTCGTTATAAGTTAAAGTATTTAATATTTATAATGTAATTTGGAATAAGAATAGGTACAGGGACATATTTTTAAGTGTCTCACCCCATTGGTGATTTTCCTGCTGTCTATAATAAAAAACAAATTACACATTTCTCAATGATTTTCCGCAAAGAAGCGGGATTTAATGTCAAAAAATATACAGGTTGAGAGATTTGAAAGATACGACGCCATTTTCATTTTTTTTTTAAATAGCAACCCTCATTGACGCGAGTTAATTGCATTTCACGATCCTATTGCAAAAACATAAGTTGTTGATAATTATTTTCAGCCGTATCGTAAATGAGGGGGTTCCTAAATTGCCATCATCGATTTGGTCTTTTAAGTGTCTCACCGCTTTAATAAATAGACCTTTTAAGCTGAAAACCCCAGTCTTTTTCACCGTAACATAGTTTCCCGTGGCCGAGCTATTGACCGAGAAGAGCCAAACAACGAGAAGCGACAAAATCCCGAGTTTAGCATTGATTAAATGGGAACCAAATTATATGTCCTTCACCTTGAAATTTTGACAGTTGGCCGGGTTATTTCACTAAAAGAAGCAGTAAAACGATGAAGAAAATGCTTTACACTTAAATAAAAATGTGGGTACCTAGCAGGAAGTAATTTTTTATAAATATCTTTGGTGTTTGATGTAATTGGATTTCCAGCAAATTTCGTAAAAGCAAAAAAAAATTGAATAAAATAAAAATATTTTTGAAATGTTTTATTGATTGTGCATTACTTACTGATTTAAGAAAGGAAATGAAATTAGATATTTACGATATAAGTGTTGTAAAGATTCATATTACAACACGAGATGTTAAAGTTGTTAAACGAGGCGTTAGCCGAGTTTAATAAAACATCGAGTGTAGTAATATGAATTTACAACAAGAATATTGTACAAAATTTTATCTACTTTCATCTATGAATAAAAATATTTGGCAAAAGGCACCTGCTATTAAAAATCGTTTTGTAAGGGCATCTATTACAGCACTAGTGCTGTAATAGATGCCCTTACAAAACGATTTACAGAACTGTAATAGATATTTACGATATAAGTGTTGTAAAGATTCATATTACAACACGAGATGTTAAAGTTGTTAAACGAGGCGTCAGCCGAGTTAAATCAAACATCGAGTGTAGTTATATTAATTTACAACAAGAATATTGTACAAAATTTTATCTACTTTCATCTATGAATAAAAATATTTGGCAAAAGGCATTTTTAAAAATAAAAATGCACCTGCTATTAAAAATCGTTTTGTAAGGGCATCTATTACAGCACTAGTGCTGTAATAGCATCTATTACAGCACTAGTGCTGTAATAGATGCCCTTACAAAACGATTTACAGAACTGTAAAATTCATATTACTAAATGAAAGTAGATAAAATTCATATTACTAAATGAAAGTAGATAAAGTATATTACATACCAAGAGTGGTAAAAAGCCTATTACACACGATTTCAAGAATTACGGTACGAGCGTGTAATATATAGCACAGTCGCTACTAACGTTAGGATATAAACAACCTTATAAAACCAAACCCCTACAATACCGCCATCAGCGTTGAATAACGAAACGAACGGGGAACGACCTTTACCATATAAGTTATCCTAGCCTGGTTTCATCCACCTTTTCTAGTATACTATCATGCATACCAATAACCTAAATTCGAATAAACTATCTTTTAACATACCGCTATGGTGCTCTGTACAATGATTTCGTTTACACTAGCTACATTCTCGGTCAAGAAAAACTAACTTAGTAACCAGTAACTTAGGTACTTTTAGTAACTAGATACCGTACAGTATCCTTTTTTATAACAACTCTGACTACATGCAAATCCAACTGCCAACATTCAAGATTTTGCCCAATGTAAACAGTAAAAATACCTTTAGAAACACCCTGTATAAATTTATGTGCCCGAAATAAGCAAAACCTTCATAATAATGCTTGTTTAAATCAACCTCAGGCAAAAACAGTTTCAAGCCAGGCCTATTTGCGCCACTCCGCTTTGGCCTATATGCGGGTAAAATCATTATGTGTAGGAAGGTCTGCCGGAAAATAAATACAACATTTACCGCTATTTCAAACGATTACTTGGTTTTCATAAATACGCCAAATAGTGCCAGATCACCATCTTAAAAATAAAGTACAAAAAAATAGCGATTTAAATCACGGATCTTAATTTGAGCTTTCATTTCAAAGCGAACCACCCTAAATATCTCTTGATTTTGAGGTAAATAGGATTTGTCAAAAAACACGTCAAATTTGATAGAACTTTACTATGTACCTCCACACCACCAGCCAACCTCACCTTGAAATGTCAAATAGCACTAATTCAATTTAAAAACTTTGTAAAAAATTTCTTAACTTTTCTATAATTAGGAAACAAGTTTTTTAGTATTTATTACCATGGGGCGTAGCCCCACTTTTCAATTCTTCTATTTTTGCCATGAGGCATAGCTCCACATTTTAGTTAGGTTTCTTTCTTTACATTTATAAAAATTTCTCAATAAACTATTAAACAATACTTAATCAAATCTAAAATGTCTTAATTTCAACAGTTCTTATTTAAATTTTTCTCTCACTTAAACTAAAATGGTTTTTCATCATTCATAATATAAAATCTTCATCCCTTCAACATGACGCCATTCATAATTTAACTTGCACGTTTACTCCGTTTTCAATATTGGAATTCCTACTCTCATCAAGTTTTACCCTTTAATGTGGGGCAACTCCAAATAATTTTATTCAACTCGATTTTGGTATACCCTGAAGATGGATGTATAGACGCTCGAAACATATAGAGAACATAACAATCCTTTTCTATTATTGTATTTTTTGTGGAGAAAGACTGGATTGTTTTATTTACATTTTATTAAGTGTTCAAAATGTGCGACGTTATTGGCAAGACGGTAATAAAATATTTTTTCAAATTCCTTGGAGGAATTTTGAGGAAAGTTTGGTAATTCGCCTACATTTCAGTGTTATTATATTTTGCAGGTCTTCAATAATTTTAGGCGGGGTTCTATAAAATTGGGTCTTCAAGTGACCCCAAAGGAAAAAAAATCACGAGGACCCAAGTCAGGAGATCTTGCTGGCAACTCTATTGCACCTAGTCTGAGTATCTATTATATCTAATAGATAATCGCTGGTGGAGAGGAGCTCCATCTTGCTAAAAATGCAAATTTTTGTCAATAAATTTCAGGGTGCCATTTTCATCCACTTGATTTAATATACCATTTTTTTACATTTCGAATTTTATACTACGTAGAGGAAAACATCAGTTAAATATTGACAATTGTGTAAATACCAGTCAAATAAATAATTCGTAAACAAACCTTAAAAACATAATGTTTTTGTGGCTTGTTTACTTTTATACTATACAGATTAGTCTCATTCCTGTAGCTTATAAAGACAATCGTTAATAATTACTAAATGTTACAATGATATATTATACTTTGGGGAATTTAATACTGTCAAAGTGGAAAGACAATTAGACCAAATTATTTTTTTTTGTGTGAACACACATCTTTTCCACCTAACTCGCAAACCGATTACCCGATTTGACTTGTTGGGAGGGTTGGATAGACAATTTAATGCCCCTTGCAGCGATGTATCACCCGATAGGTAGTGTCATTTGACATTTTAAAGTGAGGTTGATTGGGGGTGTGTGGAGGTCAATAGTAAACTTCTATCAAATGTGTTATTAAACTTGCCCCTCGATATTAAAATTGACGTTTTCTTGTCAAATCTTATTTCTCCCAAAATCAATCAATGTTTAGGGTGGTTCATTTTCAAATGAAAGCCCTGTATACAAAACGAGGTGAAAATTATTTCATTTCCGTCAAGATTAGAAAGTTTAAGCTCAAATGGTAACTGATATAGAACTTCTATCTAAAGACGGAATTAAATTTGCAGTGTTTTGCAGAGGTTTGTGGACTATTTTATTTACAACCATAATTATTTTTTTTTTTGGTAAATTCGGTTGAAAAAATATTGTGACGTTTAAAAAATATTAGTTAGACCGTGTTGTCAGTATGTAGCCTTTTTAATAAACTCATCAAGTTACAAGTTAGCACATGTATGTTATAGTATACACCGTTACGAATAAACAAAAATTATTTTTTATCCGATTGTGTCAAAAAATGACGTTTTATTTATTTATTTAGATATTTGGACGAAAAGGTAACCTTTTCAATAAGGTATTGATTATTGCGCTGGTAGCTAGGCAACCTTTGTCGTCCTAGTCCGAAAAACATTTTGTCGGACGCTAAAATATTTTCAGCAGTTTATTTTATTCAATTATTTACAATATTTATATTAAATGTACAATTAGAACAATTTTGAACAAGAACGGGGTGATGTAAATTTGATTTTGAGGATGTGTTATTATTTTTGGTCTCCGTTATGATATTATTCTCCAATGTTGAACTCGATTGGGAGACGGATTGCGACACCTGAGTCGAGACTGACTGCAGGTCAGATTGTGGAATGTTGAATATTTTCTTGGTCAGCTCTAACTTATTACTTAAGGAATCATCTATGTAGCCCTCGGCTACTCCCGAAGACTTCCAGCCTCCATGCCGTTTTAGAGATGTTATGTCTGCTCCCGCATCTACAAGTAATGTGGCCGATGTTCTTCTGAAACAATGTCCCGTGAATTCCTTGGCATTCGGCAGTTTTAAGTAAGATGCTATTTCCTGAGGTATAGAGCCAAATTTGTGTATACCGACAACTTGCTTATGGCATTTTCCATTGCGATAAGACACAAAAAATCGCCCATCACTCATATTTGTTGGACGTAAAGCCAGATAATTTCTATAATACTTTAGATATTCTCCAGTCACCGTAAATGATCTCGGTTTGTTTATTTTATTATAGGGAATTTTTATTAACAAAGCCGTTCCCAAATCTTGTATGTCATCAATTTTCATATGAGCCAGTTCTTCTCGACGACATGCGCCCGCGATTCCAAAAATAAAAGCAACCTGTAATTAAGAAAATTGTTAGTCAGAAATTTAAAATACTAATATATAGTTACATTTACCTTCAACATTAAGTATTTGTCATCTGGAGCATGGCAAAGGAATTTGTGAACCTCTTCTCTAGTTAGGATCCTTGATTTCTTTGGACAATATCCAACACTTTTTTGTTTCAACAATGCTCGTAATCTCATGTATTTAGATATATCAATATTCTGTTTTACATTTACCACTGCACGTAGCATAGAATACTGCGACCACAGAGTAGATGACTTCATAGATTTCGATAATTCCGCCATATAGACCAAGAAGACGTTTTCGGAGAACGACTGTATATTTTTTTCTTGCCGGTAATCCATAAATTTTTTATAAGCTCTTTCATTTCCTTAGATTTTTGTGGCAACAAATGTAACATTACTTCCTTGGCAGTTTCTTGAATGTCAGGTGGTGTACCTTCTATAAGATCATCGTCTATTTCCATTTTTAATTGTGTTTTTCAGGTTTTAAAACTAGCAGAACACGAAAGATTAGTTAAAACTATCGCCTGATTGATAAAACGTCAGTTGATAATATTAATTTAATTATTTGTTAAATCCATGGATACGCATATTACAGGTTTCATTGTTCAAACATTCAAGGGACAAAAAATTACAATGCAAGATGAAATACAGGGTGTTATGGAAATGACTTATTATTTTTTAACCCGTAAATCTATAGGTCGAGCCGAATTGGGGAAAAATTGCGTTAAATGGCGCTCGAAGCTAGAAATTCGAGAAAAATGCCTTCAAAAATTTAGCTCAAAACACCTACGCGCCAATGATCAAACAGCTGATTCGTACTACTTGTCAAAAAAAATATTGTTGACAAAAATCTGACAGTTACTGTCAGATATTGTCTTTAGATATCGTCAGCCCAAAACATGTGTTTTGAGCAGTGTTGCCACATTTACTACATCAGTTTCATCAGATAACCTTTTTTGAATATTTAATTTTTTCTACTTAACTTTAATATGCTTTAGTTTCTACCCTATTACACGAAAAATTGTCTACGTATTGCTCTAGTTTTATTTGTACATACCTTGAAATAAAAAACATATCGGCAAGAAATCCACGTTATACCGTTACCATTTCAAATGATTCTAGCGGGACATTTATTCACTTTAACAACACATTAACTGTTCGGGACATTATCAAGTTATTAGCTCTTTAATTCTGTGTTATTAATACAAGAAATTATTAGTTATAGACTTAATACTTTATAACAAAATCCGGATTGAAAACAACGCGTTTTGGCCAGACACACGTTTGATACGGTTATGTAAATCAGCCAATCAGATGCGGTCAAACGCTCGCTAAGCCGATTGGTCGTCATTTTCAATTGGCGCGCGATTTAAATGAGTTAATTTAAAAAATGTTATAAAATGATATCAATTTAGGAATTTCTAGGTGTTAGAATAGGATAGCAGCATACATATTTAATGTTACAGATGAGTCTTGAGTTTTAATACTTTAGAAAGGCAATATCCATAAAAAAATAAAACGACCATTTTTGAGAGGGCCCTCGGAAAAAAATGTTGACCCACTTTGTTGCACTCGCATTGTTTAAGAAGGCTTGTGCATTACTAGTCGTAACTAATATTTACTGACCACAAACTATTCAAAAGAAGTTTTATATTGGCACTATTTGCTCTAAAAAAATGTATAAGTAGAATGCAGAGTTGTATACCTACCCACTCAAATAAAAGTATTTAAATGTATTGTAAATATCAAGGGCTTGGTATCTAAGTTATCCAATATTTTTATAATGTAATTGCCTTTTAAGTAGGGCCACCGAATCGTGTTTAGTGCAGGTATGGATAAAGTATTAGTTTATTTAAAATTAACGGTTTAGACTATCTAACTAAAATTTTACACCTTTCCTTTGGTATGTGTATCCACGTAGATTTTTCAGATGGGTAGTAGGGACCACTTTAGTTTAAAATAGCCTGAAACCCTTCAGGAACCTCGAAGCACTTGTAAGCCCTTTTTGCTAATAATTTTTAGAAAGTAATTGATTGAACAGCTCAATTTTTTGTTTTCAAAAAAAGGACCTCAAGGCAAATCACAGATAACAAGCCCTCAAGGTCTAATTTTGGAAGTGAATGCTTCAACCCGAGATGTGGGAAATGTTTAAAAATAATAAGCGAATTAACAATAGTTCTTTATTTTATGATTCACAAACTGTTAAGGAAAACAAGCAATAAAAAATGGTCCTAAACCAAGTTATTCCTGAACTCTAGTGGAAATTTTACGCCCGGATTGTCAGTTCAGTCAGTACTTCTGCTTTTGCCAACCATTTTCTTATGGTGCGTTTTCACGTTCATGCAATTTGCGCAAATAGGTTTGTACCTGCAAATTTGCACAAGTAAATTGTTGTGTGAAAACCAAAATCGTTAACTTGCACCAGCCAGAATTCAACAGAATTCAATAGGATTCAATAGGATTCAATGACTCAGTTCATTTGCGCAAATTGGCATGACAAGTCTACTTGCGCAAGTTGCACCGAGCGTGAAGACGCACCATTACAGTTAAACTTGATTGCAAAACACCTGGAAAAGTTCAAAAAACAATAGGGGCAAAAAACTTGACTAACTGGAGAAGCTAGAAATAGGACGAGCCATGGAGAGCCCCATTCTTACTTGTATGAACGATGTGTTTACATTCAAGTCCCATTTAGTCTTTAATTATCTTATTTAATTTTTCGTTTACAACAACCGGAAGGTCAGGGCTATCTGTCTATATTTTCATCTTCACTTCTATTCTTTTCTGTGTTATAAGTTAGGTGACCTTTGACCTACACCTACTGGAGCCTCATTTCTCTTTTTATTTTAGTCGTGGATTGCTCGTTACTTGTTAAGGTATGTTTTACACCCTTGCAGTTTATGTATTGCGTTTCTTTAGTTTTTTCATGTTCTTCTTTTAGGGTAGGAACGCTTTCTTTGTTTTAAATGAAAAATTGTTGTATCAAGCTTTTTCTGTATAACCTCTTCATGTCTTGTCGTTACTTGTAAGGCCTTAAACCTGTTGATTGTCCTAAAACAAAACGTTAAAAGGTTGTAAGAAACATATCATTTCACTTATCGCACATTAAAGAATAGTCTCCTAGTTGTAATGAATTATATTAACATTACCTATTTTCTGACTTTTACAATACGGGAGACATTTTGACAGCCATAAGCGATTGTGGTATTTACTCTTGCTTTGAAATGGGAATCCTCCAGATTGGAAGGACCTTTAGAATCCTTCTCTTATTAAGTCTCATCATAATCTGTACCTACAAGTAAAAAATACTAATTATCAAAAAATAAATACATTTTTGTAGTATTTTCTTTAAAGTATCAGTATGAGTAGACTGTTATTTAGTTAACAATAGTATTTCTACGCAGGACTTGAAGAAACAACACAAATGTTCTGCAATAGGTAGGAATGGATCTCTTCATGTCTGCTGTACGTCCAGTACAAATGTTCTGACTTACCCCCGGGAAAATCAAAACTTTTTAGTTTACTGTCCTGTACTTACCTCACTTCTTACTTTCAATTAAATCACAATTTTCTATGTCATATTCTGCCTTTGGTTGATTGAAGACATCTACGAGATCAATTATTGTCCTTGACATAGCTAGTTTCTGCTAAAGGTGAAAGTATATTGTATCTTTCATTTTTTTTAATTTACCATTACACGGAGGTCAAAAACTAGTTTCAGATATTGAAAATCGTATACATGGGGCAGATCTCCAATTATATAACTATCATTAACCGATAAAATAAAGATTTATTCACAATTTAAAACTGTATTTTTATGTTATACGACGTAAGGTGAATTATTTGCGGTATGGTTTTCTGTGAACTGGAAAAATAAAATTTAAAAATTGTTGCATACCTACCTTTATAAAATTGCATTGCATTTAAAATGGAGTGTAATAGAAGCATTTCGTTCCTTCTTCCGAGATCGTGTTCTACAGTAAAAAAACTCACGGAAAGAACAATTTAAATTCAACAAATAACGTTACGGTTATGTTCTTTCTCTTCTTCTGTGACTTCTGTTCTTCTTGGTAATGATAATAGCTGGTTGATTGTCGTCAAGACAGGTGGCCATTGCAATTAAGAATAATAATTACGGTATCCAATCCAGTCCTCTTAACTGGACACACAACATTTAAACACGATAGTCCAGGGGGCGGGAAATGTGATTTGTTGCTGTTCTGTGATTGGGTACTGAGCAGTTCAAAGTCAATGGCTTCATAAATTTGTTTTTAATATCATTTCTTATTATTCATTTACTTGCAACGGCATAAAATTTGTTTGCGTTTTGCTGCTGGAGTGTATAGTTGTTGAATAATGTGATACATGATAGATATATTGCTTGTTCTTGTTATTCTGTGGTTGATATACGTGGCGCCCTCTGAATTTATGTTATGAGAGTGATTTTAGACATGGCGAAGGTATTGTTATCATCAAGAAAGAAGTAGATTTGTTTATAATCATTTGCACAAAAGTTTTACAAGATTAAAGACTAAATATGAATTTCGTTGTTATTAATTAAAGCCCACTTTATATAATAATACACATGAGATGGGAATGTTTTGTGATGTGATAGTTTATCTGTGTAAATTTCCAGACATAGGGCTTGTTGTTGGTATCTACGATTTTTACTCAGCGAAGTATTATGATAGCAATACAATTTCATGGGGTGAGTAAAAACTATACCTATTGAATAAGGCTTGTTTAATTGAAATCGCAGTATAGTTTTTGATTTAATCTTTTTTAAAAAACCTAAAAAAAAGATTTTCCCGAATACTTGGCAACGTCGCAAGGTAATCAGCTGTCTGTAGAAATTCCGCCAATTTGTCATGTCAAAAACACGTGTTTAGGGGTAATGAACTTTCATAGAGGCACAGATGGTCCGGTTTTAAGGTATTTTACAAAATTCAAAATACTTCCGATTTTAGAAAAAAAAACTATCAAGTGTAACTCTAGGCCACCCCAGGAGTGGCCCCTTAAAATATAATAAGTCATTTCCATAACACCCTGTATATTGGTTTTCTTAATTTTTACATTATTTTATAATCCGAGCAAAAACACAATCGGATAAAAAATAACGTATGTTATACGGACGAAAAATGTATTTCGGACTATGCGGGTTACTGGCCTCGGCTTTGCCTCGTCCAGTAATCTCCCGCAATACGTCCGAAATACTGCATTTTTCGTCCTTGTAACATAATATACTATTTCATAATTTTTAGTGAAGAGTAGAAACAAGGTTCTTTCTTTTTTTGAAAATTCAAAAAATTACTATTTTGTGTATTAACGTTATTTTAATAAAGAATAATTTATGGCACTTATTTACTTCTCATTCATTTATAAATTTTAAATACGATCTATATACTGTCTAGGTACGTACGTACTCTCAACCTAAGTGTAGAAAGTACCTACTTTTTCCACCTACAAAAGTGTCAACATTATACATACATGGTTGTAAATAAAATAATTTTTCTGCCAAAAGTATTCACTTTTCTTAACTTTCAGTAAAATATACCTACTAAATTGTGTAACCTTGGCTCATAATAAAATAAAGCGAAAATTATTTTCATTATCAGGAATTTAACTTGGGAGCTTTTATTTTTAACCTAATTACTTGCCATTTTAAGGCAGGCCTTTGTGAAATGGTTTTAATTTTATTTCGCCATTCTGACTGTAAATTGTCTAATATTTATACACTACTCAATATTAAATGATACAGAGAGTGCGTTTTTACCAGATTAACTTATATTATTAATTAATTAATTAATTAGAACAACATTAATCAATATAAATTAATAAAACGCAAAAAGTATTGAAATAAAGGTTGTCGGCAACATTAAAGATTATCTTCTAAAAACTGATGATAAAAGCACTACAGCTTTTTAAACCAAAAATAAACAAACTCAATTATACAGTGCGTCCAAAAAAATATGCAAGAGTTTAGAGAAGCAGTCGCTATCTTCAATGAAAGTCATCCTGCGTTTTAGTGCCGATTGCCGAAGTTATAACTATTTCAAAGAAACGGGTTCATTAGAATGGAATTACAAGAAAAAGCATACCAAATGGATTCGGAGGGTGGAGAAAGAACTAAAAGTTTTGCAAACCTTTGTAGAAAATCCTAGGAAATCTTTAAGATCAACTACAATAGACACTAAATCCAAAAATTCTACAATACAAAACATTCTTAAAGATAACAAGTTTCATTAATACAAACCCATATTTATTAACGAAATTTTGGAACGCGAATAATAATATGACTAAAGACTTTACTTTTTCTTGCGGGTACAGGGGAAATGGTGTAGTTTTAACACAGAACTGTAGATGGTGCTTAGACGTCGAGCCAAAGTTTATTATAGAATGTAGATGACAATATTCATCAAAAACAAATGTATGTTGTGGCATATTGAACAATAAAATAGTAGGCCCATTTTTCTTTAGAGAAAACCTTAACGCTCAACGTTATCTTCATTTTCTTGAAAACGAACTCTACAATGAACTTGATGGGCTCCCTTTAAATCTTAGGTTTAGTATGTGGTTTCAGCAGAAAGGGGTAAAGCCTGTCCAGAGATATAAGAAAGTTACACTTTGCCTTTGAATGGGTTATCCAAGGGTGGTCATAAGCAAACAATGAATAAATGAGTAAATGCAGGTAAATTATGGTCCGTACTTAAAAATATTTTAAAGAAATCTGCAAATCCGGAAGACGTAATTTTATTATTAAAGTAATAGTTTGGTGATTTTAAACCGATTTTTACCTGATTCAAAATGAAAGGGTTAATCCCATAAAACAAATTATGTTCTAAAGACTGTATATATAGCCACTCTAGTTAGTTTTAAGCTTAGTAATTATTTTTACTTCGTGTGTAATACAGCGTTCGTTTACTCGTGTGTGAGCCATGGAAAATATGTGCGAGCCCAATGTATCTCAGGAGATAACCCCGTCGAGAAGCAGGAAACACTTTGCTGTGGAAACTAAGGAAATTATAAACAATGTTCACTCAACTCTCATTGAACGTGCGGTCAGCAAGCAAGCAGCGTAAGAAGAAACGGCCACATTAACAAAAATTCCAACATCAACTGTATGGAAAATTGTGAATAATCCCATTTTAGCGAGAAAAAAAAGAACCGATACTGATATTTTCTTGAAGGTAGATGGAAGTGATCAAGATATAATACGGCGTAATTTACAAGTTATACGAGAAACAAAGCGTGCCTACATTAGATAATTTAATTAAGAGGCTTGAAAAAGATGAAACCGGCGTTAAATGTGGCAGAACAACGTTATGGAAGTGTATCCAACACATGGGTTTTAGATTTAAAAAAACTAACAAAAGACATGTTTTAATGGAATCTAGTAGAATTCGGGAATGGCGATCTGAATATCTACAAAAAAATTAGAATTTACCAAAGACATTAGAACTACACTTCTAATGTCTTTGGAATTTACAGAGATCAGCAAAGGCCGATTATTTACTTGGATGAAACCTGGTTCGACACATATGATACCCCGGAAAAGGGTTGGGTTGACTCAAGCGGCAAGTGTAAAAGAAGCGCTCCATCAAAAAGAGGTAAACGAATTACGATTTTGCATGCTGGATCTAAAGACGGGTGGATTCCAAATGGACTTTCTCTGTCTGCAAAAAACATTAAAGATTCTTCTCTGGATTATCATGGGGACACCACTGCTGATTTATTTGAAGATTTTAAAAACAAGCCGATTCCAAATATAGCTCCGAATAGCGTAATTGTAATGGACAATGCAAGCTACCATAGTAGGCAGTTGACCAAGACTTCCTCCTCAAATGACACAAAAGCAACAATCCAAAACTACATGTATGATAATGACATTTATTTTCAGGAAGATTACACCAAAAGGCAATTAATTGAGGTTTTACAAAGTTTAAAACTACAAAAGGAATACTTCCATGCAAAAATCTCGGGCATACAGTTTTAAGGCTTCCACCATACCATTGTATATTTAATCCCATCGAACATGTTTGGCGCCAACTGAAATCTGCCATTCGTCGTAACAATATTTGCCCTACTATTAACTCCAGTGTACTTGAGCTTATAGAAACTGAAGTTTTTAACATCCCTTCACAAAGTTGGGCAAATTCTGTTACACATTTTGAAAAAGTGGAAAAATCCTATATCCATATAAACAATATAGCACAAATAATAATTAGAACAGATGATGATAGCGATAGTGATATTGATATATTAAGTGAATGATTATTATAAGTACCAAGTAATTTGTATATTTTTGTTATCATAAATATAATTTTTAACAATAAAATAACTTGTAATTTCACATTTAAACATAAATAAAATATTATTTAATGTCTTACTTATTTTTATTACAAATCATGATTAAATTCTAAGCAAAATACGGACCTGTTCGGCCATATTTCAATTTTACAGCTGGCCCGGGTCTTTCCTAATAGGGATCAGTTAGTCACTTTCCTATATCTCTGAACAGACTTTACCGGCTTATAGTGCCCTCCCAAGAACAGATACCGTATGTACAAAAAGTTGGATTTTGAGATTTTTGGCTTAATGCATTTGTGGCAAGTTTTTACTATGTTCATTAATTACTGTAATATTATATAATAAAGTAAACACCTACTAAAATATATAGGACTATCTTATTATAAACCGACTAACAATATAAACACTTAAATTTAGGTAGGAAAGCATGTTAAGTAGCACTTATACGCACATGAGGCATTTTTGTTTAGTATAGTAACCAAGATATAAAGGAAATTTAAAATTTTTTTCTATCAAATGTATGGTTTTTTTACTTTTTTTCTTCATTAATATTTCTTTACAACAATAATAATTAATTAACAAAGTGCATTTGCTTTTTTCAAAATTATTGTAAATACGTAAGGGCTGTAAAGAAAACGTTAAACTTAATTTGTTTAAAACGTTTAGCGCTTTCTGTAGATACGGCATCTGATTTTGCGACAACAGTATAGTGCTGTGATGGTGACAGATTACTTAGAAAGTGAATTTAATAGTAAATTGATTGGAAGGTATTCAGCTTATCAGTGGCCACCAAGATCCCCAGATCTGTCACCTCTGGACTTCTTTTTTTGGTGAGAGGCGGTTGCGCAAAAATACCTTTTCGTGATTTAAATCAGTTGGAAGATGAGATTCGTCGGCGGTTTCTCCAATCTCTCCAAAAACCTTAAGAGAAGTTATTGAACATTTCAATAAGCAAACAATAAAATGTATTGAGAGGAATGGTAGACACAGAGAGCATTAGTTTCAAGTGGCAATGTCGTCAATATGTAATACTTTTGTAAACAATATTTTACAATTTTTTTGTTACTAATGCTGGGCACGAGATATCGACAGACCACGATTAATCAACATTGTTAATTTGAGTTGAAGTAAGAGCTAAGCGACAGTCTTATATCTGGAAAAACTGCAACATTTTGCAACTATGTAACTAATTTTTATCCTAAATAAATTGTTATTTGCCGAGTATACTAAAAACAAAAGGACAAAACATTCACCAGTGGCTTCCCGTTTAAGAAAAAAAGATATACAGTGTCACCATTAAAGTCCGCACCATATGGAACTTTTTTTTATTAATGAGGTTAGTTAAAATTAAATTTGGGCAATCGTTTTTGCTTCAAATTAGACTAAAAATTATATAATCAAATGTCACCATCTGTCATTCGGTATCTGTCAAAAATTACATTTTAATCAAAAAATGCTGAAAAATGGCATTGTTTTACCAAATTTCAAAAAATTTTATTAGAAAAAGTTGTTTCTAGTACAATTCTTGGCCTAAATACAAAGTTTCAGTTTTCTAGCTCAAAGTTGATTTTTTTGCCATTTTTTCTAATTAACTTTTTTTTTATTTAATGTAAGTTCGCTTAATGGATATTAAACTATTTGCTTATACCATACTCAATATTTTATTTAGTTTGTATGAGCTTTTTTTACTAGAATGCCATTTTTTTTCGAAATTTAAAATTAGAGGCAAAAAAATTTGACACAGCAGGTGCAAAGTTATCCTAATTTAAAAATTTTAACAGATAGACGTCAGATGTTTCGTTTTTCAAATGACAAATACATCTAAATATTTGATAAAAATTTTATTTTACTTGCCGCGTGAGGTTTCTTAAAATTATTTTGAACAGATCCAGTTTCTCTAAATTTTGACATTATTCTTGAAACAGTGCTATGCTGCAAATTTTTTTCTGGATGCCTCTTATTAAAAATGGCAGATACTTGCCGGTGAGGCATATTCTCTCCACAAATTAAGACAATTTCGAACTTGCGAAAATATTCAAATTTATGACATTTCTTTTATTTATTCGGCACTCTAATTCGTTTTTTTTTCCATAGCCTACTTATAAAATTCAAAATTGCCTTGATATTTTATTGTGGATAAAAAGAAAATGTGTCTAAATTTTGAACTAATCTGATATCTGGGAATTTTATTATAAGTTTTTTAAACTTCTTAGGTGTATGTACTATCAAAGAAATGGAATATCTGACGTCTATCTGTTAAAATTTTTAAATTAGGATAACTTTGCACCACCTGTGTCAAATTTTTTTGCCTCTAATTTTAAATTTCGAAAAAAAATGGCATTCTAGTAAATAAAAGCTCATACAAACTAAATAAAATATTGAGTATGGTATAAGCAAATAGTTTAATATCCATTAAGCGAACTTACATTAAATAAAAAAAAAGTTAATTAGAAAAAATGGCAAAAAATCAACTTTGAGCTAGAAAACTGAAACTTTGTATTTAGGCCAAGAATTGTACTAGAAACAACTTTTTCTAATAAAATTTTTTGAAATTCGGTAAAACAATGCCATTTTTCAGCATTTTTTGATTAAAATGTAATTTTTGACAGATACCGAATGACAGATGGTGACATTTGATTATATAATTTTTAGTCTAATTTGAAGCAAAAACGATTGCCGAAATTTAATTTTATCTAACCTCATTAATAAAAAAAAGTTCCATATGGTGCGGACTTTAATGGTGACACTGTATATATATAAAATATTCAGTTTTTTTTTTATTTGGAACGCATTTTTCTGACGCGATTTCGAAAAACGACATTGTCTCCCACACTAAAAGCCATACGTGAAATCTGAAATACTCGTTTATTGTTTCAAGGCGAGCACCAAATTTATTAATAATTAAGTTTTCTGAGAAACCAATAATAATAACAATATTATGTTACTTACTTTTTTGGTGGGTTAAGTGTCTAAAATAGGACATTTTATCATTGACGTTATTTTTGTTACGTTACCATGACTGCATGTGCGAAATATTTTGCACATCATATACCGACTATAAATTTAATAATTGCCTGTTTTTGATAATCTTATTGACATTTGACATATGTTTTCAAAAATTAATTTGCTTTAAATATTATAATAAAAATATATCGTTTTATGGTTTGAGTTCAATGAAAATTAAATTCGTTGTCGAACATTTTTTGTAGAGATTCCAAAAACTAATAAGTGTACTTACCAAATTTGAATTATCTCAGGGGGGGAAAACGAAAAAAAAACTAAAAAAAAAATTGAAGCTCTGACATCCTGTATATCAAAAATAAAGCTTTTCTGGCCGCATGTTTATAGGTATTTTTTTCCTATTTTGACTTAAATATCCACGTGACATTCATTTACACACTGCAGATATTATTATTCTTAACTTTCTAGCCCGTGATCTCTAATTTAAAAATCAGTTATAAGCATAAAATATATTGATTATAACTACACTCTTTTGGTCAGTTTTCTCAAGAAAATTGCTCTCAAATTTAAAAAAAAATGAAAATATATGTATTTATTTGGCAGTAAATAAAAATAGAAACTGTGTACCTCTTTTTATTATATTAGCTATACAAAATAATATTTACTTATAAACTTCAAAATGTACATTATTATTTGAAAAATTTCCAAACAAAAATATGCACATTTTAACACTTAAAAGTATCACATTATCACTTTTTCGTTGACTTTACAGAATTAGTTTTAAATTAACCCAAAATGACTCCTCCATGACCTCCATGACCCAAAATAGCACCATGACCAAGAAGTCCTCCGTGTCCAACAGCAACAACAGATGGAGTAGCAAGAATGGCGGAATGACCAATAGCTACACCTGGGGTCAAGATAGCTCCATGGCCGATGATATGTGCATAAGCAGAGCTGATGGCTAGGATAGCGAAGAGAGTAAATACTAAGAATTTCATTTTGAAAACTGGAGTTTAGATTAACTGCGTGTGTTTTAGAGGAATACTTTACTTCTTTTGATACGGTTCTGTGCTTAACTGGACTATTTATACCTATCTGCTAGAAAAATGTACCGTCTACCACCTTTACAAAATAAATGAAGACAAAGAAACGTTATGAGAAATATTGATAGGATGTTTCGTCAGATTGCAGCTTTTTAACTGGTGGTACTGCACTTGATGACATTTTTTACGTAGGGTATTGATTTATTTATGACTTGCCTTATCAATTTTTACAAATTATCACCATTTGTTTTAAAACTGTAATAATAGGTGTGTACTAAATGATGCAAGTTGAGTATATAATAAATAATACAGGAAAATCGAAATTGTTCAATGTAAATGTAAGTATAAAAACCATATATTCTTGGGTATGTATATAGATTAAAACCTGTGACAGTATGCATATACTTAAAACTAAGCGCTACTATTAGATTTTGTACGCATCTTCCCAATTACAAAAAATATCTGACTTAAAATAACGACCAACATTAATTTAATGCTAATATGCTCTGGAGAAATGCACTGAATATTTATGCATCCATAATATTCACGAATATCTCATACAATCTAAAGCCCGGAGGGTATATTATATGGCTTTGATAGTAGGTAGTTATTTTGGAAATTTATGTGTTTTGCCTGGCTCGAAAATGGGTTATCACAACGTTACATTGACTTATTATAGGACAGCTCTATTGCTGATAGTTGTGGTGTTTCAAAACTTTTAAGATGTACATATGGGTGTACCCCATTTATTGTTTGAGCTGTCTACCCTGGAAATTGTTAGATATTGGGCGCGTTTTGCGGGCTTAAATGCTAGCTGAATTCGATTACTTGCAGGCAATTCTTTAAACCAATCGATTTATAGGGAAAAGAAAGAAAGTTAAAAAGTCTTTCTCCACTAATTTAATAAAAGATCAATCAAAGGCTCAATTTTTTCATATTAATAAGTCTACATGTTTCGAAGATAGTGACCTTCATCCTCAGGAGAGAAAAGAAATGTTACTCTTAGTAAGCAGTAGAAAAAAAATTATTGGTGGAAGGTGACGTTGATGGAGCTTTAAAATTTGTAAAATCTATTAAGTGGACGAAACTTGATGAAAGCAATCAGCATATCGAAATGTTAGATCAAATTTAGTTCAAATTTATTGGTACAATGTTTATCATATTTAGTAGCTTATAAAGGAAAATGATGTTCTTCCTATGAAGGGATATAGAAAGAGAATTTCTGGGACATTCTAGTTCATATCATGATACTTGTTTAATAGAATGAAAGAAAGATTTTGTTAGACTTTAAATACAATTTCAATTTTGTTTAAGTCACATTTATAAAGGTTTAAAAAAATATTTTTTAAAATTTTTTGGGGTACTGGAGACCTAGGGCCCAGTAACCCGTAATTAAGTTAACCCCATTTTGTAGAGAAATTAATAAAAAAATAAAATTTGTTAAAAAGATAAAATCCTTGATTTATATACCCTTAAAGATGTAGAAATAGGGAGACAAACACAATTAAAAAATATTAAAAAATCAATAAAGCAATAAGGGACCATTTCATAGGGGAACCTGTCACCTCTACGAGGGCCCCGATAAGTAGTAAGTACCCTTGATTTTTAAACTACTCGTACTGTAGTGGATTGTTTCATGGTGTAGACATAGCCTAATGTGAGTTCCTTTAATTGTTTTCATATGAGCGAGCCATCAGCTATTTTGAAATTTTTATGATATAAGTGATTAACCTTGTCAAATCGAAAAATTCATCCCTTCATAAAAACCTCCATAGGAAGAACATCATTTTCCTTCATAAGCTACTAAATATGACAAACCTTGTACAGTGCTTCCATCTTAATTTGTCCCACTTTTAAATGGCTGTAAAATACGTATTTTTTGAACTATAAAACGTTAAATAAAAAAAGGAATTGTAGGGATTTGAGTATAGTTTTATGTCGTTGAGTCACAAATAATTTAAACTGTCAAATGTCAAAATTATTGACATAACTTACTTTTTTTTTAATGGAACGCCCGGTATATCATCACATATTTAAAAAGACATTTTTTTTCTGATTACAAAAATATATCATACATGCCCTTTCTTTTTATTTGTTTAGCCTAAATCGATATAAATATGATTAAAATTGGATTTTTTTCAAAACATCAAGATACCCGCGTGTATTATTTTCAATAATTATTGTCATAGATTTTATAGTTATTACAAATGTCATATTATTTGTGAATGTTGTTCTCTGGTATAGTTTGTTAGTAAGGACACGAAATGAGATATTCCACAGAAAAAAAATGTTTTATGTTCGATATCTATCGACAAACTGGTAGTGTTACAAAGGCGCTTAGAAGATATAGACTGCAATTTCCAGGTAGAAGAGCTCCATCCAAGAAAATGTTTTATAGACTCAAGAAGAAGTTTTTCGAAGCTGGTAGCCTAAATCGAAAAAAAACTATTAGGTCAAAAACCGTTTTGACGGAGGAAACGGAAATTGATGTTTTAGCATATTTTAGAGCTTATCCTCAAAATGCATTAGCCCCCCATACACCAACATATAAGTTGGACCGATTTCATCCGTTCGGATTTGGTCTGCGAGCTAGGCTCGGCACGTACCAAAACTTTAGTCATTTTTGGGCAGCCGAATCTGGCTCGCCGACTTAATAAGCCGATTAGATTCGCCCGATTAAATCTTCTCGTTAATGGGTCAAAACTCACGTTTTATAACAGTTTTGGCTTGGCTCGCGATCTTTTGGAATTCCCGAAAGATTTAACCAGTGGTTTTAGAATATTTTAGATCGACTCGGATATATTTTTGTACTCGGTGAGTTGTAAAAATGAATACCAATCGCAGAAGACGAGCTATAGCTTGTGCCATAGCGTATGTATTTATTGTCAATAAAGAAAAATAAAAAAAATGAAGCAAGTGGGTAAAAAAATGGATTTCTCGTAGAGATGAACTGAGTCATATGTTACTCTTGAAAGACGAGCCAAATGATTTCCGTAACTATTTAAGGATGGATAATGATACTTTCAGACATTTGTTAAGTATGATGGAAGTACATTTGAAAAAGAAAGATACCATAATGCGAGAATCTATCACTCCAGAACAGCGCCTCGTTGCCACTCTTAGATTTGGATGAATACCCATGATAAATGTTTATAAATTCGAGGCGCTGTTCTGGAGTGATAGATTCTCGCATTATGGTATCTTTCTTTTTTAAATGTACTTCCATCATACTTAACAAATGTCAGAAAGTATCATTATCCATCCTTAAATAGTTACGGAAATCATTTGGCTCGTCTTTCAAGAGTAACATATGACTCAGTTCATCTCTACGAGAAATCCATTTTTTTACCCACTTGCTTCATTTTTTTTATTTTTCTTTAAGAAGTTCTTTTGATAAATAACGTGAATCGTTACACATTATTTGTTATTAATATCTCTATTATTTTAATTTAACCTCAAAACGTTTGACGTTTACAAACCACAGAACAACAAGGGAGGCTCAAACCAAGTTGGCAGACTTGATCCGCGTTGCAAATTATTTCTAGACGAGTTAAAACCTGCAGATTTCATCCGTGGCAGATATTGCACGGCCCGATGAAGCTCGGCTCGCCACATATACGCAAAGTTTTATCGGCGTATTTGGCTCGTGCCATATCAAATCCGTTAAGTTATCCGCTGGTGTATGGGGAGCTATAAGTGACTTAGTTAAAGAATTGCCAGTATGTAGAGGATCAGCCCACGCAGTGCTAAAAAAATACAAATTTCGCCCTTATAAACTAAGAAGGGTGCAAAAGTTAACGCCAACGCAAAAGGGAAACGGACTGCAGTTTTGCAGACAAATCTTGGAGATAATTCAAAGGGATGTCACATTTTTGGATAAAATATTGTGGACCGATGAGTCATCTTTCTCTACTAACAGAGGTTGCCATCGCCAAAATATGCACCATTCGTCAGATTCAAATTCTTATCAAATACAGGAAATTCAGTTTCAAGGTCGGCAGTCTGTTAGTGTTTGGTGCGGGTTAATTGGTGAACACCTGTTGGATCCTATAATTTTTAATGGTCCGTTGACTGGTCAGGTTTATTTGAATATGCTAGAAGCAGAAATTGAGGACCAAATTGACGGTTTACCTAGAGCCCTCTCAAGACATTTAATTTGGCACCAGGATGGTCCACCGCCACATAATGTTATCCCTGTAAAAATGTTTTTGGATAGAAAATATTTACAGTGGATTGGAAAATCGGGTACAATAAACTGCCCTCCTAATAGTCCCGATTTAACATCATGCGACTTTTTCTTATGGGGTCACGTAAAAAATATTGTCTATTCTACGCCGTGCTATTCTTTGGATGATCTAAAAATTAGAATTAGAGGTGCCATCCGAGTGGTGCAAAACAATAGAGTCACTCTATTAAAAATTATAGGACATACAAAGAAACGCTATATTAAGTGCATTGAAAATGAAGGAGGTCACGCAGAGCAGCACTTATAAATACAGACAATTGTTTTTTTTAATGGTTCATTATTTGTTAATTCGATTTATATCAGTTTTACATGTATTTCATTAATTTACTAAAATGGTTAGCTTAAACACTCTTTGTTTTTTTTTAGCCCAATAATTTATAGTTTAGTTTAAAAACCACAAAATCTTCTATCATAGAATAACTATAAAAACTATGACAATAATTATTGAAAATAATACACGCGGGTATCTTGATGTTTTGAAAAAAATCCAATTTTAATCATATTTATATCGATTTAGGCTAAACAAATAAAAAGAAAGGGCATGTATGGTATATTTTTGTAATCAGAAAAAAAATGTCTTCTTAAATATGTGATGATATACCGGGCGTTCCATTAAAAAAAAAGTAAGTTATGTCAATAATTTTGACATTTGACAGTTTAAATTATTTTTGACTCAACGACATAAAACTTTACTCATACCCCTACAATTCCTTTTTTTATTCAACGTTCTAGTTAAAAAATACGTATTTTACAGCCATTTAAAAGTGGGACAAATTAAAATGGAAGCTTTGTACAAATAAATTTGAACTAAATTTTATCTAACATTGCGGTATGCTGACTGCGTTCATCAAGTTTCGTTCACTTCTTAATACATTTTACAAATTTTAAAGCTCCATCAACGTCACCTTCCACCAACAATTTTTTTTCTACTGCTTACTAACAGTAACATTTCTTTTCTCTCCTGAGGATGAAGGTCACTACCTTCGAAACATGTAGACTTATTAATATGAAAAAATTGAGCCTTTGATTGATCTTTTATTAAATTAGTGAAGAAAAACTTTTTGACTTTCTTTCCTTTCCCTATAATTTCAAATCCACTTTGAGAATGGACTATTTCTTTAAATTACAATCGATTTATGGTTTGCACTTTTTCACATGATCTTTGAGGTTATGCTGAGGTTTGTTTTGTACAATTAATTCCTGATTAGATTAAATTCCATTTAGAAATAAAAATATTCCTTATAATATTCTAAGAGAAAAAGTTCATATGAATTTCTTTAAATATCCTTTTTCCGACTTCATTGAAATTTAGTACCGTTATTCCTAACGATAAGAGGCTTGATTATCCCTAACTAGATAAAATTTATTAAATCCAGTGGCGTCCCGGGAAGCACCCTAACGAATATTATTAACAAAAAAATGTACGCCACTGACTATTTTCTAATTTTGATATTTTTTTTCGGATTTGCCAACTAATAACACAACTTTCTTGCTCCTTGAGTTGTTTTCGTATCTTGCTTTGTTTTCGGGGAAAAAAAAATAGAAACTACTTTTTGCATACACAATAAAAAGTTGTATTTCAAAGTTAATTAAAATATCAGGTGAAGATAAGTTTTGATGTCTAATTTACCTGTTGTGTCAATAACAAGTCAAAAATAAATAACTTGGCCCAGATGCATTTTAAATATGGCCTAGCAAATGGAACTGCTAAAGAAGCTCAGCGAAGTCATCAGGAACGTTACCCAAACATAGTACTGCCAAGAGTGCCAAGTGCCAAAACATTTAGGCAGCTCCATACAAGATTGAGTGAGACTGAGAGTTTTAAACGTTGTACGGAACTTCCTGGCAGACCTGCAACAGTAACCACGCCTGAGTTAGAAGAGGTTGTCACTGTCCCACACTGTCAAGGAGCTGTGAAGGTGTAAAAATAGCGCTGCAGGCGAAAATTTTTGGCGACCACGCCCAAATTTTATTTTTGTGTACTATTCTAATATTTGCATTAAACAAATATATGATAAATGATTCAATTTTAACGTCCATTTTTTTTTTATTTCTACGCAAAAAGGTGGGTTTGTGAAAGTTACCTACAAATGATAATAATAATAATAATATAAAGTATCATATTTTACCGTCATGACCCCATGACACCCTCCCTGCATCTGCGCTGTACAGGGTGGCCAACTAAGAATGCGAGGTCCGAGGTACTGTATTTGGGAAACTATTCATCGTAGAAGCTTGCGGCAAAAAAATTATAATATATATCGTAACTGCAATCTTGAATCTAAAAAAGTGATGTTTCTGTAAATTCCGCTATATTAACCTAATAAAAAAAATCCTGATCTTTAAAGTCGAGGATAATCTGAACCTTTTTTGTTTGACACTTTTGCAGTATCTCTAAAAATTAAGTGGTGGGGGTTATTCAAACGATTCCGTAAATAACATCCTGTATCTTTGAAACGGCTAAGCCGATTCTTGGGCTACAAACGCCATTATATTTGAAGTTTTGTAAGTTTCACATATCGCCGCAAGAGGGCTTTTTTCGACATTCCAACAGAAATGGTTAATTTTCTCAAGAAAATAAAATGCATTTGTATAATTTTTTTTTTCATAAAAAAGTAGCTAAATGATGCCTAAACTAGCTCGCCAAAACCGCATCTCGATATCTTGTTCCTAAACCAAAATATCGGCAATAGAAAATTTTATACGAAAATCCCTTAAATTTTCATTTTATTGTAACTATATTTTTCTGGAATTCTTTCTATTATGTAAGTTGTGGCCCTAAAAAGGACCGATTTATAAAAGGAAGATTTTTAATGCCCCCGCAAATGCTCGAAATGCTGACCATCACGTTCTATGCATTGCTGAAGCCTCTCATGAGTAGACAAAACTGCACTTTCAATTTCGGCTCTCGGTATGTTACGTATTGCATTACGAATCCGGTTTTTCAAATCTTCTCTGGTCGTAGGTTGAGTCTGAAACACGATGTCCTTTAACCGCCCCCATAAATAAAAATCCAGGCAAGTTAGGTCTGGTGATCGCGGAGGCCATGGAAACAGACTTCTTCTTCCAATCCACCGCTGTTGAAATACTGCATTAATATGCTCTCGCACATTAACGGCAAAATGTGCTAGGCAATCATCCAACTGCAAAAACAAGTTTTGTCTTGTTTCCAAAGGCACATCTTCCAACAACAACGGTAGTTGGTTGGCCAAAAAGTCAACAAAGACATTGCCATTTAGGGATTGCTCAAAAAAAATATGGCCCAATAATTCTGCCTTCCAGTATGCCACACCACACATTTAAACTCCAACGTCCTTGGTGCTAAACTTCACGCAACCAATGCTGATTTTCTGCAGACCAATAGTGCATATTATGTAGATTGACTCTCCCGTCACTACTATAGGTGGCTTCATCGGTCCAAAGAATTTGAAATAAAAATTCTCTATTTTGGCATATCATACCTAACATCCAATGGCAATAGTCCAACCTCCGATCAAAATCTTCTCCTTTCAAGGCCTGATGCAAAACGACATGATATGGGTACATTCTAAAAGCAATTAAAAACAGTTTAAACGAATACCTAACTTTGATAGCCATTAGAACTTACCTATGGTTTTTCAAAATATTTTGAACCGTTGTTCGTGATACGTCCAACTCAAGGGATAATGCTCTTGTGCCAACATGAGGATTTCCTACAATATACCCCAGTACGCAGTTAATATTTTCTTGTGTTCTTCCAATCCTTTGCCATTGAAACTTAGGCCGAAAACAACCATTGGCTCGTAAACTCGCCACTAATCGGGGAAAAACTCTCACATCGCAAGGACGCCGATTTGGATATCGAGCGGCGTAAACTCTTTTAGCTACTGCGGCATTCTGAAGACATTTAAAATAAACCGCAAGCATATCAACAGCTTCATCATTCGTAAAATGCATTTTGTAAACACAAAAATTACTCAAAGTAGCGCAAAACTTTGACAACTATTGACAATTTGGATTATTTATGTTTTGATTATTTATTTGTTTTGTTTCCATGGCCTGCTTCTATTAATTGTCTTTTTAGTGCATAGAACGTGGGGCCACAACTTACATAATAGAAAGAATTCCAGAAAAATATAGTTCTTACAATAAAATAAAAATTTAAGGGATTTTCGTATAAAATTTTCTATTGCCGATATTTTGGGTTAGGAACAAGATATCGAGATGCGGTTTTGGCGAGCTAGTTTAGGCATCATTTATCTACTTTTCCATGAAAAAAAAAATTATACCAATGCATTTTATTTTGTTGAGAAAATTAACCATTTCTGTTGGAATGTCGAAAAAAGCCCTCTAGCGGCGATATGTAAAACTTACAAAACTTCAAATATAATGATGTTTGTAGCCCAAGAATAGCAATTTTATCGAGCCCAAATTTGTTCAAATCGGCTTAGCCGTTTCAAAGATACAGGATGTTATTTACGGAAACGTTTGAATACCCCTCACCACTTTATTTTTAGAGATACTGCAAAAAGTGTCAAACAAAAAAGGTTCAGACTATCCTCGGCTTTAAAGATCAGGATTTTTTTTATTAGGTTAATATAGAGGAATTTACAGAAACATCACTTTTTTAGATTCAAGATTGCAGTTACGCCCACTAGCGGCAATTTTGAAACTTGAAAATATATTCCAAGTTTTTCTCTTGTCCATTTTAGTAATAATTTTTTTTGCCGCAAGCCTCTACGATGGATAGTTTCCCAGATACAGTACCTCGCATTTTTAGTTGGCCACCCTGTATATGTCGCGAAACAATTATTATAATATGAGATTTGTTTGAAATATCAACGTCCCCACACACGTTGAGACGGAATTCTGAAACATCAGTATATTGCCAAACTTGATTGGAATTATCGTATGTTATAGAGCAAGAAATATGTAGGTGTAAAGCAAAAAACCGAAATAAATATCTGCAAAAGATGACAAACTGCAGGGAAATGTTCGCGAACAATATCATGATTAGCGAGCAAATAGTTGCTGACATTTTGACCTTCGCTTCCTTCATAGGTAAGAGAGAATAATCAGAATTAGTTTTTCTCATCATTTTTTTTAATGGCATTTGGCTAAACTGCCATACAGTCTCACAGTGAAAGAAAATAATGAAACAAAGTTTTTTTACAGCATAATACATTAAGTAATAACATAAACAGGGACCCTCTCGTTATTTTTAAAGCTTCGTGTTATTCATCCATGTTCATCTAAATTGTGCATTTACCCTTTAACTTTTTTTATCTATTGTGTTGTAAAGCCAAGCAATCTAATATATTGAATATAATTTGATTACATTAATATGTAAATAAAATCTAATCTACATCCAATTTCTTAGTTTTTATGTAACAATTAAACAGATTAGAAAGACAATGGACTTTTTTTTAATCCCAACGATATTGTTTAAGAAATTGCATAAGCTTTTCTTTACTAATCTGATCAATGTTAAACCAACTGGCCATATTCATTTTTATATAAATATCCCCGATAACTGACCTAACATTCAGACTTAGTCAGCAAACCGATCAAGTTACATCAAGCAACATGAAATTCCTAGTATTTCTCGCTATTGCCTTCATGGTGGTCTGCGCTGCATTGGCCGAACCCGAACCTCAACCAACCGGATGGGGTGTTGGAAATGCTGGCTTGGGACATGGTGGAGTAGGTTGGGGAGGTTTAGGTCATGGAGGTGTAGGACAAGGAGGTTGGGGTGGTGCCGGTCGTGCCCATTGGGGATAAAGACATGAGGATGTGGTACTGTGAAGCGTATTATGTTAATAATGTTTGATTTAAAATCCAATTTTGTACGTTCAATGTATTAAAAATTGTACAATAAAGAATAATTATAGCATAATATAATCATGTAGTTTATTTTTATGAAATTAATCACAATAATCCACTTTCCTTACTACAAAATACGCAAATTATTTAACGCACAACCAAAAATTTGCTTTAACCTTAATGTTATGTATTTTCGAAACTTGTTGTTTGTGTTTATTGATTCTTTTCCTAATTGTAGGGGTTTTTCTAAAGAATATCACCGCCTTTGTTGTTTTCATTAAAACTTTGGTATTATACCGAGTGTTATAAAAGTGATATGCTTTTTTCCGAAAACTCAAAACACCCTCTGGGGTATACTAGCCATTGCAAGATATTGCAATTCTTTTTATATCATTTGTTTATCACTGTTACTTCATGAAATACACAATTTCAACGCGTTTCTCGGTAAAATGCTAAAATGCATTTTTCGGTAAACAAAAACGTAGTAGGCTAAAAAAATCGAAGTTTATGCAGGAACGTCATAAAGTGACAACTTTATTATCAGTTGAAACGGCAGTCTAGAAATCTCGTGATGAGTGTGTGGAGACAGTTACATTACATGATAAAGGATGAAGTTACAATCGCATATCTGAAAGGTTGTGAGTGTATCACAGAACTATAGCAAAGGGGATAAGGTACAGAGAAACAGGAAAACATTATAGGCAAGGTAGACCTGGTATTACGAATCCCATGCATGATAGTTTTTTAAGAGTATGTGCTGTAAGAGAACGAGTTACAACTGCAAGAAAGTTTAGATCTGAACTTCAAAGAGCATGAACACGTTAATTGGTTGGAGACAGATTCGGAAAGTATTCCTTGGACTAATGATGACTAAGGGCGAACAGACTTGGTAATTGTAAATGGAAATCCCAATTCTAAAAAGTACATTACAGATACACGTGTGTTTGCTTATGCGTGATAATGCGCGTCGCCACATGGTCTTATCGTAAGAAATTATTTGACGGAAGTACGAATAAATTACTTAGAATGGCCAGCTTATAGTCCCGACCTAAATGCCATTGAACGTATTTGGGATTTTATTGATAGGCGTTTACGAGGTCAAGAACGCCAACCTGGAAACTTACAAGAATTGGGTGAACGGCTCATCGAATTAGGGAATTGCTTAGATCAGAACGAAATAAGAACCCTAGTTTTAAGGATGAATCAAAGAGGTTGGGAGGTCATTCGGGGTAGGGGTAGAAACAACAGATACTGATTTTAAAGAGCGGAATATATACACTTAAATTCAGCCAAAGTATGCGCAAATATATGCCTTGTTCGCCTTTAAAATATGCAGTTGTATGCATTTCTTTGACCCAATATGCATACTGGTATGCAATATTTCTTAATTTATTATAGTAAAATAGGGTAAAAAAACACACTGGGTTCTAAAAAAATATTTATTTAAAAAACAATGCAAAAAAAAAGCAAAGCAAAATAAAAGTAAACAATTTTTAACCTAAAATTATTGTATAAAGGGCATTTATTACTAAAATATTTTTTCAAATTTTCAATCTATCAGTAAAAATATGAGAGAAGCTTTTTTCCATCTATTGATGTAATCGGACAATACTGCAACTTAGGTAGTAAAGTATATAAGGCCAAGATACAACTTCGTTGGATGGTTTACCCTTATAAATGCTTTTTATTGCTGATAAGTATTTAAATCCTTCATTCTTTTTTACAGCTTCGTCCCATTTGTTCCTTACTAGACCTTCTACTTTAGCGGGAATGTTGTTATATTTAGCGGAGAAAGTTTCAACAATACTAATTGAGCCTCTTAAGCTCAAATTTCTACTCTCTAACGAGGATATTATGTCCTGTATAAAACTGAAATCAACCTTAATAAAAACAAGATTTCTAACTACACTTGCACTTTTTAACAACTCTTTACTTTGCACAATACACTGCGAATCGTTATCTAAATCCAAAAATTGTTCTTTAATGGCTTCGAAATGTTCTGCGTAGAATATTGCGGCCTTAATCCATGTTCCCTACCGGGCAATTACAGGTTCTGGAGGTAAACTAACTCCTGGTAATCTCTCTTTATACATCTGCACTTTTAGAGGTTCTATACATTTGAAATTAATTTATTTACTAAAAGATATTCAGTACTGACGGTTTCTGCGACTCGGTTTATTCCATGAAAATGACAAATTACATGTACCATATTGGGGTAAAAGATTCTTAAGTTTTCACCTACTTTTACCATATACGGCGCTGCATCAACAAAAACTTCTCATCTGGGACTGGATTTGGTAAGAAAAAGCTCGATAGGGACTGCTGAATAAATCGGGTTACGGTCACATTATTAGTTTTGTCTAGCTGCTTAGAAGCTATTAAATATGGGTTTGTTGCTTTATCTTCTTGAAGTGCTTTAATGATAAGATATGCGATATATCTGCCACAAGCATCTGTGTCTTCATTAACAATAATGTAAAAATTTTTATCACCCAGTGAAGCTCTCATTTCTTCTAAAACGGTTTCGTATACTGAATGGGCATTCTTTTTTCTAAGCGTGGATTCGTCAGGACTGGTTTGTTGACAATATTTTTGCAAAAATCTCCTAAATTGCGGATTTTGTAATTTTTTTAAGGGTATGTTTGCTGCGACCGAAGCCTTGCATAATGCATCATTCTTCTTGAAAAATTTCCTTTTCAGATTTCGATTTTTCTCCAACATTTGGAAAAGCGTTTTTTACACTCAGCTAAACTGGCTCAGATTTTTTTTTTGTAACTTTGATTTATGCAGCGGTGTTTTCAAATGTTGATCGATTTGGAACTTCTTTTCACAAACAACAAGTTTTGCACAAATTTTACAGAATACTTTTTGTCCACTAAACTCTAACTCTGGAAAATTTTTAATCCACGAACACGTTCTCGCCACTTTAGACACTGAAACAAGTGCCGGGCTGGACATTAAACCTATGGGTCTACGAGTTCTCATGACAGGGCGTTTTTAATTTTTTGATAACGCCGAAAACATAAAAATATCCTCATAAAATAATAGTTTGGGAAAAATATACATTTTATTATAAAATTTACCTAATATGCAAAAAATACATACCTATATGATTATATATTTACTTCCAATTTTGTGTGTTTTTTTTATTATTTATTAGTGTTGTTGCGTTAATTAAAGCAATTCGTTCAATTTAAGGTCTTGATAAAACGTTTTTTATGAACAAATAGGTATTAAAAATACGATTTTTTTAATAACCTATAATCAAATAATATCATTTCAAAAATAGGTATTTTGTATTTTATAAAAATATCAGTTTAAATATTTAATTTTTGTCACATTTTTAGGTGTTTTGTTTAAATGTGGTCATCAGGTTCGTCACGACAATGCAGTTATGGGTACAGCTTGATGGATAATATATTTTTTCCACTACCTACTAACCTATAACATCGCCATTATTGACCTACTATTAACGTTAGAAATCGTATTTTTCTACCTTATAAGTTATTATTGACCATGGTCAATAATAAGGCATTGAAATCCATTATTGACCGATCTTCAAGAATCTATTTGAACGCAGGTAACTTGATTTTTTAATTCTACAACATGAGTTCATAAACATTTTAAACAGTTAGGCAACCAGATAATTATCAATACATTATAGATAGATTGACATTAACAAAGCCACCTGACAAAACAACAAAATATTTTGCCAATTCCAAAGCGCAGGTAACTTGATTAAAAAATATACTTAACCTACCTATAATTTTTTATAATTAATAATTCTATAAAGATAAATGTCTTATAAAAGTTTGTAGTAGTGGAATAGTATATTATTAAGCAAGGTTTAGACAGCCATCATTATTGCCCGAGCGGCAAGTTTAAATCACGAGGAGCGGAGCGACGAGGGATTTAAGACGCGAGGGCTATAAGCTGTCTAAACCGTGGTTAATATAATATTTTTTCCACTACTACAAACTTTTATAAGACATTTATCTTTATAGTATTAATAATTATAAAAAATTATAGGTAGGTATAAGTATATTTTTTAATCAAGTTACCTGCGCTTTGGAATTGGCAAAATATTTTGTTGTTTTGTCAGGTGGCTTTGTTAATGTCAATTTTTGTTCATTTATGTCATTAGATTTCACGCGTTTTCCGTTTTTTTTTTTTTAAATGAGCGGATAAAATGTTAGTGATATTATTATGTGGACACCTCCAGAATTAAGGATGGAAGCAGAAAAAATGTTGATTGTATCGATATTTTACAATATCAAGAATCTCTTATAATCTAATATGTATTGATAATTATCTGGTTGCCTAACCACACTGAATTCATGTTGTAGAATCAAAAAATCAAGTTACCTGCGTTCAAATAGATTCTTGAAGATCGGTCAATAATGGATTTCAATGCCTTATTATTGACGCTCCTCGTGATTTAAACTTGCCGCTCGGGCAGTAATGATGGCTGTCTAAAACTTGGTTAATAATATACTATTATTTTGAGGATGACATAATTTTAAGATTTTAGGCAGTTCAGAATTTGTACTAATCCATACTCTGTAATTTCGTAACGAAAAACGGTAAATATTAAAAATGTGTCGAACTTCATGATGTTACGCACTTGATGATTCTATCTGTTTTTCAAATAATGCTCTTTTTCTGGGTTTTGCTTAGCTCTCGAGTGTTTAGCTCTTTCTGCTTGTGTGACTACCATACCTGAAAGAAAATACAGATTTTGTAATTTAAAAGTGTATTTATCAACAAATCTGCGAAAAACTTTTGTAAACATTTTTTAATTAAATTAATTATTTTCGTTGTCGTTCACGACTGTGAAGACATATTATGGTTCATGCAAAACAATTTCCACGTAAGAAAACAGGAGGAATGAGGCAATTTTTTTTTCTAAAACTAAGCTGAGTGACTATCATGGAGAAATGAATCAGCAAAATTTTTTACAATGATTCGAAAACCAATTATTGATTTAATAGTGATTGTAATAGACAACGCCCCATACCATAGCATGTTGTTAACAAAAACACCTAATACATCATGGAATAAAGCTGCAATTCAAGAATGGTTAACTACTAATAAAATTAAATTTGATTATACAAAACTTTTACAAATCGTTAATGGGTTGGTACAAGACATTTTGTATGCCCTTTTTTTAACATATTCTTAAAATATTAAACTTAAATTCTTTTCAGACACCACTGTAATTCCTTCACTCGGTTATTTTGGTTACAAGCTGGCAACACTGCCGATAACTGACGTCACTCGAAGGGAACGACGTGCATCAGAAATTGTTTTGCAAAGAGTATAGTGTATGGGACCATGACGAAACTTGACATTTTTATGCCTTTAAAAACTGCCATAAATCAGAAGAATTATCTTATATGTTAGACTTGAACTAGGTATCTTTAATAAAAAAATTAAAGCTAACTGAAAATTTTCTCTGTTAAATGAGAGACAACCACATACGTTCAACCTCTCTCAACAATTAAGATATCAAAAAAAATAAAAAACAAAATTCGGTAATAATCCACCCAAGTAACACAGACTTCTTTAAGCGATCTATGAGATGTTCTATTTAGATCCTTATGTGAAGTCCCAATGTGCTGTCCCAGGGATATCTTTAGGAGTTAACTTTCTGAAATTCTTGGGGACCTCTTGGAAAGATATCTTAAAGTCGTCCACTACGGGATGCTAAAAGGCAATACCTGCATAGATTTCTTTGGGACATCTTAAAGAAATCCTAAAAAGAAGTACCGATGTTACTCACAATGGAATTTCCTAAAGTGCTCTCTGCGATATCTTATTGTTACTTTCCTTTTCATAGAAATAATAGAAACTCCCTGGGATTACCTACGCAGGACTTTGTTGGGATTTTAGTTTTGTTTATGATGGTATATCCTAAAGTGCTCTCTGCGATATCTTATTGTTACTTTCCTATTCATAGAAATAATAGGACCTCTCTAGGATTACCTACGCAGGACGTTGTTGGGACCTTAGTTTTGTTCTTAATAGGTAACGTGCTCTGCTCTATGATAATTTTTGGTATATTATAACTAATAAAATTCCGCCAATAATGATAATCATAATAATAATAATAATCTATATATAATTTATTCCCAAAAAATGTTACACCCTGTATATAGATCGAAGCGGTTCCCGGTGTATATTGCCTTATATTGATATTTTTTAACGGTACCTATGTTATTTTATTGCCGTATTTTACAGCCTGAATTTTCGTGTAGTTTTGTTGTATGATTTGTATTTAAAAATATTTGTGATGTGGGCAGCTTTTTATTGGGAGTTTAAAAAAATACCGACAAAAATATATTACCCTATATAAAATTTTCTTTCTCTATTTGTTTAAAATAGCAGTCTACAGCGATTATACCTATAGAATCTATTGTCGCATGAAGGGGTCTTTGAAACATTTGTTTACCATATGTTCTTTCGAAATAGTACACAGTCAGTGTGGACAACTTATAGGTACACAGTGGCGGATCTATAATTCAATATTAGGGTGTGTTAAAGTTGGCGTCTATTACATTAAAAACAAATTTTAGGTATTTTGTCATACTGTATATTGTATATAGTTTGAGGCGTCTGATATCATTCTGAAAAACAAATTTGCTTGTTGTTGTTTTAGTTTTTTAAACAGTTCCTCCATAAGTCGCTGGCAAGGTCTTTCTATGTCCTATTCATGAGGTTCATAATCTGTTGAATTATTTTTTAAATCGCGGCCATCTAAATTATTTAAAATTACATCAATTTTTTTACTTATTTTTCTTCTTTGGCATTGCTAATGGAAAGAAATAGTTTTGTTAATATATCGTGATTCTGATGTTTAATTATTTTTTTAGCAAACCGATAATAACCAGCACATAAAAATACAAATATTTTCCAATTTAATCGACGTGTAGGTATAGTACAAATTTAGATCAAAATTTTTCTTTCTAAAAATGTCTTGTGTTTTGGCTTCATTTACCTCGCACCATGTATATACAGGGTAACAAGGTCTTGTTTTCGTTATTACTGAATTTATTTTTATTCCATATTAGTATGTTCACGTACGACGCTAGGGCGCACTTTCCCAACGCCTAAAATTTCAGTTCATTGGCGATAGTTGAAAAGAAGAATTTAGAGAAGAATAGTTATCTCTTTCGACATATATATTTTTGAAATCTTTAGATAATATGTCGTTAATTATTTTTTTGTTTTCAGCAATATTGCTTTTATTATTATTTATTTTATATATAGCTATTACAGAATTATTTGTCATATATAAGATTCCATTTTTTGGTTACGTATATATGAAAATCCTTTTTTGTAAAAAAATGTAAGGGAAGCGGGAGCACGTATACCTATATGGAAGAAATATTTAAAACAAGTTTTAATTGTTGAGATTGCACGTCTATGGATTGGTCGAGTATTTTTTGGGGTTTTTAGGTAATAGTAATTTACGATCGGAAAGATCTTCGGCACTAATAAACATAAAAAAAAACTCTCAATTATGAAGTTGGGGAGGACTTTCTACTTACTTCAATTATTTCAAGCTTATACTTGGTGTAGTGCGAAGTGTTTCATACTATTTTTTTGAATTTTTGTGATAGCTGTTCATCTGTTTACACTTACAGAAGGTAATATTAGAATTATAACATTTTTCCTTATTGCTCGTTTTGGAACTTTATTCTGGTATTTATATATTTTTATAGGTATAATTGAGCAAAACATATTTGTTATGTACTTTTACAGATATTGAATCACTCAAAAAAGACGTTTCATCAATTAAAAAAGATATTACGGAGGGAATGGGAGCACTTTTCCTTCGCTTAAATAATATTGAAGATGCTCTTCAGACTCAGCAAGTGGTAGGGAAAAATTTTTCCACGGCAATGCGGCGGTGGCAATCTATGTTTTCCTTAAAGGACAAAGAAGACCTACGAAAATGCACGGAATTATTTGAAACCGGCGAGGCAAATATTCAAGAAGAATTGGTACGCATTTCATAATTATTATTTTCAATAAAATTTTGCAAAATGTAGATATTGGGGTTAAGTGTTAGCATATTAGCATATATTATTTAATTGTATGTATTTTTAGGTAACCTATCTTAAGGGAATTGGGGGATCTGGGCCCAAAGACCATCATACACGAATGTTTAAGGCCATATTTACCAATAGTTTGGGGTTAAAGTGTTCCTGGAAAGGCCTGCGAGGGAACATTAAAATTGAAGATTTACTAGTAATCAAAATATGCATGAGTAAGTAAAACATGATACCTAATTCTTCAATTTATTGATATGTACGATTTTTTAAATTAATTTTAATGAATAGATAAAATAAATTACTGAAAGTAGATAGATAGGTAGGTACCTACTAAATACTAAAATTGAACTTTAAGATGAACGGCTCAGTTAAGATCAATTCAGTATCAAAATTTCTAGGTGTATTGTCACAGGTCTGGAAAACGACAGAAAAGGAGTTCGAAGTATTTTCTCAGGATTGGCTCAGACACTGTACCCAACGAAAAAAAAGGGAGGATTTGCAAAAATCAAAAGTCCAAAAGTCCAAGTCATCCCTTAATCAAATTACAGCCTATATTATACAGTTTTTTTTCTTTAAATTTGGCATAGGCTAACTTTTTTATTTGACGATATAAAGAGATAAGCAAATTTTGAGGAATTAGTCCAACTAAGAAAAATACTATATACAGTGTGTCTACTTAAGTTGGAACCATATCAAAAACTTTTTTATTGTTGGTTTTATGAAAAAAATTATTACTGATAAAAAGTTGTGCATGGTCCAAAACTTAAAATTCAACCATTAGATATCAATTTTTTTAAGCCGTATACGGGGTTTGTCAAACAATATCAAATTTACTTAAGAGTAAAGTACCTTTATTTTTTTACAATACAGAAGAATGTTATAAAGTAAAGTTATTTTTAATTATAAGTTATATTCAGATATGCAATTATAGCCATTTAGCATAAAAATGAAGGTTTGGTGATTATTTACTAATCATTCCGTATTCATTATTCTGGCTTGATACAATTTATACATTTTATGCATATCTGCATATAACTTATAATTAAAAATAACTTTACTTTATAACATTCTTCTGTATTGTAAAAAATAAAGGTACTTTACTCTTGAGAAAGATTGATATTTTTTGACACACCTCGTATACGGCTTAAAAAAATTGAAATCTGTTGCTTGTTTGAATCATTTTGTATACTCAAAAAATAATTGTAAACTGTGCATCTTAACATTTTCTAAAACTTTTGTATTTAGCGTTATTTGGTAATTCCCGAAACAAATGAGATAACGAACTTTACTCTAGGGTTGACTCACCCTGTACATATTTAAAGTAATAATATTGTGTAAATTCTTATTTTTATAAATATTCTATTGTAATTTAACTTTTATATTTAATTAATTAATGATTTAATAAAGGGCTAGCTACGAGCTAGATACGTGTTTGACACTATTATAGGTAGGTAAGATTTAATATTTTGAATAATTCAGTATTGTAAAGATGCATAAGAGACTATATCTTGTAAAACAAAACATGTTCTGTGAGTGTAAGACAGATTTTAAATGATTGAGAGCAAGTGTAATGTTGAAAATTCAAATAAAATTTGGCAATAATTAAAAAAAGCGTTTTATTTTATTTTATAGAATTTCCAGATATGACCCATTCAGGAGTTCTTGACAATATTCCCAGAACTTCCTAAATATATCGTACATGTTACCTCTATGGGAACTCACCGAGATAGTCTAAGGATTTCTTTGCGACATCTATAGCACTTCTTATAGATATCTTAATAAGTATATTAAGGTTTAATTTAGGATGTCCCAGGGATGTACTTTCTAGGACGTCTATGAGAATATCCTAAATATGTCACAATTACTATGTCCCAGGGATATCCTCGTTGCGATGAAAATAAGAAATTCGCATTAGGAGTTCTCGGCGACCTCTAAAAGACTTCTTAAAGTAGCTCCCAGAAATAGCTTTTCTAGGATGTTTTTGAGAACTTCTTAAACACTTCCTACTGAGTACCTCCCTAGTACTTCTTCTTTGTGATTAAAAATAGAAATTCGCATTAGGATATCCCTGAGGCGGACATTTGGAGGTAATAGGAACCTCTTGGCGAGCTCCCTAATAAGTTACAAAAGGCGTCACATTCTCCTAAAAGTTTCTCGCCAAGATATCTATAGGATGTCTTTGTGCTGCTTGGGCAGTTATAGTAATAATTGGATAAATAATGACTTGGTTATTTGACTAAAAAATATAGGGTAAATAAAAACACGCTGAACTAAAAATTGTGTCTTCCATAAACTAACAGTGATAAACCAATCAATTAAAAAAGAAAATGTAAAGGAAATATGAGACTTTAATTTGGTTTTAAAATTGCAACATCTTCCAATGACTAGTAAAACACGGCTGGTAAAAGGAATCCGAGCAAGAAACTTTACACCTCACATTGTTGTTTCTCTCTTTAAATTTCTATAAAATGTTAATTTGTATGTAATTCAAATATACAGGGTGTCCATTTTGTGTGCCAGAGGACGATATCGTTAACGGTCGACTTAAGGAAAAAAACTTTTATACAAAAGTTGTACAGGTTAATGCCGCGCACCTTTTGAAAACAATTTTAAATATACAGGTTGACTCAAAAATTCAGGGTGAGCCAGACATATCTTTTCTTAAATGGAACACCATATATTTTTTTATTATATTGAAGCCTTTAGTAGTCCTCTATCCTACTTTAAAAAATTTTGATCATCAAATGCGACGTTGTTAAGGTATGAATTTTTCAATAGAAGCTAACAAGTTTCGAAAATACGTAACATTAAGATTAAGGCAAATTTTTGGTTATGCGTTAAATAATTTGCGTATTTTGCAGTAAGGAAAGTGGATTATTGCGATTAATTTCATAAAAATAAACTACATGATTATATTATGCTGTAATTATTCTTTATTGTACAATGTTTAATACAGTGAACGTACAGAAATGGATTTTAAATCAAACATTATTAACATAATTCACTTCACAGTACACCCTCATTTCTTTAGCCCCAATGGGCACGACCGGCACCGCCCCAACCTCCATGTCCTACACCTCCATGGCCTAAACCTCCCAAACCTACTCCACCATGTCCCAAGCCAGCATTTCCAACACCCCATCCGGTTGGTTGAGGTTCGGGTTCGGCCAAAGCAGCGCAGACCACCATGAAGGCAACAGCGAGAAATACTAGGAATTTCATGTTGCTTGATGTAACTTGATCGGTTTGTTGACTAAGTCTGAATGTTAGGTCAGTTACCGGGGATATTTATATAAAAATGAATATGGCCAGTTGGTTTAATATTGATCAGATTAGTGCAAAAAGGCTTATGCAATTTCTTAAACAATATCGTTGGGAATAAAAAAAAGTCCATTGTCTTTCTAATCTGTTTAATTGTTACATAAAAACACACAAATTGGATGTAGATTAGATTTCATTTACATATTAATGTAATCAAATTATATTCAATAAATTAAACTGCTTGGCTTTTCAACAAAATAGATAAAATAGATTAAAGGGTAAAATGCACAATTATGTTCTTTTAAATATACCGGTTGACCCAAAAATCCATATAAAACAAAACATATATTTTCTTAAATGGAACACCATATATTTTTTGTTAAATTGAAGCCTTTAGTAGTCCTCTATTTTACCTAAAATAATTTTGATCATCAAATGCGACGTTGTTAAGATATGAATTTTTTAATGGATTTTTGGCTAAAAACGATTTTACAGAAAAATCGTTGAATTTTAACAATCTTTACAATTTTTTTTACTAAAATTTAGGAAAGAAAAGTTATAACATGTAAAATCACCTAACCGTTATTAGAATTGGTATAAGTACTACAGAGTGTTCAATATTTTGGTCCAATCTTAATGATTTAAAACCAAGTTTTCGTTTTTTTTTTAGATGAAACGCCCTTGTATTTTATATTTTTTTCGAAAAGATATTTTAATTCCCTTTAATTTTATACCAATATCTGTTACCTTATTTCAAGAAGTTGTTGGAGGAAACATGATTTCAAACAATTGTGTCTTAAAAGCAAGCGTAATTTCGTAATGCTTTAAATTTAATAACTAGTTGGCCATTCATTTCTACCAAATTCAACTTTTCTGGCAGACATAATAATTATTTATCAATTATTTCACATTTTACAGTGGCCTTGTCTACGTTAATTTTCAAAATGAATTTTAATTACACTCGAGTAGAATCAGTAAATATGATTTACGCAATTGGAGAAAGTGATGGAAATTGTTTTATGGCAAAACGTTTATACAGCGTGTAACAGAAGTATGGAAAGCTTTAAATATCTTTAATACCGTTTGTCCGATTTAGCTAAAATTCGGTATCCGTATATAAGAGGTTATCGCGGGGCTGCTAGTGATATTTGCAATGTTGCCAAATTTACAGTTTTTTAGCAATTTAAAATATTTTTTTTTTAAATGGAACACCCTATATATTATTCAAAAAAATGATTCCGCAACAAATTCTAAATAACTTTTATATAAGTTACTTAATGTCTAAATCTAGCCATTTTTTTGATATTGGGGTTTAAATAACGAGTGATTTTTAATTATTTTGCTCAAGGGAGGCCATGCATTTTAAAAGCATCATGGCCGTACTGCGTAGATAAGATGACATGATTGTTTTATGACATTTACGTCTTATTTGAATTTGTGTATTTGTAAAGTTTAAAAATTGGAGAAATTTTGTAATTTTTGCAGTTATTTGAAGGTAGGTTACTATTGCTTTAACTAATATTTCTCCGGGGAGTCGTCTTTTGACTATTATAAAGTGCTATTTGCAGGATATGATTTAATTTTTTATTTGTTTTTTTATTTTTCAGCGTATCAAGTTTTGGTGAAGCTTTGTTGCCGGATTGAAAGTTCTACAGTAAAAATGTTTAGCGAAGCACAAAAAATTTGTATTGTTGAAAGTTTTTTTAGAAATGGAAACAAAACAGGCGGTGTGTGGAATTACTCTATGCATGACTGCTTTGATGAATTTCGAACCGAGTTTCCTGATGTTGCGGTGACCTTTCATAATTTTCGTACTGGGTCACAATACCTAATTGATAAATTTCGTCAGACTGGTTCTGTTCCACATAAAAAAGGGGCTGAAAGACCAACGAAACGATCGAATGAGGTTATTGAAGAAGCGCGACAAATTATGGAAAATAATCCTTCAACTTCTATTAGGCATTTATCTCAACAAATTCAGCAAACGGATTTATGCTACAGTACATGTCAAACACTTTTGAAAAAGGATCTGCATCTATACCCTTATTGTGTTACGGCTATTCATGAACTCCTTCCCAATGACGTTCCCCAAAGACTTAATTTTTGTGAATGGTTTTTAAACAATTTTCAAGAAGAAAATAGTGGTGCTTTTCAAAAAAACATTTTTTACCGATGAGGCTTATTTTTATTTATCAGGCTATGTTAATTCACAAAATATGCGAATGTGGAATACGCAAAATCCGCATGTTTTTGTAGAAGGACCTCTTCATCCTCAAAAAGTTGGTGTGTGGGCAGCAATTAGTTCTAGAAGAATAGTAGGCCCAATTTACTTTGATGGCACAATTACAGCTGAGAGATATCGGATCGAAATTCTGACAACATTTATTAATGAGCTTTACGATGATGAATTGCGGGAAGGTTACTTCCAACAAGATGGCGCTACACCTCATGTAACCAGAGAAAATTTAAATTTTTTAAGTGAATTTTTTGAAAACAGAGTTATAAGCCGAAATACGCAACAAATATGGCCACCTCGTTCCTGCGATTTAACACCCTGCGATTTCTTCTTGTGGCCTTTTATAAAAAACTCCATTTATCGAACACCAATTGAGGATATAAATGATCTTAAACGAAGGATTTCAGAAAAAATTGCCGAAATTAATAATTCTCCAAACGTATTGGTTAATGTGTCTCTGAGGGTAAGAAGAAACATCAGAAGGTGTCTAGAAGTAGGAGGCGGCCATATAAAGTAGGCTTTCAAAGTAAGATAGCTCAGGATTTTATATTACATACCGTCAAAAAACATTATTTTAGGTTTTCAACGTGACAACGCTGCTTTCTTGCAAATTCGCCCTATGATTTAATCTACGCGCTACTGCTACACTATGTATACTGGGTCACAGCCGCCCTTGAGCAAAATAATTAATAATCACTCGTTATCATAAGAACTTCTTATCCAAGAAAACTGATAGAGATATAAGTAGGTTTTGGAAATTTGTGGCACAATTAAATTCTGACAGCGACATTGACAAACTTTTCAGCAGGTATTTGTGCTTCATAATTTATCAGTTTTAACAATTCTTAAAATAGATTTACTAACGGAAACACTGCGAATCCTCGAATTAATGATATTGGGTTACGGGGATCGAAGGCGAACACAGCAGGAGGTTGGTGAGATTTTTAATGATAAGTATCCCAACCGAAATCCAATAGCACGGTCCACAGTAAGCAAAATTTTAAAAAATATAAATTGGCCATGTAAAAGACATTTCAAAATCTGGACGTCCAAAAACTGCGACAAGCGGCGATAAAGCTTTAGATATTTTGCTTAGCATAGAGGAAAAATACACACCTCTCTACTCGAATTATTGGCCTCGATTACAACACATCGCACATGTCGGTAGATCGCGTATTAAATTGTGAGAAGTTCCACCCATACAAAATTCACCTGGTTCAAGAACTCTTTGAGGATGACTTTGACAGGCGTTTAGAATTCAGTGAGCAAATGATGGATTTGTGTAATGCTAATCCAAATTTTATTAATAAAATTATGTTAACCGATGAGTCGACGTTCTGTCTTAATGAAAATGTTAACCGGCATAATATTCGTTATTGGTCCAAAGAAAATCCTCATTGGATTCGAGAACAACACACCCAATTTCCGCAAAAAATAAAATGTTTGGGCAGGCATTATAGGACAAAGGATAATTGGTCCATTGTTTATGGATTATAATTTAAATGGCGATAGATATTTGCAGCTCTTAAGAAATGAAATTGTTCCTGCTCTTGCGATCCTATTTCCAAATCCTCGTAAGTTAGTTTCATTAAAGTAATTAAAACTGATTATCAGTAAACAAAATTTTAGACAACGTTGCGGGATTAAATAACGAAGTATGGCTGCAACAAGACGGCGCACCACCACATTACGCCAGACAAGTACGGGAGTATCTAAATGAACTAACTCCACTCGATTATTACTTGTGGGGACAATTAAAAAATATGGTCTACAAGACAAAGCCACATGATATAGAAGACCTAAAACAAAGAATTGAAGTTGAGTGCCGACGAATCGAAGAAACAGAATATATTCTTTCTAATGTTTTAAATACTTTTCCGCAATATTTAGCATATTGTCAAGAAGTAAATGGAAGGCACTTTAAATATCTAATTTAATTTCTTTATTCCGTAATAAGTAAGTTTAAACAATAATTACCTTACAATAATGTTTCAATAAATTCTCAATTTTCGAGTTCGAATATTAAAAAAATGGCTAGATTTAGACATTAAGTAAGTAACTTATATAAAAGTTTTAGAATTTGTTGCGGAATCATTTTTTTGAATAATATATAGAGTGTTCCATTTAAAAAAAAAATATTTTAAATTGCTAAAAAACTGTAAATTTGGCAACATTGCAAATGTCACTAGAGCAGCTCCGCAATAACCTCTTATATACGGATACCGAATTTTAGCTAAAGCTCGATGGCCGGACAAAAGATCAATAATTAAACTAAAAAATCGATTTGAGGGAACGGGGAGCGTAGAGTATGAAAAAACGTCTAGGACCAAAACAGTGCCTTATGAAGATAACCAGCTAGGCATTGCATTGGCGGTGGTGGAGAACCCAGAAATAGATAGGTGTCAGAAAAATTAGTTCTAATTTGGAAATAAAAAAATCTTCAGTGAATAATTGTTTATTGGCAAACAAATTTTTTATCCCTATAAGGTTCAATTACATCAAGATAGCGACAATGATTTTGAAAGAAGAACATTATTTTGTCAATGGACCCAAAATACCACTGCTGAAGATAAAGATTTTTTTTTTAAATATGTCATGTTCACCAACGAATCGACATTTCATAGAAATGGGTTCGTCAATAGACATAATTTTCACTTTTATGATACCCAAAATCCACATACCATGCTAGTAAATAATTTTTAACATCAAAGGAGCTTAAACGTTTGGGGTGGAGTTATCCACGATTATGTCATTGGACCTTATTTCTTTGAAGAGCACTTGAATGGTTGTTTGTTTTTGGAATTTTTGCAACATGACTTTGTTAGGCTAACTGATAATGTCACGGAGTTCATAACAAACAGGATGTGGTTTCAGCTCGTTGGGGCACCCCCTCACTATAGCAGATATGTTCGGGAACATTTAAATGCACAGTTTCCAGAGCGGTGGATAGGGAGAAATGGTTGTTGAAAACCCAATAGTATGAAATTTATTTTTTATCTAATATTTTTATTATCTTAAGGTCCGATCAGTTTACCAGCAAAGACACCTGACCTAAGAGCCATAGATTTCTTTTTGTGGGGCACCGTCACGGTCGATGTTTACAGCACACCAGCAACAACAAGGGAGGATATGATGGAACGAATCCGACAATCATTTGGTAGAATTACCCCATTAATGTTAGGAAATGTGAAGGACTCGATCTTTGAACGAATTGAAGCTTGCATTTTGCAAAATGGTAGACACTTTGAACACTTAATGCGTTAATATGTATTCGTTTTAAATTGGTGAAAGATAATTTCAAAATTGGAGATTTACATAATTTTCGATAGGTAATAATTTAAGTTTTTTCTGTAAAATTGTTTTTCCACTACTAACCGATAACATGGCCATTATTGACCGATTATTAACGTAAGAAATCGTTTTTCTCTACCTTATAAGTTATTATTGACCATGGTCAATAATAAGGCATTGAAATCCATTATTGACCGATCTTCAAGAATCTATTTGAACGCAGGTAACTTGATTTTTTGATTCTACAACATGAATTCATAAACATGAATAACCTGAAAGGTGATTTCTTGTGGTTAGGCAACCAGATAATTATCAATACATATTAGATTATTAGAGATGCTTGATATTGTAAAATATCGATACAATCAATAACAAATACTAATATTAATAATTAAGGTGTACACATAATAATATCACTAACATTTTCTTCGCTCATTTAAAAAAAAAACGGAAAAACTCGTGAAATCTGATGAATAAATGAACAAAAATTGACATTAACAAAGCCACCTGACAAAACAACAAAATATTTTGCCAATTCCAAGGCGCAGGTAACTTGATTAAAAAATATACTTATACCTACCTATAATTTTTTATAATTATTAATACTATAAAGATAAATGTCTTATAAAAGTTTGTAGTAGTAGAAAAAATATTATATTAACCACGGTTTAGACAGCCTATAGCCCTCGCGTCTTAAATCCCTCGTCGCTCCGCTCCTCGTGATTTAAACTTGCCGCTCGGGCATTAATGATGGCAGTCTAAACCTTGGTTAATAATATACTATTATAACTACTTGGAAATAAATTACACACTAATTTATTAAGTTCTCAATTTTTATGGAAGTAAATTTAAATATCAATAAGTAAACATCAAAATTGTTCATAATATTAAGGTTTTTTAAGACAAAATTTTTTGAAATCATGTTTCCTTCAACAACTTTTTGAAATAAGGTATCAGATATTGGTGTCAAATTAAAGGAAATTAAAATATCTTTTCGAAAAAAATGTAAAATACAGGGTGTTTCAGTTAAGAAAAAAAGGAAAACTTGGTTTTAAATTCATTTAGTTTGGACCAAAATGTTGAACACTCTGTAGTACTTATACCAATTCTAATAACAGTTAGGTGAATAAACATGTTATAACTTTTCTTTCCTACATTTTAGTAAAAAGAATTTTTTTTTTTTTAATTTTACTTCGTCGTTCGTCGGCGTATCTGAGGCCATCTAGAACCGGTCATCGACCGTACGGTTTTTAATCGTGCGGTCTACCGACTGGGGAGTGTGAAACGGCACCTCCATCCTACGAGATATCCGATCTCATCCGGCCTGTCCGGCGTGAATAGGATGGTTTTGATGTCGATTCATTTTACACTCTTCCCTAAGACAAGAGCACGCGGTGTTTCCCAAGCGGTCACCCATCCAAGTACTAGCCGCGCTCGACACCGCTTAACTTCGGTGATCTGACGGGAACCGGTGCTTTAGGTGTCGCTAAGCCCTTGCCCAAAAAAAAAAAAAAAATTGTAAAGATAGTTAAAATCCAACGATTTTTATGTAAAATCGTTTTTAGCCAAAAATCCATTGAAAAATTCATATCTTGAATATATCGCATTTCATAATCAAAATTTTTAAAGTAGTATAGAGGACTAGTAAAGGCTTCAATATAATAAAAAAAATATATGGTGTTCCATTCAAAAATAGATATGTTTGGCCCACCCTGGATTTTTGAGCCTACCTGTGTATTTAGAAATATTTTTAAAAGGTGCGCGGCGTTAGCCTGTACAACGAGATCTCGTTCATCGGCACACTAAATGGACACCCTGTATAACTTAACACAATTAGATGCTTGAATATCCCTGTACATTGTATACCCTGTAACATAAATCCCGTTGATTTTCTCCCTTCACATTGCAAATTATGATCGCTTCATATAATTTATTATATTCTTAAAGCGGTGAGGATAATAATAATATGTTTTGGTAAATTTGGCAACCCACGCCGAAATCAAGCAATCAGCTGGGATTTCTGCCCTTACTAATGGTTTTGTCTCTTTATATCGTATACGATATTAAATTAGTGGGGATACAAAGCAAATCCAGAATAATCCAGACAATCTTACTTTAAAAAAAAAGTAACGAAAATGTTAAGAAAATCAGCACGATTGGGCAACGCCACAGACAATAATAAAAATATTGAATATAATAATATAGCTATAAGGGAACTTAGCAGAAGTTTCAATTTTTCTTTTTAAAAATCTGTAACTTTTTAACATTTTTATTGATCTGTAGTGCACTTCACATTACAAAGTAATTTAATAAAAATTATGAATCTAAAATCCTAAATAGCCTTAATTCTCGAACATAAACTAGATTTGACTCAGTCGGTTGTCCAGGTACCAGGAACATTATGTTCACAGCAGCTATAGCAGTACGTTACAGGAAACTATTGGAGATACATATTATCATGCTATGGTGACTAAATGGTATGGGAAGATGAAATTATGCATAATGGTAGAGTAACAGTTCTGGGCATTAATCCATCTAGATGAATGGTGTCGTCTCAAACTAACCCTAAAAATGTTCAGGGTGGCAGAGCCCAACAGTACTAAAAAAAAAATTAAAAATGTATTAGTTTAAAATAATTGTATAGGTAGTGCAAATATTTTAAATTTAAATATCTATAAATCCTCTATAGCCTATTTCTTAAAGCGAGAAAATAATAAATCATTATTGAACTATAAAACCTAGAGATAACCATCAAATTTCGACTCAAGAACACGTTCCACGTGTAGTAAAAATTTAATTATGAAACAGAAAATAAAAAACGATGGTTAACTAACTAAATTTAAAAGTGGTTCGTCCCAGTAGTTCGTCTGTTTACAAATTTACATGTTATTTGTTTTTAACTAGTTAGTTTTTTACATTGTGCTGATGATGGCCCACTTATTTAATTGTGTCAATGAAGTTTCCTCTTTCCTTGACAAAGAAGCACTGAAGATGGCCTAAGGCCCAAAGCGCTCTGCAAATTTAAATATTTTCAAGATTATACACTTAATACACAAAAAAACGATTTTCCTTCCTTCTTTTTTCAAAAAAGTGTACACATCCCTACCTGATCAATAAAACCTAGTGGTCTTCGCCGTATTCCATACGCGCAGTCCAATTTCATTCATTCGGAGTTGCAAAAATAGTTGAAATGTGTTCGAATATGACTGGAGTCGGACAGTCAACAATGTACCGACTTGTGCACGAGGATAAACGCGGCCCCATCAGGTCCCCAAAAAGAAGTACAGGAAGAAAACAAACTGTAATAAATGAGGATGAAAAGACTGCCATCAGAAGAGTCATACACTCGTTTTACTTAAAAAAAGAAATAGCTACCTTGGACAAAATAATATCTGAAATGAAAAAGGATGATTTCATTCCACCCATGGGTAAGAAGAAACTATAGAAAACATTGAAGGAAACGAATTTTTGTTATGAAAAAATTCAAAACAGAAAATGACTTTTAATAGAGAAAGACGAAATCATCTGCTGGCGACGACGATATTTGAGGGCAGTTAGACAGTTGCGAAGGGAACACAGGAATATCTATTATATGGACGAATCTTGGTTAAATGAAGGTTATACCGTTGGTAAAATATGACAGGATAAACATATAAAAAGCGCGAGGCAAGCTTTCATGGATGGATGGTCCACTGGAATAAAAGCACCCTCGCGAAAAGGTAAAATATTAATAATAAAACGGACTGGAGACTATCATGAAGACATGAACAAAGAATTCTTCCAACAAATGCTAGACCTTATTTCTCCTGGGTCTGTTATAGTCATGGATAATGCCAGCTACCACTCAAGAAAATCCGAAAAAATACCAACGCCTTCTTGGAAAAAAGATGACGTCATTCAGTGGCTTACTGTAAATAAGAATCCATTTCATAAATATATACTGAAAAAGGAGCTACTGGAGATTGTTAAGTTGAATAAACCTCGTTGTACGAAATTTGTTGTCGACGAAATTGCTTCAAAATGAAATATAACGGTACTTCGCCTTCCGCCATATCACTGTGAATTAAACCCCATAGAATTATTGTGCACGCAAATAAAAGGGTTTGTGGCAAGACATAACACCACTTTTAAAATGAAAGAAGTTGGAAACCTCTTTCAAGAGGGAATAGACAGTGGATTGTGAAAAATAGAGTATGCTCCATTCCACAATAATTCGTTGATTTCCCGACCGCAATAAAATTTAAACCCAGCCATAAATAAGCGCCTTTTGGAAGGGTACAGGTCCTGATTACCTACTAATTTTAATAGTTTAGGTAAGCTATTTTCAACAAAACAACAAATATAAAATAATAGGTAAGTATCTTTATTTTAATCATGTAATTAAATAGCTATTAATATTTAAATACTAATCTACAATATTATATTATCATATATGCCTAAACTAATTATATTAAGGGCCTTAAGTTACTATTAATTATGTTATTATATTGGTATGTTAGGTAGGTTAATGGCAAATTGCAGGTTGAAAATGGATTTATTCCGACCGCTCTATTATTATCTGCGAAGAAAATTGCCAATTCATCTTTGGATTACCATCAAGACACGGATGCTACATTGTTTGAAGATTGGTTTCAGAATCGTCTGCTTCCGAATGTGCCCAAAAATAGTGTTATTGTGATGGACAACGCTAGTTACCACAGTCGCCAACTAAGTAAAGTGCCGAATTCAAATAATAAAAAAGTGGAAATTCAAAACTATATGATGGAAAATAATATATATTTCGAGGAAACCTATACAAAAAAGGACCTTTTAAATGTTTTAAAAACATTCAATATTGAAATAGAATATATCTCTGACAATCTCGCAAGTGCTAATGGTAACACAGTTTTACGCCTCCCTCCGTATTACTGTATTTTAACCCAATAGAACATATATGAAGCCAGTTACAGACGATGATTAGAAGAGAAAACACATCCCCTACACTAAGTAGTTCTGTTATAGAATTAATTAAAAAATGTGTAAAAAATATCCCAGTAGAAAGTTGGAAAAATTCTGTGAGACACGTGATCCAAGTCGAAAATTCCTATAACATCATAAATAGTAACGTAATAATTAGTTTAGACATAGATGAAGACGATAGTGACAGTGAAACAGAGCTAAATATAGAGTAGGTTAAGTTAAATATTGTATTATTATGATATTGTAGATTAGTATTTTTGTATAAATATTAATAGCTATTTAATTACGATATTATGATTAAAATAAAGATACTTACCTATTATTTTATATTTGTTGTTTTGTTGAAAATAGCTAGCTTAAACTATTGAAATTAGTAGGTAATCAGGACCTGTACCCTTTCAAAATGTCCGGTGCCTACACAATAGGCAACTTATTTATTGTTGGGATTACGACTGAGGGTTGTCATTTAAATTTTATTTTGGTCGAGAAATCAACGAATTATTGTGGAATGGAGCATAAGTGCGTCGAACATCTGATTGAAATAGAAGAAAGAATGTGGGAAGCTAATAACATGCTAGAAAACACTGTAGAGCTTCTTATTATTTCTCTGGACCCCAACGACGATAGTTCATCGGACTACTCGGAATATAATCATTAAAATTTAAAAATTAAGTTGTATTGTACATGTAGATTTTTTTTATAAATATTAATATTTAAATTTAAACTACCTGTAGTAAGCCCGCTGCTACTACAGGTAGTTTTCATTTCATTCACAAAACTGATCTTTCTATTGTTTGCTAATTAGGGCGACCCTAATTTAGGACCGATTCGGGGTGTACCTACACGTCTTAAATATCTGAAATACCGAATTTTTAAAAACTGTCATTGCAATTTACCTGAAATTTACATGGCAACCTTTAAGTTGTTCACCCTGCTTAATGGGTTCTGTCATTGCAAATTGACATTTTATTGCTCTCTCGCATTAAGAAACAAAGTATAAAGGCAGACATGTTTCAAATTTATATCGAAATCAAAAATAAAAAATAAACCGCCTTTAGTATGGTATATCGTTTCTTAAGTAATACATTTTTTTTTTTGACGTTACGGTATGCTATAAGCTTTTTTGAGTCAATTTATAACCAACGCCTTAAAAACGGACAAAATTATGTTCCGTTGTCACTTGAAGGAAATTTAATATCTATATAAATTATTATAACATACCTTTGTCGTATCTTACATTGCTTCTATTTTATCCAACCTAAAGCAAGGCCAACAAGAAGAATGTAAGCGCAGCAACTACTAAGATCATGTTGTCTGAAAATGGAAATCTTCACGAAGAGAACAAAGCAAAGTGCTATTTTAATTATGACAGAACTAGAAGTGTTTTCGATTGTATTTATAGCTGTCTAACAATAAAATTGTAAATTCGAAAAAATCCAGCTTGCTGTAAATGGTAAATGGTTAAAAGTTTGCTTTGGCACTGACCTTAAATTAAACAATATACAGGGTGATGAAAGTAATTTAGACAACGTTCCGTATTTAAAAGAGGAGAAAGAGGAAATATAGAACCTTTAATAAACGGAAAGTAAATACGATTTTATAAAAACATTTTTCTAATTTTGTTTCATAAGAAATCTGTTCCGACACCGTTTTCAGTATCGAAACAGATCTGTTTCGGCACCGTTTTTTTATTTTTTAAAGGTTGGCTTTGGTAATATTTAAATGTTTTATTCTGTTCCGTCTGACGTTTCCTGTTATTGTGATCCATGACAAAAGAAAGTTTTCGGGATTTCTCTGGTAAAAGTTGATTTATCGTTTTATTAGCAATATCTCTTAACTCAGGGGGAGTTGAACTTAGATTATCATGCTCCATATTTTTTTAATTATAATTATGAACAACACTATGAAATATTTAAACACAAATTTCGTGACAATGACAAAAAGAAAATATTATTTATTGTCAAGGCTACTATGATAAAAGTAAATTTATAGTATTACCAACATAGAATTTAGACATACAAATTTACAAAATTTGAAGGGTTGATTTTCTTTTTAAATAATATGTATTTTCTTATTGAAAAAAAATACAAAATAGAAAAAATAGTATAAAGTACGTGTTTTATAAAGCAGTTAGACCACTTGTCCCGTTAAAAAACTCGCCGCCAGCGGCTCGTTTTTTAACATGGACGCGTGCTATAAGATGATGCTTTATAAAACATGTACTTTAATATACTATTTTCTAATTTTGTTTCATAAGAAATCTATTGCGATACCGTTTTCAGTATCGAAACAGATCTATTACGATACCGTTTTTTTATTTTTTAAAAGTTGGCATTGGTAATATTTAAATGTTTTATTCTGTTGACGTCTGACGTTTCCTGTTATTGTGATCCATGAGAAAAGAAAGTTTTCAAATTTCTTTTTAAATATATATTTTCTTATTGAAAAAAATGCAAAATAGAAAAAATAGTATACAGTACGTGTTTTATAAAGCAGTTAGAGCACTTGTCCCGTTAAAAACATGGACGCGTGCTATAAGATAATGCTTTATAAAACATGTACTTTAATATACTATTTTCTGATTTGGTTTCATAAAAAAGCTGTTTCGATATCGTTTTCAGTATCGTAATGAGCTTTTTATGAAACAGTTTTCTTTATTTTTCTAAGGTTGGTAATGATGTTCACAAATGTTTTATTTTGCTGTCGTGTATGTTTGGTTGCATTAATTCTATGAAATGGAGATAAGTTAAAAAAATATGAAAATCTTACAAATTTACTATATTGTAAAACATAGAACTATAAAATTTGCCGCAATTTCCCTTAATTTTGGGAAAATTGAACTAAACTCATCCTGCTCCATATTTTAAAATTATGTAGGTATGTTAGGAAATTTAGACAACTTCGTGACAAAATGGCTGACACGGGAATAAAATTATTTCTTGGTTTCAAGGCTGCTATGATAAATAATTATTTGATTGTATTGTTGCCAACATAAAATTTAGGCCTAAGAGTTTTGAAAATTTGGATGTTTTATTTTCTTTTTAAACAACATGAAGTTTATAAAACTTGTACTTTAATATGTACAGGGTCGTTGGTATGTATGGAAACGGTCGATTATTTCTTAAAGTAAAACAGCTAGGAAAAAATATTTCAGACAAAAGTTTTAAGGTTCTTTAAAGTCTATTAGAATTAAAAAATAAAAAGTATACAGGATGAGTCAAAAAGCCGTAGAGAAACAAAGTTACTTTTTTTTTAATAAAGCACTCTATGTCTTAGAATATTTTTGGAGTCTACATAAGATTACAATTACTTTTTAATAAGAATATTATAAGTCTAAACCTAATAGTTTCCGAGATATCGACTTTTGAAAAATTACATTTTTGAACTTTGACAGCTTCTAGCTTTCTTACGGTATACAATAGAGCAAAATGACTTTCATGTCTTTATCTTACTTTTCTATTATCTTCCCAAAAATATCACCTTCCGGTTAAACCGGAAGTACTATATTTCCGGTTTATGAGTTACATCCGGTTTAACCGGAAGTTGACACCAGTAGAAAGATATAAAAAACCAAGATAGGGATATGCAAGCCGTTTTACTCTAAGACGTACCGTTAGAAAGCTAGAAGCTGTCAAAGTTTAAAAATGTAATTTTTCCAAAGTCGATATCTCGGAAACTATTAGGTTTAGACTTATAATGCATTCAATAAAAAATAATGGTAATTTAATGTTATATCGAAAAATATTCTAACACAGAGAGTGTTCCATTAAAAGAAAGGTAACTTTGTTTTCCTACGGCTTTCTGACTCATCCTGTATACTTTTTTTTAAATTCTTATAGATTTTAAAAAACCATCAAACTTTTGTCTTAAATATTTTTTGCTAGCTGTTTTACTTTAAGAAATAATCGACCGTTTCCATATATACCAACGACCCTGTACATATACTATTTTGGTTCGTAGGTACCAGATATATCCCGTATTGATATTCAAGAATGAATATATTAAAATTATTAACGATTTGCCTATTCCAGGTTGTTAACATAAAAAAAGTAAAATTGTGTACGTAGGTATACTCTGGTCCTTATTCAAAGAAATATAAAGCAAATACGAATTAACGACAAAAGTCACAAATGTAAATGTCCTTTTCACAGCATATTCGGCTTGTGTCTATAGAAGATACATTAAACATGTTGAACCCAAAGTTTGCCTCTTTGGTCTTAAGAAAATTTCATACAACAAAATTTGCACTCATCTGTCGATGAAATTTTCTTCAGGAGAAAGATAAATTTCATTGGATGAACCAGAAAAAACACTATGATCATCTTCATTATAACAGTTTTGCGTCTATACGACTGTCTCTAGATAATATTATATTTATACTTATACTTTGAACTAGTTCTTAATAGATGTCATTACTAGTTTTTGTTTTAACCGCACACAAAAAAGAACATACTTAACTTAAAAATATAATCCTAACTAACTTTTTTTAAATGGAATACCCTACATATGATTGCATATTTCAATTCTACTGGGAAAACTCTGGATTTTTTGTATTTCAAATTTTCACCTATCTGCAAGCGTTTTCGAGATAATGACAGCTCAAAAATGAAAAGTATTCTAATTATAATTATTCCTACCTAATACCCACCAGTTGAGTCAAGGTGTTTTGATGACAGCGACCTAAGAGGTGTCAATTTTGAGCTCCTATTTAATTTTCTGTTGTCTGATTGCTAATTTGTTTCTACCATGGTTCATGTGAATAAGAAACAACGAGTTAAAATTTTAATAATGAGCAGTTACGGAAATATGAAGAGATCGCAAGATCAGGTTCGTCAACTTTTCAATGAATTATATCCAATTAGGCCTCCAATAAATCAGTCAACGCTGTGTCGAGTGGTAAAGAAATATCGAGAAACAGGCAGCGTTAGGGAAGCCGCTAGATCAGGTCGACCTAAAACAGCAACCGGTGGAGACAAAGCTTTGGATATCATGCTTGCAATATTTGAGTATCATGCTTTTAATACGTGAAAATCCAACACCATCATCCAGGCCAATGGCAATGGATTTTAATGTGTCTCATCAGTCAGTGAAAAATTTGTTTAAGCAGGAGAACTTGCATCACTACAAGATAAAGTTGGTGCACGAGTTAAACGAGGACGATCTTGATAGAAGAGCTGAATTTTGTGAGCTGATGATGGAAATATGCAATAACGATAATAACTTGGCAACAAATATCATTTTCTCGGATGAAGCTACTTTCCATTTAAATGGCATTGTTAATAGACACAATTATCGTTATTGGTCTGCTGAGAATACTCACTGGTTCCAGGAAGATCATACTCAGAAACCCGAAAAAGTTTATGTTTAGGCGGGCATAGTTGGTAGACATATTGTGGGACTTTTTTCATAAATGACAATTTGAATGGCGAAAAATATCCAAACCTCCTCAGGAATCACATAATTCCTTCTAGCAGAATGGTTTTACCGGGTGTAAATAATGGCATAAACGAACAGGTATGGTTCCAGCAAGATAGAGCACCTGCGCATTATGCGGCAAATGTTAGATAATACATAAGCGAATAATTTCTAGGACGATGGATAGGCAGAAGAGGTGCTATTGACTGGCCAGCGCAATCCCTGGACTTACCCCCGCTCGACTTCTTTTTGCGGAAACAGTCTACGTTAACCGTCCAAATGACTTAGAATCTTTAAAAGTTAGAATTAGTGCTGAAATTCGGGCCATTCCAGAGGACTTCCTTTTAAACGTTGTAGATGGGTTCAGGGATCGACTGGCGCTCTGCTTAGCAGAAAATGGTGATCATTTTGAACACCTGATCCACTGAAAAGTTTCACTTGTTTATTATTCCGATGTTAAGTTGTTCATCAATTGCAGGACGTTTCATTTAAAAAAGTAAGTTAGTCTCTATGGCAGCCAAACCAAAAATGAATTCATGCAGGTAGAAATGGAATAATTTAGGTACTGAACAACTTTCATAAAGGTCACTTTTTCGTATACGAGGTAATTTAGAAGTTAGACGCATTATGCGCGACTTTTTTGCCACTCTGTATAGATACAAATTTTGTAGATAATTAATATGTGTTTTTTCTTAAAGAAAAAATTAGAAAATAATTACGCCTCTCGATTATCGCCATACAAAAATAAACAAGTCTATCAGACTTATAAAAAATCATGTTAGGTACAGGATGTTTTAAATTAAAGCGTATTATAGCTTAGCTGCTTATTAGTACACCTACATCAAGAATTGATGTTTCAATACTTTGCAGTTCTGTTGTTTTAGTTCTACTAATAAGCAAGTTACTTTGTGTGCATCTAATCAGTTCAAACATCCTGTGAAAATTAAAACACAATAACACTTTAATATTAATAATAATATCCAATTCCTACAGTTGTAGACGCTCAATTAAGTAAACGTCCTTTATCTAAACCCGTATATAAACTATCTAGTTAAGTGAAGACTAGAAATTTATTTAATATTCTTTGGAGTGAATGTTTTGTAGTTTTTACGGCAACAGTAGTGTGCCAAAACCTGCTCCATATCTATTAAACATATTGACGCATACAACACCTACAGTTTGGAGTTGATTCGCGTCGTATTGATATCATTAATTCATTAATTTTGAAAAATATTTTATATCAAATAAACATTTAAATGACATAATAGATACATTTGCAACTGTTCACTATACCCCAGAATTGTATAACTATAAATTAGTGTCAAGATATATTAAATATAAATGCTACAAAAGGTACCTATAAAAATAAGTATAAATTATATTTTATTTTGCTAATCCTACTGTCACTGGCTATACATTTTACGTATTGTGTATGATGCAGGATATTATAGTTTTTTTTTGCTAAAGCTAAATTCGTCTATTTTTATTTAGGAATAGCTTACCTACTCAGTTACTTTTGGTTTTAGCCGGATTTTCAAGAAGACAACTGACTATTTTGTTTTTAGTTTTAGAACGTAGAAAATATCTGCATCATACAGGAAAGAACTCACACATTAAGTAATCTTAACTAAATTCATCAACACCGCATCAAAGCCTATTGATTGGGACATGAAAAATAAGCAAAACAGTCATTCAAAAGTTCATTTTAGAATTTGTTTGGCCACCATGTATTCCCACCTGATAACTTTATAAATAGAAAGGTAACTGGACTGCCGTAAACACAAAAAATCAATTTTAATTAATTCAATTTGCTATTATGAAGAAATTGACCTTGCACAACTTAATAAGAATAAAACATTACTTATTATACAGGGTGGCGTATCGAAAACGAAACAGAGTCATTTACTGGCAGCTCAGTTCTTTTTTGGAAAAACGCTCAGACCCATCGATTTTGTTTTCGAGGGTGACACAAAATTGGTAAAAAATCACCTTAACACGTGCAGCCCCCAGGGAGGGGGTGGCACCACCCCTAAAATCTTAAATGGAAATGGGGGTCGAGTGATACCTTATTTTAAAGGTCCTGCAATTTCCTTTATAATGATGTAAAATTCATGTAGTTTTGGAGATTTATTGATTTAAAGCTTAAATATAACTCTAATACATCGTCATTAGTGGAGAATGGAGATCAATACATTTGGCAGTAAAGTAAAAATGAAAAATGAACTGACCCGTCAGTCAACTAAATGTTGGAAATTACCATCATGACTCTCCATGCAGTAATAAAGATTTTGCTCAAAACGTTGCCGCACATTTTTCAATATTTGAGGAGTAATTTGAAGGCACTCATTCACAATTCTTTGTCGCAAATCTTCTAACGATGTTGGCTGAGTGGCATAGATTTTGCTTTTTAAGTGACCCCACAGAAAGAAATCCAAAGGTGATAAACCTGGCGATCTTGAAGGCCATTCAATGGCACCTCTTCTACCAATCCATCTACCTGGAAACGTCTGATCTAAATATTGCCGAACACGTAATGCGTAATGTGGTGGGGCACCATCCTGTTGGAACATCAACCTATTTGCAATGTACCGCCGATCATTCTGATTTTCAATTATGGCTATTAATGCAGGATCTATGGCGTCTTGCAGTAATTCCAAATACATTTCACCGGTCAAATTTCCAGGTAAGCAAAAAGGACCAACTAAATGATCGCCAAAAATACCAGCCCAAACATTTAATTTTTGTGGCTGCTGTGTGTGTACCTCACGATAAATTCTGGGATTAGAATCGGACCAGTATCGGCAGTTATGACGATTTACTACGCCATTTAAGAAAAAGGAACATTCGTCGGAAAAGCAAGAGTTGAATAGAAAATGTTCATGGTTTATAATTCGTTCACTCATATCTTCACAGGCGACCGCAGCCTAGTGGTTAGTGTGTCCGACTACTAAGCCGAAGGTCCCCGGTTCGATCCCGGGACCATGCGTCGATCTTTATTTTATTCGGTCGTCACCTCGTGGAAGGCAATGGCAAACCACCACGTAGTAATTTGCCTAGTACAACCTCTCAAATAGTGCCGTTCGGAACCGGCGATAAACTGTAGGTCCCATATACCTGTGAAAAATCTGAAAAAAAAGGCACACATCACAGGTATATGCGAGAGGTCGCCTACGCTCGAATGAGCATGGCACATAAAGAAGAATATCTTCACAAAATTGTAATAGCCGATCAAAATCGTCTTCATTAAGTTCTTGTACAAGGTGAATTTTATACGGATGAAAACTATGGGCCTTTAGAATCCGTTGCATACTACGTCGACTAACACCACACACAGTATCCAATTTGCGGGTACTTAACGTAGCATCTACATTAACTTGCCCTAAAACCCCCACTTCCATTGCTTCGTTCCTTATGGGATTTTCAATGTTGCGTTTTTTATTGGCGACTGATCCAGTTTCCCGAAATTTAGCTACAAGTTCTAGAACATATTTTCGATGCACGTTACTGTCCTCATGTCGCTCATTAAATATTCGTGCTGTTCTATTAGCGCACTGATTATTTTCGAAAAATATTTTGATAATTTCAACCCTTTCTGCCGTGGAATATACCTTGGTTAATTTATGTATAAAGCGTTAAAAGGTATTTTAACAACAAAGTTTGGTCGAATCAATCGCAAACCATGTACTAAATTTCTATTTAAAATAAGTACGAGACATTCCCTTCTTATCTTTCTTCAGGAAACAACTTTTTTTGCCACAAAAAACACTCCAATCGCTATTTTCAACACCAAAATGATAAACAAACCGTGGGCGTAGCGAAGAAAAGCATTTACTTATTAAAGGGAAATGAAAGTCTGTCTTTACCACCAAAATTTTTTTATATTAACTACACTACACCCTAGATTTGGGTATCGAGGGCATATATATGGGAGGGATTCACCATATGAGTTAGATGTTCAATATACATTCAAGTTTGAAAATTGAGTCGGACTAGTTTCGACCTTAGAAAAGATCATCATCAGCAACTCTATATAATTATAATGTAAACAAGGTAAAACACAGTAGTGGATGGTTCAATGAATGTGTGTGCCTGCCCATGGACTTGACTAGGAACGTCCCTTTAGCTACACAAATAGCTTAAGAATAAGGGGTTAGTTGATACACTTGTTGAGTATTAAGTGTAGAGGTTTTATATTTATTTGACGTAGGCTAATAACTGTAAACAGTAGGAGAAATAGGTCTTAAACAAGTTTGTTTTTACCCTTGACCCATGCTAGTAGAGAAATTATTTAATTTATTTTCATTACATGTATGTATTATTGAGAGAAAAGGATTATGATTTTGAATTTGTGGTGGTATTCTTTGTGGAATAGACTTTTTAATTAAGGTGGGTTAATTTTTAATTTTTAATAATATAACATTTTTAGATGTAAGATAGAACTAAAGGTTTGTTTTATGTTAAATTTAGGTACCTTTTAGTTCGTTTTTTTTATTTTATTTTTATTTCTCAGTCACTCAACAAAGGTGAGGCTTTTCTCTTTTTTCTTTTGAGAAGGTAGAACATATTAATTTGGTAATATTTAATCATCAGTTAAAAACTGTTAACAGTAAGACACTCTAAGTACTAGCAGAGGAATTTAGAAAAAAAAAACGAACTAAAAGGTACCTAAATTTAACATAAAACAAACCTTTAGTTCTATCTTACATCTAAAAATGTTATATTAAAAATTAAAAATTAACCCACCTTAATTAAAAAGTCTATTCCACAAAGAATACCACCACAAATTCAAAATCATAATCCTTTTCTCTCAATAATACATGTAATGAAAATAAATAAAATCATTTCTCTACTAGCATGGGTCAAGTGTAAAAACAATCTTTTTTAAGACCTATTTCTCCTACTGTTTACAGTTATTAGCCTACGTCAAATAAATATAAAACCTCTACACTTAATACTCAACAAGTGTATCAACTAACCCCTTATTCTTAACCTATTTGTGTAGCCAAAGGGACGTTCCTAGTCAAGTCCATGGGCAGGCACACACATTCATTGAACCATCCACTACTGTGTTTTACCTTGTTTACATTATAATTATATAGAGTTGCTGATGATGATCTTTTCTAAGGTCGAAACTAGTCCGACTCAATTTTCAAACTTGAATGTATATTGAACATCTAACTCATATGGTGAATCCCTCCCATATATATGCCCTCGATACCCAAATCTAGGGTGTAGTGTAGTTAATATTAAAAAAATTTTGGTGGTAAAGACAGACTTTCATTTCCCTTTAAAATACATAACCACAGACCATGGACTACTTCTTAAATCTATTTACTTATTAAGTAAATGCTTTTACTTCAATTTCTTCTGAAAGTAGTACAAACTAATCTGATGTACAGGGTTATCCAACCAAGACTGGACAAGGCGATTTTTTGACTTTTCCTGTACTTTTATAAAAAAACTGAAATAGCCATCTTAAGTCATTTTCTCCCGCGAATTCGAATATCTTCAGCAAAAAACAATTGAACATCAAACAAAAGTACTAGGGGTCACTTTGATATTTTGGGATGCCGTATTTTTAATGAGCTTATCCGATTTCTCATATAAATTTTGATCTAAAATGTTGGATTTTTAATTCAAAAACGCCTTTTTTCTTCAGTTTTAAATTCAGAAAAATTAAAAAAATTAAAAAAATAAAAAAAAAAAAAATTAAAAATTAATTAAATCCAACATTTTAGATCAAAATTTATATGAGAAATCGGATAAGCTCATTAAAAATACGGCATCCCATTTAAAAAAATATCAAAGTGACCCCTAGTACTTTTGTTTGATGTTCAATTGTTTTTTGCTGAAGATATTCGAATTCGCGGGAGAAAATGACTTAAGATGGCTATTTCAGTTTTTTTATAAAAGTACAGGAAAAGTCAAAAAATCGCCTTGTCTAGTCTTGGTTGGATAACCCTGTACCTATTAAAGTCTACTTTAAGCTTTAAATCAATAAATCTTCAAATCTACTGAACTGAAGTAGGTATATGAATTTTACATCATTATAAAGGGAATTGAAAGACCTTTAAAATAAGGTATCACTCGACCCCCACTTCTATTTAAGATTTTAGGGGTGGTGCCACTCGAAAACAAAGTCGACGGGTCTGAGCGTTTTTCCAAAAAAGAACTGAGCTGCCAGTAAATGTCTCTGTTTCGTTTTCGATGCGCCACCCTGTATATCATTTCACAGATTTCCTAGGAATTAGTTTCGGATAAAGTATAGATGTGTCAATAGACCTATTTTAAAATACAATAATTAGAATATTGATATAAAAAAAAGGATTTAAAAGTAGATTAGAAAGAGAGGAGACTTAAACAATTATGTCAATATCTCCACAGTGAACATTTTATTGAAGTCGATACAGAAATTTAAAAAAAGGTTATTGGAGATTGAATTCGATCAATAAATTTTTTTTTATTAATGCATTATCTGCCTACTAACTAATACAATGAGAAAAAACCACAGTGTATAGACGTTTCGCACGTATACAAGAAAAAAAAAGAAACTAACTTTAACATATTATTAAAAACTTATTAAAACTAATTACAACATAAATTTACTAGAACCCAATGTATAAAAGCAGTTACAATAAAATTTCTTAAAAGAATATGGGCACTAATTAGTTAATTACATCACAAATTAAAATTATTAACATGACATCGTCACCTGGTGTGGTTTCCATGTATGCTTGTCTCATAATATTTTCAGATGAAATGCAGAGATTTTGCTCATTAGAAAAATAGAAGGTAAAGTATTTTTCACCCTAAATGGTATCGACGTATTGACTGCAATAAAACTACCGGTTTAATCCCATTGTTATACACAATCAACAAGCAAATACACTACAGGGTAGGACTTTAGATATTTAATTCGGTATATAATATAATATGAAGGTAATTATGCAATCTAATTAAAATCATAAAGCGCCCCCATGTATGTTTGCCCCTCACGCCCTGCAAGGCTGGCTACGCCACTGTGTATTAGACACAAAATCTTACAAATAAATTAAAATATAAAGCCTTATACATAGTATATCAAGTAAAATCTAATAAAACAAGAACTTTTTGTATTTGGTTAAAATTGCTTCAGATAAGTGTTGCAAAAGGTAAAGAAATAATTACATTTGTCAGCGATATGATATATAAAAAAAATTACATATGTAGGTATACCTACCTACAACAAAAAATGTTTTACACTGAAAAACCGCAATATCTAGCAGTTAAACTTATATTATATTACACATAATATATATGTATGCTATACAATGCTATTCTATATTTAGTTCTGTGTCGCTATCGCTATCATCCAAATTAATTATAATCGGTTTAATTGTGTCTAGAGTAGAGTAACATATGAATTTTCAATAGTTATAACATGACAAACTGAATTTTTCCAACTATGGGGGGAATATCAGGAACACAGTTTCTTATTAATTCTACCACACTACAACTTAAAGTCGGAGAAATATTTTGTGACCGAACCTTTGATTTTAATTGGTGCCACATTTGCTCTATGGGAAAAAAAATACAATAATAGGGAGGGAGCCGTAGCACTGTATGTCCCATTTCCGCTGCCATTGTTTCACAAACATATGTTTTCTTGATAGAAAATGCATTTAAAACTTGTAAAAGTTCATTTTTTGTATAATTCTCTTCGAAATATATGTCATTCGCCGCCATAAAGTTTTGAATTTCTAATTTTGGGTTATTTGAGCCTGGAATCTTCCGTAATTGTCGAATATGATAGCTTGCGTTGTCCATTACTATCACGCTATTCGGAGGAATGTTAGGCAAAAGACAATTCTGGAACCATTCTTCAAACAGCTCTGCCGTCGTATCCTCATGGTAATCTACACAGGAGCCTTTAATGTTTTTCGCAGAAAGCCACAAGGCATTTGGGACCCAACCGTTCTCTGATCCTGCATGTAAGATGGTAATTATTTTCCCTTTATTTGACGGAGCTTTTGTTGTGCACTTGCCGGATGAATCAGACCATCCTTTGGAAGGTGTTTCGTGGGTGGTGGGTGTCAAACCACCTCTCGTCGAGATAAATTATTGGACGATTTTCAGATCGGTATTTTCTTATGGATGTTATATATTTGTAACGCCATTTTCTTAGACGGGCGGATTCCATCAGTACTTGTCTTTTATCAATTTTACGATATCTGAAGCCCATTTCAGACAAAATTCTCCAAAGACTAGTGATGCTACACTTTATTTGGGTTTCGTCATTAGTGAGCCGCTGTTTTAGACTCTTTAATGTAGGGACACGTTGTGCTTCGTACATGGTGTGGACTTTTCGTCTTATAAGGTCCTTATCGCCTTCATCGATACTTTTCTTGAAACCGATATCTATACGCTTCTTTCTTGATTTGACGGGATTTACTGTAATTCGTCTTACTGTAGTAAGAGGCACCTTAGTCATATCACTTGTTACACTTGCGGCAGCACTCGCCTCAAGTCCTTGGTCAAGTAAAGAACTATATACATTTTTTACAATTAGCATCAAGAGATAAGTGGTTTTTCTTCAACGGAACACTAGAAGAACCACTATTAATATTTACCCACGGACGCCACATAATATCTGTTTTTATACGTATAAATTTTTGGTAAATAATTTAAAATTATTGTATTGTAAATTTTACCTGCTATAATTACAAATTATAATCCGACCCTGACTGACAGTTTATTTGCATTTTTATGGCCGAGCTCTTGCAAAACGTCCCAGGTAGTTAAACGGTTTCAACCATTTATTGTGAAAAATTCTTTACTAGAAAGATTTGTAATTAAATTGTCAATTTGTGCTTTTAAGTTAAGTTCAGCATTAAGATGTATATCCAGAAATTCTATTGTATTGAAAAGTTTATGATTGAAGTCTTATATGTTGAAAGCAAGGGAACCCGAAGCAAACCATAGCTTAGCTCTTTGTATTGTTGTTTCTGTTTTTTTAATTATGTTGTCATTGTTTATATTATGAAAATAAAAGGTTGTATGGTCAGCATACTGTGCTATTTTAATATCCTCCAAAGAACTCATGTAAGAGAGAAGATCATTTGCACAGAATGTTAACAATTAATTACTCAAGAATGCTTACACTGATTATTTACCTCATCCATTATAAAAGCGGGTTGATTTTCACCTGATTATTCAGCGATAATCTCCCGCTCTCCGGTGAAAATCGCCCTTGTCAAAAGTGAAAATCTCACCCGTCAGAAATCGTTAGTTTTTTATTTGGTAAATAATCTTCAAAATACATTTCGGGATTGGGAAATAATCAGAAAATCATTCTCAGATTTTTTGCCATTAGGAAATCGCTCTCGGGCAAGCCCTCGAGCGATTTCCACGGCAAAAAATCTTCGGAATGATTTTCGATAATTTCCCTATCCCTTAATATATTACTACAGAATATTTCCCTCATGTATAAGAAAATCCCATAAGAGGTGTGGTCTCAGCGATAATTCCACAGTAAGAAGCTGTCAATCATAATTAAACTTGTACTAAAAATCATAGAACTCCATAATTTGTAAATATGTACAATTATACTGTATACTATGTCCCTTTTTTTAATTTAATACTTAATCTAAATATAATAATATTTAATAATTATATTATTATATTTTCTTTAACAAAAAAGCTCTGTTAATTACAGTAAAATCCCTTAATAGCGGCCACCCTTGGCGAATCAAATGTTGGTCGGGTAACAGGAGTGGTCGGTAAATAACGAAAAATTAAAACAACTGGTCTGCATTTTACAGTATTTGTTTATTAATAAGTATCTACATATAAGCAAATATTTTAAATATTTTTGTTTAAATTTATCAGAACTAAAATTAAATGAGATAAAGCCAATGTACCAATATGGATATACTGCACGTGCATACTAACATATATATTATACAATGTACAGGGTGTCCAGTTTTCGTATGTTTTACGGGTTATCTGCGTTATTAGTAAAGATAGAAGGTTGCGGTTTTCGCGGCACTGTGTTACTTTTTTGAGAAACGAACGATGCCACAAACAGAATTTTCATAGCCCCCTTAGTTTTTTAGATACTGGGTGATTTTGAAAATTTTGCATTTTGGGACACCCCCCGTATCGGCCGTATCTCGGTTACGCTGCAACTTATCTAAAAGGTAAAAAATGAACTTATTAGTTTTTTTCACGTAGAATCCAGTGGCTTGGTCAGATTTTTTCTATGTTTTAATTGTTTTCGAGAAAAAGAGCAAACTTGCATTTTTTTAAATGGGACACCCTATATATTTTTAGCTATTATGATTTAGTTTATCACAAGCTTTTCAAAAATATATAATACTTTATAGCTGTTTTTAATGTGAAGCTCAAAATTTACATTTTTCAACAAATCTTAATTTTTTTTTAGTAGGCCATGACGGGTATTTAGGAAAACAAAAGATGACCGGCTTGTTACCTGAAAAAAATCTTTATTTACTGTCGGAATGGGTTATCCATTTTCTGTTCTTTATTTCTATTCAGTTTCCATAAATAGCAGTTTTTTCTTACTTATGGCTGCGAATGCAAAATTCGAGAATTATGAAAAGTACGATATATGTTCGTTTGTTATATTCAGTCTAACGAAAATTCGGATGAAGCATTAGAAGTTTATTTTAACAGGTATGGGCATCTTTTTATATTTTTCATCATATTTTAAAATTTTTAAAAACGTAATATTCGCAGATCCCCAGAAAGAAGACAGCCGGATAAAAGAATATTTAAAAAATAAAATCAAACTTAATTGAAGTCGGTTCATTTTTCAAACCCCGATCTAGTATTGACAATAAGGAAAACCAGGACTTTGATGAAGTAAACGTTTTGGCTTCAATTGAAACAAATCAAAGTAGTTCTTGTAGAACAGTGGAAGGTTCTGTCGGTGTTACAAAATCAAGGGTTCAAACTATTCTAAAAAAACACAAGTTTAAGCCATACAAATTTCTAGTCGTACAAAACTTACATCTCGGTGACGCAGAGCGCCGCGTAGAATTTTGTAATTGGTATTTACAAAATGTAAGTAGAGAAAATCATTTTGAAAGAACGATTATATGGTCTGATGAGAGTCATTTTACGAGTGCCGGTATATTTAATCGGCAAAATACTAGGTTTTGGTGCCAGGAAAATCAACATGTTATATTTCCACGGGAACGGCAAGGCAGATTTGGGTTTAGCGTTTCATGCTTCATACTGGGAAGTAAAATTTTATATAATATATTTGAAGGCGGTCTTACTGCAAATAAATATTTAGAAATTTTGGAAAACATTGTGCCCGAAATAGTAGAGAATGTGCCCCTAGCTCATCTTAATATCTTATATTTGCAACAGGACGGAGCTCCCGCTTACAATGCTCAAATTGTAAGAGCATATCTTAACAATAATTTCTCAAATTGTAAGAGCATGTCTTAACAATAATTTTCCTGACCGCTGGATTGGAACACATAGACCTGTAAGATGGCCACCTAGGTCACCCGATTTAACGGTTTTGGATTTTTTTTTATTGGGGCTACCTAAAAAATAAAATGTATACCGTCCAATACCAAACGATGGCAGATTTAAGAGAAGCCACTGAAAGAGCCTTTAGGGAGTTACAGGCACGGCCTTTTATTATTTTAAATGCACTGATGCGAATCAGAACAATATGTGAAACATGTCTTAGGCATAATGGAGAACAGTTTGAGCAATATTTATGAGACAGTTTCCTAAATCATCAAATAATTGTAGCTTTTAATTTTTTAAAGTATAACACAACTGAGTTAATTGTTATTTATATTTATAAAAGTTATTGTTATAGGTATATATTTTTAAAATTAGTGTTTTATATTTGTGAGAAGCTTGTGACAATTGTTTAATCTTAAATTTATACGGTGTGCCGTTTAAAAATATGTAAATTTGTTGAAAAATGTAAATTTTGAGCTTCACATTGAAAACAGCTATAAAGTATTATATATTTTTGAAAAGCTTGTGATAAACTGAATCATAATAGCTAAAGATATATAGGGTGTCCCATTTAAAAAAATGCAAGTTTGCTCTTTTCTCGAAAACAATTAAACATAGAAAAAATCTGACTAAGCCACTGGATTCTATATGAATAAAACTAACAAGTTCATTTTTTACCTTTTAGAACTTCTCGTTTTTCTTGCCACCAAGAAATGGGATTCGCTTTTCTTTCAAGAAGAGGATGTTTCTTATATTCTGTAATTTCAGCATTCACTTCTTCACAAATGGATGCCCTAGAAGATGATTTTGTGTCACAAGAAGATGTTGTTGGAATGGTTTTCGTTTTTGTGGAGCTCATCCCTTCTCCGGCAAATTCTTCGTCGATTTCCCAAAACAGATTTTGGCCAGATGTTCGACTAGTCTCAGGTTCAGAAGTTCGAACATACTTAGCAAGTGGTTCGTTGTCATCACTATCAATTTCCATAGAATCTATAGTTTCATTTATTGTATGATCTTGAATGTAATCCGAAATGTCAGGGGAACTGGAATGTTCTACAGATGTATTGTTTTCTTTTATTTGGGACTTTAGATTTGTAGTTATGTATTCGCATATAAAATCACGGTCTTTTGTAAAAAAATTGTCTTTGAAGCGAGGATCCAAGAAAGTCGCGATGGTATAATGTTTTTTTATAAATATATTCTGTAAATCGTTTATTCAAGCTGTTTTTCAATTCTTCTTTCATTGTACCTACTCCTGCAAAATTAGCGTTTTCTTTGTTAAGATAGGCAGTGATAGTCGAAACAAATGGAATGACTTCAGATATGCAGCAGTCTGAAGAACTTGTAATTTTTGTTATGTCTTCAAATGGCTTTAACAAATTTAAAATGCTTCCAACTAATTCCCATTCGGAAAATGTCAAGTCTGTAAGAGTCCCATGATCCAAAATATATAAATTTACTGCTTGTTTTTGTTCAAGTAGGCGAGAGAGTAGATAAAATGAGGAATTCCAACGTATTTGTACATCTTGGAAAAGTTTGTGTTTGGGAAGGTTTAGTTGTTCTTGTAGTTTACTTAGTTTATCGCAAGCATTTTAAGAGTGATTAAAATGCGAAACGATTTTTCTTGATCTTGCTATTAAATCACTGACTGAACGTTGACTTTGTATAGCATCCTGTATTACAAGTTGTAAAGAATGAATGAAGCATGCTTCATAATTTACTTTTGCCTTAACAAAACCATTCCTCATATTGGCAGCATTGTCTGCTAATACTAAGTAAATATGTTCCCTTTTTATATTCCATTCTTGTAACAAAGAATTAAATGCTTCAGCTATGGCGTCTCCTGTATGAGATCCTGGGAACTTCTTGCAGACAAGTGAAAAATGGGATCTCTGATTTAAACTTAAACATGTTTTGTCAAAAAAATGGATTGTGAGAGACAAAAAAGAACTGTTTGTATATTTGCACGTCCAAATATATGTAGTAAAAGATGCTTTTCCCAACATATTTGAAATTTTTTGAGTCACTTGTGCTTTACATCTTGAGTAAATATCTGGTACAACTTTTTCTCTGAAGTATTTGTCAGAAGGAATTTCAAAATTTGGAATAGCTTTCTTTAGTAGCCGAGTAAAGCCATTATCTGATACAATGCTGAATGGCTGATTATCTAAGCATATCATTTCACCTATAAGGTAGTGAAACTCCTTCGCTCTGGATGAATTAATGTCCCACTTTTGCATTTGCTTGAAAGAGTCAGCCAGTGAGAGTTGCAATAGCTTAGAGTTAGAGTTAGAAGTACTACTAGAACTACTAGAAGGTCCAGCCGTTTCTAAAAAAAATAGACTCAGGGTGATCAAAAGTCAAAACGTTGAAATAAACGGGGAAATTTGTTTTTAAATAAAATCATATCGTGAGTGTTAATTGTTAGTGAAACGATTTAAAGTGATGAAAAAGAAAAATGTCCCCCCTCCTACACAAATTCCTTTAATTTCCCCAAATTCCCAACAAATTACTTAATTCTTCAGATTTTTTCAGTAATTTTTTTACACAAATTCCCTTAAAATTCCCTAAATTCCTAATAAAATAAATCCCTAGATTTTTAGCAAAAAATTCCTGGGTGGTTTGCCCCTCAATTCTATATAATAATATAATCCTGAATGAGCAGGTCCTATTGTTGGTAAATATTTTTATAACGTGAACTGGAAAATAAAAATTTAGTACTAACCTGAGCTTAGTACTAACCTGAGCTTGAATCCCTTTCAATTTATAATATTCTTGAGGATGTTTTTTCTCTAAATGGTATTTCATGTTTGAGGTATTCGCCGATTTTCCCACTCCCCCTAATGAAATGGTTATGTCACACAATTTACATTTTGCGGTGGATTTCTTATCTGCTGGGGATAATTTATTCTTTATGAAATATTTCCAATAAATACTTTTTCCATCCATTTCGCTACTTTGCACTCCACCAAACTCCAATAGGATTATTATTAACTATTAATATTATCTTTGTTAAAGATTAACTAAATTACGCCAAGAAATAATCGAACTTAAAACGATCTGCTTTAAGAATGCAATACTGAATGCACGGCAATAAACGCACGGGATTCACCGAGAAATTCAAATTAAGGGGATTCACCAATGACTTGGCGCTGAGCCACATAAATTACCGCCTATTGCTGTGTTGCCAAAGTGCAATTTTTGTTTTTATTTTTGTGATTTTAAATTGAACGTTAAAGAATTATAAATTATATTACAGAATATTCAGATTTTAGACATTAATAATGTTATCAATTAAAAAAGGCCGATATGCCGATATATATCGTTATCGGCCAAGACATTATCGGTATCGGCCGATTATCGGTATCGGCTAAAAAAGTCATATCGGTCGATCACTACCCAAAATGCAAAATTTTCGAAATTACCCCGTATCTAAAAAGCTAAGGGAGCTATGAAAATTCTGTTTGTGGTATCTGGTATCGTTTGTTTCTCGAAAAAGTAACACAGTACCGCGAAAACCGCAACCTTCTATTTTTACTAATAACGCAGATAACCCGTAAAACATACGAAAACTGGACACCCTGCTGTACTGTATGTTTGCTTCCAAATTCTTATTTTTTAAAATAATAAAAAATTAATGATTGCTTCATATTTTTTATTTTATTTGTATATAACTCAGATTCATATTTATAGTAATTGAAGAATATTTGAAGACTGGTCAAAATTGTGAACATTCAAAATTTTCTATTCTAAGTCTCTCAGACTTACGCAGGCTTCAGATAGGCTTGATATATTCGACACTGGAGCAAATTCAGGTTCCTCTTCCTCTGTCTCAGAGTTGGGAGTAGTTTTATCCGTTTTTTGGATCTCCTAAATTCACTCGACGATAGTCAATTCTTCACTATCTGTTGGTCCTTGGTCCACTGCCGGTCCTTCGGTTTTGGGAAATCTCTTTTATGTTCACCGTTGCCACCTTCTTAAAACAAGTTTCTAACTTCTGCTTTATTTTGCAGCAACATAGTCACTTGGGTCTTACCAACTTTAAATTTTTCAGCCAATTTTCTGGTACTTAAACCAGTTTTCACTTTCCTCGATTATTTCAATTTTTTCGATTAAAGAAACATAATATTCCCTTTTCCTACGAGCATGCGCAAAGTAGTACTTTGCGCACGCATTTCCGTGTGCAAAGTTACACTTTTCCGCACTAGTGCGGATAAGATTTTTATCCGCACCGGGTGCGGAAAAGTAGCACTATTCAAAAATCTCCTTGGCAGGGAATATTTATATTTATTTTAGTAGCTGTAGACAATTTTATGCAATGTGCGAAGCCGTTGCAAGTGTATTCTCTTTTACCTTTTAATCGTAATTCACAATATTCGTATTTCAGCCTAAAACGAAAAAAAATTCTATTTTTTAAGTACCTCGTATAGTGATAAATGATTGGGAAAGGGGAAAAAAAGTCAAAAAGTCTTTTTCCCCTTTCCCTATATTTTAACTCCACTTCGAGAATGGACTATTTCTTTAGATTATAATATTGCCAAGCAACAATAAAATAATGTACATGTTGATTTTGGCACATGATGTCAGATTTTTCCTCCGTTTCTATGTCAACAAGAATCTACAAACACCGACACTTTTCTTTCCATCAAATCCTCAAAAAGTATAAACGCTGTTAAAATGAGCAGCTCTGACGAGGAGCTACCAGATTCCATTCTAGAGGCCGCAAACTCTGCAAATTTAAATTTATTGCCCGCTAAATCCCAAGAAAAATACGAGAAGCAATATAAACAATTTGAATACTGGTGCCGCAACAAAGGGACAAATAGTTTTAAGGAGGAGGTCTTCTTAGCGTATTTTGCAGATTTACGAAAATCAGTTCAGCCAAATACTTTATGGAGTAAGTACTCTATGTTAAAAAGTGTCCTTAAAATCAAAATAAAATTGGTTGAGTCAATATTTCAAGATAACATTGTTTCTAAAAAAGCAAACTGTGGGATATCGTTCGAAAAAGGCCAAAATTTTTGACAAAATTGAAGTTTCCAGATTTATGGACCTGTGAAATTTACCTTCTAATAAAAGTCGCCACCATTTTTGAGTTGGCCGGTGCTTGCAGGCGCGATGAGCTTTGCAAGATAATGGTTGATCACATAGAGGATAAAAATTATTTTCCTCAAATTTTGACCTTTAACAGGGTGTCACCTAAAATTGAAAATCTTTTCAAAGATAAAAGAGAAAAACTCGAAATTTAGGTTGTGATATTAGATAGTATGGGGCTAGATAATGTATTGTCGGAAAATAAAATTTTATATACAGGGAAGTGGAAAAGTAACAATTTTTGATCTTTATCAAAAAATTAATAAAACTTCAATTTTTTAAATACGATGCTATGTTGCTAGTCCATTGAATGGATAGGCGATAACATGTCTTATCTATCCATATATGGTATCCCTATACCTAACTAGTATAGTTTTAAACTTATTTACGGTGTTTTGCAAAATCCATCGCATATCAAACAGTTTTATTGATTCTTGGCAAGAAGGCCACGATAAACAAAAAAAGAATACGTATCTATACAGCGCGTGTTATTGTCAGATGCAATTATTTATTTATCGACGTTTTGATACTGAGTTTATTCCGAAGAAATATTGTTGAAAAATGGAAAATAATACGTATACAAATGCTGACATATTAAATTTATTTTTTATTCATGGCGAGTGCAACAGAATCATAAGTCGAACATGCAGAGTTTTAAGGTATCCGAATTTAACACCAATGACCAGAACAAAATTTAGAAACATTATAAAAAATCATCTTAATGGAATGATTAATGCAGAAAGAATTTTACCCATGCTAATAACGTCAAATGAATATAACACTATCTATGTGTTGGCCTATTTTCATGTTTATTCAGAAACCTCTACTCGTGCGACAGAATATGATTTTCGCGACCATCTCTGTTCAAAGAATTTTAGCAGAACATGGCACGCATCCCTACAAGTTTAAACTTCTCTCTTCAACCCGGGAATGCACCACAACGTGAAGAGTTATGTGAAATGATTTTAGTAAGAACACAAGAAGATCCAGCATTTTTACGTAAAATTATATGACAACGAATCAAAATTCACAAGAGAAGGTATTTTTAATAGACATAATTCTCATTTCTGAGGCACTGAAAATCCTAATGTCGGTCGAGAAAGAAATTTTTAAAATAAATTCAGTGTAAATGTATTTGCTTTAATTATGCATGGTCAAGTACGCTATCATATTTATGAGGGAGGGTTGAATAGCGAAATATACATGGCCATTTTGCAAACAGTTGTGACAGACATTGTTGATAATGTGCTTTTGGATAGAAGAGATTGTTGGTATCAACTAGATGGCGCTCCGCCACATTGCGGAAGTGTGGTTAGTCAGAAATTGAATAAAATGTTTGAAGACAGATGGATTAGGCGCCTAAGATCGTGGAATTGGCGACCAAGGAGTCCACACCTAACACCATTAGATTTCTGTCTTTGGGGAACACTACAGCAAAGAGTTTACTCTACTCCCGTCGGTTCAATGAAAGAACTAGTAGCCCGAATAAGAAGAGCCTTCGACCAACTTGACCAGCCAAAATAGCAAGCGCTACTACTGAAGCTGTTATGTCTAATAATCAAAAGTGTTTTTTAGGAGTCAATGGGGGTCATATTGAACATTTAGATTAAATTGTTTACCTATGACCACTACTGCAAATAGTGAAATCAGAAACGGATAGAGTAGAGTAAAAATATTTTTAATAAATGGTATTGGAAATGAAAACTTAATTGGTTACTTAACCTTTCTATGGTTTTAGTTTGTTCTCTTTAAGTCAAGATAGTAACAATCACGAGATCTTTTCTGCAAAGTAATTTTTCAAAAAGTTAAGACTGGAAAATGGTTAAGTAATCATTTTTAAGTATTTAAATGTTTTTACTAAACTATTTTTCTATTTGACCAATTAATGAAGCTCTCGAATTTGAACGGCAGCATGTTTTTTCATACATCACCGTTACACCTATTACCAAAAGCACTATAATGAGTTGCTAAAGATATCAAAATCGTTATTTAAAAAAAAAACAAAAATAGAAGTGGTTGCATTATAATTGATCGTTTTAAAACAAATCAAGGGTTTTTCAGTTTTCTTTGAGACAAATCAAGAAATTAGGGAATTTGTCGACTTCGGTGGTCGGATAGGAGCGATTCCTCCTGGCAATCTAGATGTCCCGGACTCAAATCCCAGCCTGGACATGGACGTTTTTAAGTATTTGTTAAATATTATGTAATTACATATATGATAGACTGGCTGAATGACTAAATAGCCAAAGCCAAAAAAAATAAAAAATTAGGGAATACGCAACAATAATTTTTCCAAAGATTTCTTGCTGCAAACTTTGTATATACAGGGTGATCAGTTAAGGGTACGGAGCGGCCATATCTCAACAACTATTCATGTTACGATTTAAAGGTAAAAAAATTATTAACAAATATTGCCAAAAGAATTTGAATAAAAATACTTTTAAGTTCCTAATTTTACCGCTAGGGGTCGTATTTGCTATGGTGTCACAAAAAGTCGTTAAAATCTCCTAACATTTCATATTTAATGTAGGTAAGAAATTTACTTTTTACATTCCTTCTTCAAATATCTACAAATTTTATAATGACAATTTTTCTCTTATTACCATGGCAACGGCAGGGTGACTGATAATAATTTAAATACTTTAAACTGAAGTAACTTAGGTTTGAGGTAACCGAATATAACAAACTAGGGCTTATTTTAAAGGTCTTTTTAAGGTGGGTTTGATGATGTTATTTTCAGCACGAAGAATAAGGCGATCAACGTACAACAGTATTTATTTACAATGTCCGATATACAGTATAGTGAATGACAATAAGGGCGCGGCGTCAGCGTTCCGATCGGAAGCACTGGTACTCCGTAGATTCTCGGTCGTCAATCTTGTCCACAGGCGAAAGTCCCCTAAGGAAGCAGTCAAGCAGAGCAAGAAGGGCTGGTCGAGAGTCGGCGGCGAACTCTGCTGGTCTTAGGGCGGCTGGCGTCTTTTATACAGTCCGGGGCTCGCTTGAGATGTGTTGGATGGAAGGGCGCGTAGAAGGGCTGCTTGGCAGAATACTGGTGGCGCTTTGAGAGGGTAGTAGCGGCGCGCTTCGGTACTACTGCCGTATAGGCACTGTGGTACGGCTTTATTGTGCTACAGTCTCCCCCTCAGAACCTTCCTGACGTCTCGGCTGGTGGTTCTGGACCTTCTTGGGGCGTCCTCGGCGGCGTAATGGCTGGATTGGGGCGATGCCTTCTTCGGGGTCGTCGATTTTGCAGTGTCGCAGTGCTGAGGTATGATAGGTGGCGATCGGGTCGTCCGGGTTCTGGTTGGATGCAACTTCAAAGCTGGTGGGACCTTTTCTGGATAAGATCACGTATGGTCCATCTCGGCGTGGGGCGAACTTGCTGGAGCGTTTATTTGCGGAACTGCTTAGGGTATGGGTTTCCACCCATACACGGTCTCCAGGGTTGAACAAGGGACTAGTTTGGACACGCTTGTCTGCGTAGATTTTCCTGCGATCCTGCTCTGCTTCGTGGGTTTCTTGGGCGGTTTTAAGGTTAGCTGCCATCCGTAGTAGGCGGGGTGTAACCTCTGGGACGAAGTTCTCTGCTTGGATTATTGTCCGGAGATCGTGGTGCACCTCGGCAGGTGATCGTAATTCTTGCCCTAAAGCTAGGTAGGCGGGGGTATATCCGGTCGATTGGCAGCGTGTTGAATTTAGGGCGAAGCGTATCGTCGGCAGTTTGTCGGACCAGTGGTCGTGGCTGTTTCCTAGCTGGATTGCTAACTGGGTCTTTAGATCTCGGTTTCGTCTTTCAACAGGATTGGCTGCCGGATGATAGACTGGTGTGAATTTCTGCTCAATACCTAGGCAAAAGGTGATTTGTTGCATTACTGTGCTTATGAACTGGGTCCCATTGTCGCTGATGAGTCTCCTAGGTATACCGTAGCGGAGACATACTTCGTGTACAAGTGTCCAGGCACAGTTCTCAGCGGTGGCACTTTCCAAGGCGAAGAGCTCGGTCCAACGGGTGGCGGTGTCTTCGATGATGAGTATCCATTTCTTGTGATCTGATGATTCTGGGAGAGGCCCAAAGAGATCGATGGCTAGCACTTCGAACCTCTGCCTCATGACGGGGGTCTGCAATAGTCCGGCGGGTTTGAGGTTGCTGGGTTTATAACGTTGGTAGGCGGTACAATTGGAGACATATTGTGTCACGCTGCGTCGAATGCCGGGCCAGTAGAACTGGCGGGAAAGTTTGTGTAGGGTACGTTCAACTCCGTAATGTCCGGCGGTGGGTGCATCATGGAACTGTTGTAATAGCTTCACCCGTTCCTCTGATGGGACCACTAGTTGCGCTTCCTCATCATCGTCAGTCGTTGAATACCGGTATAGGACACCCTGTGACAATATGTAACCTCTCTGTGTCCATTGGCTCGTTTCTTCTGGACGGTCTCTGTCAAAGGCGTCCATAATCTTTTTTATCTCAGGGTCGGCCAGCTGGGCTTCTCGGAGATCCTTCGGTCCACGGGTTGGCAAGTCCACGGTTATGGTACAAAGGTCACAGTGTCTGGAAATATCTTCAGTACACGGTGCTCGAGAGAGCATATCGGCGACGATGTTGGCTTTTCCTGGGATGTAATTTATCTGTAGATTGAAGGGTTGTAGTTGCAGGGCCCACCGGGCTAACCGGCCACTGGGTGTTTTTAATGACATTAGCCATTTTAGTGGTTGGTGGTCGGTCAGGATTATAACCGAGGTTTCCTCGATATAGCCTCTGAATTTGGCTACGGCCCATACTACTGCCAATGCTTCTCGTTCGGTGGTCGAGTAATTTTGTTCGGCGGGCGACAATAGGCGACTGGCGTATTCAATCGGGTGTTCCTCGTGTCCCTCCCCCTGGAGTAAGACCGCCCCTAAGGCGTAGGCGCTTGCATCAGTGCGTAAAGTGAATGGCTTCGTGTGGTCGGCTTGCTTCAGTATGGGAGCTTCCGTTAGAGCTCTCTTTAGGGTCTGGAATGCTTGGTCTTGGAGGTGTCCCCATTCCCATGTTGCGTTTTTCTTTGTTAAGCGACTCAGTGGTCGTGCTACTTCGGAGAATTTGGGAATAAATTTCCGGTACCAGCTGCAAGTTTGTAGGAAGGACGTCAAGTGTTTGATATGGCGTGGAGGCTGTATGCTGATGATAGCTTCTACCTTGGAAGGGTTGGGGTGAATTCCTTGTGGTGTAATGAGGTGCCCTAGATACAACACTTGCTGGCATCCGAATTGGCATTTGCTGCGGTTGACGCGTAGTTGGAACAGTTGAAGCCGCTGGAACACGGCTCGTAGATCTTGTATGTGCTGGGAGAAAGTTCGTGACAACACAATTAGATCATCTAGGTAAGCGAGGAGTTGTACATCTTGTACGCCGCTTTGGACACGGTCAATCAGTCTCTGGAAAGTTGCAGGAGCGTTGCGCAATCCAAACGGTAATCGGTTAAAGCGGTAGGTTCCCATGGGGGTCACAAAACTGGTCTTGTCTCGATTCTCCGGTCGTACTTGGATCTGGTGGTAGCCGGCCTTCAGGTCCATTGTAGAGATGTACGAGGTTCCTCCAGTTAGCTGGAGTAAGTCATCTAGCCTGGGGAGTGGATATGCATCAGGAACGGTAATAGCGTTCAGCTTCCTGTAGTCTATGCATAAGCGAATGCCCCCACCTTGCTTGGGCACGAGTACCACTGGAGCCGCCCATGCACTTTCACATTCTTCGATGATGCCGTCTGCCAGTAGTGCACTTACTTCCTTGGCCAGGGCATCCCGTCGGGTCGGCGTCAATCGGTATGGGGGGCTACTAATGGGTGCGTGGTTGCCGGTGTCGATACGGTGCTCAGCGTAAGGTGTCGGCGGGCCACTATCTTGGAACAGCTTACTGTGGGCTTCCAATAAGTTGTTAAATTCTTCTCGCTCAGGCGCCGTCAGTGTGGTTGCTTCATCGTTGGGACGCAGTTGTAGGTCTATGATGGCGAAGGTTACTTCCGGGTAGAGGGGTGGTAGTTCATCTAGTTCGGCCCACATCTCTTCCACTTGTCCTGCTGCATCATGCATGACGTAGTCCTGGCGAGAGAAAGGGTTCGGTATGGATGGAGGTCCTGAAATTTCGGGTCCTATAAACGATTCATGTCTGTTAGGATTTCCAGTCGAGAGGTCAGGGCCATATCCCGCGATTAGTCCGGAGATGTGGTCGCACTCCATAGGACGTACTGGGGATTCCTCCAATGGCGATAGGACGTTTGGTATTTGGTAGAAAGCGGACATCTCTTCACAGGGGTAGACGTCCGCGTCATGAGATACTGGGAGCGAGTCCCTGATATCAAATGCATGCCTCTGGGTTGGAGCTGGTGATAGTGGTGATAGGAGCTTCGGTATTTGGTAGAAAGCGGCCATCTCCTTACGGGGGTAGGCATCCGTTTCCTGGGCTGCAGGGAATGAGTCCTTAATGATAAAGGCATGCTTTCGTGTTGGAGCTTCTGCAAAGAACCATCGTCTGTGGAAGAAGTCAAGAACGAGGCCGGCATCCTGGATAAAGTCGATACCTAGGAGCGTTTTGGCGTCTGGTGTATCTGGCAGGATAACAAACGTCGCTCCCACGATCCTTTCCTGCAGTTGTACCGGCACGGTGGTTACTTGGACATTTTGAAGTTGCCGGCGGCCGTCTGCGAAAGTGACATACATCTTTTGGTAACAGAAAGTGTGGCCATTCTTTTTTAGTACTGCGTGTAAGTCCGGGCTGGCTATACTGGTTCGGGCTCCTGTATCCAGGTAGGCGGTCCCGGTGATGCCGGCAACGGTGATTTTTACAGCGGGTCGGGCTCGATCCTGCGTGCTGACTGCGCAAAATCCCGTTTCCGGAATAGGTGGAGAGTGTTTAGTGCTACAGTTTTGACAGTTCCTACGAATAACTCCAGGCTTCTGGCATCCATAGCATCGTAGGGTATTAGCGCCCGTTGGCTCAACGGTCGTACCACGGGTTGCTCCACTGTTCCCTAAACTTGCTAGTCGTTTACGACAGACGGTGGCGTCATGTCCGGGTGCACGGCAGTGGGTGCATCGGTTCCTAGGTTTTCTGTTAGGCGACGGCCCCCTGTGGGTGTTCTCCTTTTCTTCTGGTGTGCTTGCTTCTATAATTCGACATTTGGCCAGTAGTTGAGCCAGTGTCGCGACGGACTCGCGGTTTATTCGGTCCTTGATGTAGGGGCGTAGTAGTCCATACAGCATGTCGAGTTGGGCATTTTCATCTGGTGGCGTCGGAAGTTGGGCAAACAAGGCTCGTTTTCCTGCGATGAATGTTCCAGTAGGCGTGCGGTTGTCCTGCGGTGATCTGAATATCTCCTGGTAAATCTGATAAGCTGGTAATGTGGGTGCAAACTCATCTCGAATCATTTGTTTCGCATCATTCCATGTCCTGGCTGCGGCTTTTACCCCTGACCACCATGTATGTGCTGGTCCTTCCAATAGTAATGTTAGTCCAGCCAGGGCGTTGGCGTCGGTTATGCCTTCACTTTCCTTAAAGAAGTCGGCGCTTGTAACGAAGTCGTCTACAGCTTCCAAGGATCGTGTTCCGGCAAAACGGGCGGTGCATTGCGTGAAGTGTTTCACTGGAGTGGGTGGCTGCATTCTTCTTAGAATGGCTTCCAGGTCGTTGGCTGATAGCTCCATGGCACGGGTTTGGCTCCTTGTCCGCGGTATGTTTACGCACTATTACTACTTGGACCAAAGAATTTGAGAAAAATGTTGTTTTCTCGACACTAACGGATATGAGTTTACAAAGCGGCACACTGCGATAAGTCCAATTTCTATCGTAACACTCGCGACAAAAATGTATATTCCGTGTGGTTAATTTCCGCACTTACTTCGGGCTCACACGTTGGTTTTCGCACTTACTTCGGGCTCACACGTTGGGCTGCCACTTTAAGGTGGGTTTGATGATGTTATTTTCAGCACGAAGAATAAGGCGATCAACGTACAACAGTATTTATTTACAATGTCCGATATACAGTATAGTGAATGACAATAAGGGCGCGGCGTCAGCGTTCCGATCGGAAGCACTGGTACTCCGTAGATTCTCGGTCGTCAATCTTGTCCACAGGCGAAAGTCCCCTAAGGAAGCAGTCAAGCAGAGCAAGAAGGGCTGGTCGAGAGTCGGCGGCGAACTCTGCTGGTCTTAGGGCGGCTGGCGTCTTTTATACAGTCCGGGGCTCGCTTGAGATGTGTTGGATGGAAGGGCGCGTAGAAGGGCTGCTTGGCAGAATACTGGTGGCGCTTTGAGAGGGTAGTAGCGGCGCGCTTCGGTACTACTGCCGTATAGGCACTGTGGTACGGCTTTATTGTGCTACATCTTTTAAATTTGATTAAACAGGCGTTTAAAAAAATTCTATTTATTTTAATGCTAAGCGGTAGGAGGCGCTGTTGAAAAAAATGCTATACTAGTTCCGATTACTTCATAAATGCAAATGGTACCCTACAGTTTTTTTACTTCGTTTAGTAGGTTATTAGTTAAGAAAACGAAATCTGAAAATCGGGGATCGATATCTCTTGCCGTTATAAAATTATTGAAGATAGTAGATGAGTGTCGAGACCGCTTTCATTTAATTATTGAAAAAATAAATAAAGTGCTCTAGCTAACTATTGTCTGTTAAAAATTTGATAGAGACTAGAGGTCTCCATAGAAATTACTATTTTTTAGTCACTTTATTTTTTATTTATAACGAACACGTTTTATATATTTTTTTAATTTAAAAAATGCATCATAATATTTATTACCCTTAAATGCTGTATTTATAGCGAGGCAAGCCATGATTTAATAAAATAGGACAAAAGAATAAAAATTCACTTACGCCGAATGATACAATGACAGTTTCACTGCTGTTCGCAATATTTATAGAAACTGCTCGATAAATATATTATTTTAAAACTATGGACCAAAACACAACAACAAATAAATTAAATAATACAACAAAATTAAAACTTTTTTAAGGTGTTCAAATTGCCTTCTAGCATTTTCGATGCAGCGATTTAGCCGTTTCCAACTTGACCTTACTGCCGCTTCTATTTCTGCCCTAGATATACTATTTATGGCGTTTTGAATTCGACCTATTATATCTTCTTGGGTGGTTGGTCTAGTTTTATACACTAAATCTTTTATTCTGCCCCATAATAAAAAATCTAAACACGTCAAATCGGGGAACCTGGGTGGCCAGGGATACAAACTGCCTCTACCTATCTACCGGTTGGGATATTGTTCATTTAGGAAATTTTGTACGATACGAGAAAAATGCGCTGGACACCCATCGTGCTCTAAGCACATATCTCTTCTTGTTTCCAACGGTACGTTTTCCAGTAAATCCGGTAAATGAAATGTTAAAAAGTTCAAATACATTACACTTGTTAAATTACCTGGAAAAATATGCGGCCCAATAATCATACCATTGACAATACCACACCAGACATTAACACTCCAGCGGTGCTGGTTATCAACTTCACGCATCCAGTGTGGATTGGTATCTGGCCAATAGTGCATATTATGAAGGTTAACCCGTCCATTATTGCCAAACGAAGCTTCATCTGTCCACAGTATTTAAGACAGGATATGGGAGTTTTCGTGAGACATATTTTTAAGCCAATGACAATGCCTCAATCTTTGATCAAAATCGGTCTCTTTGCGAGCCTGGTGTAATACTACGTGGTATGGATGCATTTTATGATCAGCAAGAATTGTCTGTACTGTGCCAAAAGAAATTTGCAAATCTATGACAATTTGTCTAATATGTAGTTATATGAGGATCTGCATGTACATACGCCAGAACAATAATTATATTTTCTTCTGTCCTTGAACGACGATATCTTCTCACAGAAGAAAATGGTTGCACTCTTCCTTGTTTTAAGCGTCGGGCTAAACGCTGAAATACCTCTCTTGAGTGGTGTGTTCTTAATGGATAACGAAAAGCATACTCTCTTAAAGCTATAACTGCTTTTCAAAACATTGAAAAAAAAAAATAGCTAACATATCATAAGCTACTTTATTTGTAAAAGGCATTTTTTAGAAATACTTTTATCAAGCATTGTATCATTCGGCGTAAGTGAGTTTTTATTATTTTGTCTTATTTTATTAAATCATGGCCTGCCTCGCTATAAATACAGCATTTAAGGGTAATAAATATTATGATGCATTTTCTAAATCAAAAAAAATATACAAAACGTGTTCGTTATAAATAAAAAATAAAGTGACTACAAAATAGTCATTTCTATGGAGACCTCTAGCCTCTATCAAATTTTTAACAGACAATAGTTAGCTAGAGCTCTTTATTTATTTTGTCAATAATTGGTCTCGACACTCATCTACTATCTTCGCAAATAATTTTAAAACGACAAGAGATATCGATCCCCGGTTTTCAGTTTTCGTTTTCTTAACTAATAACCTACCAAACGAAGTAAAAAAATCTGTAGGGTACCATTTGCATGTATGAGGTAATCGGAACTAGTATTGCATTTTTTTTAACAGCACCACCTACCGCTTAGCATTAAAATAAATAGAATTTTTTCAAAAGCCATGTTTAATCAAGTTTAAAAGACCTTTAAAATAAGCTCTAGTTTGTTATATTCGGTTATCGCAAACCTAGGTTACATCAGTTTAAACTATCTAAATTATTATCAGTCACCCTGCCGTTGCCAAGGTAATAAGAGAAAAATTGTCATTATAAAATTTGTAGATACTTGAACAAGGAATGTAAAAAGTGAATTTCTTACCTACATTAAATATGAAATGTTAGGAGATTTTAACGACTTTTTGTGACACCATAGCAAATACGACCCCTAGCGGTAAAATTAGGAACTTAAAAGTATTTTTATTTAAATTCTTTTGTCAATATTTGTTAATAATTTTTTTACCTTTAAATCGTAACATGAATAGTTTTCAAGATATAGCCGCTCCGTACCCTTAACTGATCACCCTGTATACAAAATTACAAATCAATTGCTTCTAAATGGGATACTTTGTAAGCTTGGACAATTTCATTAATTGAGTTTAGTTAAATTATAGGTACCTAAATACATTGTAAAATACAAACATCTCGTGTTTAAGAAATATAAGTTTATTATAAAAACTAACGTACAGAATTAGAAAGGATTAATAGTACAGTCTTCTGGTAACGATCATCTTCCTACCCCAAAATAACACCTTGGCCAATTCCAAGTCCTAATCCAGGGTTGATGATGGTGGCACCAGGAACACCGACGCCAACGGCAACACCGCCTAATCCAATGGGAGAGACGCCGATAGCAGCAGGAGCTAATCCAACAATGTTAGCGTAAGCTGAAGTGACGGCCAAGATGGCGAAGACGACAAAAACGATGAATTTCATTGTAGTGGTTGTTGCGGTGAGGTAGTTTTCAAAAGAAGCAAGTTTTAAAACTGATATCGTTTGGTCTGTAGATCGGCGTATTTATAGTAGCTAAAGAGGCTGGAATAATAATTTACAACTATTGCATAATTGCATCAACCTTTGTCGTTTGCGTAAACAATAAACAACGCATAATGCAATACATTTTAGGTTTACAAATACATTCAATTAATTTTAAAACTAGCCACTTTTAGTGACACATTGGTTCAAACAAAAAACAGTTTTAGTTCAGATATCGAAGAGATAATGTAAAACTAATACGGACTGAATTCTTGCTTTTACTCCTTCGTTCGCCCGCAAAATCTTCCTTTAGTTTCAATTTTTAATTTGCACACCCTACCTTGTAAGGTTTAAAACTATACACTGTAAGTGGCCTATTTGAAGACCTCAAGAATTATACAAGATGTTTTTGAAATTTTGTTACTGGATATAAGGGACGTTAATCTTTTTAATGGAAGTATTTTGACATTTCCATAAGTCAATTTTCTTTAAATGGAATGCCCTATATTTTAAATTTACAATAAAAGGAAAACTAGGTTCCTTATATTTAATTGCTAATAACCCATATGTTTTGACGCAATTTTTATTATGTCAGTTTTCATAATATGAATTATATCGGGTCTGAAATTAAAAGTGGCATATTTTAAAAATATGTTACATTATACAGGGTGGCTCAAAAAATTAAAGCGAACAAAACTTGTGTTTTTTTTAAATGGAACACCCTGTATATTATTGGTCCAGAAGATAGGCATAGAGCTGCTAATCATTTTAATATAGGGTTATGTGGATTTATTTTTAATAGTTTAAGAAATAATTACGAATCTATCTAAAAAATTGCCTAAGTTTACTAACCATTTTCAAATTAATAAAAACAACTGAATTAAATAGTAAGTACACTCAAATGACTCAAATAATATTTTGAAATGTTGCTCATCTTTACAATAAAAAATATTTGCGTTCAGTACATTTATTATACAGGGTGATCACATTATGCAAATTATTAAAATTCTCTTTCTTTTAAATGGAACGCCACCGGGTGTTCCACCTAAGGAGCTAATCGGCTATATTATCTCAGAAAGTAATAACACTAGGACTTTGGGAAAAAATATTTATTGATAAAAGCGGCCAAGAGAAATTGCTGGAAATTATTTTCAAGTTCGAAAAATGACCGATAGTGGGCGAGAACTTTCAAAATAGAAATGCCGATTTTCTCTTGATTTTTCTTGATAAAAATATGTTAAAAATGTAAGCATTGTATTCTTCATAAAATTATGCAACTTTATGTTAGGAATCGTTTTTTTCTATTTTCAATAATAAAGTGGTGGGAGAAGATCAAACTTTTTTTCTTTCAAACGCTGATATTATATCTGCTTTGGATAAACCGATTTTATTCAACTTAGTCTTGAAAAAAAGCCCTTCTTTTCCTCTACACGTAGATCTATTAACGATACCATATTGATTCTAATGGTGGCCACTAGATGGCGTTTTTCCGTAATTCCTCAATGAATATGGATTTTCTCAAAAAAATCAAATGTTATGATATGACTTTTTCATCATATTTTATTTTAGGCTTATAAAGGCTATTAAATAATGGAATAAAAAATCCAGGTCCGTATTTAAAATAAAAAAGTTGATGATGGTCGCTCGAATCCGAAACTTCGGATTAAAAAACTAACCCCATCAGCTTGTAGAGGAGGAAGTTACTATAAGGAACTGAAAACCGCAACGTGATATCTTTTGTTAAACTAGAGAAATTAGGGATAATAATAATTAATATGGAAAAATAGGCCATTTTGTAAAACATTAATTAATCAATTAGTGAGTAATTAATATTCTTTTCTCTCTGGTTTAACAAAAGATATCACGTTGCGGTTTTCAGTTCCTTATAGTAACTTTTCCTCCTCTACAAGCTGATGGGGTTAGTTTTTTAATCCGACGTTTTGGATTCGAGCAACCATCATCAACTTTTTTATTTTAAATACGGACCTGGATTTTTTATTCCACTATTTAGCCTTTATAAGCCTAAAATAAAATATGATGAAAAAGTCATATCATAACATTTGATTTTTTTGAGAAAATCCTTATTCATTGAGGAATTACGGAAAAACGCCATCTAGTGGCCACCATCAGAATCAATATGGTATAGTTAATAGATCTACGTGTAGAGGAAAAAAATGGTTTTTTTCAAGACCAAGTTGAATAAAATCGGTTTATCCAAAGCAGAGATATCAGCGTTTGAAAGAAGAAAAGTTTGACCTTCTCCCACCACTTTATTATTAAAAATAGAAAAAAACGATTCCTAACATAAAGTTGCATAATTTTATGAAGAATACAATGCTTATATTTTTAACATGTTTTTATAAAGAAAAATCAAGAGAAAATCGGCATTTATATTTTTAAAGTTCTCTTATGCCCCCTAGCGGTCATTTTTCGAACTTGAAAATAATTTCCAACAATTTCTCTTGGCCGCTTTTATCGATAAATATTTTTTCCCAAAGTCCTAGTGTTATTACTTTCTGAGATATAGCCGATTGCCTCCTTAGGTGGAACACCCGGTACATTTTTTGATTTTTGGAAAGCCCTTTTGATATCCATTTTTGATACCTCGTAGAGTTTACCGTATTTTAGATATTTGGATATTAACTGTGAAAGTCTACACTTTTGCTATTCTTTATTTATTTCATTTTATTTTTGTTCATAATCGACTTGCCATGATTTTTTTTGTTTAGATTGACTCTATGACAGCCGAATACAATTATTTAATATTTGTTCAATTGCGAAAATTACATACTAACCAGGAAATCGGTGTTAAGGAAACAAGCGGGCGACGGATTTTGAAAAAGTATATCCTTATCACATAGAATTACACAAGAACTTTATGAAGGTGATAATTTCTTAAGAAGAATTACATTCTCTAATTGGATGCTTAATAAAATTAGAGAACTACCGGATATGTTATCAAAAGTTCTCTTTAGTGACGAGTCTACATTTAAAAATCTTACGAAATCGTAAATAGACATAATATGCATTATTATGCTACTGAAAATTCACATTAGATTCGACAGGAATATTAGGGCCTTACATTATTGGGCCATATTTTGAAGAGTGTTTGACGGGACTAGTTTATTTAAATTTTCTTAATCATGATCTACCCATTTTGCTTCAAAATATAGATGCTGACACTCTCCAAAACTTCTGGTTTCAACAAGACGGCGCTCCCCCTCATTATTATGAGCCGGTTAGAGACAATGTTTAAATCATTGGCGAGGTAATCAGTAATCAGTGGATTGGACGTGGTTGGCCAATCGCTTGGCCTCCTAGGTCCCCTGATTTAACCCCTTGATTTCTACCTCTGGGGATACGTTAAAGAACAAGTATATGCCATACCTCCTACAAACCGAGACGATATGAAAGATAGCATGCGAGAGGCATTTAGAAATATTAGAATACGAACTTTACAAGATGTCCAGCATAATTTTGTTCGAAGGCTTCATTTATCCATTCAAAAATTCTGATTTCTTGCCTAATAAGGGTTTGCTTAATTTTGTTGTGTCAACCCATTTGTTTCCCTAAATTTCTATTGTAATTCACTGTTTTTTATTCATTTTAAGTTTTATCTACATTATTCTACATGTCTCAATAAATCTGTTAATTAATAACATTTAGTTTCTTCATCGCAGAAAGAAATGCCATTTAATGCTAGGTTATTAAAATTATTGCATTAAGAAATTGAAGCCGTGCATAAAAAATGCAAAAAAGTAGCAAAAATGTTGGCTTTTAAAGTTAATATCCAAATATTTAAAATACGGTAAACTCTAAGAGGTATCAAATATGATATCAGTAGAAAGGATATCAAAAGAGCTTTCTAAAAATAAAAAATTATACAGGGTGTTCCATTTAAAAAACGAGAATTTTAATATTTTGCATGATGTGATCACCCTGTATAATAAATGTACTGAACGCAAATATTTTTCATTGTAGAGATGAGCAATATACTAAAATATTATTTTTGAGTGTACTATTTCATTCAGTTGCTCAACTAAACCTAAACTTTTTTAGATAAAATCATAATTATTTCTTAAACTACTAAAAATAAATCCACATAACCTTATAATAAAATGATCAGCAGCTCTATGTCCATCTTTTGGGCCAATAATATACAGGGTGTTCGATTTAAAAAAATACAAGTTTTGTTCGCCTCACTTTTTTGAGCTCTGTATAATGTAAAATATTTTTAAAAAATATGCCACTTTTAATTCCAGACCTCATGCTGTTTCAGTATTTTTGATAAGTTCTTCGATAAGGATGTAATCTTCCGTCCCCGCTTCGTTGGCGGACCCGGTATACAAGCTAGAGCACAATATTGTTTTAAAAATGTGTCATTCCGGACTGGACACGCTAATCCAATGGATTTGCAAACTAGCATGCCACCTAATCCCAAAAAAGATTGCCATGGAAATGTTGCCGCTGTTTCTTTTTCATCTTTGTCATATTTTTGATACATTATAAAGAACAACCTAGCTCCACATCAGATAAGTTGCTAGGAACTGCAGAGAACGTTAATAATAATACTTCATTTAATTTTGACATAACAGGAAGAAGAATTCCTATATGATATACACTAAGGTATAAAATTAAAAAAACATATTTAACTCTTCTTTGTAAGATTAGCCATCATGTTTTTTTAATGCAGGTGTGCATGGGGTACCGGGTGACACCTGTGACGTATAATTAAGAATCGTAGTAGAGGTACGCAAACTAAAAAGTTATTGCGTGGACTTGATCAAGCTTTAAACACAAAATAGATGATGCAAAACTAGCAGATCTAACAAAATGATCATGCCTCACCAACGACTATAAATACTTCTACCCAAGAAGGAAGCGGCATCAGTTTCAAGACTCAGCTTTTGAAAACAACTTATATCACAATGAAATTCGTACTTCTTGCCGTCTTCGCCATCTTGGCCATCGCTTCCGCATACGCAGGTGGTGTTGGTATTGGATTGGCTCCTATTGGATTAGGCGGTGTTGCTGTTGGTGTTCCTGGTGGTGCCATTTTGACTCCAGGATTGGGATTAGGAGTTGGCAGAGGTGTTATTTTGGGTTAAAATGAACCTCCTTATCGCTATAAGAACCTATATACCTAAAATTGTTTCTATTTTTGTAAAATAAAAAAAAATTGCAATAAAATAATCGTTTTATGCTAAATAAGAGTTGTTTTAATATAATACTGAACCCGTAAATATACTTTTTACGCAAAGTAAGCAAATTTGATTATGAAGTATGTTCCACTGTTGAACATAAATAAATAACTAAAAAATAAATAATAATTTTTTGTAGTCCATAGACATCCTACTAATTTTTCTTTCAACTCTACAGGGTATCCAGTAAGCATAGGGCAATATTTGTACTGGCGAAGTCAAAATAATACTAGTAGTTTACATAATACTTTTTCCTAATGCCCCTTCAAATGAAATCAAATCAAATAATATATTATTTGCTAATACATTAGAAATTTTGCACATGTCATAATAAATTCAGGAGTAAATCTATAAAATAAATACATACTTAAAAACACGAACATTAAAATCTCATCACAAATTTAAATTTAGCATTTACTATTATCTAAAGATTACCTACATTTTTGTTTAAATTTTCAAATTTCGTTTATATATATATACATACATCACAAATTCACTGGAATAACATACTTGCTTATTTGAAATGCTCATTATGAAACAATAAAAAAATACAAAAATCTATTTATAGAGAGACAAGTACAGTTTTCAAAAACCTACAGTGAGGTACAAATACAAAAAAAACAAGGCAAGTTAAGCAACCCTGTATGTTTTACTGAAATTTTGTAACTTTGTCCATCTAATTAGAACTAAGAAACTCATACTAGAATCATTCTTGTACATAGCCAGGAACAGACTTGGCACCGTACTCGTAGGGTCAAAATTCTGGAAAACTAAAAAGTACATTTTTAACTACTTTATGCATATCTCTTTAAAAAATGTACTCTTCCATTTGTTTCAAAAAAATCAACCATTTTCGAGAAAATCAAATTCTTATACAATCTAATATTAGCATATAAATTGATTACAAAATTTTCAAAATTAATTTATTTACCGTCTTTATAAAAAACACAATAATAACTAACCTATAATTTTCACATACTAATTATAACTACGTATTATTAGTAACAATCAACTTAACGCAATAATTAATGGACAAGCACAATGCAATTCTTGCTTAGAGATTTTCAACTTCGTCAACAACATTGCATGATCGTTTCGTATTTGTTCGCAAAAATGGATTATACTTTGAAATAGCTCTTCCTTCATATTTACTAGAGTTGAGTAAAGAAGTTCTTTCAGATTAGAACATCGTGAGGAGTCCCGGGCGGTAGCACTGGACATTTCCAAGGCATTTGACCGAGTATGTCAGCGAGCATTCTAACTAAAGTAATGCATCATCATGCATAAATGTATTATATTGTAATAAGTATTGTTTTAAATTATATAGTGCATCAAAAATTATATGAAGCCTGTCACATTTTTAGTATTTTTTGTTTTGCAACACCTTACCTAGAAAAATAATCGCTTGCAGAAAATACAAAATAATTGTTGTTTTATTTTTAAACTAAAAATGGCTTTAAAATGAGGCAACTCAAGTGGTTAGATATGGATAATTTGTTTAAATACACTGCGCAACTTATTTAACGCACAATCAAAAATTTGTCTCAACTTTGATCTTATGTATTTTCGTCATTTTTTGTTCGTTTTTATTGATTTTTTTGTTAAATTGTAGGTTTTTCTATTGAGAGTGTCACTGCGTTAGTTGTTTTGGTTAAAAAAGTTCTTGTGGTATTATACCGGGTGATAAGAAAATGTTATTTTTTTTTTGGAAAATTGCAGACACTCTGTAGGGTATATTAGCTATTGCGAGTTATTCCAATTATAGCTAAATTGAAGCCTCTAGTTTTGTTTACATTTTCTTTTTTTATTTTTTTGTTTATCTCTGATACTTTATGAAATACACTGTTTTGAAACACCACGTGCTGTTATTACCTGAAATGCATTTATCGGAAACCTTAAACAGCTAGGAGGCTATGGAAAATCAAGTGACAACTGAAATGCATTTAGAAGGCTATGGAAAATAAAGTGAAATCTGTGTTATCGGTTTTTTGTTGACAGTCCAGCAAGAATTAGTTAATAATGGAACGGCAAAACAGAAATTTAACACGTGATGAATGTGTTCAGGCGGTTACATTACATGGTGAAGGGTGGAGTTACAACCGCATAGCTGGTAGGTTGGGAGTGTGGCACACAACTGTAGCGAGGGTAATTGAAAGGTTCGCAGAAACAGGAGAGCATTCCAGGCGGACCGGTCAAGGTAGACGTCGTGTTACAACTCCTAACCAGGATCGTTTTCTAAGAGTAAGCGCTGTACGACAAAGATTTACAACTGCAAGAAATTTAAGATCAGAACTTCAAGGTGCAGGTGGTCCACTCATATGTGTTCAAACTGTGCGTCGACGACTAAGAGAAGAAAATTTAAGACCCAGGATTGCTGCTCGAGGACCCGCATTAACAGTAGCTCATCGAAGAGCCAGATTAAATTTTGCTAATGAGCATGTTAATTGGTTGGAAGCAGATTGGGAACGTGTTCTCTGGACTGATGAGTCGAGGTTTAACTTGTATAACTGTGACAGACGTATCCGCGTCTACCGCAGACCAGGTGAGCGATACAGTCAATGCAATTTTTTGCACACAACTTTATATGGAGGTGGATCCGTCATGGTATGGGGTGGAATATCTTTGACGGGGCGAACACAGTTGGCAATTGTAAATGGAAATCTTAATTCTGAAAGATATATCACAGATATTCTTGAAGAACATGTTGTGCCTTATGCACCCTATATAGGGCCTAATTTTTTGCTCATGCACGACAATGCGCGTCCCCACACGGCTCGTATCGTAAGAAATTATCTTGCAGAAATTGGAATAAATTACATAGAATGGCCAGCCCGTAGCCCCGACCTAAATCCCATCGAAAATTTTTGGGACTATATTGGTCGGCGGTTACGAAGTGAAGGACGACAACCACAAAATTTACAAGAATTGGCCGAACGTCTAGTCGAATTATGGGATGGCTTAGATCAAAACGTAATAAGAAACTTCATTTTAAGTATGAATAACAGATGTCGGGAGGTCATTCGCGGAAGGGGTGGAAACACCAGATACTGATTCTGTAATGAATTTGTTTTTTTTTGTTAAGTTATTTATTGTTGTTTCCTTAATTATTAAAGCAATTCGTACATTTTAGGTTGTTTTTTTTTAGTTTTTTTTAGCAATAATTACAGAGATAAACAAAAAATATCTATAATTCTTGCTGGACTGCCAACAAAAAACCGATAACACAGATTTCACTTTATTTTCCATAGCTTTCTAAAGTGTATTTCAGGTAATAACAGCACGTGGTGTTTCAAAACAGTGTATTTCATAAAGTATCAGAGATAAACAAAAAAATAAAAAAAGAAAATGTAAACAAAACTAGAGGCTTCAATTTAGCTATAATTGGAATAACTCGCAATAGCTAATATACCCTACAGGGTGTCTGCAATTTTCCAAAAAAAAAATAACATTTTCTTATCACCCCGTATGATACCAAAACAACTTTTTTAACCAAAACAACTAACGCAGTGACACTCTCAATAGAAAAACCTATAATTTAACAAAAAAATCAATAAAAATGAACAAAAAATGACGAAAATACATAAGATCAAAGTTGAGACAAATTTTTGATTGTGCGTTAAATAAGTTGCGCAGTGTATATCTTGTCCGTATTTAATTCTAAGTTGTTAAAAACATCCAGTCCAACTTAGAGAAGACAATAAATATTTCGTATTAAAATTCATATTGTTCCCCTCAGGAAAAATTCTCTTGCTCCTTTACGAAAAAATGTAAAACATAATTATATTATTTAATAACTACTATACATGTCCGGTAAGTATACAGGGTGTTATTTAAGTACGTGGCCAAACTTCAAGGGGTGATTCTTTGAGTGCTTCTAAAGCGAAAAGTTTATATAGACATAATATGTCTGGAAATGCTTCGTTTTCGAGATATAGAGTCTGACGCTTTTTTAAAAAAATCGTTTTTTCGTAAATATCTTAATAATCCTTTAGCCGATTTTGTTGAAATTTGGCAGTGTTATTTAGGGTAGTAAGTAGCTAATTTTGCTCTGACTAGATTAAAATTTGTAAGTCCAGTGGCGTCCCAAAAGGCACCTTACCTAAGGTTTTTGACAAAAAAATTGTGCGCCACTGGTTTTTCTGCAATTTTTGAATTTTTCTCGCATTAGGCAATTAAAACTACAACTTTTTTATTTTTAGCATTTCCTTCGTGTCTTGCTTCGTTTTTGAGAAAAAACATAAAAATCGCTTTATTGCATGTCCCTGGAACAAAATAATAAGAAATTGTTTTTTACAGGGTTTTGAAATATTTAAAAAAAAATCCAAGAAGACGCAAACTAACATAACGTTGAAACTTGGTGTCAATTTGTAATGAATAGAAATTAATATTTTAAGCTGAAAATTGTTTGTCTCATTTTGCCAGTGAAGTGCACAGTGGTAACGCCGGAGATTAAAAAAAAAAAAAAAAACATAACAACGCTTATTAAAACAACACTCAAACAAATGATACGCTATTTTTATTAGTAAGGAAACATTTAACAATAAGTAACACGAAACTTACAATAGTTGCTAAAAATGTCCTCCTTCACCTGGGTGGCCATGACTGTGGACCTGCGCAACCGATCCACTTTTCTCCATAAGTTGCATCCAGAAAAGGACGTGCTACTAAGTTAAAGTGAGGTGGGGCCCCATCGTGGATCAGCCACATTGCTCCTCTTACTGGCAGTGGGACATTTTCTAATAGTTCAGGTAACACAAATTCCAAAAAATGACGATACTTTTGACCATTTATTCTTTCTTTAAGAAAAAATCAATCATTTTCGGAAAATATCGATTTGTTGTCATTAATTATTCAAATAAGTTGTTTAAAATATGTTTATCAATAAATTATCACTTGATTATTATATTATGTTGTATTATAACTCTTGATATTAAGCAGATTTCTGTGTTTGGGAAATGTTCAAATTCAATTTCTTATTTTACGTGTTCCTGTTTACCATTGAAATAACGGAAAAGATTAGGCTTGTATTATTATAGAATCCACTCGAGCTGTCAGTTTCTCTCTGCGTGCAAAAATGAGAAAATAACCCACTTTTTTATTGGGAATTGGGGTCGGTATTCGGAAAATGCCAAACACGTAATTGGAAAATACTCGATGTGATGGGTTAATCAATTGGTATTTTTCTATATACCAGGTGTAAACGAAATCATGGTACAGAATATTACAGCGTTATGTTAAAACATGCTTTATTTACATTTAGGTTAATGCTGCTATGCTTAAGGCTGATTTTAATGTTTACCTAAAAGTCAGAAGAAAATTAAGTGACGCCATTATGCTTTAAACGTCAACCTGTATATTTTCTTGACGTATACTTTAAAACGGGCGGCTCCTATAAAACAACATATGCAAGTGGCATGAGAAGAGTAATCATAAATTATATTTTTACTACTATTTATACTTTTATAATTCATAAAGCACTGACATTGAAATTATTTTCTATAATTTTTGAAAAAATTGATTTTTTTTTATATAAAATTGAAAACTTTTTATGAAATTACTTTTTTACCGGATATATTTACACATAAGTAAAGGTAGATATTTAATTTTAGAATATTTTATTATACAAAAAGTTACATTTTCTTTATATCAAAAGTACAATTATTAAATGTACATTGCATAAATGACATGTTCCTTTTACTATTCGGTACAATAGGCGAATTTTCTGGTGTGAAATTATATTTATTATTTATATACTGCCGTTGATGTACCTGGTGTCAAATCGGGTGTTATTTCAGCACTGTCACACGTTCTAAACACTTTATTAGCTATTTCTGTCCTGTGTGCTACCGATTCATCAACATACTCTTCAGCGACCGTTGATGACTTCCAACCGCCATGTTTCTTTAGTGGCATCAAGTCTCCCCCAGATTCAACTAAAAGTGTAGCAGACGATCTTCAAAATGAATGACCCGTATATAAGTTAACATTTTCAAGTTGAAGAAAATTAGCTACTGTTTGAGGTACCTTATAAAACTTAATTTTTACCCACAACCTGATTGATACATTTTCCATTGTGATATGCATAAAATAGGCGACGATTCTTTGCTGCTGTTGGACGAAGTTCTATGTACATTCGGTAAAATTTAATATATTTTTCAGTAAGTACAAATCTCCTGTTCACATGATTCTTTGTTTGCTTAATTTTCACAATTAATAACTTCCCGAATCTTCAATATCATCTAATGTTACCTGGCTGATTTCACAAATTCGACAAGATCCTGCAATGGCAAATAAAACAACCACCTTGGCCATTAAATAAATAAAAATAAATAATAATAATAATAAATTATTATTCATTTAATTTATATTAATTTATTAATTATTATTTATTTAATTACAAAACAGATACAAACGAAAACTTACAAACTAACCTAATTTTACTACACAATTAAACCCATATGATTTAACACAAAGTGATTTAGATTTACATAATATGTGTATGAAAATAAAACAGAAGATTGATAATTAGAACACTGTAAAGCAACAAAAACACTTACAAAAAACAGAAAATCAAAAAACCTTTTGTCCATAAAAGTGACTCTTGATTGCGCTTAACCTGCAGGCAAAAATGTCATAAGCATTAACATTAGAATTATAGTAGGCGCACATCGAGTTAATGGGTGCAAACTTATAAACATTAGTAGGAAACGGTGGTAGGTAACAAGTATCCGTGATGCGAGAACTTAACATAGGAACCCCAAAAATTTACTTTTGGCAATTATTCTTCACAAACAATACTACCGTTGGCAAGCTTGCCCAGAAAAGACTGGGAAAGGTATTTTTATACAGACGTGTGCAAAACCCAATTTTCCGCACGGATATCAGTGCGGAAAACTGATTAATCCACACTAGTGCGGAAAAATTTTTCGACGCGATTATGTCAAAATCAATAATATATAAAATTTGGAACCTTCGCTATTTGTCAAAAGTTTTGCTCCACATAAAACAAAGGTAACAAAATAATTTCCCGCAACATGGCGGCTTGGGCCACTATTGTCGCCACTGTCTTGTATAAAGTCACTGTCATTTTGACAGTATCATTAATATTAGTTATTTGGGAGTTATTTGTGCGTATTTTTCGTAATTTTGCAATCTCAGAATGAGTTTAACTGATTTTGATAATCTGGAAATGGAAGATGGGGTTCCAGAGTATACATTATGAGTGCAGCAAAAAACGTAGATTTAGATTTGCTTCCAGAATAATCCAAAGTAAGGTACATTCAAGAATATGAAAAGTTACGAAATGGTGCACCGACAAGGAAATAAGCAACATTAGTAAAGAAGAGGTGCTTTTGTTTTATTTCCAAGAAATTTCAAAGAATTTTCAACCTTCTACAATGTGGTCCAAGTACGCATGGTAAAATCTATGCTGAAATTGGAAAAAAACGTTGATATTATTAGCAGGCATTTTAAATTAATTGCTCTTTTGAAAAAGAAAATGGTGGGTTTCGAACCAAAAAAGTCTAAAGCCCTAAGCCATGAAGATGTTAAAACGTTTTTAAGCACTGCGCCTGACGATATTTATTTGCTTATTAAAGTTGCAACTATATTAGGAGTCGCTGGAGCCTGTAGGTGCGAAGAATTAACTTATCTGTTGTGTCAAAACGTGGTCGAACAAAAGGAGTTGTTTCTGGTGAAAATACCAGATAGCAAGACTCACCAGAGTAGAAGCTTTGTTGTAACTGAAGAAAAAATCTCAATTTAATTAAGAAGTACATCTCACTGCGTCCCAAAAGTACACCGCATCAAAGGTTTTTTGTCAATTTCCAAAAGGAAAAATGTACTTATCAAACTGTTGGCATTAATAAGTTTGGTAAGATGCCATCAAATGTGGCTACTTTTTTAAGACTTCCAAATCCAGAGACCTATACTGGACATTGTTATAGACGCTCTTCGGCTACTATGTTGGCCGACGCTGGAGTGGATATTACTAATTTGAAACGTCTCGGGGGATGGCAATCGACAAAAGTTGCAGAATCATATGTGGACGAGTCCATGTGGAGCAAAAAACGTATAGCCAACCACATTCTACACTCTAAAGAAAAAAAATCGCCTCCACCTTCACCCTTGCCTTCTACAAGTTTTGCGTATGAAATTAATAATATTCCTGACAGCAGTGGACCAGCGAACCCGCACCAGTATGACAATTTAAGAAAAGAAAGTGGCAACATTATTGCCAACACCAAGGAAGCCAACCAACAAAATGCTCTAAAATTTAGTTAATAATGCTTATAATTGTCACTTTTCGGTTACCTACCATGTTAATTTTAACAAAGAATAAGTTTTTTTAACAGTTTCCTATAACTTAATGTAGTTATTACTTTTTTCCTCAGAATTAGTTACTGTTACATATGTATGTGATTATTATAGTTAATTAAGAATTATTAAATTTCTTTGAAATATGTGTTACTTATTTCCCCACGTCTGTAGAAAAATTATTGTACCTGACACTTGCGGAAAATGTTTTCGCGTCTTTTGGTGAACGGCAGACTCGTGCGGAAAAATTCATTTTCCGCACTTGTTAGGAAAATAGCTATTACGTCTTCTATCTAAACTTATGAGCAAAAATTGCAGCAGCTGGTCATAAGAAAACCCTTGAATCAGATAAACACCATCCGCTCTGAACCACATAGCCTTAGAAAATCGTCTCTGCACCGACTTTACAGAATTTATATGAATATTTTGATAAGGGGACCAAGCAACTGATGCATATTCCAGCTTAGATAAGACGAAGGAGAAAAATAAAAGTTTAGTAGGCACCGTATTGTGGAAATCCCTTGTGCTGCGTATAACAAAACCAAGTGCTCTATAGGCAGCGCAGACGGTATGTTGAATGTGAGGAACAAAGAATAGTTCCTTTTCGAAGACGACCCCCAAATCCTTAAATACTTCAGGTCGCGCTGGTGCATTTCCATTTATTAATGATTTAATCAAATAAAATAGAGGTATTTTTATTTGTGAATGACATAACATTACATTTAGTGACATCCAAATTCAACCTATTCTTATTAAACCAGTCGTTTAAAATATCCAGATTACTTAATATCAAAATCTAAGGCACCTTATTCATTTAAAGGCATCTGGGAAATCATAATGCGTCAAAAGTAAGAAAATAATCGATGTCTTTAAAATCCAAATAATAAAGAAGATAATTGAAGCGTTGATTGAAAGAGAGATACATTGAACGTTATTGTTATGTGGTACAAACATTGTGGGTGTAAGTGCTATTTTGTCTACAATTATTAGGCAAGGCAGAATAGTTATTAGTAAAATTCACCTGTGACTTAATCATATTATAATTTACTAAATGTGCTAAGCGTTTGTGGAGAATTAGTAGTTCAAATTAAGACTGACATTGTTTCGACCATTGATTAAAATTATTTCAGAATTTTGATCTTGAATTTCGCACTGAATTTTGGAAATTATTCTTTGAATAAATAATTTTAACCTATCTACAAATTGTAGAATATTTCCAGACTTACTTATTTTTAGTTCGTGATAGGATCGCCAAATATTTGTCTTAGGTCGTCCTTAATGCTTGGACAGCAAGTTAAATCGGGTCTTGAAAGTAAGAAATCTCGAGCGTTATCAACTAGATTAGATTTGATAGCGGCGAGGACGACTTTCTTTTGGTCTTCGGAATTTTTGAAATACAGTGCATAAAATTCATTTATACGTATTATAAAACTTTCTAGATGGTCTTGTTTGGCAGTAAAGGTGGGCAAAAGTGACGTATGAAACCTAATGTTTTCCATGGTTTCTAAATCAGAAATTTCACTATATTCAAAATTTGGATATTCAAGATTTTGAGCGATATTTTCTGGCTCTAAATTATTAGGACCACAAGAAGATTTATCTTGGTAAAAGGCGTTTAAATCTAAATTATTTAACTAAGAATTCAACGCGTACGATTCTTCTTGAGCATCTGACATATTATTTGTGGGTTCTACGTTACAATTTTCAATTCTTCGAGTTTTATTTGGAATACTTAACCCTAAAGTGTCCCTATTTTTCTTTACATCCTTTCGTATACGCTTAGAAACACCATACATTAAAATAGCAATTCAGTAATAACTTACAACATAATCAAGGACTAGTCCATAGAGCTTATATTGTAGAAGTTCACGACAAAGGAGGTCCTATAGAGACGTAGCTGAAGGGCTAGCGCCTGAGTGTTGACCGTCGTCGAGACGACAGGAGCTGAATCCGCGGTGGCTAATGTATTTTAAGCTGCTAGCATCATTAATTTTATTCCCTAAAATACATTTTAGGGAAACGTTTTACTAGTTAAAAGTTAAATAAATTTCTCTCAAAACTATAATATTTGAGTTAACATCTTTTGCACCAAGTGCTTCAATTTAAATATCAGTGCTTGAAACATTTTAAAAGGGTTATATTTAATAGAATCACTACCTTTCCCATATCCCTTGAATACGTCGTTTATAGACGCCATTTCGTTTTTTATAAAATGGCTCTCACGCAGCCATTTTGAAAGTAAATGTAAATTTGTTGTACATGTAACCGAAAAGTTAATGTTAAGAATAATTCGATTCTGCAGTAATAAATGCAAGTTAAAATTTAAAATTAAAATATTGGCATAATTTTCTACAAAACCAGAAATTACTTTTACTTGGATCTTAGTTAAAAATTTATATGGCATTCAAACATATCAAGTAGGTAACCCAAATTTCAATACAAATATTTTAACAAATTCCTTCCTTCCAGTAAACAATGTGTATATCGATGGCCTAAAGCACAAAAATATTTTATGTCCACTTTTTGTCATTTTTGGGATAAAAGTACAGTTTGAACCTTGTAGGTAATATCTAATGTGTGCGCAAGTATTGTCCAGAATGAATAATTAAGAAGATAAATAATGTTTAATTATATTGTAAAACCACAGATTGGTAAGACATGTCTATGTACATGCACCTATAGTATGTCTGTAATGTTACGTAATTCAAGATGTGTCTTAGCACAAATATACACTCATGGATAAAATTATCGAATATTTTTTGTAATCATTATTATTTCAAAATAAATTTAAATAATCGCCGTAAACTTACATGTGCTGATATTAGTTATCTAGTAGGCTGATTACTCACTTGTTTTAACATATTTTGACGTTTAATTAGCATTAATGGCGCATATTACTGTCTCTTGTGCATTTTATCAAAAACAATTAATCACATATTTTATGAATTATAGTAAATTAAGCTTGGAATTATGTTACTGTAGTGTAATTAACTAAGTAATAGCAAATAGTGTTTGTGTTTATTGCTATTGAAAACATCAGTATGTCACGAGTTAGACACTGCAATGAAGTTGAAGCGGTGCAAATTGTAACTCTATATAACGAAGGATATAAACAAAAGGATATCGCACGACGTCTCAGGAAAGGTCAATCTACAGTATCGAATATTTTAAAAAGGTATGAAGAGACTGGAAATTTCGTACGTAGACCTGGTCAAGGGCGCAAGAGGTGTACAAGGGCAATTGATGATCGATTTTTGATACTTAATTCTACACGAAATCGCACATTGACATCGACGCATCTCAAAAATGACTTACTAAATGTAAGACAAATTAATGTAAGTTCAAAAACAGTTAGGCGAAGATTAAAAGAAGCAGGTTTAAAGCCAATACGGTCCAACAAAGTTCCACGTCTTCTCCAAAATCACAAAGCCCGACGATTAGAATTTGCTAGAACACATATTCAGTGGGATATCGAGAATTGGAAAAATGTTCTCTTTACGGATGAGACTAGAATTCAGTTATGGAAGCCAGATGGACGAAACCACGTCTACAGAAGAGTTGGAGAACGGTATGCTGCCTGCAATCTCATAGAGACCGTTAGTTTTGGCGGTGGCGGTATATTGCTCTGGGGCGGTATTTCTTGGGAGGGACGTACCGAACTCGTGGAAGTGATTGGACGAATGACAAGTGACTTGTATATTGAAAACATCCTGCAAGATCATGTTTTGACTTATGTCGGCCATATTGGATATGAAGGATTTATATTAATGCACGATAATGCTCGACCGCATGCAGCTAACATATAGTGACTAATTACCTTGATGCGGTCCAAATTCAAAAATTAGATTGGCCAACATATAGCCCCGACTTAAATCCAATAGAACATACATGGGACTATCTTAAACGCCGCATACGACGAAGAAATCCCGTTCCAAGTACAATAGACCAGCTTCGGATTGCTGCACAAGAAGAGTGGAATGCAATTCCTCAAGAATATATTCAGAACCTCCTTAGCACCTTAGCAGCATGCCGAGAAGAATGGAAGCAGTAATTTGAGCTCGAGGGGGAAATACTCGTTACTAACTGTGCTCTAATTTTAATCAAAAGACTTGTAATTGTCCTCCAATTAGTATTTAAATATGATGTAAATATCCTTAATTTTCATAACATTTAGCATTCATTTTTTTTTTTCACGATTTTCTTCTGATAAAAACTTAAGATTGTTTACTAAAATATTTTAAAATAAACAGTTTCTCGTAAATGATAGTATTTAAATGACTTGATTCATCAGAATTTATTTTTTCAAAAAGAAATTATAAAAAATTTAAAAATATTCGATAATTTTGTCCATGAGTGTAGTATGCCCGGACATAGAGCTTCCTTAAACTCTGGCTTTACCACTAAATTAGGTACGAAAAAAGATTGCTAACTTCAGAGGCCCAGAAAAAAATTTGCATTATTTGCTAGACAAGCAAAATATTCCCAACGCATACAAAAATTATTTCGAAAGTTTACTAAGTTCAAAGAAAACAAAAGATCTTGTTCACTAAGTAAACGCCGAGAACAAAGTCTAAGAAGCCATATTATCTTAAAAATTTTTCTTAATATGTCTGTATAATTTAACTTCCGTTTACTAGATTTTTCTACAAAATGTCTTTTTTTTAATTAAAACTTGAAAATTATAACTTTTTTTATTAAGCCCTTATATTGTACGTCCGCTCTAGGAAATTCACAATATTGTATGTCCATGCAAATTTACAACTCTAACGATTTTTGCAGAAAATAATAACAATTTATAATTTACTTTTATGTTTGCATTCAGATACATAAAGTAACTCAAAAAATTCCAAATCATTTGGGAAATTATCATAAATTTTACTTAAAGGCGAATGAAAATCTATTTTTCGCATTTCTAAAAAACTTATAAAATTAGACCTACAATATTTGCGCTTTAAACCATAAATATGGTGTTCTCAAGTTTTATTTGAAAAACATTCTTTATAATTTCGCACATTCAAAATATGAAAATATTGCTATTTAAAAAAATTGGGGATGTAATAACTTTGTGTCCACCGACATACTGCCTGCAGAGCGCCCTAAATGATTTCCCTGTAGGTGCTTGTTCACAAAAACAACAATTATTAATTACTTTTACTTATTTATTTAATTACCTAAAATTTAAACAAAGACAAAAATAAATTTCCAATCAGTCAGAAAGTGTGTTCAAGATATAGTAGGTAGTCGTCGTCCTTGTACAATTTCTTAACCCAAAATAACTCCATGTCCGCCAAGTCCAAGTCCGCCAAGTCCACCTAGACCACCAATGGCCAAACCAGGATTGCCAAGACCAACTACAGCAGCTCCAGGAGCGATGATGGCACCTCCGCAACAACCAGCACCAATAACTCCTGCATAAGCAGAAGTGATGGCAAGGATAGCAAATAAGGCGAAAACTAGGAATTTCATTTTTAAATGGTTCTTGTATCTGTTCTGTGGAGACACTGATTTTATTTAGATGAGAACGCGGTATTTATACCAAAAGATAGATAGATTAAATATTTGAATCTTTACATCAGCCATTTAGAAGCTTTTCTGTTATTCAACAAAGTCTTATAGCCAACACAACTACGATGCTTTTCACAAATAAGATTACATTATTTAAAGGCGAATTTCATCACCTCGAATGAAAAATTTATAGGTAGTAGTATTGTTTCTTTATAATATAGACAACAAGGACTAAACTGTTTTCCATTTGAAACGGACGATAACGAAAAATTGTAGATAAAGTTTGAGTTAAAATATTTTTGAAACTTAGGGACTATGAACAGGCGGTTTTTAAGAAGTTCTGGATAATTTTATCAGCAGTTTTCTATTACTACACATCAGATTTTAATACGATGGGAAATATTGCAGACAGGGTGTTCTTTAAGACCCCTACAATCTACAATAATGTTTTGCTTTCAAAGAACGAACATTTGCGAATTGCAAAAACTGATTTTGGACACGTTATGATACCTTCGATGAACAAAAACGATTTGTATTTACCTTCTCATATTAAATAACATACCTACCATGTAATTAATATTGTTAGTCATCAGACTTGCCTTCAAGTCGGTCTCCCTTAAAAAGTTCGTTAAAACTTTAAGAGCCTGTAGTTCAAACAGTGACAAGATAAAACACAGTAAAGTCTTTAATTACTTTTTGTTGGTCGTGAAAACAGGCAATCTAATTGCGATTGAAATGTTCTTGGTTGTCTCGCTCAATAAAAGAAACACCAATTAAGAGTTTTTTAGAAAATAAAACATTATTTTTAATTGCCATTGTAATCTTATTTTGATAATGTTTAAATAAAGATAAATTGGCAATTTTACAGACCGGCGACTCTTAATTCAAAGGAAACATGACCATTTTTGGCGACATGGAGGGTATATTAGTTTTCTTTGGCGGGGAAAGGGGTCATTTGCCCCGCTACATGCACTTTAGCATGTAAATTTTGAGGTGGCTAAATATTGGTTCCCCTGTACATTTTAGAGAAAAATTGTATTATAATTTTTTGAAGAGGCCGATAAAATAAACTCATGTGCCGAGTTTGAATAAATTTTAATAAGCCAATCCTAACTTATTCCATTAAATGTAATGGTAAATTTACGAAATTTTCATATGTTTAGATAATACAGGTAATACAGCAAGCACCAGCAAATAATTTCTATGACGCTATTGTCAAAAATTGACGTAAAGCTGGACATAACGAATAAAGATTATTTCGCATTAAAAACACATTTTCATTTTACCAATCCGGCAATCACACATCCAAAATATAAGACACCATTATATTTTTCTTACTAAGCCTTTAATTTAACATAACATACCTAAGACTACAGATTTTCACACAAACATTAATTAATTAAATAAAGAAGTTTGTCCCTCGTAACCTCGCTGGTCTGGTTGGGTGGATAGCTCGATTGCTACGAGATGTCGCCACGTGTAACATCTCGCATATGTATTATCTAATTAAATGTTCAAACAACCCTCCATTAACAGCTAAACACTATCCTAACCAATCATAAAATTAATTTCTAACATTACTGAATTGATATTGAGAAATTCGGTCACATTCTAATGAAATACAGTTTTTTAGCTGGTCTAGACTTTCAAATTTTACTTTATACTTTATAAATAAAATTTTTTTTCTAATTTTGTCTCGAAAAATAGATATTTCGAACGCGCTAGCGAGTTCGAAATATATCCATTTCGAACTCCGAATTTTATTTTTTAAAAGTTGGCATTGGTTATATTTAAATGTTTTATTCTGTTGACGTCTGACGTTTCCTGTTATTGTTATCCATGAGAAAAGAAAGTTTTCGGGATTTCTCTGGTAAAAGTTGATTTATCGTTTTATTAGCAATATCCCTTAACTCAGGGGGAGTTAAACTTAGATTATCATGCTCCATATTTTTTTAATTATAATTATGAACAACTCTATGAAATATTAAATCACAAATTTCGTGACAATGACACAAAGAAAATATTATTTATTGTCAAGGCTACTATGATAAAAAGAAATTTAGAGTATTACCAACATAGAATTTAGACACACAAATTTACAAAATTTGAAGGGTTGATTTTCTTTTTAAATATGTATTTTCTTATTGAAAAAAATACAAAATAGAAAAAATAGTATAAAGTACGTGTTTTATAAAGCAGTTAGAGCACTTGTCCCGTTAAAAAACTCGCCGCAAGCGGCTCGTTTTTTAACATGGACGCGTGCTATAAGATGATGCTTTATAAAACATGTACTTTAATATACTATTAAGTGACCCCACAGAAAGAAGTCGTTTGGCGAAAGGTCAGGAGACCTGGCTGGCCAAAGGATTGGATGCCGTGGGCCAATAATATTTCCGTTAAAAATATTTGGCAAGAATTCCCTAACCATGAGAGAATTATGAGCAGGACAACCATCCAATTTTGAACATTTGGTTCGTTGTTGAGGGTGAATACATTCATGGGTAAAACAAATATTTCTCAAAAAAATTTCTATTATTATTTGCTCTTTCCATTACCTCAAAGCAGAATACCATTCTTCGTTCTTTATCGCCGTACCGTAGTTCTTGATGTTTTTCATACTTGTAAGGTAAATATTTGTTTTTTTAAAGTGCGCACCACTGTGGTTTGATGTTTTCCTACGTCTTGCCCAAGAATCCTCGTGCTAATCATTTTATTTTTCTCCACGTGCAGTAAAATATCAATATCTCTATTATCTTTTTCTTAAGCTCTATTGACATTCTGAGTTGAGAGTTACAGTTATTTATTACAGTGCCTTTAAACTTAAATTTACTAAGAACGACTATTCGATTAGTTGACCATAGAGTTCGCACGAAATTATTAATTTGCTGAAATTTAAGATATGAACGACAACAACAGACAACTTACTAGAGATTTGACAAATTCTGAGGCACAAAGGGCTGTTATTCTGTCAACTGAGGGATACAATCAAGTCCGCATTGCGCAGATTTTAAATGTTACCCAATCGTCAGTAAGTGGAGTGTTAAGACGGTATAGGGAGACTGAGGCATTCTCAAGACGTCCTGGTCAAGGCCGTCCTAGGGCCACAACAGCAACACAGGATCGATTTTTGCGGTTGCAAACTTTAAGAAACCGTAGAACTACAGCTAGGAATTTAGAAAATGCGCTAACAAGAACTAACTAGATTAGGATCAGTAATCAAACGGTTAGAAACGGATTGAGAGAATATGAATTAAGGCCAAGACGAGCAGCAACGGGACCACGACTCACCAGGCAACATCGCGTACCTACACAGATTAGCCTTCGCCAGAGAACACCTGCACTGGACAGCAGCTGATTGGGGACGGTCTTGTTCACCGACGAGTCCAGATTTACACTCCCAACAAATGATCGTCGTGTAAGGATGTATAGAAGACCAGGAACCCGATTTGTACTAGGCCACATTCGTCAGTTGGATGCATACGGTGGAGGAGGCATTATGGTTTGGGGCGGAATAAACTTTCGTGGACGCACTGACCCCCATATTGTACAACACGGTACTTTAAATGGTGAAAGGTACATTACTGATATCCTTCAAGAGTATGTGATTCCTTTTGCCCCATTTGTAGGCGATAATTTCATATTAATGCATGATAATGCCCGTCCACACACAGCACGCATTGTGACGGGGTTCTTGCGGGACACCAATATTGATGTCATGGATTGGCCAGCAAGGTCGCCCGACCTAAATCCAATTGAACACATGTGGGGTGCACTCGGAAGAGCCGTTAGAGGAAGATTAAATTCACCGAAAACTTTGGAACAATTGTCTCAAGCTCATATAGAGGAATGGAATAGAATTTTGAACAGTATGTTCAAAATTTAATTTTAAGTATGGGGAGGCGCTGCAGGGCAGTTGTAACAGCTAGAGGGGGTAATACTCGATATTAATTTATGTTTTGTAGTATAAAATCCGTTATGGCCGGACAGTTATATTAATTTTTTTCTTTGGTTTTAATGCAAATAAAACACTAAAATATTAAAAGTTGCCTTATTTCGTCAATTTTGTGTAAATTTTGCAACACTTACGTAAAATTTCTTCAAACATATGTCCGTACTCTGGAAAAAATATTTAAATCAAAGTTATTTTTATTTGCTGATTAAATATGGCCATTTAAGAAAATATGCGATAATTGTTTTGAGTAGTGTATTTTCTGTATAACACCACCTAATCATAGTTACTTTTTCCTTAATGGAATAGCTCATATTTAGCTATAATTAAAGCGCCGTCAATGAAAATGTTGTCACTGACGCTACTTTTCGTTTTGTCAATGCCAATTGCCAAATAATAATCTGCTGGTGTTACCTAAACTATGAAAATTTTGTAATTTTGGCATCACATTTAATTGAATAAGTTGAGATTGGCTTATTAAAATTAATTCAAACCATGGCATCACCCGGTATAAAGCCATGAAAAGGAAAATAAAAATAATTCTCAGGCAATCCTATACAGTACTAGGTGGGGCTTGTCCAAACAAATATACCTATACTGAATTAAAATGATGTAACAATTTCTAGAAAAAGGTTTGCTTGTATTTCACTGGGCTTTATAGACTATTTATGTATCCATTGTAGGATTTTCAAGGTAAAGTATCTCTTTATATTCAAGTTAGCTTTTCTACTGAGCTTACATAACAAGGTTCTAATAATAATAAAAGAGAATACATCATTCTTAAATTAAATACAATTCAGAAGTAAAACAGCTTATTTTAAAGAAAAGTACATACAGGGTATTTATTAAACATAAGGTAAAAATTGAAGAGGTTATTCCCGAGACCATTCTAAAAATATTTTGTCTCGTGATAGTTTTTGAAAAGCCAGGGCGAGAAAAATTTTCGACAAAACGAATTACGATATATTTCAAATTATTAATGTAGCCGAAATAAAAGTATGGCGTACTACAGTGGGCTTACCAAGTATAATTTTTTTTAAATGCGTTTTTATCTTTTTAGCAAATCAGTTTACACGAGGATTTTATTTGAACACGTCTCGTAATTGATCATTTTGTATGTGTCGAATTTGTTGAAACTAATTGACGTTTTGTTGGTTGACGTGTATTTTCTGTCTTTAATTGTTAAACTTTTGTTAGTGAAGTCCTCTATCATGAATCACTATATGAACGCCGAGATGGCTGACATGCATTTCAGTTAAGGACTTGAAGGCTGAAGGTAATATATTACAAGCTAGGCGGTTGTACCGGGCGTCCCACTAAGAATGGCTGTCGGCTGTATCTCAGAAAGTGTTAGTCGTATGGCTTGCGGACAAAAAATATATTAGGTAAAGTGGTCATGAGAAATTGCTGGAAATTATTTTCAAGTTTCTCAGACTGGCGCTAGAGGGCGCAACAGTAACGGTAAATATAAATCACGAAGTTTCCTCAAAAGTCGCCTAGTTAAGGTATCCCAAAAATAACATTTTTGTATATTTCAAAGATTTATTAATAAAATTCACCTATAGAACGTGTTCGTCACTTTTCAAATAAAGTGGTGGGGGAAGGTTGAACATTACATGTAATAAATGCTGATAACTCCGGTCTGGCTTAACATAATTTAGTAAACTTAGTTTTGTTAAAAAGGGCTTTTCTCACTTTATATACCATCTTATGAACTGCGGCAGTATGTGTTTTACACTAGGCGCTAGGGGGCGCTGTCTTACAACTTCACAAACATTGCGCGTTTTTTCCATAATTGTAAATATAATAGTATATTCAATTTTACCTGATTTTAAGGGTGATTAAAAGTCTAAGAAGTCAGCGAAAACCGCAAGTTAATATCTATTTTCAATCCGGAGATATCAAGAACAATAATCATAATTACGGAACATTATGATTTTATTTTCAAGTTGCCATTGTAAAGGTTTTTCTAAGAGTCAAATAGGCCTTGGAAAAACAAAATATGAATTGAAACTGTGCACGCGTGTCACCTTTATTATTACGTCAAAATTTTTGTCGTGCCAACAGTGTTGTGTCGTATTTGATTTTCAGATTGCCTCTGTTACTTGAAGAAGCGGTTGACATCATTGCGGTGTATTTTGAATGTTTGGGAAATGCAACAATTGCTGAACGGGTTTACGCAGTGCGATACCCTCAATACGATCGATACGACAGTAGAATGTTTAAAAAAAATGTTAAAAATATATTATTGGAAAAAGCTTATTATACTCTAGATGAATATTTTGGTGATACTCTGTCATAATTATTTGCATTTTTTTTGTTTATTCCGATATTTTAGGTTTTACTATATTATTATATTTTATTGTTAATTTAGTTTTAAAAAAGGCTTTGTCGATAAAAATAATACTTTATGACAATAAAGCATATTTTGATTTAATTTGATTTGATTTGATTTGGTTTAGTATTTACCAATAAAACTGTCTTAGGGTAATTGTAGTCATATTGGACATTCCAAAAATTCAGTTATGTAATAGAAAAGGTTGGTTATGAATCGGACTGCCCGCTTCTGCAGGGCAAAAACTCTATCAAGGTGACAGGAGTGACCCCAGGCCATTATTGAGTAAAAACTCACTGATTGAAAAAGGCTGTGAAAAATTGTAGAAAAATAGAGATAGATACTTGTTTTCTGATGTTTTTTATTAAGAATGCTGTTGAAGAAGTTTGTTGACCAAAATATGCTTTTTAAACGTAAGATTTGGATCTAAATAAGCACCTAAGAATTTCATTGGGATTATTGTTCCTGGTGTTTTGTTAACGTAAGGTGTTGGTCATTTTAGAGATTTTTTCTGGATTAAATGATAGCTTGTTGGTAATAAACCAGTTTTGTAGTTGATCTTGGTGTCGGGACATTTTTGTTTTAAATGTTCTGGGTCACTGTGATGATCCAGAGCTCTGTTATCATCTGCATTAGGAGGTCGTTTCCTTCAATTTTAAAAAGAGATGGCGATAATAGTGATCCCTGGGGTACTTCATACACCATTAGCGCTGCATCAGAGTAACCTTTGTGAAATGTTTTTTTGGTATCTATTGCTCAGGTGGCTTGTGCTTAGTTTGGTAACATTTTCGTCAAACCCATTAAGCTTTAGTTTAGTAATCAGTATCTCATGAGAAGTGCAGTCGAACGCCTTGAAGAGGTCACAAAATATGGCTTCCATAAAATATTCCACGATATACCCGGTTTAATGACAGAACTTAATTTGCTATATACACCAGATCAATGGCGGCTATTTATATATTCGTTTAAAACAAGCTTAATGGCAACGAATATCCATCAGTTCCTATAGGTCACTTAGCAAATATGAAAGAGACATATGACAATTTTGAGACATTATTGAGGTATTTAAAGTATAAAGACCACAAATAAAATATATTATGTGCAGATTTAGATTTAAAAGTGGTGGTATTTTAACAGATCGGGATATACAAAATACTGCTGCTTTTTGTGTCAAAAGGATAGCCGTGGAAAAGATAAACATGATAAAATTTAAACTAATCTTGGGGTTAAAAAAATGAAAGCATTAATTCAGTAGGAAAAGATATATTTACCCCAAGTTCACATTAAGCTAGGCCCTATCAAAAATGTTGTTAAGGCACTAAATATAGAAGGCGATGTTATTTTATATCTAAAAGAGAACTTTCCACGTATAAGTGAAGCAAGAATTAAAGAGGGAATTTTTGTTTGACCGCAGATTAAGCAGCTAACGAGAACTTTAGGACAACTTTAAATGACACTGAACGATAAGCGTGTGATGCGTTTGAAAACGTTTGCAACAATTTCCTTGGGAACAATAAATCAGAGAACTATCACGAATACGTGAAAGAACTACTTTCTGCCTTCCACATTTTGGGATGCAACATGGCGCTAAAACTCCATTTTCTCCACAATTAAGGACTCACTGTGGACAATATGTCAACACTATGGAACCCAAACATGTTGGCCGACTATTGTTGGAATTTAATACGTGATACCACCAGTGGTTCGTATAAAAGAGAGATCAGAGGAAGTAAATATTTGAAAAATTAATTTAATATGAACACATTAGCCTTAAACTTACTATTAATAAAGTGTATTATAAGCGTTTAATTGCTTAAAGCCCATAACATGATTATAAACGGCGATTATTCTTTGATGTCTAAAAGACCTCAGGCTCTCTTATCATTGGGGGCTGATAGCGAAATTTTGAGATCAGAGCAGACCTAAATACATAAAAACCAGTCAAAAATATTGCAGGAAAAAAAAAGTAATGAAAACTCGACCGGTGTTATTAGTCCAAAACTTTATTCACCGGTTAACGTTTTTTGATTCTAAGTAAGTTTTAATCTGCATGTTTGTTATTTGGAATTTTATTTATAGTTAATTCTACGGTATCCATGTTAAATTATAACTGGCGTATTTTGCAATGCACTTAACCTTAAACAAGAAGCAAATCGATTATCAGTTTCAGTTTACGATGGACGAACATAAACAAATTAATTGGGTTTAGATCGGGCAGCTCTGGCTACATTACCGTGTTTACCTTTGGGTGGAGTGTTTTACCTTAGGTCTAATTTGAAAGCAAAATCGTAAATATTGATATAATAATTATAAATAAAATTGACGCAATTCTAAAATGATTCTCATGATTCAATAAAGGGATTAGCGTTGGCTTATACTTAATACAGAGAAAACTGGGTACTATAGTTAGTAACTTGTCAGTGATTTGTTATTTATCAAGTGTTTATTCTTTAAAAGTCATTAAAAAATTAAATCATAAATCACAAAGCCTACTCTATAGACATAGAGCGACAACCAACAATATTTAAATAATTGTTAGCGCCGGCGGTGGATGGACTAAGAACTAAATTTGCATTTCGGCGATTTAAATTTTGTGAAGTACCTATAATACGTCGCTTCAGTGTGTAGTATGTAGTAGCTACGCAGTAACCGTAAGGGGGTAGCAATGTCATACGTCAAGCTCCCTGACAGGACAATCCATGGGCGTGCTATTAGTATTTAAAATTGAATTTAAAAATAGCAAAAATATCATTTTTTTAATAAACAGGAAATACGTACTAAAAATTAAGAATTAAATATAACACATTTATGGGAGGAAAAAGCAATAAAGCATGAAAAAAACCCCAAATCTTCAACATTACACAGTAGGTAAAATAATGCCACAGGAAATTAAACTGAATTGATGTTGTTACATAATCCTAATATTTTATACGAGCATAACCTTTCATTAGGTTTATCTTTTAATAAACAGGAAACTAAAGGAATATAGTGTACCTACGTTAAACAAATCCGTGTATGCTGAAGAATTGTTTGAAATATTTTGTACAGCAAGGAAAGTTCCATTCATATAAAAAATTTCTGACTTAATAATAATTTAAGTTAGAATTGCACAAAAATATCACTAAGTTGATCGTTCCATCGTTAACTAATAAAAAGTCTTGTGTAACTTCCATAATTGATCAAATAAAACGACTTCAGTCTACCTCCACATACTTTTATTATTAAGATCGTTATCCAACATGTTTCGGACATTTAAATGTCCATCTTCAGGGATACTAAAAGAAATTTCGCTATGTACTATACATAAAGAGAGGAGAAAAGGCACTTACCAGCAATTGATCATGTGAAATCACATTTCCCGCCAGTAATTGTGATTGCATGAGGTTTCTTTCAGCTGATTTCCCAATTTTCCTCTAAATAGCTCAAAGCTAACATAATAACCTTACTGACAATCACATTGGCCCAATAATCTTTATTACCTGGTTCTCTTACTTCAACGAGGGATCTGAACTTTCAAAATACTAAATTTTCTTTCTCCTCAGTTCAATTTTTAATATTTTTCTACCTTCAACTTCATTACTTTATTTAATTTTATAATGTTAACCTTTTCACCTTAAACCAAAGTCTAGATTCAGTATCAAAGACTTATCATTTTTGAACTTCGTATTTTCTAAACTGAACCACCAAGATCAATTGCTGGTAAGTACCTTTTCTCCTCTCTTTATGTATAGTACATAGCGAAATTTCTTTTAGTATCCCTGAAGATGGACATTTAAATGTCCGAAACATGTTGGATAACGATCTTAATAATAAAAGTATGTGGAGGTAGACTGAAGTCGTTTTATTTCATTATATCAACTCCACTGAAAGAATGGACTACTTTTTCAAGTTTCCATAATTGAGTTTGATACTGCTGGTAGTGTTTTCCTTCGAGCATAGTAAATATTTTTCGTCATATGGTCCAAGTCTCTTACGGTGAAAGTATTCGTATGGTCACAGAAAATATAGCTATATGGCTTTCTTCCGTCAATGCATTTCTCAATATTTTTACTGGTTTTTCTATTAGGTCGCTTTCTACTTTTCTTTTGGTTGTTGTAGTCAATATTTGCCCTTACAAGACATTTTGTGACACCGGTTCGTGTGAATGATTTTGATTCCAAAAAGTTAAAAGTCGATCAGATGAATTCCCGAAAGGTTTTAAATAGGCGTTATACCCATCTTTAATACACCTCTACTTCGTTTCACCCGTTAAGATTGTAGTAAGTATTTTACCTCGCTGACTAGTAATTTCGTTTAATTCTCCAGAACCATTTATTTTCTCCGATATAACGTACTTCAGATACTATTTGGATGTCCAAATATAACTAAATTATGTCTGCATGCAACCATTACTAAGTTGCTTTATTGTGATAAATTTATTAAAATTAATACATTTATATATATCTGCGTTTAAACTTAGATAAAACTTTACGATAGTGCGCCTTATTACACTAAAGTCAAATTTACATTTATCTATATAACTGAAGACGAGGTCTTTTCTTGCCGTGAGACAATAGCTTGCTTTTCTGCCTTTATCTTCGTTGTGAATTTTTTTATTCGCGCCGAACTTGCACCTGTATACATTCGTTTCAACGGCAAATCAAATACGTTATTTCGGGCTTCCACGTCACAAGCATTATACAGGGTGTCCCACGACGATTTTCCGAGCATATTGCTCGGAAACGGAACCAGATAGAAAAAAAAGTTCAGGAACAAAAATTGAGGGCTTGTAAGGGAGCCTCTAGGAAGGGTAATTTTAGATATACAGGGTGTTATAAAAATAGTAATATTGCTGCCAGGTCAATTTTATTAAATGGAACACCTGTATATTGTTAGTTTTTCGAAAAGCTTGTTTCAAGAGAAATTCAACCATACCATACTTGTTACGTTTCTAATTTAAAATGACTGAAATATGAGCGATTTATAACACTTTATCAAATTATGTAACAATCAATCGAAAATAAGAAGATAACTAAACAAAATTAATTACGACATCTTCTCAAAATATGTTCAAATTGGTTACCACTCTCACTAATACAATATTCAAATCTGTTTATAAGATTTCTGGTACACGCTGCTGTAATCATAGCTGGAGTAACAGTTCGACAAGCTGCTATGATTTTGTTTTGCAAATCTTTGACGTCTCTAGGTTGGTTTACATACACAATTTCTTTAAGATATCCCCAAAGAAAAAAATCTAAAGTGGTCAAATCCGGTGACCGTGGTGGCCACCGGATCACACCATTTCGGCCAATCCAGCGCGCAGGAAACGTGGTATCTAAATAATTTGTAACTTGCCTGGCAAAGTGAGGAGGAGCTCCATCTTGCTGCCACCACATAGAGGCTCTTTCATTGGGATATTTTCAAGTAATAAGGGAAGTTCGTTTTGAAGAAAATTTAAAAATCGTTCTCCATTTAGTGAACCTTGGTAAAAGTAAGGACCTATAAGATAGCCATTAAATAAACCGCACCAAACGTTAACCCCCCAAACTACCTGAAAATTAGTCTCCTTCATCCAGTGAGGATTTACAGATGACCAGTAGTGGCAATTGTGGCGATTTACTATGCCGTTGTTGTGGAACCTACTTTCATCGCTCCATAAAATTTTGTTGAAAAAAAGACGGTCTTGTTCAAATTTCATTGACATCTCAGCAATGAAATTTAGGCGGCGTTCAGGATCTTCAGGTGTTAAGCCCTGTACCAGATAAATCTTGTAGGGGTGGTATTTATAATATTTTAGTGTCCTTTCAACTGTACTTTTTCTAATACCTAATTCTTTCCCGAGGAGTCGAGTTGAGACATGTGGTTACACTTGAACATAGGCCAAGATGTTAATATTGTTGTCTTCTGTTCCGACTCGTTTTCTTCTTGGTGTTTGCCCCTTACCACTGGGAAAGTAACCACTTTTTAATTTTTGTTCAACATTACGAAACGTTCTATAACTTGGTATTTCACGATTCGGGTATCGTTGACTATACAGATTTTGAGCACGTCTTCCATTCTTGTGACATTCACCGTATATCAGGAGCATGTCGACATACTCGTCATATGTAAAAAACAAAGGCATTTCTCACTACTTAAAATAATTACCAATGAAACTACTTCTGACTCGTGACATGACAGCCCCCGTCATACTCTTCAATATTTTGCTGGTGGTTATTGTTATTATTGCATATCTGTTCATGCTTACGTAATTGATTTGAAGTCATTTTAAATTAGAAACGTAACAAGTATGGTATGGTTAAATTTCTCTTGAAACAAGTTTTTCGAAAAACTAACAATATACAGTGTGTTCCATTTAAAAAAATTGACTTGACAGCAATATTACCTTTTTCTAAAACACCCTGTATATCTAAAATTACCCTTCCTAGATGCTCCCTTACAAGCCCTCAATTTTTGTTCCTGAACTTTTTTTTTCTATCTGGTTCCGTTTCCGAGCAATATGCTGTATAAATTATTTTTGAATAGCCGAGGCGAGGCCGAGGTGAGTCAATACCTCCAAACATCAAAAAAGCTTTCGCATTGTGTGATGTATTAAATTTTTTCTACTACTGTTCTCTGATCAATATATTATTAAGTAATGAACTTTGATTTTATTCAAATAATAATGATGAAATAAGGTTTTTCCACCTGTAAAATAATCCATGACAACTAGTTATTTGAGTAATGTCAGAGTCTGTCAATCGAATTTTTTAATTTCGCTAGTCTAAAATGTTCTACCAACGAACCGAAAGTAGTACTTAGGTAGCTAGAAACATACTACTTTCGTAGCTAGAAATATACTACTTTCGTAGCTAGCAAAGTATAATATTCAGGTAACTCTAATGTTTACTTTCGTAATCTTTCGTGTTGCTAGCGCCCGAAGGTTAATTTATTTATACAGTAGTAGAAAAAAAATATTTTCGACCATGCGAAATTAGAAATTATTTCTGATTAGCACGGTTTCTTTCCAGGAAGTTACACGATTACTAATCTGGCCACTGTTGCACAATTTATCACAGAGTCGATAGTGGTGCTCAGGTTGATGTCGTTAACACAGACTTTTTTAAAGCTTTTGATAGGCTTGACCACGGTGTTTTGCTCAAAAAATTGTGGGAATTTGGCTTCGACTTGTAAAACATTTTAACTTCATATATAAATAGTATATAAAATATATAGGTAATATATATAAGAGTAAATAGTATCTGTGACGTACCGTAGCTTTGAGTCGGTTCTTATACATGCAACTTCTGGGGTGCTGGTGCTACGCTTGGTCCTTGGTCCCTTGTTTTTTAGTATCTTATAATATTATCAAACATTTTGGGGGGTTGTGAGCACCTGATGGTACCCCGCTCATAAGATTCATTCTAATGCACTAGAGGATACACAGAGGCGTAAGTAGTAGTAACTAACCTGTGGATTAGGTTAAATGGTGCCTATTCAATAACAGGTTATCGAAATAATGTTTTATTGAATATATTTAAAAAGAGTAATTTCTAAACGTTAAGATTATTCTGCAGTTCTTCTTTATAAATTAATAAATAAATTAGGTTTAACGTTCCATCCATGCAGACTATGCAATGCAAATTATTCTGTTTTTTTTATTTACCTGTTCCCAGAATGAATTTGTTATTCTATTCACCGTTTTACATTATGTGTTAATAATTTCCACATGAAAAACACAAGCAAATTATTAATATTTTCTCATGTAGTGGGTTAAAGGTACGAAATGTTTTCCAGTGGAAAACTGACGTTTTTGGCCTATGTAATATTATTACTACGAACTACTATATTATTTATGTTATATAATTATTATTGTCTATAGTCATATATTTACTCCTTTCCTATCCTCTAATTGAAACTTTCTGTCCGGGTAGTTCTTCTAATAAAAGATCATATAAATATACAATATTTGTTCATTGAGAAAAGAATTTGGGATATATATTGTAAAAACAACCGGACAAAACCAAAAAATGTCTGTCAGGCCAAATCCTCTTTAAAATCAGAAACCCTAAATTAGGTCGTATCAATCCTCTAATGTAACAAACCTCCGACAACGAAAGCGGAGGAAACGAAATGAGAAAAGTTTGAGGGATATCGCTGACCAACTTTTGAACATGCAAACAAATGTGCAAAACTCTAAACTCTTCAAATAAAACCAACGAATATTATGGAGAAAAGAACATATTAAGAAATTTAGTTTATTTCTGATCATTTCAGAGAAATATATGCCCCAATTTACAGAAAGTGTGTTAAAAGATTCAAAACTTTTATTATTATTCAATAAATTATATTCTAGATGTATTGCTTTTTTTCTTTTAAACATTCTTTAATATTTCATATTCATATACTCTGTTGCTTAATGCGAGAGACTAATAAAATGTAAATTTGCAATGATAGGACCAATTAAGCAGGGTGGATAACTTAAAGGTTGCATTGTAAATTTCAGGTAAATTGCAATAATAATTTTTAAAAATTCCATATTTTAGATATTTAAGACCTACACTGAGAAAATTATCCAATACCCGATATAAAAAATATCATATCAGTTATTAAAATTCCGTATATGTATTTGGACAGCGCGACAGTTCGCTACTGTAACTAATCTCGATTTGCTAAAATGTGGTTATAGTGGTAATAATTTACTTTATATACCGTTTGTAAGAATTGCTAATATCAGTGATAATCTAGATAATATCGAATATCATACTATTTTCTCCACTTAAAAGATAGTTTATACCCAATATAAGAAAGGTTCTAATACCTATTATAAGAAGGTTCTGATACTGTGTATTAGAATATCTGATATACTGGGTGGTCCACTTACGAAAGCATATTTTCCACGAGATATGATTCGCCAGATGTTCCTGATTTTGATATGGCTCTATCCTAGTTGATAGAACAGCAGCAAAAACAACCTTATACATGCAGATGAAAACTATCCAAGATATAATAAATAATATATTATATGGCGTTAATGGAATTAACTTATGATTGTATTTACTAGAATTTGTTCGACCCTAAAAGGCATTTTATAATATTCTATATACAATTCTATGTATAACAAGAAAAGCTACCTATATTTGTATATTACGAACATACCTTTATTAAAACGAAAATAAAAAGAAACACGTAATTATTAGTTATAATACTTCAACACATATTTGGTTAAGGTTTTGAAAAAAAAAGGTTATAACAGGTATATAGAATTTTAAACTATACACATAACATATCAACAAATAAAATATATTAAATATTCAAAAATATAACTCACTTATAAAAGCGTTGAAACAAAAAACTACAGCTTAAAGGGAGAACTATAGTTTTTATAGAAATAAAATATATTTCTCAAAAAAAACTTACTAGCTTTATTATATTTTTCTGAATTTCGGGATTCGGGATTTCGGAATGATTTCGAACGATTTTTGCAACTACGTTGGTGCTCTCGATGATTTCTAACACTAATTTCGGGATTTCGAGCGATTCCCCGACAACTTGTACACGTGTTTTGGAGAGTGGTTGTTGGCCTCTCGACTAAAATGCTTTAAAATAATATATCATATTATATATTATTATAATAGGTATATAGAATGCATACCTACTTACTATTGTGCACAGTATTATCAGTTATCACTTTATAACTTACTCTTAGGCATTTGTTTGTTTGTCTAACACAAAAAGCACGTTGGCACAAGGGCGGTATTCGAGAACATAATAAAACATAAATGACCTGGGACCAGGTGGCGCTGGGGTGACGAATATCAATCGGGTTATTTAGGAATATAATATTTCTAATAACAGGCAGTCGACGAATCGCTGCGACTATTATGCTGATTTTTATAAATGTCTGCATTATAAGTGCAGGAAACTGATTTGTTAAACGTCTAAGCCATTCTCATACAGACAATAAGAAATGTTTAAATAAGCGAGATTATTACCGAGAGAGAATATTCTTATAATTGTTATGATTACTCTAATAGTGCTAAGCGAAAATTTTGCTGTCTGTGCAAACTAGGGATTTACAAACTTTCTAATGATTCTATTATTCTCAGTGTACCCACCCCGAATCGGTCCTAAATTAGGGTCACCCTAGTTTGCATACTGTAGAAAGACGAGTTTAGTGAATGAAAGTAAGGTGACAGCGGCGTTACTTCAGGTAGTTTATTAGAATAAAAAAATATAATAATAATCATACTTGATTATAATTCTGGAGATAGACAGATAATTGAGATATTAATTATTCTAATATTATTAAGTAGATAAAAACTTACATAACCAGAAACCATCTTAACATATGGGAAACTTTTTTATTTTTAACTTAAAAAAAATTATTCTTCATAAAAAGTTCTGCTTGATAAAATAACATTCAAATCAAAAGTTTTGAGCCAGCACATACAGAAAGTCAATAATATTAATACCGTAAATGGAAAACTATATTTAATAATTTTAATTACAAAGTACAATAATGAAATACTACACTAAGCTTCAACATGACCACCGTTTTTTTCCATACAAACGGTTGTACGTCGTGAAAATTCCATTACTGCATTTCTAACCATCTGAGGGGAAATTTCTTGGACACATTCTCTGATATTTCTCTCTAAATGGTCTATGTTCTCGAAAGGTCTGTGGGTATACACTTTTTGTTTTAAAAATCCCCATACGAAAAAATCCAGAGGTGTTAGATCAGGTGACCTTGGTGGCCAAGCAAATTCTGATCTTCGTCCAATCCATTTCTGTGGAAATGTCCGGTTTAAGAATTCTGTCACTCTTGCAGAGCTGTGGCATGGAGCGCCGTTATGTTGGAACCAAAGTGTTTGTCTTATATTCATTGGTAGTCCATGAAAAAATTCAAATAATTCCGTGTCCAAAAAGTTCAAGTAAATTTCACCGGTAATATTTTCTCGAAAAAAGTACGGCCCTACAATTTGGTTCCTAAAAACGCCGCACCAAACATTTGTCTTGAAAGAATACTGGTCACGACACTCAATTACAAAATGGGGATTCGCATCACTCCACCACCTACAGTTTTGAGAACACACTACTCCATTTGAGGTGAACATCGCCTCATCTGAAAACAATATTTTTCTTGCGAATAGTGGGTCATCTTCTACCTCACCTTGAAACCAAGAGCAAAACAAAAATCGTGAATCAAAATCTCTAGGCTGCAGTTTGTGAAGAAATTTTGGCTTGTATGGGTAAAAATTATTTTTCCTTAAAATAACTTGGGCAGTGGACTTTGTAACAGGTCGTGGAACAGTTTGTGAAATATTTCTCAATGAGATTTTAGGATTTTCCACGACAGCTAGCAAAACATTCAATTGGGTATCTTCGTCCGTACGCCAAACCTGATGCTTGTCAGAAAATTTATTACTTACAGATCCGGTATTTTTAAATTTATTAAAAATATCTCCAACCGGCTAATAATTTTATTTGGATATCTTGCATTAAAAATTTGAGCAGCCTCTCTGTACGTCTTGTAGTGGTCTCCAACAATTAACACCATTTCAACTTTTTCCTCGATTGTAAATTTAAGCACCATATTTAATTAAAAGGAAACTGTCCGCCTTGACAAATAAAATAATTAGTTGTCATGGTTTCATTTAGTTTTCCAAGGCGTGCTGGACCTACTAAACGAGAATGAATACCGCTTCTTAAAATCTTGCTCGCCCTTTTCTGAAAAATTCTGTGAGATAATTAGAGAAACTATGGAATCAGGAAAAACAACAACATTACGCCACAGTATCTTTGTTTTAAGCTAAGTCGCCTTTCGAATGGCAACTTTAGACCATTTATTATATTTTTGACAATATCGAAAATTGTCATTAAAAAAAATTGATCAGAACCAAAAACCACGTTTAAATTTCAATTAGGTAATGCAATGAAAAATTAGGTTTTATTATTTTTTACGAATTTTTCTTCCACAATCAAAACAATTTGAATTTTCTCCTCAGAAGTTAATAACGCTACCATTTTTATGTTTTATAAATTTTAACGCAATTTGACGGTTGCTGTCAAACATTTTTTGCTATCAACAATTAATTTGTATGTTACAACCATCCTAGATTACATGTAACTACATTTAAATTTGCATTGTTATTGTAGACATACGTTTCAAAAAAGACGAAATAATTTTTTCAAGGTAAATGGGCGTAATTTCATATTTGAACGTGGTTTTTAGTTCTGATCAACTTTTTTTAATAACAATTTTCGATATTATCAAAAATAAAGGTAAGTACTTTATTTTTAAGCCAAATTCATATTTTTTGACTTTTTTTAATAACAATTTTCGATATTATCAAAAATAAAGGTAAGTACTTTATTTTTAAGCCAAATTCATATTTTTTGACTTACCTCGTATACGCCTGGGAGAATTTAATATCTGATAGTTGCATTTTAGGTTTTAGACCATGCAGAACTTTTTATGAAGAATCACTTTTTTTCGTAAAGTCTAAAATAAAAAGTTTCCCATATGTTAAGATGGTTTCTGGACACGCTGTAGAAGTAAGAATAATATGAAAATAGATAAATTGGAATAAATATTAATATTTAAAAAAAAATCCACTATGTACAATACAACAACTTAATTTCTAAATTTTAGTCATTATGTTCCGAGTAGTCCGATGAACGATCGTCGTTGGGGTCCAAAGAAATAATAAGGGGCTCTACATTGTTTTCTGGCATGTTATCAGCTTCCCACTTTCCTTGTTCTATTTCAATTACATATTCGACGCACTTACTCCATTTTCACAATCCACTGTCTTTATTCCCTCCTGCAAGAAGTTTCCAACGTCTCTCATTTTAAAAGTAGTGTTATATCTTGCTACAAATCCTTTTGCTTGCGCCCACACTAATTCTATGGGGTTTAATTCACAGTGATATCCCATCTCAATCTCAATCTCCAGTAGCTCCTTTTTCAGCATATTTTTATGAAATGGCTTCTTATTTACAATAAGCTAATGAATGCCATCGACAAATTCATTCTTGCTACCAAGGTGAGTTGGTGGCGAGGAGCGTTGAACACATTGAGAATAATAATTTTCTCATTTTTAGAAAGCGCAGTTGTACTAATCCGTTTCTCAGCAACAAATTCAAAAACACTAGCCATTTTCAAGAAAGAAGTTTTTCAACAACTACCGGAAAGTAACTAAACATTTCAAATTTTTGAAACAGTGAGACACAGGTAGGTAAACTACCTGTGCCTCTACCTACCCGATCTCGGGACCCTGACAATAAACATAATTAAACTACACCTACGGAATACGGAAAAGACCCTGGATTTTATAGTTCAATAATGATTTAATACTTTCTCGCATTACGCAACAGACTATAGAACTTTAATTTTACGAGTTATACGAATCTTGTTTTTTTTTTTTGGTAAAAAGGGAGAAAAAGGGATCATATCAGATGATCTGCTTTCAAATTAAATATATTTTATTTTCTCCGTCAAGTATTGATTAAAATCTTGCGGGTTTTATAGACTGCCACGCTCACAGAAGGGAAAAGCACGTGATAATCTAATGTCATTTTAAAGAGCGTTTTTATTAAAATAACAATGCTCTTCTTGTAGCACAAATAAAAACACTGTAAATTTTACTCTCGGAATAAAAATCAACTTGAAAATTTTGATAAGAGCAGCACTTGACGAGAAGTAGATTTGTGTGCTACCGCGCCGCGCTCTGCTTTGCTGGAAAAATGGCAGCAAAGAATAATTGTGCTTGAATGAGATGTTAGCAAAAAAATGCTGCATTTCAGAATATTACATGAGAAAATTTAATTGGATGTGGAAAAATAATGGATGATGAAATTATTAATAAAATATCGTACGTGTATGTTGTTATAATTTTACTTACAGCAGATTAGTTCTGTGCTTATCGGACAGGTAGGTAAGATAATTTTTAAAGTATAAGGAAGTGCTAAAAAATTAACAGACATTGTTTAAGCCACTATATTAAAATATGCTTGCCAGGTATCCAGCAACAAAATGATGTTTCCAGAAAAAAAAAAGATGTGAAGAAAGAAAGGTAAGGAGAGCGTCAAAGTTTAATTTGTATTTTAAGTTTGATATATAAACCACCCTCCTATAAAAACGACCAACTTCTAGCCCTCTGGAATCTATAATGTCAAAATATTCGTCAAAACACATAATTGTAGGAGACTTTAATATCAATTTGTTAGACAAAAGATTAAATATGGCGGGTGCCAGGGACGCGCCAAGTATTTTCGGCGCCGTTGTGCGAAATAATGATAGGCGCCTTTAACCAATATTATAATATTGACCTAAAATTACCACCCTTCTTTCATAGTTGATTCTTGGAATTTTTGAAGGAAACTCTACACTTTTTAGTGCTAATGTCTAGGGTATATTTATTTGTGACAAACAGAAAGTACACAAAAAATATTAAGAGAATACGAAACAACAGTAACAAAACAAAAACAGTATGAAAGTTACAAAACATTAATTCAAAACATTAAAAAAAAATAAAGAAATAAAATAGCGATTGTTTTGAAACAGATCAAAACATGATCATGATACATGATGGGGAGGTCTTACAAAAATTGGATTTTTCTAGCTTTACTTTTTGCAAATATATTAACAAGATTTTCCATTTCAAGTTGCTTTAAAAAGTCAGATCTATAAAAATGATAGCAAGATTTTCTAACCGCTCTTGGGCCATTCTAGATCATAAATAATTTTTAATCAACTTTAATTTAGAGAATGACCTCTCGGCTGTAGCTACAGAAACTGGAATGGTTAATAATATGCACAATGCAATCGTAATGTTTGGAAATGAGTGGGTTAGTTTATTTATTGCAATGTAATTAAGTGTTTCTACTACAGACGTCGCGGTTTTGTCGCCATTGAAATTGTAATTCGTGTAAAAGTTCTGTTCCGTCTATATCTTTCTCGTTTCGATCTTTGTCAGTTAAGGTTTCTTCCAGTTTTTTACAAAAATTAAATTGATCTTGGTCAGAATATTTGCCAAAATCCTCAAGATTCCACAAAAAAATCAAAACATCAGAATGACACGATAATAGTTTAAATCTTTCATAGGTATACGGATAAAAGAGTAATGTTTAGCCGAGTGTTTAGCATTCCGAAAAAGCAATTTACTTTAAATTTCATTTCTTGATTTTCAATCGGCTGGTCGTCACCTTCGTAAGAAAATTGTTTTTTAATCTTTCGTGGCCTTAAAATTTCTGCGGATATAAATTTCGCATGAACTTCTAAGCAAGAAGCTAGTTCTTTGGCATCTACTAATAAGTCACTGAAGCCTTTGTCAGATCGATATTATTTTACAAATTCATTGAGGTTATTTAAACTTTCGCAAGCCTGGCAAATATTATGTTTTTGATTGCAGAATCTTAGTAACAACATCCACTTTACTTAGAATCTTGTACCACAAGACTACCATACACACAAACTTATAATTTTTAACTTTTTTACCTAGGGAGATAGCTAGATGTTTTGTAGTATTGTCAAAATTATTTCCGGATAAAATATCATAAAGAGTTCGTAACTTTCGCGCAACTGAAATCTGCATTAATTCTGCTAGACCATCTAGTATCTGACAAAGGCTTTAATGTCAGACTTGAAATGTCATAACATACACCGATTGGTTGAGGCAGAAAAAAAATTTTATAATTCTTGAACAGTTCAAAAAAAATGTATACTAGAAATATTGCATTTCACAGCATCGTTTATGACAAGGTTCAAACTGTGGTTACAACAAGGTACAAACATTGCTCGTGGATTAATGTCTAAAATTCTTTTTTGTTTACCTTGATGTTTACCCTTAATATTTATTTGAACCATTATCATAACCTTGGCCGCGCATAATATAATCGTCTAAACCATAACAAAATTCTCCAAAGTTTTTAGTAAAAAGTTGGTTAAACCTTCATCTGTTGTATCACTTATAGGACGAAATGTTAAAAAACGTTCTTCGACACTAAATTTATTGTTTTTTAAATTAACGTATCTTAAGAAAATCTGTTCCTGGCGGCTCACATCAAGAGTAAAATCAAGTAATATAGAAAAATACTTTGCCTCTTTAACTTCGTTTATAATATTATTTCTTATATTGTCACCTATTAATTTAATGGTTTCGTTTTGAATTTTATCTCCAAGGTAAAGTGGAATATTTTTTTGAGATGTGTTAATATATGTGCAGATATGACTGGATCAAATTTTGCTCTAATTTCTATACATCTTAAAAAATTTCCATTATTTCTTTCAAATTATTTGTTACTAGGACCACGAAAAGCCAAGTTTTGTTCAGCCACAAATTGAATAGTATAAATTATTCTTTCAATGACACTGCGCCAATGTTTAGTTTTATTTTTTAATAAATTTTGCATTTCCGAATCAACGCAACGGTTCGATTAGTTTTTAATATTTCTAGTAAATCTGACCAGACACGTAAATAATTTTGAAAATGAGATTTACTTTTTTCGTAGATTTTCAAATGTTCGCTTAAATGATGCCAATCATTGAAACTGTCTTGGTTACTTAATTTAGTGTTTTTAAAAGTCAATGGATTGTTGGGGTTGGGGTCATTGAATATTTTACAGCAGAAGCAGAAAACTGCATTTTTTTCAATAAAATATAGCAACCAATGACGCTGAACCTTTTCACCATTTAACAAAATTCGAGTAAAATATATATCGGAAAACTTACGTCCACTTTTGCCTTTAGGATACATAGTTTTATTTTGATAATGCATTGGACTTTTTTCGACAAGTTCTTGCACCTGGATTGGAGACAATACACTCGGCCAAAGACCTGAATCGTTAGAAAGGGGCGCTTTTTCGGATAATTCCTCTTGCTTACTCGAACATGATGGTACCGACACTGAATGAAACGTATCAGGATCTAATTATTTTGGATCTTTATCCTCATTAGCTTGCTTTTCTAGTTCTGATGTCAAGTTTGATTTTGTTTGAATGTAGAAAATAACTGTTATCAGAAGTAGTGTCTTGTGCGGTCTTTCGAAAAAAGTTACTAATTTTGAAATTTTTTCCAAGTCTTCCTCCTGTTTTCGCATGTTAAGCAAGTTTTGGTAACCAGACAATTTCTTTTTTTCTTCTCTGACCATCTAAATAAAATAAATAAAAAATATTAAACACTAAGCCTTATTTGTTTCATAAACAAAAGTTATTAAAAAGAAAAACAATTATTTGCATCCCTGTAATAAATTTACTTAATTACTTACTTACCTTATTTGTAATTATCTTTCACAATTGCGGTAGATACGTAATAGCAAATAAGGCACTCTATACGTCTTATGCGCTTATCAAGACAATAATGAAAAATTAATCTGCTACATCGATTACGAATACGCAAAATTTTGCAAGTTTAAACCAGCGCGCCGAACGCACGCGGATTTTCGCGCCCCCACAGGAAGGAGTAGTAAGATTTCACCACTGGTACTACTGGTCGGCGCGGCGGTCCGTGTTGGTGGATAATGCATTTTCACCACCGGTATTCGTAGATAATTTTTTTTAGTTTTATGTTAATATGTGTTGAAGGTCTGGCGCCTTTAAGGCCTTGGTGCCGTCGTGCGCCTCACGACCTTGCCCATATGGACGGCGCGTCCCTGGTGGGTGCAAGACTATAAAAATACTCTAGCAACAAGTAGTTACAAAATCATTAATAATGTAGATGAAAAATATGCTACCAGAATTACTGCCAGCACACGTAGTGTATTGGATCATGTATTAGTTAAAGCAGATAATAGCGACAAGTGTGAGGTTCTAGTCGAGGACAAGGTACTATCCGATCATAGGCTGTTAGTTACATTAAATGAGAAAATTAAGGAGAATAATATGAAGACAAAGCACGAAGTGAAACACATAGACCACAACAGAATCAAAACATTGCTCGAAAATAGGATCACAAACCAGACCAAACATAATGTTTGTTTGAAAACTGTATGCGATTATATCCTTTGCTGTTGCAGCAATCTATTGAACAAGGCGATGTACCTGTAGGATGTGACTTAGTTGCAGGTATACGATTTTCGGTATTGACCTCATCCTAGGGAAATTTTGCAAAAGTTACAAAATTTTCTGGACAAAAAATAGAAAAACGTCTTAGTTTGGAGAACGTCATCAGTCTGGAACGATCTGGGGCGTATCCTTTAAAATTTTGTATTTCCTTTCAGAATAAAGATATGGATATGAATTAAACAAATAAATGTAGAAAAAGTTAAGGCACACAGTAAACAAAACCTAAGAGGTTAAAAATGAACTGTTGTTTATCCTTGTATAGCACCATTCTACTCAACAGTAGGATCGCAAAATTAAGCAAAAACTCAATAAATCAATCAATCCATTTGCAGGAAATTTTCTTGAAATCGGTATAAAAATAAGAAAGTAACTGACGATTTAATTTCGCCGACATTTTCTTTGTCCATTTTTTTTACCGTTTGGGGCAAACTTGCCACGTTAGATTTAAATAATTGTCTGAAAACAACAGTAAAGAAGCAGGAATTATATTGTGGAAACATTAGATTTGAGAGATGAAGAAAATTTTCAGTTTACTTGTACGCTTTTCACTTATTAATTAGGCGAGAACGCGCATTTTTATACATGAGGTGAATTCTCACAAACACAACCCACACATTTAAAAAATCTTTAAAAATGACACACAACCATTTATTCTATCCATAGAAGCACTGAAGTGAAAATTATCACTTAGTCGCATATCGAAATTTTAACGTCTTTGTTCTATTTAGAAAGCCAAATACTCCCCCGTCAAGACTAAATAGCAGAAGTTAGAAAACAACACCGCGTAAAGCTGCGAGACTTTTAGGGGGCTTATCAGACTTCATCAATCAATTAATATCACAGAAGCATGAACAAACGAACAAAAAACTGATCGATATTCAGGATCATACTTCGCAGAATGATTTTGGGGATAAAGTTAACGGTAGAGGTAGGAAAAAACATCTTATAAATTAGATAATAAAAAATCAGTTTTTCCTTAGAATATTTAAGACCGCTTTAGATATTATTTGGAATTTTAGGTTCAAGGCACATTTTTCCCACCAAAATATTTTGTCTACTTCCACCAGCGGCGTCCGCATTAACATAAAATTAGATTTTTTAACGAAAAAAATGATAAGCCACTGTTCTTTTTAAAATAAATTATATTTTTATAATTACGCCTTATCACAAGCGAAAGTTGTTCCTGAACTTTTTTCATATGACGAACATTTTTCGATTAAAAAAAAATTAATGACATTTATTCGCATATCGCTATGCCCCTATCAGAGTTTGATAAAATAGCATTTATCTCCTAAACGACGCCCAAATCAAAGTAAATATAACATAACTAAAAATCATAAAAGATAGAGGCCTAACCTGAACTAACCTCAAAAATAAAGCGGTTGCTGACCTATGTTTATAGGAACTTTTCGACTTAGAATTCGTGTAGGAATAACCCCCTCAAAATAAGTACCTACATACCATTAATTAGCGCCTTGTTTAATATTAAGTTATGGTATAATAATTTTAAGAGAGTAATATTTCAGTTACCTACTCTTATAAAACCCTTAAAGTTCTTAAAAAGTGGCGGCGTTTATAAGAGTTACGAATACCATATATAATAATATAACTTTAGAGGTTGTACTAAAAAGTAACAGAAATACTGTCGTTACTAATACACACAAACAAATAATGTCTTAAGGTAAAGCCGTTGGTTTCTAATCAATATACCTCGTATAAATATTAAAATAGTTCTTACTTTATGTGCAAATAGGTTTATATTAAATAATACTTTTTTCAGAACAGATGTGATTGACTTCGGCCATAGTTTTTGACTGCTCTTATGGTAACAGAACATGTTCTTAATGAAAGACATACATAATTTCGTATTAAAGAATTACTTGTTATTGTTTGAGAAAATATTTACTCAATATCTGAGATAGAATATTTCAAACGGAGAGATAATTAATTATTTCCATTTAAGAATATTTTTAATTGTGAACCTAAATAAAAAAATAAAAGTATTATCTCTCTGTATTCTTATACAATTATGCAAGAGTATTTTACTGCTTGTATATTAAATCTTCCAATGAGATCGTCAAAATCTTATATGGAAAATAAAAAAAATCGAAAAAATCAAAAAAGATCTTGATTTTTTTCAAAAAAATCTTGATTTTCTTCAGAAGAATCATAATTTTTTTCAACCCTGTTGCACAGACCTAAAAAAATATTCATAAATAAGTCAAGTTAATTTTAATATTTAAAAAAAAGAAATTTTCAAATTTATTCAAAAATGTGAAATAGAAATAATATTCTGATAAAAAGAAAGCAAAAAGTACAGTAGGTAAGTTAAAATTTAATTTTAAATAAAAGGTTGAAAACTGTCGGTTTCACTTTAGCAAAACATAATGGCGGAAGGCAATGTTAGTTCGCTTACAACCATTGAAAACTGGACTTACGCTCGTCACTCCCATAGTGACATTAGTGACCTTACAAAACATTTAATTTTGGTACAAACCTCTAATCTAAGCTCAAAATTTTACATGCATTTTTTCGTTCATAAACCGCAATTAATTAACGTTAAAATAAAGTAAATATCCTTGTTTTAAAAAAGACCTATCCTATCCACATTTTAATAACAAAAACCTAAAATAATAGACGGAAACGCCCAGAAACCTGTATTTTGCTTATCGTATTTCATATTTAAGGGTAATAATTTATCTCACTAAATGAACAGTTGGATAAACTGTAAAATAAAATCTTTATGAAGGTAATTCATGGCTGTTCTATATTTCTCGAACACTATTAGTTTTATAATAGCAACTCTATTATGCATACTTTGATAGCCAACCACTTTAGGTTTTACAAAATAGTGATTCAACTATTTATATTGCTACACAGTAAAAAATTAGTGTTAAATTTAACACTCAATGGTGGTACATAGTACATATAGGACCACACTCAATAGGGTAAATTAACCAATCAGTATATCTTGTAAAAAAGACATTTTTAAATGTTTTTTTTACTTGTTGATGAGTGTTAATTCTTCTTATTTATGGGTAGGTACATTTGCACTATCGAGTGTCAATTAAACTCACGGATTGTAAACCTATCCTTCTAGGGTGTAAAAGAAATAATGACATGTGTAAGTTAACCATTTTTTAATGGTAATTTCTGACTAATTAGTGTAAATATCATATTATTGTAGTGTAAATTTTATTTTATTTGGGTGTGACTTTACTATAGTGAGTGTAATAAAATAATCTACCCAGGCTAGAATACTTTCCACTTTGATTAAGTCATTTAATCCCGTATCAAACTAACCGGGCGTTTATAATAAAAATGTAAAAAATTATGCATTTAAGATGTTTTACATTATTAACCTCTGCTTAGTTTGATACATGATTGAATGACTTAATCAAAGCGGAAAGTAGAAGCCCCTAATACATATAAATCTTTAGATCGCTTGGAAAAGGTTTGTTAAATGAATGAAAATATTGAGTATTATTTATCGTTTATTTATAAACAAAATGATGGTTACAACAGAACTGGAAAACCCTGTGATTTTTTTTACACTTATTATTACACCTAGTATATCGTTTACAAATTAGTAAATTAAACATATATATATCTACGTTTAATGTACCTCATTGTTAAGCTTAACAAAACAAATAACATAATACTTACTTTACTTTTTCGTGTCCAAAACAACAACTCATAATTTTTGCGCCCAATATTGGGCGACGTCGATGGCGTTTTGTTCAGCATTCAAGGAGCAAGTGTTGGGGCAGTTTCTGCAATTCATGAGGTGCGTCATATCTTGTATTTCTCCGCAGTCACAGAAAGCGTCTTGATGGTCTATTTGGTTCCATCTGATTTTGTTGGTTTTCACAGCTGCAACTCCAGTCCTGATCCTGTTTAATGTTTGCCACGTTTGCCAGTCCAGGTCCACCCCTCCCGGATTTTCCTGGCGTAGTGGGTAGTTGTCAGGGGGTTCTTCACCAACCATTTTAAGGAAGTTTTTGCGTGATCTAAGCCTTTCCTGTGTCACGTATGTTCCGTATAGTGGGTGTCTCTCATCAAAGGTTTGCTTGAATTTTTCTATGTATTCAGAGGCTTGGCGGCGCATCGGGGGACTGGCAAAGCCAGCTGCTCTGTAGACTGCTGGTAAGGGTGTTGCTTTCAGGCAGCCGGTGGTTATTCGGCATGTCTCATTGAGGGCTATGTCGACCTGTTTGGCGTGGCACGATCTACTCCATACTGGGCAAGCGTATTCTGCAGTGGAAAAACATAGAGCCTCTGCTGTTCTTTTCAGCACTGAGGGTCGAGCGCCCCATTTGCTGGAGGCGAGTTTTCTGAGGGCATTGTTTCTTGACGTTACTTTTTGTCTCGTCTTAATGCAGTGCTGTTTATAGGTAAGCGTTCGGTCTAATGTGACACCAAGATATTTTGGGAAGTCAGCGTGTTCCAGTTCGTTACCCCGCCACCTGACTTTTAGCTTCCGTCTTGCCTGCTTGTTTCTTAGATGAAAGGCACTCACTTGGGTCTTCGCCGGGTTGGGCCGCAGCGCATTTTCTTTTTAGTACTTGGCCATTTGTTCTAATGCTTCTTCTAGTTTCGCTTCAACTACGTAAAATTCCTTATCTTGCACCGTTAGGCCAAGATCATCAGCGTAGACAAAACTTTTTGAGTCTCCCCCCAGAGGTTGGTCGTTGGTATAGATATTAAAGAGGATTGGGGAAAGAACACTTCCTTGCGGAAGGCCATTTCTTTGATCTCTCCATCTGCTTTTCTTTCCATTAAGATCAACGTAGAACCGCCGGTTTTGTAGTAGAGATGAGATTACTTGTGTGAGTTTGAAGTCTCTGGTAAGGTTATACATTTTTGTTAGGAGTTTTTTGTGGTTTACGGTATCATACGCCGCGGACAAGTCAACGAATGCAACGCCAGTGATGAGTTTTTCTTCGAAACCCTTTTCTATATGTTCTGTTAGTGCAAGGGTTTGGCTAGTACACGACTTCCCGGGTCGGAAACCAGCTTGTTGCGGTATGAGTTTAGGCTCTATGATTTTCCCCATACGATTTAAAATCAGGCGTTCGTAGGCCTTAAAAAGATGGCACAGAAGGGAGGTTGGTCGGTAGCTGCTGGCAGATTCCGGGTCTTTCCCCGGTTTAAGTAGGGCAATCACTTTGGATTTTCTCCACAGCTTTGGAATTTGAAGGTCTAAGACGCAGTTGTTAAAAAGAGTTAAAATCCAATTTTTCGTCACAGGACCAAATTGTTTTATTTGTTCCGTACACATGTCGTCCGGTCCAGCGGCTTTCCCATTTCATAACATAATAAATATATGTATACTTAGAACACTAAACAACCAAATAAAAGTATGCCTTGGAACAATATAAAAGAATGAAAATGACGAGTATTATATTAATCGTATATTTATTTAGAGATCTATGAAGTAAAATATGTAGGTAGGTAACTTAGTATTTATATAAAAAAAAGAATACATTTATATTATGAGGTTATATCAGAATAATTTAAAGGCTAAAGGGAAAACTGCAGCAATGTAAATACCTACTTAGTTTCTTGAAAATGGCGTACTTATTAGTAAGGTTTCTATTAAATTTCGTTACTATGCTTACCCAATTTAACAAGATCCTCATAGGAGGCACTCTCATTTGGCACTTTACTGAACTTTGCTTTGTTTCTATATTTTAATTTAAATATAACATTATTCTATATTTCGTTCGAAGAGCACAATCAGACTGACTTGAAAGTTGAATTTGTATATAGCGTCGGCGTCATCTGTCAATTCCTAGAATTCCTCACCACTTGTTGCCGCCTGTCTTTTCGGTAACACGGGTTTAAGTATTTTTACCCGGGGCCGTGTAAAAAAACGATTAAAGAATAAGTTTTTCACTCAATGTGTTAAAATAACCTTCTAGCGGGGTTTATTTACACACTAATATGGTGTTATTAATTGTCATTGTATTTAATTTTCCTGAGAGTGTAAAATGAAATAAATAACAACCATTCAATAAAATTAACTTTTTAGAGAGTTAAATTCATAAGCAAATTTCAGTGCAGTTATTATTATAACGTTTATAAACTTAGAGTATCAGGACGTAACGTTTATAAAAACATTATATGATTCTAATAACCGCTCTATATTCATTATATTATTAAGGGTTACGGAAATTGCTTATTGGGAAAGATGAAGTTTTGAGCCGGATTATAATAAAGTGGAAACTTAGGTTCATCGTTTTAGAGCACCAGTCGAAGCAGGAATCTATGCAGTAACAAAAAAGACGTTACTGCTGTTGCAAAATAGCGCGTCTCGTGTCTTTAAAACTCTGGCTAACAAATGATGAAGGCTCAAAGTCGCGACATACGAATATAAAAATGAGTGGCAATGTCTGCAGATTTTAATGCCAAAGACAACAGAATTTTTTCAACGATCTGAAATAGGAAATATATTGAAAAGAAAATACTATTTCTTTGACTTGCCCCTACATTGTACAGTCGATATGAATTTTATTGTCCAACTTTTTTATGTATACATATAGTAACTTTAAAAAAAATAGATTTGCAGGCTTTAGAGGAACCTGTAGCGATTTATCACCGACAGTTATGAATAAATCGCTAAGATCCATCAGAGGTGCCAACTATAAACTAAAAATACGAATAAAAACATTTCGTTATGTATTTGTCCTGCATGACACAGAAAAAGTGAATCTTGAGAAAATCTGTAATCTAAACAGCTTACACGGAACATGGGAATACCCAAGTTATGACGGAGGAAGAAGCACCGAGCGGTCTTTATTTTACGTACATACATTCACACAAGAGAAAAAGAGAAAGATCAAAGAAAAACCGCTTGTGAAAGGGTTTGCTAAAATTAGGGAAATTAGCCCAAAAGTAAAAAGTCTTGACCAAATGATCAATGCAATGAATGTTGCTGGGTTATACAGGGTGTTAGTGAATAAGTGCGACAAACTTCAGGGGGGTGATTCTACATGAAAAAATAATGATAGTTTGCTATATAACTTTTGTCCGCAAATGCTTTGATTTCCGAGATACAGGGTGTTAAAGTTTTTATTAAAAAGTGACGATTTATTTATTGCTCTGAAACCCATCGAGATATGCAAATGAAATTTAGTAGGTTTTAAGAGGTAGTTATTGCGCATTTTCTGACATGCAATTAAGAATTTTATGTTTATCATTGGCGCGCATAAGGGTAATAATCTCAATTTTTTAAAGAAAAAAATGATACGCCACTGAGATATATCAAACTAAAAACAATTTTTGAATTTCTCATTCAATTTGTGACAAAAAATCTCTCTTGCCTTTTTTTCGTATTGGGCGCCGTTTTTATGCAAAAAAATAAAACATCTTAACGCGTATTTTTCATTTCTTTAATACATCATCTAGTAGGCTACTGTCAACTTCTGTTAAATACGAATATTTCAACGAAATGTCAAATTATTAGAGTTTCTTCATTTTTAAGCTTTTAGTTTGGTATAGCATTAATGTTAATAAGTAATTATTTTTTCTTTTATCGAAAAGAATGGAAAATTATACAAATGCAAAATTGTCAGACATGCATTTTGTCTATGGTCGAAGTAATGGAAATGGTCGGCAAGCTCGACGATTGTATGCTGAGTTGTATCCAGGACGTAGAGTACCCCATCACACAATTTTTGCTCGTCTGCACCAACGTTTGCGCGAAAATGGTACATTTAAGAAACAAACGGCTGACTGCGGACGCCCTCGAGAGGTACGAACTGTGCAACTGGAGGAAGCAGTTCTCGAGTTAATTGCGGAGTCACCTGAAACAAGTACTCGAAAAATTGCCAACATATTGAATCTAAGCAACTTCACTGTATTTAAAATTCTTAAAGAACAGCAATTGTATACGTTTCACATTCAACGTATGCAAGCTCTACTACTGTAACGAAGCAGACCCAGGTGTCTTTATTTTAAATTATTTTTGCTCTTAGATTAATTGTATCCTTAAATTAATCTTGACCTACCCGGCACTGTAGCATCCTAATATTAATTTAATTCAGCCCTATTTGACTGTGTTATGTTTTAATCATGTTGTGGTTTTAATTTACCCTGATATATTATTGGGAAAAAAACCTGGTAAGTGTATATTAGTATAGTTATTAATTATCATGTAATTCCATGTTTTATAAGTAGATTTAATTAAAAGAAAACTAGTAATTCCTAATATGTTTTCTAATATATTGTAAGATTGCGCGTGACCTTTGGACTCTCGAGTCTGCCCGGGGAGCGATGCAGCGCTTCGCATGTTTTTTTACGCCGTTTCATCGACAGGGCAGTTGGCGCAGATTGGTAAAAAGTGGAAGGACGAAATTGGTGGGGAGAATATCGCCTTGCTGGTCTATTGAGAACATTGAAAGGATCACTTATCAACTTCTATCAGGTGCGATAAGCATCGAAATTCAAGAGCAATCGTAACTCCACATTTTCTTTAGATTTTCTTGAAAAGTACTTTTTCTCAAATTGCAAATAATAATAGTGGAATCAAAGGTTGTGAGTGAAATAAATTTGGGTTTCTTTTGGCTTTATTTGGATAAAGTGAATTGCGTAAATAATAAAATATTTAATTTATTTAAAAAGGTGTTGTAATTTACAAACGTAAAACGGGGATTTCCAAAACATTCACATTTTATAAGTCTGAACATTAGAGGGTTTATTATATTCTATACAGGGGAAGTCAAAAGTTTATGCCGTGTGTTGTTTTGTGATGGTTACTGAATTTCGGAGTGCAATATCAAAATTTGGGTTTATTTCTTTCAATTTATAACAAGGGAAAATTGAATTAAAGGTTTTTTGTTGGGTTGCTTAAATATATTCAGGAGTTTTAAAAAAAAGTCATTTTAGAGAACATAATATTTTTTTTTTTCTAAGTTAAAATTTTTGGGGAAAATTACATTATAGTTTAAATTTCTCAATTTTGCTAGTATCTATTTTTCTTTTCCCCGCTCTGTTAAATATTTCCTTTATTTTTTCCCCTAATTTACCTAATTGAATCTTGCCGTCACCTTTTCCCTTGACAAAACTTAAGGTAGTTCCGTTTGTTGGACTTCACCGGGTTTGTTACTTCTTCCCTGACAAACTTAAGGTAGTTCCGTTTGTTGGACTTCACCGGGTTTGTTACTCCTTCCTCCCTGACAAACTTAAGGTAGTTCCGTTTGTTGGACTTCACCGGGTTTGTTACTTCTTCCTCCCTGACAAACTTAAGGTAGTTCCGTTTGTTGGACTTCACCGGGTTTGTTACTCCTTCCTCCTTGACAAACTTAAGGTAGTTCCGTTTGTTGGACTTCACCGGGTTTGTTACTCTTTCCTCCCTGACAAACTTAAGGTAGTTCCGTTTGTTGGACTTCACCGGGTTTGTTACTCCTTCCTCCCTGACAAACTTAAGGTAGTTCCGTTTGTTGGACTTCACCGGGTTTGTTACTCCTTTCTCACTGACAAAGTTAAGGTAGTTCCGTTTGTTGGACTTCACCGGGTTTGTTACTCCTTCTTCCCTGACAAACTTAAGGTAGTTCCGTTTGTTGGACTTCACCGGGTTTGTTACTTCTTCCCTGACAAACTTAAGGTAGTTCCGTTTGTTGGACTTCACCGGGTTTGTTACTCCTTCCTTCCTGACAAACTTAAGGTAGTTCCGTTTGTTGGACTTCACCGGGTTTGTTAATCCTTCCTCCCTGACAAACTTAAGGTAGTTCCGTTTGTTGGACTTCACCGGGTTTGTTACTTCTTCCCTGACAAACTTAAGGTAGTTCCGTTTGTTGGACTTCACCGGGTTTGTTAATCCTTCCTCCCTGACAAACTTAAGGTAGTTCCGTTTGTTGGACTTCACCGGGTTTGTTAATCCTTCTCCCTTGACAAACTTAAGGTAGTTCCGTTTGTTGGACTTCACCGGGTTTGTTAATCCTTCTCCCTTGACAAACTTAAGGTAGTTCCGTTTGTTGGACTTCACCGGGTTTGTTACTCCTTCCTCCCTGACAAACTTAAGGTAGTTCCGTTTGTTGGACTTCACCGGGTTTGTTAATCCTTCTTCTTTGACAAACTTAAGGTAGTTCCGTTTGTTGGACTTCACCGGGTTTGTTAATCCTTCTCCATTCCTTTATGGAAAAATACATTTTTTTTCCCTTTGTCAATATTAAATTTTAAATGTTTTTTGTTTCAAGTTTTGAAATTTGACATTTTTACTACTCAAAATATTTATGACTTATCAACTACTATCAGTTTCAGAGGAGCAAATAATTAAAAAATGCAAGCGGAAGAAGACGCTGATATAGAGAACATCAGTTTTACTAATGTTCCAGGTTGGTAATGGTATAATGAATTTTGATGAATAAAACTCTACACGTTATTATAGTATTTCTACCCAAAGTTGTTTATGGCGTTAAGACAGTCAGTTTATGTGCTAGTGGTATCTGTTGCTGAGGTCTAGAAAAAAAACCAACAAAAGTAATTAACCATCAATAACCAATATGAGAATTCAATTATTTTTCCTAAACGATTTAAGTTCGGGGTTATCCTATTACCATGCTCTCCCTTCGCGCTGTTACGGGGCGACAGCCCACGCTGGACGTAGCAACGAGAAAAAATAAACTCGTGGGGATGCGGGGATTTTTATCAGACAGGAAAAAGAAAGAACTTCTCTCTTTGCTATGTTATGTGCTAGTTCAACAACGATACCCGCGTGCTCGGATAGGTGGCAGTTTTTATCTATAAATGTATTATGTAAAGAAAGGTTTTATAAAGGTAAATATTGGTTGGAGGTTGTTCAAGGAATAGTGAATGGCTCGTTCTTTTGATCCAGACTTGTCGGTTACAATGTTTCCTTCGACGTGGGACGGCGGCCGACAGACCGGTGCGACAGCACATTCCAGCAACCGATAGTAGAGGATACCCTACAGGGATAGGCGACAGCCTAGGGCGACAGCCCCTCCGTCCCGTCCGGTGCACAGGGTAGGGGATTCCTTTGGAAACGTGGTCGAGAGTGCGTTTCTGGAGCTTTCTTTGAACTAATTTTCAATTTTGTTATTTTATTTTGACGACATAAGTCTAAATTTTGCCATCTGATGAGTTTCTCCATCTCATTAAAAACAAGTGTTTTTACACAATCCATAAAACGCCCATAATAAACTTTGAGTTAATTTTTCTTCACTCTGTATAATACTCCAATTAGTATTTTTCAGCGAACCTGACGAACACAACGTAGGGTCGGCCTTAGATTTTGCCCGAATCTAAACGGTCACATCAGAGCCTGTTCCTTTATTGTATGTGAGGCATACTAATGCATTATTTTATGTATTTGGATGTCACGCGGGAAATTCTGGAATAGGTGAATAAGACTCAATTCCATGAGTCGTGCGATAACACTTTTGTGTTAAATCAGACCTTCCAGGGCACAAATTTTTTGTTAAAAATAATACTAATAATAATTTTATTTTTCAGCTTTGTAATTAAATATCTTAATTATTTAATTAACCCATTTTAATAACCCTCTAATTAAAATTTCTTTCAGCTTTTTACTCCGGTCGTATGAGCCGGGGGCCGTAAGGTTACACTACCTAGAGACTTTTTTCCGCGCCTAGTTTTTTGCCATTAGATTCTTCATCAAATCGCTCAAATTCCTAATTTTTTAAATGGCGTTTTGTTTACTGACGAGGCTAATTTTGGACGACAGTGTATACGAAATTTCCATAACAATCACTTATTGGCTGAGGAAAATCCACATGGAATCTGTAAAGCTCATTTTCAGTATCAGTTTTCAGTAAATGTATGGCTTTGGGTAATTGATGATCATTTAGTCGGTCCATATTTCCTCCCACAACGACTAACAGGCGACTCTTACCTTAATTTCCTACAGGAAGAGCTACCTGCTCTTTTAGAAGAAATCCCTCTACAGCTGAGACAACACTTCTGGTTCATGCATGATGGCGCACCAGCTCGTTTTAGCATTAATGTACGTAATCACTTAGTTACAGTATATCCAAATCGTTGGATAGGTAGGGGAGGTACGGAAAATTGGCCTGCTCGATCGCCGGATTTAAATTCTCTAGATTTTTGCATTTGGGGTTTTCTTAAGTCGCTAGTTTATTCCACTCCCGTCGAAAATGTTGAAGACCTGAGGAATCGAATTATAGCCGGCTGTGAGACAATAAGAAATACACCAGGAATATTTGCGCGAATACGACAATCAATGAGGCGAAGAGTTGAATCTTGTATAACGTCTGAGGGAGGTCATTTTCAACATTTGTTGTAGCTTTGCGCCTATTTATTTATTAGTGTTATTTTCTGTTATTGTTCTGGTTTAATGTTATTGTATTAGATAGTTTTTAATAATGTATTAAAGAAATTAAAAATACGCGTTAAGATGTTTTATTTTTTTGCATAAAAACGTCGCCCAATACGAAAAAAAGGCAAGAGAGATTTTTTGTCACAAATTGAATGACAAATTTAAGGATTGTTTTTAGTTTGATATATCTCAGTGGCGTATCATTTTTTTCTTTAAAAAATGGAGATTATTACCCTTATGCGCGCCAATGATAAACATACAATTATTAATTGCATGTCAGAAAATGCGCAATAACTACCTCTTAAAACCGACCAAATTTCATTTGCATATCTCGATGGGTTTCAGAGCAATAAATAAATCGTCACTTTTTAATAAAAACTTTAACACCTTGTATCTCGGAAATCAAAGCATTTGCGGACAAAAGTTATATAGCAAACTATCATTATTTTTTCATGTAGAATCATCCCCTGAAATTTGTCGCACTTATTCACTAACACCCTGTATATTGTGATAGGGCTGAGGGGGTTGGATGGTCCAAAAAACAAACAAACAAGTATTTTGTCTCCACAACTTTATTTTTATTCCGTAATGCATAAATATAAATTACAAGAAAGCGAAAACCAAAAAAATCAAATTTAGGGACGGCTCATTATAAAAACACAGCACAATCTCCATAACATGGTGGCGGTATGCAATCCAGAAAAGCTCACTTTTCAAGGTTTTCTCTATTGCAATAAAAGCTTCCATGTGAAGGCCAGTATTACTGGCTGTTGTATCACATACTAGTCCTTTAATTTGTGTTTAAACGTTCCACTGCTTAATTGCTTCAGTACATGTTGTGTGCCTAAGATTTTCCTATTTTTGGAATTACCAAAAGCTTCATTTTGTCATTTTAAAGCTTGCCATCTCAGTGCAAAAGAAAATGTCCCTCAAGAGACGACTCTCTTCCTTCTGCTGCTGCAGCTTCTTGTCCAACTTGTCTCCCAGATCGTCTAATAGAGCTTCAGGAGAGTGTTATTTCTGAAATATTGTGTCAAGCAATAAATGCAACTTCTCTGTCGGTAAGATTAACACGATTGAAAGCTCTGACGACCTTGGGTGGTTTGAATATGTTTTTAGATCGTTTGGATAGTAAAGGACTGGACTTTGCTGTAGAAGTTGACGATATAAGTTGATATTCTACGTCAGTTCCGGAGCTGCTTGAAGATGAGAAAGAAATCGATATTGTTTGCTTAGAAACATATTTCCTTTCCCTTTTTTCTTATTGTTCCTTCGCCCTGACATCCTTTTCATGCATTTATTGATTTCTTTTTTTGTTGTCTTTAAATCAGATCCACTCATGCTACGAGAGAAAACATCTTCTTTCTGCTTTTCAAGGAATATCTCATTCTCTTCGGTTATTACTTGCATTATAGCATGTTTACCAGCGATATCAAGCAATTCTACCAGGCTACCTAAAAAGACATCCTCACCCCCTTTGTCATCCCAAGCAACATAAAATTGTCTATTAAACGTTTAATTTTTGTATATGACACTAGTATATTTTTGGTTTATAGTTGACCTTTATTATGGGTTAAAATGTCCGCCTAATATAGGTTGATGTATATTATAGTAGTCTACGTGTTATTAAGGTTTATAATATACGTTTATATATAATATAAGTTCAGCAGCAAAATGTATGTTTCTGATAAACGTAAAAATATAATATAGATTATACCAATAATTAACGTTTACACAATAGCTTTAAAAACTATAAACGGAATACGTTTATATTTATTATAATATTGACGTTAAAATGGCCACGTTATATACGTTAAAAAACAAGAGAAAATATACCATTTGTCAACGTATACGAAACACGTTTATTAGTTTTCTTTGCAATACGTTTATATTTATTTAGGCATCTAGGTATAGGGTATATAATATATAGTTGAAGATGTTTCATAAAAAAGTTTCTTTTTGTAAATTACTTTCGATATTTTTAATTCTATTATTCATATTGTTTTAATATAAAATCATACACGATTTTTTATACATTTTCTTGTCGAGCGAGATTCGTAAGATTAACATTTGCACATTCTAGCAACCCCGTCCGCCGTAAGACCAAACGACTGAACGTAAACAAAAGCTTTTTTTATAATTTTTTTTTCCATACGTTTCGCAATTTCTCATTAATATGGGAAAATACTTTATGTTTTATCACATAGAGAAAAAAAAATAGACATATACAGGGTGGCTCACTCTCAACGTAGGGAGGCATTAGGCCTACAATTTAAAATTATTTTAAATTATACAGGGTCTCCCAAATAGTCGGGGCATATCAAACATACTTTTTTTTTAAACGGAAGACCCTATATCTTACATTACTTTTGAATTCTTCATAAAATTACAATTATTTTTTAGTAAATGCATTATAAGTCTCAACTTAATAGTTTTTGAGATATCGAGTTTTGAAAAATGACATTTTTGAACTTTGACAGCGTCTAGCTTTCTAACGATACGCCATATAGCAAAGCGGCTTACATGCCCCTATCTTACTTTTTTATTATCTTTCCAAAAATGCCAACTTCCGGTTAAACCAGAAGTACTATATTTCCGGCTTTTGAGCTACATCCGGTTTAACCGGAAGTTGACACATTTCAAAACTCGATATCTCAAAAACTATTAAGTTTAGACAAATAATGGACTTACTAAAAAATAATTGTTATTTTATGTAGAATCCAAAAATATTGTAAGATATAGGGTGTTCCATTTAAAAAAATATAACTTTGCTATGGCTCTTTTTTGAGACATCGCTATATTTCAAAATAATTTTAAACTCTAGGCCTAATGTCTCCCTATGACCCTGTTTTTGAAAAAAATTAAAAAGTTGAGTAGTTTAGATGTATGAAATCCTGCGTTGACGGTGGGCCCCCCAGTATAGACGCAGCAAGGCTTTTAATCTCAAACATTTATATTAAGTATACCTAAATAAGTTTTATTTTATGTAGTGCCCTTTAAAATAAGTACAATTCACTTATTAAGTTTTAGAATTCATATATCTTTGTTTTGATAACTTCAGCCATCTTGACAGGCTTGTCCAATGGCTTTGTCAGTTATTTCTCCGACCAGTGAGGTTCCTCCCATTTGATCTTTACCTTGTAACGAGATCTTGGCTGCCTCTGTGAAAAAATGCATTTTATATAAAAAAAAATAGGTTGATGATAGTCCCTGAAATACGAAACGTGAGTTTACAAAAATATTTTCGCCGCTGAACACCGCACTATGCGCATCAGTAACTAATGATCCATCAAAAACAAAACAAAAATTACGGTTAATAAAGAGTACATAATATACGTAAATACAATAGCTTATAATGTACGTTTATTAACAGTATTCCATGAACGTATAATATAATAACCTAACCTCAAATAAAACCGATAATAAATTGATTCATTTAGAAACAGGTGGAACAAAATAAAATCTGATTTTGATTATAATGTAATCCTAATAATGGGTAAATGAAAGCTAATTTAAAGAGCAGTGTGTATGACTTTTATTAACTTACATTAAGTACTTAATCATTGTCAAACATATTGCATCGCACGTTACAAGCATCATTTGGATATTTTAACTAAACCTACTTACCTACTAGTCTAAGAACTAAAAAATTAAAACCAAACTTACTTGAGCAGCAGTCGATCACAAACACAAACAAAGCAAGAAAATAATGTTGCTAATATGTTATAATCATCCATAAAACCACGCATAAAACATGGAGATGAAACAATAATAGGCGGCCATTACTAAACCGGCAATGCGCCCCGTGTCGTTGACGTCACACTCTTCCAAAATGCTTATTGGTTGAAGCAATCGGTAATAATTGTACGAGTGCACGAGTAATGCCGAAACACACAGCGACAATTCGGTGAAAGACCTTGTCTATAATGATGGTTAATTATTGGTATAAGTGGAACGTTTATCTTTACGAAAAATATTGACAACTTTATTTTTATATGTAGGTAGACGAGAACAAATATTAAATAGCGAGTACTATAATATAATATAAACATTTATATCGAACTTACAATTTTGTAAAAGGTATATGCCTTGTAAATATATAAATTGAAAAACTAATAGAGCTATAATATGGTACATCATATACGTATATTTTTGATACTTTCAGACGTTACCGTTACAGTAAAAGTTAAAGTTAAATGTGAGCTATTTTTGTTGAGGATAATTAATTCCTGGTCACCATTGACTTTATAAACATTTATTTATTTAGTTTTACTTATAATAAATTTGTCAATTATCAAAATAAAAAAATGCAGCTGCATAATGATACAAAAATAGTATATCATAATATGTAGAATATATGATTGCAAAATGTACGTTGTCAATAAACGCTTAATCCACGTTTATTAAATATACAAAAACCAAAAATATACAAAAAATGGTTGAATATACGTTTATTAAACGATTATATAGATTTGTGTGTTGCTTGGGATGTTCCCTTTGACCAGTAGGATGCGTCTTATGACCTAAATACTGTTCACTGTTCATACAATTTGGAAAGAGAGTTTTCTCACACATGAATCAGTTCCTCAAGTTGTATCCTGTCACGCTGCCAAACACATAAAGCTGCTTCGCATTCTTCTTCTTAATGATAAAACTGCACCATTTGAAGGACGTCTGGACCACGGAGAAGTCTAGCTGTTGACAACCTGGAGACTGGCTTTCGCTCAGCTTTGGCACACAAATTTCTACATTAAAGTGGAAAAGGCTAGGCCATGTGGATGCTTGATAGAAAACATAGTTTTTTTTCAATATAAATTGGACCACCCTATTGAGAAAGCGATCTTTTTGGGTATAAAGGGCGCATACCTAGATGCATTACGTTATGGTGTAAATAACTAATACATCTAAAAAAAACGCTACTATTATCGTTAAATATAAAAAAAATAGGATTCCTAAACCATTTTTATTCGTTTATAATATTTCTCAATCTTAGAAGTTTTATTAAACCGGTACTAAATCAAATAAAGTTGCGCATTTCTTTTCTAATCCCAACCTTTTGCACGAAACGTGCGTAAAATATTAAAACAAACCGATCACTTCCGATTACTCACTTGACCGCTTTCATATCTCCTCTTTTTATTACAAACGTGCCTGCTGCCTGCCCTACGCATTGCCAAAATTTATTGATAGTTTCTTTGAATCGAAATGGATATTTTGCCGCTATTCAGAGACATTTTTGTAATTTAAGTGTCATTGAGCAAATAAAGTTACCCCCAGTGGCATAGCAAGGGGAGCACATTGTGACTGAAATGTTTAAACAAAGACTTGACTGGATAGTTACGAATAATAGGATTGTAACAGCATAGAATATTTTCTATATTATAGACCTAACTCCTTTATTGACCTAATTTCATTCGTTATGGTACTTCCTGGCAAAAAAAAGCAATAACCATAAATATCTCTAACATCGACAAGTTTTGAATTGAAAAGAAAATATTCTCTATAGATACTTAAAACATAAACTTGCTCGAAACAGAACCCTTCTTGGAAATTACCTTTACCCACTGAGGTTTAGGAGAACACATGGATTTTATTACATGCAACGGTTCTCGAAAACAAAGAATGCGCGGGAATTGAATCATATAGTTTGATATTAAAGGAAAAATAGATAAAGTTGCGACTTTGAGACTGAAACCGGTATCTGCCCTACTATACACGTTGTAAAAAAGGTTTAGATGTTTATTTTTCCTACTTAACACCTGAATAACGCAGGAAACAAGCTTTTTTTTAACATATCTAACTCTTTTCAGGTATAATTAGATTAGTACTTTGTCGTTTTTTATAAATTACAGGTTGAAGTCATTTTCTATGAAAGGAGAAGAATATTTTCAATTATATCCTTGTCCGTGGGCTAGGTGAGCCATCTATCGGCGAACAGCCTAAGAGTATTAAGGGGGTGATCAATAAGGGTTTAAAAGTTAAAAGTGCAATTATGCTGGTGATTGGTCAAAGTACCATCTGGCCTTTTCGAGAACGCAGTAAAATCAGTTCCGAAATTGTTACCGAACTTTCTGCTCGACTTACTAATTCTCGTGTAAAGTGATCCTTTACTTTAATTTTATAAAGTTCAATTTAATCTCTTCACCTTTATTAATCAGTGTTTTGGGGTAAGACCATACCATCTGGTAGTTCATTCTGTTCTATTTCTGCATTTCTTTTATTGGGGATTTTACAGTCGAAATTAATTTTCAATAATTATTCTCTTTTTTTATTTGGGGATTTTCATTGTTTGAATACTGAATAGTTATCTAGTTGGGCTTTAGTTTCGAAACCTCTCTTTCTTGCTAGATGTAAATATTCCTTTGTAAATATATTTAAGGCTCTTTTTGTAAAATATCACTTTCTTCTTCTTTCTAATAGATTTTAAGTGTTTTGAGAAAGTAGTTATTTTATTTGGCTAATAACAATTCTTGACGAAATTACTTATAAGGTTCACTTAACGAGGATTCTGCGGTTCGCGGTAATCTCGCGGACGCGGGTAATACTATACGTGTGCCTGCTGACCAGTTAACTAGACGAGTAAGGGATCCTACTCCAGCTAGAACTGACTGTTAGATTCAGATTAGGTCCAGGTGTGTAAGTGCATCTGAATAGGTACTAACAATATTAATCAATGGCTACAGTCGACGATATCAGAACGTCGAGAGTAGCTAGAAACGGAGAGAGCGAGACCAGTGGTGCTGGTGGTGCTGGTGGTGCAACTAACCCAGGTGGTGCAGGTGGTGCGTTTTACGATCTAACCCGGGTGGTTCGGTGGTGCGTTTTACGATCTAACCCGGGTGGTTCGGTGGTGCGTTTTATGATCTAACCCGGGTGGTTCGGTGGTGCGTTTTATAACCTAACCCGGGTGGTTCGGTGGTGCTGTTTACAAAATAACCCGAAATTAAACCCGACTTTTTACGACCTAACCCGGATGCTTTCATGAGGCGGCTTCTTATCTAACCCTAACTTGAACCTGAATATTTATGAACTGACCCGAGATAAAACCCGACTTTTTACAACCTAACCCGGATGCTTTCATGAGGCGGCTTCTTATCTAACCCTAACTTGAACCTGAATATTTATGATCTGACCCGAGATAAAACCCGACTTTTTATGATTTAACCTTAGTGAAACGCCGCTGCTAAAGCGGGATAATTAAATCCCAATTTTTATAAGCCATCCTTAAACCCAACTTTTTACGATGCGACCTGAGTCATCCTTAAACCAGACTTTTTATGATTTAACCTTAGTGAAACGCCGCTGCTAAAGCGGGATAATTAAATCCCAATTTTTATAAGCCATCCTTAAACCCAACTTTTTACGATCCGACCTGAGCCATCCTTAAACCAGACTTTTTATTATTTTCCCTTAGTTGAAACGCCGCTGTTAAAGCGGTATAGTAAAAAACATTATTTATATTTTCTATCTTAGTGAAACGCCGCTGGTGGGTAGTAAAGCGAAATAAAACCCTAATTTATATGGTCTAACAAGATAAGTATATTAAGGCGGCACATTTGTCACCCCGCAATAATTATTTATACCTAAATAACCCTCTCAAACCCTCTGCCGACTCGATTTAAAAAGAAAGGGACATAAACCTTTATTTATTATTCCGAAGGACCCTCATTAAAATTCAGTAGCATATCTAATAATTGATTCCAATTTTTGCACCACTTATATAAAATACAATAAAATAATTACCATCTAGAACCATTAACTAGAGATTTCTTTGTACTGGAAATGGATAAATTATAGGACTATCTTGTAATGAGAACAGAGTAATAAAAAGTAAATAAAACTTAAATACGTATAAAATACCAAGCAGGTATAGGTACTATACAACTTGTGTTCGCCATCAGGTAAAAGCCCACATAATGCTTTTATAAAAATTTCGGATAATATCATAATATAAGTAAATAGGCTACAATTTCAGGAAAAAAGTAAAAAAAATTAATTCACAGTGTAAAATTGTAGTTAAATGGATTGTAAATACGAAATAATATAAAAAGCTACCTTTTGTTTGCGATGATGTATGCACAATAACTCTATATTATTCGGTCCTTAAACTGAAAATACCCACTAGATAGGTATCATAAGCTGTATTTGTCATCAGGTAGAACCCCCAATAAAATTATGAATATCAGGCGTAGGCAACAATAAGCAAATCACGTTGGTTTTTTAATTTATTATTAATCTGGCTAACTTAAGAAACTCACAATATAACGACCATCCAAAAAAATCATAATACATTACTGGGTGTGAAAGCAATTGCGCTGCAAAATATAGTGTATACCGACTCTGAGGTAGTTAATTAAAATCCCAATTAGCGCTAAAAAAAATCAATTAGATATTTACTTTAGATATTTTAATAAAAAAATTCAATATTCTCACCAACATTTAACTTTTGAAATTAGCATAACAAATCCTTTACAATGAATTAAACAAACGCATACATAATTTTAAAATCTCATAATAAGAATATAAGCTAAAATCTAACAAGTTTCGACAAGTTGAAACTTGTCAGTTTACATCTGTAGAGAATACCCAACTCTCGAATCATAAAAAAATGGTCAAACTTTGTCGGCAAATACCCTTCTATGATGCAGGGGAAGGACAGGTAACTCGAGATGTTTATAAAGAAACGTTAAAGAACATTATTTGCTTATTTCTAGACTCTTAAAAATTAGATGCAATCGAACAATAAATGTTTTCATCATGTATATTTATGAGTAACACATTACCTTCGACATACATAAATTCAAATTGATAATTACTTGCCTTAGTACTTTTTTAGAAGCTTGAATCATTGCATATAACCGTCTGAGGAGACCCAAACTTCCCCTAACATATTTCTCCGCAACCGGGGAAAAAGAGGTAGAAAAAGTAAAATAACAACTCCAAGTGTCTTTGCGAACAATCGGCAATAAAATAGAGTATTTCAGTTTTTAATTTTTCGTAAATAAAAGTTGGTTAGATTAATAGTCTCTGTGAATATAATAACATAAACAAAGTGATATGCCGTAAATTTAGGAGTACAGTATAAATTATGCCTCTATTAAAATATTCCGCAATAACTAACTACCAAAGGATTTTTGATATTTTGAATATATTTGATGCTCATAGCATTATCACATTTCCAAAGGCTCTAAATTTTAGAAAAATGTTCTAATAGAATATGTCTATCAATATAAAGTAAAGGTATTGTTAGGTTTTTTTAAAAAATACGACCTACAACAGTCTCTGCTACAGCATGGCTGACTCTGTAGAAACTTCTGTGAAACCATAATAATTATATCAATAATCGAGTTGTCCTTATGATAATATTTTCTTCCAATATCCGACTCCACTATCCATAAAAGTTATGTTAGAAAATTCATAATTGAGCGCATTGTAATTTTTTAAAAAGAAATTCACTTCACACACAAAGATGTAGCCATTCAATCCATGAAAATAATGCAAGTCAGTATGCGTATGTTATGGCTAACTGTTTAAATGTCTATTCCTTCCACGTTTATCGGAAGAAATACTTTTTTTATACTAGTATTTTAGTTGAAAATAAGATCATAAACCATCTATACAAAACAAGCGCCCCTTATGGATTTGAACGAAAATCATAGATTCGACTATTTTCATGAAAAATAAATCTAAGTACGGAATAATGCAGGAAGATTATCTATTTTCTTGGTTTAGAAAGTGATGTAGTTAAGATTTATAACTTAGGAATAAATAAATTATTATTAATCTTTTCGACCTATTTCTCTTGCATATTTAATTTCTTTGATAGTAAGAACTAATCTTTTTATTTTACAAAGTAAAAAAAAAGCTAAAGATCGGCGTTGTCAGTCAGGTATAAGAACTGATTTAACACGATGGTTTTTGTACAAACGTTCACATACAATTGTATGCTTTTTAACCGATTGTGTCGGAAAAAATGACGATTTATAGATTAGATATTTAGACGAAGAGCTAACCTTCTCAATAAAGTATTGATTATTGCCCTGCTAGCTAGACAACACTTTTTAT